>JANAVB010009999.1:25167797-25790297 GCA_029216955.1 Iris pallida
CGGTTATGGGCTTAAGGTTACTCAGTTGTGGGTTTGTGGTTACCCAATTATAGGTTTATTGCTACCCGGTTATGGGTTTTGACTCATGTTCCGACATGGGTTTGCATTTTGATGCTATATCCTCATTTACCCATCTATATGTCTAAAGTCGGCTTCATATGCATTCGTTATATGGTTAGTTTCCCTTTGCATTTATTCAGTTTACTATATGTTGTTTGCTATTAAAATCTTTTTATTGTAATTTCAATTACAAATAGAACAGTGTTACAATGTAGGACTTAGATGTAGTCATAGGAGAACACTTTTGTTTATCTGGGTCCCTGTGTCGATGGAGCAAGTGGTAGTGCGTTGACTCCGTTGACGATCTGACGACAGTTCTCGGTTCTCTGAAGGTCTGAGTTGCTCTGGGTGCTGGAGCTTGCGGAGAGGAAGAAGACGTGAGTGTCTATATCTGCTTCTTTCACTGCGTATGCAAGTCTCTGTCTGTAGGGGTGTGTCTCTGTGTATGTGTGAAGGGAATGATCCCTCTATTTATAGCTTGCAGGCTGGCTGCTCATGTGCGCATATGTAAGATGCGCCTGTACGTGGGGACGCCACATGGTTGAAGCTGCGGGAGGCGCATGGATGATGCACCATCATTTGTGGGTTGAATCCTTCATGCTGCTTTTATGGGCTGGCACGTAACAGAGGAGAGGATCTTTCTGTTGCTGAGATCTTGGGTGATTACCACCCCTTCATAGGCTGAATTGAGTCAAAGGACATGTGGCGCATGCCCGTTGCTCAAAGATCTCGGATTTGGTGGAGAGTGATCTGATAGGATGCGCCTGTGATTGGGCGCATGAGAAGACTTCGGCTCACAACTTTCAGGAGTCATGAACCGTCTGGGCGCACGGCTTTTGAGGCGCATGCGAGTCTTCAGTAGTGACTTGACCTCTGTCTTTAGGGATCAGAGAAAAGTCTGAGGCGCATGGCTTTTGAGGCACATACAGAGATTTGGACGCATGGCTGCGGAGGCACATGCGAAATGGTTGGGCGGCGACGTGGCTTGTAACCGCCGGAGAAAAGTAATGATGATGCTGATGACAGCGACATTTCGTTTTCTAAAAAAGCTGTCAACTGTTCAATCCTCGGGGACTGGCTGCTGTCGTGTCAGACTTCAGTATTTAATGTTCTTTGACGGGTGATGGGCTATTGAGTGGGCGCGTCGATCTGCATTCCACTAGGCGCATAGGGACGCATGAAGCGCATCATTATGAGGCGCTTGGTACTGATGGACGCGTATGTATGATGCGCGATCTGACCGGCGCATCCGTTTATATGATACGTCTTTATTAGTCCGACTGTTACATTCTTCGAGTGCTTTAAATATCCGTTTTTGACTTGGCCGAATTCGAAGCATCTGGTTCATCACCATTAATGCAAATTCATTGCACGGGATTCGGAGAGCCCGCCACTTGGCGCATGGGTTTGATTTGCCCGGCCTATAAATAGTGGTAAGGAGAGAGTTTGTTTTTCATTCTCTCATGTCCTCCCGAAATGAACGATTTGCTCGAGCTCGTTCTGTTGACGAGATGCTCCCGAGGGTAAAGATGCGATGACTTGTCTTCGTTCATACGCTTGAAGGTGACTGTTACATCCAAAAGTCGGAGTCGAGGGCTTCTGAGGCAGGCAGAAGGTGCCTGTTGCATCCAAAGATCGGGATGCTCGAGCCTCGTCTCTGTTATGCTGGAAGAGTTGCAGATCGGAATTGTTGTGCTCCCGGCTTTGGAGGCTCTTTTTTCTGTCAGAGTGGGTGTTGCCCATTCTGGTTGTGTTAAAAGCCTCCTTTTGCCGCGGATCGATTGCGGTGCTCTCCTCTTTCTTGGGCTTTGGAGAGCTCTTTCTCCCGCTACGGTGGGGTTGATCGCCCACCCTTGTTCTGCTCAATAAATGCTTTATTAGTCGAAGCATTTGATCGGGTCGAAGTAAGGCTCATATGCTGAGACTTCATGATGCAGATAACTGAGACTCTGAGGAGATACGCCTGACTGGGACACTGAAGTGATGCGCCAAACTGAGACGTTGAAGAGATGTGCCAGACTGAGACGCTGAAGAGATACGCCTGACTAAGACGCTAAAGAGATGCGCCTGACTAAGAGCACAAGGCGGTTGCTGCGCCTAGCTGTAGACTTAGGGTCTTTTCTTTGTAGAAATTCTCCTCTGTAAAGTCTTTCTTTAGACATGTAATAGACTTTTATATAAAATAAAAAATTACTTTTTTGCTGTCTATACTTTTGCTGTCTTGATGTGCCAAGTAATTCGTTTGAGTTCCCCGACGTATGTTCTGAGTAGTATTTGAGCGCATAGGAATTCTGCCACATAGATGCGCCCTGAAATTCTATGCTTCTACAAGACCCCCTTCAAAGTTTTCAAAACATTTTGTCAAGTTTTGGAATACTTTGAATAAGAAGCATGGTAGCATCTTCAATGGGGCGCATGACTGTTCGGGCGCATGATTACTCAATGCTTTAGTGATGGGGCGCATGCTCCTCTCAGTAAATGCAAATGATAACGCTTCGAAGTAACCAAAAAAGATTGATGATGATCTTTTTGGATTTATTTACAGTTATCACTTCACAGAACCCGAGACGGCTGCTGATGTCACCTTTCATCGGTTTACGCGTGCGACCAAGCCTATAAATAGGTGTCTGATAGAGAGAGAGAGAGTTCTTCCTCTCTTTGTTTTCTCTTTTAGAGTTCTTCTTCAAAACCCTAACTTCTTCTTTCATGAAATAGCTCCCAAGACTCCTCGCGGTGGTGCTGGCCGAGGACGAGGCAAAGGGAAAGAGCCTGTGGAGGCTGCTGCGGATAATATCTCCTGGACGTCCGTCGACGTTCGCCGGCGGTGATTGGTGGGTTTCATCATTCTTTACCATACCTTTCTGTACTCGAGTAGGCCGTTTTTAGAACTCATATACGCTGACGTGCATGGACCTTGGGTCCTGATGATGTGCTGAAGCTTCACTGCTGACGCACATGGGTTTAGACCCTGATGATGCGCCGAAGCTTCACTGCTGACGTGCATGGGTTTAGACCCTGATGATGCACCGAAGCTTCACTGCTGATGCGCATGGGTTTAGACCCTGATGATGTGCCAAAGCTTCCCTGCTGACGCGCATGGGTTTAGACCCTAATGATGCGTCGAAGCTTCCCTGCTGAGGCACATGGGTTTGGACCCTAATGATACTTCGAAGTTTCTTTCCAGATACGCCTGAGCCTTGGTTCAGTGTATGCGCTTCTGATGAGAGCGTAACTCAGAATTTTTGTTGTTCTAACATATCTAAGTTTTTGACTTCTTTTTGCTGATCGCCAGTGTCGATGGCCGTCCCGCTCTTGAACGAAGTGCTTCTAGATGCTGCTCTCTGTCAGATGGGAGTAGATTATAACGAGGAGATGATAAATCCTGCCTAAACTGCCATTATGCTGGATCAGCCTCCCGAGAGAATGACCCAAATCCAGGAACAACAGCATTGGTTCCTCCAACGGATGATGGAGCGTGGCATTTTGAAATCTGCCATTTCTGATAATATGACTTTCTTGAAGCCTGAGTTCCTGTTTGGGGACCGCCTTACTTCTACTGAAGCAAAGGTGTTAAAGATCAAGGAAGATTGGTTCTTTACAGCCAGAGGGGTGCATATGACTGTTAAGCAACTTGAGCGTCAATGGCCTTTGACGGCTTTCTGTCACCTTGCTTCAAAGAGGAGGATGTCTTGGGAGCTAACCCCGTCTCAAGGGGGGAGCGGTGGCAGGCACCATCAACATCGACGCAACCTCCAATCAGAGGGATACTTTGGCCGTCGTACGGGCTGGGCCTTCTTTCACCTGGCGGACTCTACGTCCTGGAAGCATTTACAGTGACGTCCCTACCAATACATTTGCTTTTGGCGCTTCTACTTTTGCAAATCGTATGCTATCGTTGAAGCGGTCGTACCCGAAAGGTGAATTTCGGGTAGAGGGTTGGTATCACTATGTTCCCAAGTGGGATAAGCTGACACTCTGGGTTTTGACGCAGTTTCGAACTGAACTCCGAGAGATTGGGCTGACTGCCGCAATCCGGGCTACCCAGGCAGGCGTTGACATCAACAGGCATATGTTCCTCGTGCTTCTGGAGATGTTTAACACTATGACCGGGACTTTCTTCACTCCGGTGGGGGAGCTGGGACTCGCACTTTATAAAATGTACGAGGTGTCAAGGCTCCCTTGGGGATCATAACCTTACGAGGAATACTTCCCGACCAACGAGGAGTTCCAAGTCCTGGGGTACAAAGCAGGAGAGATGATGGCCGTCTTCAAGGAAGTGACGAGTCATCATTATTATATGCAGAAGAGGGATAAGGGCGGGTCACAGTCTCATGTGACTGCTTGGAGAGATTATGTCTTTGAGCAAGACAAGGAGAATCCCTCTCAGTTTACAACTCCGCCAGTGCTTTCCAGTACCGCGGTGCTCTCTGAAATGAGCAGGCTAAGTAAGAAGAGTCCCCGGGAAAACAAGGACCGGCAGTCGGACGAACGCTCCTATAGCTGTTTCTGGCACCTTACTCATCGGATGTCGTCCAAAGCAGTGTTGGCTGCTTATATGATGATTTGGCTCCGGGATTATGTCTTTTCAGGCGGGTCAGGCTCTGTGGAGAGGGTGACCCGGAACCTAATCCTGCCAGCTGTGAAGTTAGTTTTTGGCTGTTGTCTGGCTCTACTCTCCGCAATGGTGTGTAACCTGCTGCGAGGTTTACGAGAATTTGTAGAAAATGTCGTTCATGAACGAGGTAGGAATGACAACTTTCCCCGTGCCGAACAGCCGTTTCATTATTTGATGGGGTGGTTAATTTTGCACCATCCCAACATGATGAGCCCGGGCCCGAAAGAAGACCACAGGACCGGAGACGCGTTCCTCCGCCATTTCCACCAGAGAAGCTGGTTGCATACTGGTGTTCCTGTTTGCAGGAAAGTTTTATCCCACCTTCAGGGGTGGAAGATCACCAAAATTGGTCCCGTCTTTTTGGGTTTTGAGGCCAACGAAGACTTAACAGATTCGGGTGGAGATGCAACAACTCTGCCTCCATAGGGATTTTGCTGGTTGCAAAGCATCCGGCCGTCCCTTCTGGTGTATAGGAATAGAAACCAGTGTTACCTGGAACCGTATTTGTCGAGCCATTTTCAACGATAATTCGGCTATGCTCATTTGATGTTAGAGAACCCCAGTATCAACTTGGGGTATACTGGAAGTTTGCTGGACGGTGTACGAGCTTGGCATTACTACAATGCCGGATGCACCGGAGCTCGTTTTACGCTGCCTGTTCAGAATCCGCGGCCGCCGATTCTTTTCTCGACCGTCAAATTTTACTGTGCCATGAATGCCGTGCCCCCTGGATATGATCGGGAGACCAGCTTCATTGTCGGCACCCAGTTAGAGGCGACTGGGAACCTGTTAGCGAAGGCTCGGTCGTACCGCCCGCCAAAGGCGGGTTATCGAGGTACCCCTGCCGTATCCACGGGGGGTCAGGCAGAGACCTCGGCCGATCAGCCGAAGAGACGTGCTGATACAGAGGCTGGCTCTTCTGCACCGAAGAGACAGAAGAAGGCATTGTCACCGGCAGTGTCAACAGACTCAGCTCCTGTGGAGGTAAGGAGTCCCACATAGTCTGGTTAATTCCACCATTTTTGTGACATGCTTTCTTTTTGTAGGAGCCGCTAAAAAGGAGACCTCAAACTCCAAAATCGGGTGCAAGCAGACAAAGGAGGTGGCGGGCTCATCTGAAGAGCGCATTTCGCCGATTGTGATGTCTCATGTGCAGGAGAATCCGGATGATGTCATTTCCTGCAGAGATTTTAGTATCTCCAGATTATGTTGGAAGGGAAGCTAAGGATGCAGCAGTTTCCGGGATGGTGCAAGCCGCTGTGGAGGCCTTTGGCATTGAGGACCCAGCAGATACGGGGCTTCCAGATGAGGAAGTAGAGTGGAGTTCGTCCTCTTCGGATGACGTTCCTCCAGAGATGAGTGTGCCTGTTGCAGGAGCAACAAACATGGTTGGAACAGAGGAGAGGGATGATTCCCTTCCTTGTCATGATGAGGGGAGGTCAGCTGAAGCATTATCGAGCCCTACCCCAGACTCAGCAGCGGAGGCTGAGGTGGCTGCCGACCGGGAGGTAGCAACAGATTCTATCCCCGCAGAGGGATTCAGTGAGGAAGATGAGACTCGTCCGTCGAGCCTGACTCTAGGGGAGCCGAGTCAGGAAACAAGTACTGATCTCGCTGCTTTGCCAAGGGGGAAGGTCCCGTACGGCCTGCTGATAGTGTGGAGGAGATAACCCCTGACGTCGGTGGTCCCTCCGAGCTTGAGAAGGGTAAGGGTTTGCTGGAACCCCCTGTTGCTTCTTCTACTTGGGGTACGATATCGACGCCCCTCTCGGCTCCTTCCGTTCTTTTGGCTCCTCGGGCCAGTGGCGAAGTTCAAGCCGCTGTTGAGGGAGAGTCCGTTGATGTCGAGGTTTCAGCCTCGCAGATTGGAGTCGGTGGGTCTTCTTCAGGCCGCCATCTAGAGAAGCTCCTCCAACTCCTGCTATGACGTCGCAAGTGCTGGCGGATGCGGATGAGTACGTAAAGTTTATCATTGAGGCGGTGTACAAGATGCTGCAGAGGGGCGTATCGACAGTGATGAATGCCAACGGGAGTTTTGCGATGGCAAAAACAATGGCGCTCCCTCACATAGGTCTGATACGTTCCTACCAGGGCCATGATCATATGGCCGAGATTCTGGAGGCATTGGTGGCCGAGCTCGACCAGCTACTTTCTGAGTTTCAGAGTATCCAGCAAAATGATCTCTCCGCTCTGATAGAGGCAGAAAAGAAGAAGTTGATCGCAGAAACTGAGTCATCTTATCAGGCCACCGTGGCTGTCTGGGAGCGCGAGGTGGCCGAAGCAGAGGCTGCGGTGGAGAGGCTATCTCAATCCGCGCAGGAGAAGGTGGAGTTGCGAGCTGCGTTGGACGCTAGTATAGCAGAAGTTAATGCCAAGATTCGCCTCCTTGAAGACCAGCGGGCCCAACTTTTGTTAGATGCTGGGCGAGTCCAGGCTGAACATGTAGCATCTAAGAAGGAGGAAGCAGCTTTCACCCGCCAGGCTCTTTCCCTGGCTCAGCAGCGGCAACAGCTGGACGAGAAGTATGAGGATGACACTTCTCCTGAGGCCATAGAAATGATGCATCAAGAAGCCGAACGCCGAGTCCTGGTGACCGCATAGACTCGGGCAGAAGACTTGAAGCGTCGGATCGAAGAGCTTTCAGCCAATCCCGGTGATGCTTGGGGATTATAGCCTCTTTTTTTTTATTATTTTGTGTACTTTGCGCAACTCCTGCTGGGGATGTAATCCTTTACTTTTAAATAAAGAATGAAGAGTTTTGTGGTGTGTTCATTCTTGCTGTTATGAACTTGATGATTTGTGTGGACCTATTATCTTTTGCGCACCTTGGTTTTTAGGTACAGATAATAAGTTTGAGAGAACCAACATGTTTGCTCAGAGGTGATGTAGACGTGGCAAATATGGGGTTCAAATGATGGAATCTTCCTACTCAGAGGTATTTATGGACGTGGTAGGAATGACTCTGGGGAGATACGTGGAACTACTCAGAGGTAATATGGATATGGAAGTTCTGCGATCAATGTACGGCAACACAGGGGTTGTCTGTACGGGATGTTTACTCAGAGGTAATGTGGACGTGGTAAACATGATGGGTAGCGTAGTCTTACGAAGCGTAAGATTCCGCTTTATAGGGCGTAAAGGAGCAACTCAGAGGTAATATGGACGTGGTTGTCCTTCTACTGGAGATAGGATGCAATAGAACAACTGGGTTCCGAAAGCATAGGATTTTTGTGAAAGAGAGGTGTATGTGAACTCTGATGATTAGGTCCACTGACTCCCTTGCTAGGTAGATGTGGAAGTACATATCTGAAAGATGTCAAGAGTAGTACTTCTTTAGGAACTTGTCGTTGATGGGCATCATGAACAAGTTCTTGTTTGATCGGGCGAGGCGGTAAGCACCGTTTGAGTATATCGTCTCTATGATGAAAGGTCCCTCCCATTTGGGCTCAAACTTTCCTGGTATTTTGTGAGTCAACACCATCGGCCTCCTGACTGCCAGAACCAGGTCACCTACTTGGAAAGTCCTCTGCTTGACCTTCTTGTTGAAAGCCTGTGATATACGGACTTGATAGAGTTCGATGCGCTGTTGAGCTAGGAGACGTTTTTCGTCAAGTGCCTCCAATTCTCGCAGACAGCGATGTTAATTGTCTTCTTCTGTGAGTTGATTTATGATTGCTACACCGAGTGAGGGTATCTGGATCTCAAGAGGCAGTACCGCTTCGCTCCCGTAGACTAAGGAGAATGGGGTGTTGCCCGTCGAAATCTGTACCATTGTACGGTAGGCCCAAAGGCATTCGCCGAGCTTTTCATCCCAGTCACATTTGTTGGATGATACGACCTTTTTGAGTAGCCTGACAATAGTCTTGTTAAATGCCTCGGCCAACCCGTTTGCTGCCAGATTGTAGGCGGTTGATGCCACGTTTTGAATGCGATTCTTGTCACAGAATCTGCTGAAAACATGGCTGATGAACTGAGGACTGTTATCGTGGATAATCCTACGGGGTACCCCAAAGCGGTAGATAACATGGTGTTTGATGAAGCTAATCACCCTAAAGCTCTCCACTTCCGTCAGCGGAACTGCTTCTGCCCATTTAGAGAAGTAGTCGGTGATGACTAGGATGAAGCGGTGTCCCCTCGATGAAGGAGGGGTGATCGGTCCTACAATATCCATGCCCCAAGCTTCGAAGGGCCAAGAGGCGACCGTAGGATGTAGTAGTTCCGATGGTATATAGATGAAGTCGGCATGAAGCTGACAAGCATGGCACTTTTTGGCATAGTCGACAGCGTCGGCTGCCATGGTTGGCCAGTAGTAACCCATGCATCGCAGTCGATCCTGTAACTTAGGGCTAGGCTGATGAGCCACGCAAGTCCCGTCATGAGCTTCCTGAAGGGCTTCGACTGCTTCTTCATTGGATAGACATCGAAGGAGAAGTCCATCATAGAAGCATCGTACAGCATTTTAGTAGCTGTATCGTAATAGAATCGAAGGGAATACCTCCTGACTGAGACGACTTCCTTTGGGTCCTCTGGGATAATTCCGTAGATAGCGAAGTCGATAAACGGGAACCTCCAGTCTCGGACATTAATACCAGCACTTGTTGACATGGCATGGGCCATTTGTGAGCATAGGTTGTTTTTAGGACAGACCAAGTCTCGACCAACTACTGTGACGTAGTGTTGAGTCCTGAGGGGTGCTTCCAGTGAGGCTGCGAGGCCAGCCAGAGCGTCAGCCTCCAGGTTTTATAAATGAGGTACATGTTCTATGAAGAACTTGGTGAAGGTTGAAATAATGTTCAATACAACTTCATGGTAAGGAACCAGATCTTCATGGCGAACTTCGTATTGCCCTCGGATCTGGTTAACGACGAGTTTTGAGTCGCCATAGGCTTCCAGATGACCCACCCCCAGCTGTTGCACCAGCTGGAGTCCCCTGATGAGAGCGTTGTACTCGGCAACATTGTTGGAGCACGGCTTCGAAAGGGAGTAAGCATGCTGGATGACCAGCTGATCGGGGGAGACTAAGACTACCCCTACTCCAGCGATGATTTGGTACTTGGGGCCTGTTCTTGAAGCGCCATCGAAAAATATCTGACAGACGGAGCTTTCTTTGGTGACGTTTGATTCTTGGACCTCATCCGGGATGTCTTTATAGAGTCTGGAGGACTCTGGGATGGGGTGTGCAGCTAAAAAGTCGGCCAGAGCTTGATCCTTGACGGCTTTTTGTAGAACGAACACCATGTTGTATGGTGTCAACAGGATCTCCTATGTAGCTAGCCGGGAGTTCAATGATCCTGGCTTCGTCATGAGAACCCTGAATGGATTGACTCAAGAGATGACATGAATTGTGTCCCGAGACATAATGGCGAGTCTTCTGGATAGCGAATACCAAAGCCAAACACTCCTTTTCAACGGGGTTGTACCAGTGTTCAGCCCCGATCAGTGTCCTACTGAGGTAGTAGATAGCTTGCTCATAGCCTGCATCGTTGTTCTGAGCCAGCAGAGCGCCGAAGGAATGATCCATGGCACAGACATAGAGGAGAAATGGTTTGCCTGTGACGGGTGCCACCAGGACTGGCGGGCTCGTCAAGTAAGCCTTGATATCATCGAAAGCTTTCTGGCATTCTTCCGTCCAGACGTAGGAGACTTCCTTCTTCAAGAGTAGGGTGAAGGGTTAACATTTTTCGGAAAGGTTTGCTATAAACCTTCGGATGTATGCAAGATGCCCTTGCAGGCCTCGAAGGTTCTTCGGAGGGTCCATGTCAAGGATGGCTTTGGTTTTCTCGGGATCGACATGAATGCCTTTCGTCGTAATAATGAAGCCCAAGAACTTTTCGCTAGAAACCCCAAGGAAGGATTTAGCGGGGTTCATCTTGAGTTGATGCGCTCGCATGAGATTGAAGACTGTCTTTAGGTCTTGTAGGTGATCTCCTTTGAGACAGCTCTTGACTGCGATATCATCAACATAGCATTCAACCATCTTGCAAAAATATTGACGGAAGATGGTACTCATAGCTCGTTGGTATGTAGCACCAACGTTCTTCAAGCCGAAGGACATCACTGTTGTTTTCCATAAATAAATTCACTTTATTTATTGTATTTCTGGGAAAATACAACTGTAGGAATCCGATCTAGAAGACGATCGCTTTATCCCTTAGACGATGCGAAGAAGAAAAGCTCTCAAAAATTCGACAGCAATTTAGATAGCTATGTATCTGCACAATGAATGAGAAAAGAACTCTATTTATAGAGTCAAAAATAACTGAGAAGATAACTGTCTTCACAACTTGTGCATAGTTGAAAATCACGCAGGATTTAACATATACAAGGTTATGAGCAGTTACTGGACGTGGCCTGTAACTGTTGGACACATGGCAATCGTGCATGAGTCGTGTGCAAGTTACAGGACACGCAGGTGAGAGATCGGTGGCATGGCTGCCACGTACTCCAATTTAATGAAATCCACGCAGACTTATTGAGGACGAAATCCACGCAGCCTTGTGGCAGAAAGCTTCAGAATCCACGCAGACTTGGTGCAGAAAGCTTCAAAATCCACGCAGACTTGGGGCAGAAAGCTTCATAATCCACACAGACTTGGTGCAGAAAGCTTCAAAATACACGCAAGCTTGAGGAAGGAACATAGAAGTTCAAAATACACGCAGACTTGAGTCAGAACTGCCAGCTGTCTTGATTCGACGTGCCTCGACTGACACAAAATCTCTGACATTGATTGCCTTGTCAGTCGTATTAAATGACAATAAGCTCTTTTGGTACGCCAACTTGATGAAGGCTGAGTCTTGTTGAAGAAGATTTCGAAAGTCACGCAATAGTCGGCTGTGATCTCTCGAGTTCCGTGCATACGTGGCATAAGAGAAGACATTCTTTAACTGTCGTACTGTCAGTCATAATGACACTCTCACAAATGATGAGCTGTCTCTGCGTATATTTGAGGAAATAGTCTGGTAGAACCCAGCGTAACTTTTAAACATTGTCTTGATCAACTCAGTGTGACTTTTAGACTTTGTTCTGATCAACTCAGCGTGACTTTTAGACTTTGTCCTGATCAATTCAGCGTGACTTTCATTTTTGAGGCCTACAAAACCTCCTTCAAAGTTTTCAAAAAATGATAAATTATTTCGAAATACTTTGAAATCGAGATGATAAAATGAATTTAGTCACGCTGAGATAACTTTAAAGAGAGATTTACTCCGAAATGATTAGACTGTTGGGATTCTGTGCAGTTAGGGTCCCGTACAAAGCTCCTAAATCGAGGCAAATAATGATGTTGCCGTTTGTAATTCTTTATGAGCCTATAAATAAGCCATAAATTACTTCTTTCTTTCTTTACTTGCTTTGGAGAGAGAAAATCCACAGAAGAGAAACTTTATCTTCCCCGACGAACTTCATCTTCCCCGACTTCTTCTTTCCCTTCTCAGCAGCAATGGCTCCTAAGAAAACCGACACTCAGGCCAAGGGTAAAGCTCCTACGACTTACTCGCGTGCCACCACCGACAGACTCCCTCGACACGAAGTCACGCATCCTCCTATGCAGCGTAAGTGATGGATGGGGACACAAACTGTTGAAGATGACTTGATGAAGATGACTTTGATGAAGATGAACTCCACAAAGAAATCTTAGGATCTTAAGACAAATAATAATGAACTTTCGAAATATATCCCCCCTTCTTAGGGCAAAGGATATTAATAAAGTATGCCCCCTCTTGAGGGTCGGCCATACTTCACATCTTCGTGTTTACGAAGCTCTGTGTTTCACGCAAATGAGCATGGCTCTCATGACTCTGCGTGATTTTTCATGTATTGGCAGAGATGTCAATGTTTGAATTATTCACGCAGCTTTCATGACTCTGCGTGATTTTTCATATGTTGGCAGAGATGTCAATGTTTGAATTATTCACGCAGCTTTCATAACTTTGCGTGATTTTTCACATGTTGGCAGAAATGTCCATGTTGAATTATTTACGCAGCTTCTGAGAGTCATCCTCTAGATAGATTAATCTTGATCTGTCAGCATATATTTTGTCATTTTCACTTCAATGTGATTCTGGCAATGATGCGTGACTTTTCATTCTAATCTGTCTAGACTTTACAAGAATTAATCACATGCGTGAATAAATCATTCAGCGTGTCTTGATAGTATATCTGTCTGAAATCTGCGTGACTTATGAAATTTCCTTCGAATACTGCTATACACGCATAAGGCTCGTAGACATAGATTTTACTGAAACACATTTGACCTTGTCTTTTTTATTTTCTGTAGTGAACATCCGAAGTGAAAAAGCAGATTATGAAGGGCACTTGAGTTTTTTATTTAAACATGATTTATCCCATGTGCAATTTCCTCAGTTTGACCTTCCAGAAGCCAGGCTGTCGTTGTTGACAAATCAAGACCATACAACTCTACTATGTCTGATGAATGGTCAACCCTTTCAGAGTCTTGATTTGGTATCCCACAAGAAACCAGCATTTCTGTTCGGGGATGCCATAGCACAAAAGTCACAACCAAAGGGCATCAGAGAGAAGGTCTGCTTCTATTTCGAAGGTGATGCAAGACAGCCCATGTACTGGCCGAAGGTTTCTAGGGGCTTATCTATCATGAGATTCATGCATGCCAGTTATCCCAGAAAGATGTCCTGGCACTTAACAGAATATCAGCAGGCAAAGGCGAGCCATATCATTTACAGGAAGGAGGGATTCTTCAGTTCTCCAGAGAATCATGTATCCGTGTTTCGAGGTTTGAAGCCGGGATGTGTACCACCCGAAGACTCATCAATATTGATGCTATTCAGGATGCCTGTTTTCATAAATGAATTCATGGCAAACGAGAATACATTCTACCCCACTGATTCGACGCCGAGGATGAACGGTTTAATGAATCAGGAGAACGTGAGGTGGAGGACTTTGGTCCATTGGGCTCTGGAGAAGTTTGAGAGTGAGCTGAAGAAGATAAACCTTTATGACGCAATTGTCAATTCATCCTACGGCTTCAGACCCAACCCCTTTCTGTTCCTGGCCTTGGTTGAGAGGTATAACCACAGGACGGGGACATTTATGACTCCTAAAGGGGAGATGGGCTTTGCCCTTTATGAGATGGAATACATCTCGCATCTGCCTTCAGGCACACTACCGTATGAAGAGTATGTGCCTACGACAGAAGAGCTGAACTTTCTGTCGGAGAAGAATCCGGAGATGGTGCACCTGTTTGAAGAGATGATGTACCATTTTGGCACATGTGCTCTGTATTACAAGAGTTCTAAAGATGAAGCCGGCTGCCACATCCAGAAGTGGATGTCTTATCTTTTCATGAATCGTGAAAAGGATGAGAAAAAGATAAACGAGAAGAGATGGTACCAAATTAACTCCTTCAAGCCTCTCTCTGAGAGTGAAATCATTTATCTACTAGAGAAGTATGACTGCAAGGATTTTACGATCGATGAAGACTGGTATGAGTTTAAAGCTGGAACCACCTTCAGCTCGTATGTGAGACAGAGTGGAAAGACTCTGTCAAAGAACGGCCATTTAGCTGGATTTCTATCTCTTTGGTTAAGAAGATTCGTCGTTCCTGGCTCCAGCTCTCTGGACAGAATACATAGAGGCATTATTTTTGTAGCAGTGCGCCTTATGTATGGTTATAAGATAGACTTATTATCAGCGATAACCTGTAGGCTGAACGCAGGTCTTCGGAATTTTGTAACCAATATGCTATCTAATCAGAGGAGGATGACCGATGAATTCCCGAGAATAGAGATGCCCTTCACATATCTATATGGTTGGCTTCTTCTCCATCACGACGGTCTGATACCTCCGGGAGCAGGAGGGAGTGGCAGTCTCTTCTTGGAGAAGTACTCCGGAGAAACTTTCTGGAAGGTTCACACTCTTCCAGAATGCAGAAATATTCTAAATCGAGCATCACATTGGTCCATTCAATGTGTCCCTCCACCACTGGGTTATGAGAGCATTCCCTTGAATATGATAGACGGAGATAAAGGGAACAGGCTAGATGATGTAGCCTTTCAGTGGTTGCAGAGAATCTGGCCCTCTCATCTGGTATACCGTCATAAAAAATGACTTATCTGGAGCCGTATCTACCGAGCCGATTTGCCAGGCAATTCGGATATGACCAACTTCATGTTGGGAATGCCACCACCTGCCTTTTTGCTCGTGGAGGGCTTATTGACGGAGCTCGGGCCTGGAGATACTTCGCGGCTAGAGATACAAAAGCTGTATTCTCTATGCCTAATCCTTTATCCAGCACGGGGACGAAGATGCTTTACACATATGCTCGCTTCTATGTTTCGTCGAGCACCATCATGCCGAGTTTCCATCTGAAGACTTTTGTTGCGAAAGACGACTCAGCTCCATCAAAGAGGTCGAAGAAGAAGATTGTTGTTCAACGATTTTCTCCGGAACCTGAAGATGAGACAGCGGAGGTTGAGCCCCTATATGACTTATTTCAAGAGCAAAATTTTCCTGATGAAGTTCTTCCTCACATATTTGTATCCCTTTCTAAGAGGAAGCGAAGTGATGAATCTGAGACAGTCTCTAAAAAGAGTACTAAGTCTCAAACATCTAAGAAGAAGAAGAAAGGGGTCTCAGTAACTGCCACTTCATCTTTAGGTGGCATCTCAGTTGACGAAGATGATGCCGCCGATAAAGACGAAGATACAGATGAAGACGATGCTCCTTTGATAATAAGGAGGTCGAGAGGCAGGTACGTCAAGAAGACCGTCGGCAAAATGAAGGGCAATGAACTCCTGGAAACGATTATGAGTGGAGGGGTCTTGCCAGAGATTAATGAACCGGCTTCCACTGAGAAAACATAATCTGATTATGTTCATCTTCCAGCAACTTCAGCTGAACGGACTGAGGTAGAGTCCACTCGAGCTCAGGAAACGACTGCTCCGACAACAAGTGGAGTAGCTACTAAACCCTCAGAGATGAGGATGATCCCTTTTGAGCATGGGACAGAGGGCGTCATCCAGGCATTGGATGACCAGATTGAATATTCTGAAGAAGAACCAGCCCCGACAGAAGTTATGGAACAACCGGAAGTTCCAGAAACTCAGGTTGAAGAAAACATTTCTTTGGCCAGAGGCGATGAAGACGTGCCAACGTCCGAGCTATCAGCTGCTGATGACTTGTTGAAGAATGTTTGTAAAGACATCATTCTTCGAACTGATATTCCAGAAAAGACTGAACCGGCAGTCAATAATGAGCTTGCTATCATTACTGTTCCTGAGATTCATTCATCTCAAGGAATAGATGAAGATGTGAACATCATGGACTCCGAATCAGAGACTCATCCTGAAGCTGGGGATGAAAAAGAGTCTGAAGAAGAAGAAGAAGCTGAAGAAGGAGAGGACTGGCATGCTGGCACTTCTACTCATTATGATGAAGATAAAGTCAGAGGGAACAGAATGGAACTCAGCTCCGAACCTGCTCAATCTTCGGACAACGCTCCAGCGCCCAGTAATTCTGGAGCTGGAAGCAGTTACATAAAGCAGGTGTCGGACACCATCATGGACCGGCTACGAGAAGACGCAAGACTCCCTCAATATATAGAATATGAACCTCAGCCTGGTAGAATTTTATTCCAAATTTTGTTTTTATTGTTTCTTTTTCTTTAGATGCTGATTATTTTTTTCTTTGACTAGTAGGAACTGCTGCAGCAATGAGTTCAACTCATGCTCCACTTGTCCAGACTGATGCTGATGAAGGGAGCTTGTACTTGCCAACTTCTCCAGCAGCACATACCTTCGTTCCCAGGATAGAAAACATACAAGCTTCTTCTTCAATGATGACAGCGACTCCTGGGTTCGAGACAAGACTGGCAAGAACTCTGGGGATGTATTCAGATATCATCTATTCATATCTGGATACATACTCCAAGCGTTTCTTGAAAGACGAAGCTATGCCCTTCTCTGAGCTTCGAACGGTGGTCAATTTCCCGTTCCTGGCATTGCGACATGCTGGCTGCGAATCTCAATGTATCTTCTTCGAACATCTCCTGGATAAACTAGAGATAATCTTCCGAAAATACTGGGAAACTAAGAAGGAAGATATTCAATCTTTAACTGTGGCTGAGATCAGTCAATTGGAGCATGAGGCCCAGGCCCAGCAAGTTGCATTAGAAGAATTTCTCGCTTCTTCATCTGAGAAATTAGTAGAAAAGGGTGCAGATATATTAGCTACTCGTCAGAGAGTAGAACTTCTGGCAAAGGATGAAATATCAAAAGCTGAAGAGCTTAAGAAGTTGAAAGAGGAGCTAGCTCGTCTTCAGGAGCGAATTGCCTCCATGGAAAAAGAGCAAACTGAAGTCGTCACTGCTCGTATATCAGAAGCTGAACGCTATCAACTTCTTCAATAAGAGCGAGAGCAGATGCAGGCAGAGCAAATTGAAGAAGTTAACCGTCGCCAATCTGCTATTATTGTTTTTGATGAACAAAATGTCGCAGTCGAAGCAGCAGAAAGAGTTCGTAAAGCTCATGATGAGAAAATGAGTACTGTACTTGATCGTATTAAGGAGCTAATAACTCCTAATAAATAGATCTTTTACATTTTCACTTGTAATCAATATTTTGATTTTGAATAAAGACGAATGAGAACTTTTGATCTGATTTTTGACTTTGTTGTTTTGATAATGATATATTTATAGAAAATATGTTCAGAGGTAAATAATACATGACACATTTCAATAGAATAGAATGTACAAATGAACTTTGTAATTCTATCAGGTGATATTAAACCAGAGATGATCTTAGTTTAATACTGATTAAAAAAATAGAATTCAGACATAAAAATATCTTTGAACTCAATTTTTCATGATCTTTGGATTCGAGAATCAAAAGACTAGATATCATTTTAATAAATATGATACTGACATGGCTGATGAATGATGATGAATCGTAAATATATATGGGATGAACGAGAAAACCGACAAATGATGGAATGAACGGATAAACCGTCAAAAATGAATGATAATGAACGTGTAAACCGTCAAATGATGATGAATGAACGGGTTAACCGTCGGATTATAATGAACGGGCGAACCGTCGGATGAATGTGATAAATGAACGGATGTACCGTCAGGCATTAATGAACGGGCGAACCGTCGGATGAATATGATAAATGAACGGATGAACCGTCAGGCATTAATGAACGGACGAACCGTCGGATGAATGTGTCGCTTCATTATTTGAGGAATTTCTGCCTATAAATATAGCAGAAATCTGACAAGAACGAACACTTCTACTCTTCAACATAAAAATGTCGTCTGAAGAAGCATCCAAGAAGGATGAAATCGCCTCGAAGGTTCAGAAGGGCACTGAAGAACGCCCTGCCGATCCAGTTCAACCGAAGAAGGTAGAAGCAGGCGAAGGTTCGTCTGCACCCAAGCCACCACGAGACATTCTGGACTTTCTGCTTGATCCAGGAAGGACTGAAGAAGAGGAAGCCATGAGGATGGCTGCTTGCAAATTCCTCGTAGGTTCCAGCAAAGAAATTCTCAGCTCTTTTGCTGATCGTGTTTTCGAAAAGGACGACAGCGGTCCGCGTCCAAATATAGAGAAGGATGATAGTGACCTTCTTTAATATCATGTACTATCATCCATGATGAAATAAAATTTGAATTTTATTTATAGACTTGAACTTGTCTGATGATTTACAAGCATTTATATTTATGCATAATACTTTTTAAGGAATTTGCCAATAATAGGCATCATAGCAATTCGACCATCCAGTTCTGAGAGTTGATAAGCTCCATTTGAGAAGACTCTGCTCACAACATAGGGACCTTCCTATTTTGCGTCGAATTTGCCTTTGCTCATATGAGTCATAGTCATATGACGTCTGACTGTTAGAACAAGTTCTCCTTTTTGATATGCTCGAACTCTGACTTTCTTGTTAAAAGCTCTTGAGATTCTAGCTTGATAGAATTCGATATTCTGTTGAGCAGATAATCGCTTTTCATCCAGAGCTTCTAATTCCTGAAGTCGAAGACGATCTTTATTCTCGGCGGTAAGTTCATTAGCGATTGCTATCCTTAAAGAAGGAATTTGAATCTCTAATGGAAGAACAGCTTCGCATCCATACACCAGAGAGAAAGGTGTACATTTAGTAGCATTACGAACTGTAGTACGGTAAGCCCACAAACATTCACCGAGTTTCTCACTCCAATTACATTTGTTAGTAGAAACAAACTTCTTTAAGAGTTTGATGATGGTCTTGTTGAAAGCTTCTGCTAATCCGTTAGCTGCCGGATTATATGCGATAGAAGCCACATTGTTGATCCGATGATCGTCACAGAATCGAGTAAATTTCTGGCTGACGAATTGTGGTCCATTATCATGAATAATGTGTCGGGGAACACCAAATCTATAGATGACATGATGTTTGATAAAGTTGATGACATTGGAAGTTTTGACTTCAGATAAAGGAATAGCTTCGGCCCATTTGGAGAAATAATCAGTTATTGCGAGAATAAACCGATGACCTTTTGATGACGGCGGATTGATCGGACCGATAATGTCCATGCCCCAAGCTTTGAAGGGCCATGATGCTGCCGTTGGATGTAGAAATTCTGAAGGTTGATGAATAAAATCTGCATGGATTTGACAAGCTTTACACTTCCTTGCATATTCGATGGCATCTGATACCATAGTGGGCCAATAATAACCCATACGTCGAATACGGTCTTGAAGTTTTGGTCCAGGCTGATGTGCTCCACAAATTCTATCATGTGCTTTGCGAATAATTTGTTGAGCCGCATCACCGGTAATACATCGAAGAAGTAAACCATCATAAGCTCGACGATATAAGGTCTTTGTAGTATGATTGTAATAGAATCTGAGTGATCGTCGTCTGATAGATGCTGCCTCACTCGGATTATCTGGAAGAATATCATACAATACGAAATCTAAGAAAGGAAGTCTCCTATCTTTATCCGTATTCTGAGTCTCAGCTGAATTACTGAAGATGAATTCCATACTAGAATCAGATGAAGATGATAATAATTTATGACTTAATCCAAATCCTCTTGTTGCATTGACATCATGAGATATTGATTCTTCAGTGTCAACTGGAAATCCTAGAGTTAGGTTGTTTTCGAGATAAAATAATTCTCGATTGTAAACAACAATCATTTGTTGTCGTCTAATCGGAATAGCTAATACCGCCGCAAGATTAGCAAGAGCATCAACTTATGTGTTACATGCTCGCCTAACATGCTCAATGAAGAACCCTTCAAATGAAGAAGCCATAGATATAGCCGATCTATGATAAGGAACCAGATCTTGATGGCAAACTTCATAAGTACCCCTTATCTGATTGACAATGAGTTTAGAATCTCCATACGCTTCCAAATGTTGAATATTCAGATGTTTAGCGAGCTGAAGACCAATGAGTAATGCATTGTACTCAGCAACGTTGTTTGAACATGGCTGATCAAGAGAATAAGCTCTTTGGATAGCAAGACCTTCTGGCGATACAAGAACGATTCCAACCCCAGCGACAATATCACCATTAGGACCTATTCTTGAAGCTCCATCAAAGAATAGACGCCAAGTAGGATCTTCTTCAGCAATTTGGTTTGAATCTAGGACTTCATCTGGGATTTCATCATAGAGTTTTGAATTTTCTGGAATTGAATGAACAGCCAGAAAATCAGCTAAAGCTTGTCCTTTGACTGATTTCTGAGGGATATAGTGCATATCATACTGAGCAAGTAAGATTCCCCAGTTAGCCAATCGAGAATTTAAAACACTGGGTTTCTTCATTATGACCCGTATAGTATTGATCCGGGAAATGACATGAATGGTCTGGCCAATGATATAATGTCGTGTCTTTTGAACAGCGAACATCAGGGCTAGACATTCTTTTTCGACCGGTGAATATCGAGGTTCAGTTCCGGTCATAGTACGACTGAGATAGTAAATAGCTTGTTCATGACCATTTTTATTCTTTTGAGCGAGCAATGCACCCAATGAATGACTCATTGCTCGGATATATAGGAGGAACGGTATTCCTGAGACAGGAGGTACCAATACTGGAGGGCTCATCAGATATTGCTTTATATCATCGAATGCTTTCTGACATTCATCATTCCAGACAAAAGAAACACCTTTCTTCATAAGTTTATTGAATGGTCTGCAGCGTCCTGAAAGATTAGAGATGAATCTCCTGATATAAGCGATCCTTCCTTGAAATCTTCGTAGCTCTTTTAAGGTGCGTGGAGGACGCATCTCTTGGATGGCTTTGATCTTCTCGGGATCTACGTGTATGCCTTTCGAAGTAATGACGAAGCCGAGAAATTTGCCACTAGAGACGCCTAAGAAGGACTTAGTAGGGTTCATCTTTAATTGATGCTTACGCATTAGATCAAAAATAGTCTTTAAATCTTGGATGTGATCCTCTTTTTGTCGACTTTTGACTGCAATATCATCAACGTAGCATTCGATCGTTTTCCGCAAATGTTTACGGAATATAGTGCTCATGGCTCGTTGATAAGTTGCTCCTGCATTCTTGAGACCGAATGGCATCACTGTATAACAGTATGTACCGATCGGCGTTCTGAAAGAAGTATGTTTCTCGTCATCTGGAAACATTTTAATCTGATTGTACCCAGAATACCCGTCCATGAATGTCATCCTTCAAACCCACATATATTATCGATCATAACATTAGTAATTGGTAGAGGAAATTCGTCTTTAGGATATGCCGCATTGAGATCGCGGTAGTCTATGCATACTCTGATCTTACCAGTCTTTTTAAGGACAGGAACTATATTAGCCACCCAATCGGAATGTTGTTCCTATCTAATAAACCCAGAAGCCATGAGTTTATTGACTTCAGCTTCGATTGCATCCATAATGTCTGGACGAAATCATCGCTGTTGTTGTTTGACCGGTTTAGCATTCGGCATGATATTGAGTTTGTGAGTTACAATCTGTGAATCAAGTCCTGGCATATCTTCATAACTCCAAGCGAAGACATCGATGTATTCATGAATAAGTTTGATCATGTCTTGCTTATCAGTTTCTGAAAGACTTTCACTAATGAATATTGGTTTGGGAGATCCCTCTTCACCAACATCTATTTGAATGAGTTTATCTTCAGTCGGAGGTTCTTTTTGCTCGAATCGGAACTCCCATTGATTATCTAACCTTTGGGCCCATTGTTCTGATTCAGGTGAGATTTCAAACTCGTCTTCGTTTTCATCATCTTCTTCAGAACTGTCAATGGAGACCATGTTGGAAGACAAAATGTTGTAGTGGAAGTCACCGATACTTGTATCAGAATCCCAAGAGGTGGTACTAGAAGAATCAGATCTCTTATCTTCGTCAGATTCGGGATCTTCATGGACAGTATTGATAAAAGGAGTAGGAGCAATATAACCTAATCCGTATTTTGTCCTCCCATATTTTAGAGGAGGAATCCGAACAGGCATTTTTCTTCCTTTTCCATTATTAAGGCCAGTTCTGAAGTCATAGCCCATATTTTTAATGATGTCTTTAGATTGCTGACTATAACGACGTAGTTGTAATCTTCCAGTATCATCGTTTTTGTCATCATCTTCTAAATCAGAAGGATTCTGGGGCCCTTTGTAGAAGAATATTGGAATGTCTCCTGGCTTTCTACTAGGAACCAGAAAGTATGAAGTTTGTACTGATTCTAGGGATACGTCTGTATGAAAAGTCTGTACAACTCCTATGGTTATTGTTCTCAAGTCATCTAACAAATACAAATAACTATGAAAATGATTACACATATCAATATACTGCAAAGATGGAGACTTTTCATTAAATTTAAAAGTAGTAGTATTTACATTGGGAGAAGGCTGAGCCTTAGAAATCTTAGCCAAATCAATGACTAAAGGGGGAGAAGAAGAATGAGAGAAAGTTTTGTTTCGATTAAGATCGATAACAAATGGCTCAAAAGAGGTGAGCTCCCTCGAAGCCTGAGATGGAAGAGTAGTCCGCCCTCCAACAGGGATTACTAAAGTATCCTATTTTATATGTGTAGATGCAGGAACTGTAGTACACCCACTGACAGGAATGATCAGTGTATCTTGAGTGGACGACTGAGGTAATGGAGAGATCCGTCCGCTCACTGGAATAATGAAAGAACCTTCTCCAGAGGGTTTAGGAGATTGTTGCTGAGTAGTTCGACCTTTAACCGGAATTATCAAGGTCTCACTTTGCGGATCCTCTTTCTCCATAGCTTGTATCACCCTTGTATACTTTTCTTTGTACATCCGGGAATCATTGAAATAAGCTTCAACCCCATGGAAAGGATTTATATCAGCAACTTCCTTTTGTACTTTTCTATTGCTGTCAATGTATTTAAAACACTGATAAAGAGTAGAAGGCACCACATTATTTTCGTGAAGAAAGGGCCTCCCCAGAAGAAGATTATAAGATCCCACGATCTCGATCACATAGAAAGTGACTTTGGATCTGAAATTGCCTATCTGAAGTTTCAGATGAATCTTTCCCAAAGGCTTGCTTCGGCTTTGATTGAATCCCAGGATAGTAGTAACCGTCTTGGAAAGCTTGTGAAGAGGGATTTTTAGTTCATCCAACAGACTCTTTGGCATTATACTTATAGCAGACCCTGGATCAATGAGGATACGATCTATCTTCATCGTATCGATATAACTGGTGTAGTAGAGAGGTCGATCATGTCGATTATCCTCCAGTAGCATGTCGTCTTGTGTAAAGGTGATATTTGGGATAATCTCCAATACACTGTTGCAATGTAAGCAAGTGACAGGTTCTTCATCTGGCTTCTTTAATTGTGCAAGACAAGAGTCAGCCTGAAGAAGTGCCTCACTTAACATCTCCCGAGTCTCTTTAGAAAGACGTAGAAGTTCAAAGAGGGACATTCTAGCTGGAGTATTAGCAAGTTGAGCTAGAATGTCGAAGTTATAAGGTTTCTGAAGCCCAAGAGGAGGGGACTTCTTGATTGGTTTATCAAATCGAGCCTGTTGTTTGCCTTTCTTAAGAGCTGTGGGCTTGGAAGGAGTAGGTACAACCGGTGCAGTTGAAGGAACAGGTGATGTGGATGATTCTTCCTCAAGAGGAACATCAGGAGCATCTTTGTCAGCAGGAGGGATATCAGGAGTATCCTCAGGACTCTTGGAATAATCCTTTAGATAAGGTTTCCCTGTTCTAGTAGCACCAGCAAGTGCTTCTGATTTATCTTTTGATTCTATGTCGGGAGTAGATCCGAAAGAAGTCATATGACATGACTTAGTTTTCCCAGCTTTCTTAAATTTTCGGGAAGTAGTCTTTTGAAGAGGAGGAGATTCAAAATCTGCCACTAGATCAGGATGAATCCATATGATTTCTCCTATTTTCATAGTGATTGGTACTAATCCTTCAGACTGTGAAGGAGGAATATTCACTATTTCAAGAGTTGCCTTGGGAATAGGAACGATCCCGCTTTCAAAGAGTTGAGGAAGGAAATCTCCGAATTGCATAGAGACGACGTTGGAGGTGACGGTCTTCTCTTTCGGAGTAAGAGTGATAGCTCCAGATTTAATCATTTCCTGGATCTTTCCTTTCAGTACATAACATGTACGAACTGTGTGACCCAACATTCTGTGGTACGGACAGTATTTAGGATGATCTGTCTTACCAACTTTATCAGGTTTCTTGATTTCAGGTAATTGTATTTTATTACCTTTCAGCAGACATTCAAAGATACCAAGGACATCATCGTCATCAAAAGAGTATTCTTCTTTGGGACGAGGTGCTCTTAGTTGTTGAGTCGTAGAGGCAGGAGGAGTTTGAACAGTTGATGCATCTTTACTCTGAAGATTAACTTCAAGGGTTTCTTTTCTCTTGCGAGTATTGGATTTAGCATTATTGTTAGTACTTTGACCTGTTTCTTTGGGAGTCATCTGCACTCCTAAACCTTTGAAGGTTTTAGCACTAATTTCTGCGGCCTTGGCACTAACTATGAAGGAAGGCCAATCTTGAAATTGAGTAGATCATGTCCACATGCTGATGATTGGCAACAAATTTGATTTGCATGTGTCGATGGTAACAGCATCAGGAGTTCCAAGAGGCATCTTCAGAGCTTCTCTTCGAAACCGTTCAATAAATTCCTCTGTAGTTTTATTATTTTTTGCTTGATTCTTATAAGAGCAGACATAGTCATGTCATTGAGCCCTTCATAGAACCGTTCAAGAAACATTTGTTTGAAACCGGCAAATGAGGTAATACACCCATCCGGGAGACTTCTATACCATTCATAAGCCGTTCCTTTGAGACATCCGACAAACACCCGAGTAAGGAGGGCGTCACTTGGTTGCAGTTGGTCAGTCATCACTTCAAAGTGATTAATAAATTGACTCGGAGAAGTGGTTCCATCATAGAATGAGATAGTAGGAGGCTTGTATTTAGGAGGATACGATACTTGCTTCCATTCTATTGGATAAGGTTGCTTGATGTCTAACCTTTGTAAACCATCATTCTGTTTGAATGCCTCAAATTGAGTTCGGAGATTCTTCAATTCTTCAGTAACAACTCCGGAGGATTGTGGAGTTGTAGCTTGTAGAGAATAGTTGAGAGGAGGAACAGCATTATAAGCACTATCCCCAGCTCCCGAGTGACTAGGAACTGGTTGAGCTTGCCCAGGAGTATTGGATTGTACTGCTGGAGGAACATGTACCGGACTTACACCAGTGTCAATTGGTATGGCATCTGGTACAGTCTGTCGATTTTGCAGCTGGGTTGCCATGAGTTCATACATCGACTTCATAGTATCAGCCATAGATTTCATTTGCTGTTCCAAAGAAGCAATTCTTTGTTCTTGAGGAGTCATGGAAGAAGAAGGTTCATCAGTATTCCCATCGACCATATAAGTCGTGACTGTACGAGGGATTATTGATGAACTGGTGGATGTTGTTTGTTCTGAATCATTACTTTGCATATCAAAGTCATTTGTAGGAGAATTACCCCCAGTAGGCAGAGGTGGGAAGTTGGATTCTCCAAAGAATTTAGAATAGTCTTCAGAAACAGAAGTTCTTTGACTAGAAGCCAGGACTCTTGATCTGGTGCCTCTGTATACTCCATCTGGACTATCAGTTCTACCCCCAGTATCCCGAGAGGTCATGTTGACAGAAGCAAACAGAGGTTCATCTTCATCAAGCATAGGTTCACACTGAATCCGATTGAAGACAGATTGTCGTTTAGTTTGACATCTGCATTGCATTATGACTCTCGATTGGAAGTCACATTCATGATCAGCATGGTCATGATCCATTGATTGACATCTGCATTGAATTATGACTCTTGGCTGGAAGTCACATTCAGCATGGTCATGATCCATTAACACAGAATTATTCCTTCTCTTCTGTTGAAGGTGTTCTCGTAAATCTGTCTGTGAATATTGAGGTACATCAGAGAATATTCTTTGTGTATTTTTAGGAATATATTTCCGGTTCTTGGGTCTTGATGGCTCTTGATTATATAGAGAGTGATTAATGTGAGTCACATAAATTCTAGCATACTCTGCATCTGGATCTCTTGCTTTTGTTCCCGTTTGGTATAGTTTTTTGACACCAGAAGTGCTTCCCAAACGAATTTGATTAAGTTTTGTTCTTAGATCAGTTGGAGGTAAAACATTGGTTTTTGATACTTGGAGTTTTCCTTCTATTGATCTGGATATTTGCAGAGAAGGAAGAGTTGAACCACCCCCTTGATTAGGAGTTGGTAACAAACCTTCTTTTATAGACAAATTCTGTATCCAATTCGAAGAATTCGTAGAAGAAGACATTAAGAAATGTTTCTTCTTAGACTTATTCAAGTTTTGAGACATAGAATGTCCAGAAGGAAGAGTAGTCAAAAGACCATCTCCTTTTCTTTGACTAACAAAACTGTCAGTCAAAGCTGTTCCTGAAGTAAACACTACAGGAGCAGAAGAAACAACTAAAGAGTTATTTCTTTTCGAAGGGACTTTGTGTGTCATTTGTGAAGGAGCTTTAGCAAGACCACCCCCAGTTCTAGTAGAAGTTGGCAAAGAAGAAGAGATAGCTAAAGAGCTATTCTTCTTAGATGATGTATACGGAATACACGCTGAAACAGGCTTGGTTAAAGAACCAGTACTGTTAGCGTGACTTTTGAATTTAGAAATACACGCTGGAACAGATTTGGCTAAGGAGCCAGCTGTCAGCGTGACTTTTGACTTTGAGATTGCACGCTGGAACAGGCTTGGCTAAGGAGCCAGTGCTATCAGCGTGACTTTTGACTTTGAGATTGCACGCTGGAACAGGCTTGGCTAAGGAGCCAGTGCTGTCAGCGTGACTTTTGACTTTTGTCGTCTTCGAGCACACAAGAGCGTGTATGCTTGCAGTAGAGTTCTTGCCAGTGTTAGGAGTAGACACTGTGGCAGAAACTTCACCATTGGTTGCCAACAGATTCTTAGGGACGTAGATAGATCGTCCCTTCGACTTGGCAGTGGTGATGGAGGCTGAAGTGGGCTTGCCACCCTTAGCCCGCTGTATTTCTTCGTAGGCGAGTTGATCGAATTGGATCGATATCACCTTCTTCGTCGAACCGACTGACGAAGTGTCGCATTGAGTTGTTGCCATCTCAGAAGAGAAGATGGTTTTCCCCAGCAGAGTCGCCAATTTGTTTTCCATAAATAAATTCACTTTATTTATTGTGTTTTTGGGAAAATACAACTGTAGGAATCCGATCTAGAAGACGATCGATTTATCCCTTAGACGATACGAAGAAGAAAAGCTCTCAAAAATTTGACAGCAATTTAGATAGCTATGTATCTGTATAATGAATGAGAAAAGAACTCTATTTATAGAGTCAAAAATAACTGAAAAGATAACTGTCTTCACAACTTGTGCATAGTTGAAAATCACGCAGGATTTAGCATATGCAAGGTTATGAGCAGTTACTAGACGTGGCCTGCAACTGTTGGACACATGGCAATCGTGCATGAGTCGTGTGCAAGTTACAGGACATGCATGTGAGAGATCGGTGGCATGGCTGCCACGTACTCCAATTTGATGAAATCCACGCAGGCTTATTGAGGACGAAATCCACGCAGCCTTGTGGCAGAAAGCTTCAGAATCCACGCAGACTTGGTGCAGAAAGCTTCAAAATCCATGCAGACTTGGGGCAGAAAGCTTCAGAATCTACGCAGACTTGGTGCAGAAAGCTTCAAAATACACGCAAGCTTGAGGAAGGAACATAGAAGTTCAAAATACATGCAGACTTGAGTCAGAACTGCCAGCTGTCTTGATTCGACGTGCCTCGACTGACACAAAATCTCTGACATTGATTGCCTTGTCAGTCGCATTAAATGACAATAAGCTCTTTTGGTACGCCAACTTGATGAAGGCTGAGTCTTATTGAAGAAGATTTCGAAAGTCACACAATAGTCGGCTGTGATCTCTCGAGTTCCGTACATACGTGGCATAAGAGGAGACATTCTTTGACTGTCGTGCTGTCAGTCATAATGACACTCTGACAAATGATGAGCTGTCTCTGCGTATATTTGAGGAAATAGTCTGGTAGAACCCAGCGTAACTTTTAAACATTGTCTTGATCAACTCAGCATGACTTTTAGACTGTCCTGATCAACTCAGCGTGACTTTCATTTTTGAGGCCTACAACTGTGTAGCAGAAAACCCCTTTCGGTGTCCTGAATGACGTGTGCTTTGCGTCATCGAGGAACATTTTGATTTAGTTGTAGCCCGAATACCCATCCATGAAAGATATGCGTTCGAAGCCATATGTATTATCGATCATTACGTCGGTGATCGGAAGCGGGAATTCGTCTTTCGGGCAAGCAGCATTGAGATCTCTGAAGTCGATGCAGACTCGTATCTTTCTATTCTTTTTGGTGACATGGACGACATTGGCCACCCAATCCGGGTGTTGTTTTTTACGGATAAATCCACTGCTCAGGAGTTTGTCTACCTCTTGATCGATGGCGTTCATGACGTCAGGGCAAAAATGTTATTGTTGTTGCTTTATAGGCTTGGCATCAGGTAAGATGTTAAGCCTATACATCGCGATCTGAGGATCAAGTCTCGACATATCTTCGTAGCTCCAGACGAAGACGTCGATATATTCTTTAGCCAGTTGGATTAAAGATTCCCGATCTGGTCCCTTTAGACTCTTGCTGATGAAGATGGGTTTTGAAGAAGATCCATCCCCAAGGTCAACTTGTTCGACCTCGTCTTCGGTGGGGGGTTCGCGTAATTCAAATCGAGACTCCCACTGTGCTCCTAGGCATTGAGCCCAGGGTTCTTCCTCAAAGAATTTTGGCATTTGGTCATCGTCTTCATCCTCTTGAGTTTGTGCAGACGTTATGTTGACTGATAGCACCTTCATGAGGACTGAGCCGATACTGGTATCAGAATCCCAGGTTGATGCTTCGGACGAATGAGAATGTTCTACTTCTTCTGCCTCCGAACTCTCTGGAGTTGCTGGTGGCATGACATAGCCCACCCCCCGTCGAGTTCGATGATAGTAGTCCTGCGACTTTCCTTTAGGTGTTGGGAGCGGAGAGGAAGACGTCGACCCTTACCGTAGTTCAGGCCTTTATTTTTTTTAGATCGTAGCCCATATTTTGGATGAGGTACTTTGCCTTGTCCGTGTACCGATAGACTTGTATTCTGTCGGTATCTGGTTCTTGCTCGAGTGGCGGGAGGTCTTGATGATGCTCGACTTTGCCGAAGATGATGGATTCTTCGTCTCGATTCCGCGGTGGGACTACAAAACAGATCCGTTGGGACGGGACTACTCGATTTACATGATTGACGGTCGTTATTTGTGTTTGCAACGACCGTAGAGCGTTATCTAATGTATATATGGCATTCCAATGTGGAAGACTAGAATAATTAAAAGACACTCTATTATTGATGAAACACGAGATTTTGTCCCGCGGGATTACATTGTCCAGAGAGGGTGCATCTACATCAGCAGATATGTACTCCCCTAGCTCTTCATCTGTGAGTACTGGGGTTGGTTCGGGAGAGTCTACTGCAGCTTTGACCTTGGGGTCCGAGAGGGCTATGTGGTCCTTCTTCGGCAGCTTGGATGAGACGGATGATTGCGGAGGCCTGCCTTTAAGACGCACCTTCAGAGGTACCTCAACTGCGCCTTCAGTGATTGGTGCCTTCCCCTGTAGTTTTTCCACAAGGGGAGCCGATGTTTGAGACGGCTTTCCCTTGAGCCGTATCTTCAAGGGAGCTTCAGTAGGTGTTCTACCTAGAGAAGTTGGTACTTTTCCAGGTAGCTTGATGGTCATAGGAGGTAGCATCTGAGGCGATTTTCCTTTGAGTCAAATTTTCAAAGGAGCATCGAGAATCATCTCTGGCTCCATGTCCGGCTCTGCTGCCGTTTCTGTCTCATCGTCAGCATCATTGGCTTCCCCTTCGTCGGGCGACTTGTACAGGGTAGAATCAGTGAAGTAGCTAGGCTTTGACCCCCTTGAAAGGGTCAATGTCCGCGAACTCTGTCCGAATGATGTCGTTGGTGGACATGTACTTCATACATTAGTGGAGTGTAGATGGCACCACCATGTATTCATGCAGCCACAGACGACCCAGTAGGAGGTTGTAGTTGACATCAGCGTCCATGACATAGCAAGTCACCTCGGTTCGGAGGTTACCGATATGACATTTCAGCCGTATTTTACCCAGCGGTTCACTTTTGCTAGCATTAAAACCGCTAATTGTAGTGTTGGAAGGCGCCAGACGGTACATTGGGATCCCCAGTGTTGAGAGCAGCGTCTTCGGGATGATGCTGAGGGAAGACCCTGGATCGATCTGAATCTGCTTTACCTTGACGGAACCGACATACCCTGTATAATACAGTGGCTTGTTGTGTCGGTTGTGCTTGAGCAGCATGTCTTGTTGGGTGAAAGTTATGTTGGGGATAACTTCATCCGCACAATGGCAGTGCGTACATGTGGTCGGGGCATCCTCAGGCTGCTTGACCTGACTGATGAAGGATTCAGCATCCTTCAGGGCTTCACAGAGAGCTTCGCGAGTGTCCTTGGAAAGACGAAGGAGCTCAAACAGAGATAGGCGGGCAGGGGTACTGGCAAGTTATGCCAGTATGTCAAAGTTGTGGGGCTTGGCTAGCCCCAAATCATTCTCCTTTCGTAAAGGCTTATCGAAACGGGCCTCTACATGCTTCTGTTTATTGGCTGCTGGAGGCCTGGATGGGCCCTCTTCCTGGACAGCAGGGACGGTGCTAGGAGGCACCATCTCGATGACAGCTTCGTCCAGTTGGGCATTCTGATGTGAATGCATCTGTACAGGAAGTGCCTCTTTCGCAGAGGAAGAGACCATGCTGCAAGACTTGATCTTTCTGTCCTTAGTTTTGGAGGCAGAACGTACCACATGTTGAGTAACTTCGGAGACGAGGTCAGGGTGAACCCATAAGACCTCTCCATGGGATATGGTGAGTGGGATGAATCCACTCACGTTGTCACGAGTAGGTGGTAGGTTAACCACCTCCAATGTCGCCTTTGGGATGGGGACGATGCCATCTTGTGTTGTGGTTGGCGGCAAGGTGCCAAATTAGAGTGACACCAGGTTGGCCGAGACCGTTTTCTCCTCGTAGTCGATGGAGATGACATCCGCATTGATCATACACTGGATGTAATTCTTGAGGACATAGTAGTCCTTAGTTGGATGTCCGATAAACCGATGGTAGTGACAGTACCTCGGATTGTCCACTCTTCCAACCTCGTCAGGACGCTTCGGGTCCGGCAACTTGATCTTGTCACCCTGCTTCAATATCTTGAAGTGTTGTAGGGTGTCTTCATCGTTGAAAGAATAAACCTCCTTTGGCCTTGGTGCAAGTGGTGGCTTCTGAGTAGGTGCTGATGCACCTTTGGAGGCATTGACAGTCAACGCCTATTTTCCCTTCGTCTCTCGCCCAGGGTTGTTGGCTGCATGCCGTTTTCCCTTATCCTCAAAGGCAGGGAAACTGACTCCCAGAAGGCGAGCATTGGATGCCTTCTTTTTAGCTGCTTCGGCCTCGATAATCAATAAACTCCAGTCGGGAGGAGGAGCGGAGTTGAGCCAGAGTTTGATTGGAGGCAGCATATATATGCTGCAGGAGGAGAGGAGTTCATGTTTTGGCATACCCGGGGGTAGTCTAAAACAGGATTGACGGAACCGTTCGATGAATGCCCGAACTGTTTCTTTCTCCTTCTGACGTATCTCTATGAGGGACACCATTGTCATGTCCTTCCCTCTGTCGTAGAAACGATCGAGGAAGAGACGCGTCAAGTCGTCGAAGGAAGATATGGAGTTGTCGGGAAGACTGCAGTACCAGTCATAAGCCACTCCTTTCAATGCCCCGACAAATATGCTGGTGAGTAGCGCGTCTTCCTTCGGGAGATGTCCCGTTTGAGACTGAAAGTACGTCAGATAACGACGTGGAGAGTCCTTTCCGTCATATGGCGTCAATTTTTGTGGTTTATACTTGGGCGGATAAACCACTTTATTCCATTCGAGGGGGTATGGTTGTGGGATCCCCATCTTCTGGCGCTCCTCTTGTCTGTTCTTGGACTCAAAGCGTTCGCGCAGGTCCCTGATCATCTCATCCACGTCTTTCGTGGAGCTGGTAGTCGGGGAAGGTGGTACAGCCTGGAGTTGAGCATTTGATGGCTCCGACGTCCGAGGTACTTTACGGTGATCTGTATCCAAGGATACCCGTTGAAGGGGTACACTTGATTCTCCATTAGCCCCTGGGTCAGGACCGGTAGACGATGCCATGGCCAAAGCTGACAGTATCTCAAATACTGCTTGAGTCAGTGTTTGTATGGAGGCAGAGAGGGTTTTGAGTCCTCCCTCCAAGGTATCCATGCGCTGGACGAGATCTGCTGACGGCGCATCTGAATCTATATCACCAGCTCCTGTCATGTATACCGTCATGACGCGACTGGAAGTGGATAGATCGGTTGAGGCTTTGCTTTCGGCCTCGCTCTCTTGTAGAAGAGGAACTTCCCCCGGAGCTTCATCTTGGCTACCCCCAGCTATGTTCTGGAGGACACTTTCGTCTTCGGGAGAAGTATCAGGAAGGGCCTGACTACCCCCAGTTTTGTCTTGGAGGACTTCTTCGTCTTCGAGACGCAGATCCACAGGGGCTTGACTACCCCCAGCCATGTTCGAAAGGCTGACTTCGTCTCCAGGATGAAGATCCACAGGGGCTTGACTACCCCCAGCTATGTCCGGGAGGCTGACTTTGTCTCCAGGATGAAGATCCATAGGGGCTTGACTACCCCCAGCTATGTTCGGAAGGCTGACTTCGTCTCCAGGATGAAGATCCACAGGGGCTTGACTACCTTCAGCTTCTTCTGATATCTTTTTTCTCCTCCGAGAGCCCTCAAACACTCCTAAGGACGGGAGAGTTGTCTTGGTCTTTCTCGGCTGGCTCTTGGATGAGGACAAAGTCGAGGAGCTACCAGTCGCCTTCCGAATTGATGGGGAGTTGGAGACTACATTGCATGAAGCAACCTGTAGTTATGGCTCCACTTCAGTTGACACCTTCTTCCCGAGGCGACGTCGGAGGGGTGTTAATGATTGCGGCCGTTGGAATACCGACTGCCTTGATGGTGGATGTAACGCCCCAGTCCCAAAATATGTAGGACTAGAAACGTAGACATGCCAGCTGTATTCATACGAAGTATACTCCAATATATGGAAGTCTCGTATAAATACATAAGCTGTAAAATGCAGTAAAACCACAACTAACTAATCTCATCCACAAATCAAAGAATAAAAGATATCATATATCAACTATGAATTTGTCTTGATACAATATGTTGGGCGGAGACAAATCCACTACCAACAAAATAAGGAAAAATACATAGAAAATGAAATGAGTGGCGAGCGAAGCGAAGACGATCCAAGTGCAATCATCCTCGAGAAATAGCAACGAACATGGCTAGGGCTAAAGCACCTGCGAAAGACAATAGCATACACCTGGCAAGACAACCAGGTCCTTAGAGGGACGTAACAAGACACATAATAGCATGCCATATAAACTGAATAAATATTGCTCAATAAATAAGTAAATCAAATTTATAACATAGTCCAATACGCACCTACTGAACGAGCGTACCATCCCCCCAACCAAACAAGGACAGGAGATGGTAAACTAATTCACGGCGACGTATCTTTCCATGCTAAGAATCCGATATGGTATCCGGACCCCAACAAGGTTCAATACCTTCTCATTGAAGTAGTAAGTCACACCTACAACCAAACAAGGACAAGATGTGACGAACTAATCCGTGACAAGTTATTGTTCCAAGCCACGGTCAGATACAAGTACCCAAACCAAAAGTACTCGTACCTAACGGATAGGGTAGCCTACCATTCTAAGTGATATGTAGTTAAGAACAATCCTTCCTACGCATGGGCTCTGGCTAAATAGGATCGGCATAGTCCCCTCTTGGGCACCAGAGGCCCCAGCAGGAAGAGCATGGGTAATCATGTGTCATCAACCCCGTATCTCCAGCGGAGAGTCCGGGTCACAAGGGAAGTGCATCGAAGCCCATACGCTAAGGAATTGTCCTTCCCGCCCAATGCCTATTATGTTGTATCCACAACATTAACCTCTATAACCGCTAAGTCAAACTAGCATACAACCTCTATTAGCGATTATTCCTATCGCACGGCTTGTACGTACTGGTGGCCAGCCAATCACGCACTTTCGTGTTCTACATGCGACACACAACTTCGTGTTTACAACGTGTCAAGGCCAATGAATGCGACACACAAGGTGGTCCCTTAAATCTAGGTTTAATTTGTAAGAAAAATAATACACAGCAGAAAATATAAAAGAACAATTATGCCATGTATCACAGTTTATAAAGCAAATAATAGACATGCATGAAATATGAGCTAAAAATAATTAAACAGCTAATGGCAAGGTGTCTTGCCTGGTAGTACGCTTGGTGTGCTGCAATGATCAATGTGGCGCGAACTGCAACTTCGGTGTAACAACTATGCAAGGTGACCATGAATGGTGACACGGTCGGTTTCATTGGGCCCAGAAGGGTCGATTTGGTTAGGATCGACAGGTGGAAGGGAAGAATTTGGCAAAGGGTAGAAATAATTCGTTTTAGTCATGGACAAGAATAAATAATCGAAGAAGTTTTGTATATATATAAATAAATACTTTGGAAAATATTTATTGTTTGAAATATATATATTTATATTAGTAAAATACTTTTAGATAGATATATGAAAAATGTAGGAAAATATTTTTAGGAAAACATTGAAGTTGTCCAATTACCCTTTTGAGGTCAAAGCAATAAAAACGTAAAACTGTATTTTTGCTTCAAAAATATTTTCTGGAAAATATACATTAATGAAAGCAATTAAAATAATACATTTTTTTATATAATAATAATAATGATAATAATAAAAATATACTACATACATACACTAATACTTATAATAAAATACATTAATACTAATGATATTAATACTAATACTAATAATAATAATGATAATGATAATAATAATAGTTATAATAATACTAATGATAGAAATTAATGATAATAATAATAGAATAAGATTAGTATAATGAAATCTGAAAAAATATAATAATAATAATAATAATAATAATAATAATAATAATAATAATAAATCAAAACATCAGCTCTTTCCATTCACTCGAGGAAGAGAGAGAGAGAGAGAGAGAGAGAGAGTACAGAGAGTAGAGATGGGGAAGGGTTTTCCGAGGCGGCGGATGGGCGCCGGTGGCCGGCCGGGAGGAGGTGGCGAGGCCGCGGCGGTCGGCGCACGGTCGTGGTGAGGGCTGATGGCGGCGGTTGGTTGGAAGAAAAGGCGGACAGCTCGCGGGGACGGCTCGACAAGTCGGAAAAAGGGGGTTTCGACGGAGATCGGGAGGCGCGGTGGAAGCCGGAGTTGAGGGAGCGAGGCGGAGGAGTGGACGGAGGATAGGGCGGAAAGGAGTGGGAGGCGGAGCTGCGGGAGCGGGAGCGGTTTTCCGGCGACTGGGCTACCCATCAGACGGCTAGGGGAGCGGAGCGGCCGGAGGAGCGCGCGGCGAGGGTTTCGGGGCACGGCCGGGCGGAGGAAGGAGGAGCTGAGGCCGGAGGCTGGAGATCCGGTGGGGAGGAAGGGAGAGAGGCTCTCGGCGGAGCGGTCGACGGGAGCGGCGGAGTTGCCGGGCGATCGGAGGAGGGGGTTTCGTCGAAGGGGACGCGGAGGCTGGGCGGTTCGCCGGAGCGGCTACGGAGGGGAAGAACGGGTGGCGAGCGGCTGCGGTGTTGGGTGGAGTGCTCGGGTCACGGCGGAGGCTTTCCCGGCGGTGGCGAGCTCGTCGCAGCATGCTGGTGGCGGCGGCTCGGCCGCGGCGGTCGACGGAGGTCAGTTTTAGGTTTAGGGTTTAAATTGGGTTTAATTTCTTGTTTTCTGGTGGGTTGGGCGTGCCTCCGGCGATGGCCGTGATGGCGGTGGTCGTAGGGAGAGGGGACGGCTGTCTTGGTGGTTGGGTACTGTGGTCGGGGTGACGACAGTGGTGCTGGCGGTGGTGCTTTGGGTTTTGGCGTGGTGGAGTCGAGGGTGCTGCCGAAGTTGGCGGGGTGCTGTTGGTTGCCGGGAGTGGTACGGCGTGGTGGCCGAAGGTGGTTGTGGGCTGGGTGCCATCTGAAGGTTCTGTGGTTGGGTTGGTGTTACTGGTTTGGTATTGGTGGGCGTGGAGGAAGGCCGGGGAGTCGAGGCCGAGGACAGTGGCTGAGTCTAGGTTAGGTTTAGAAATTTGATGATGTCGGGTGTGTCCGACACGAGCAAAAAATATAATCTATATGTAACAACATGGAATAAGAATGGGAAGCGGACACGGACACGGACACGGACACGAGGCACTGCACTTGTGGATGGTGGAATTTTGTGAAAAATGAATTTGTGGATGAAAATATTGGAGGAGTACCTGCCTATTTATAGGATGTGGGAATTTCTAATTAGATATGTATTAGGAGGATTGGCTTAATTGCACTTTGCTACCCTCAAGTATTCCGCTTTTTCAACTTGATACCCTAAACTTTTTTTTGTAACAAGTTGATACCCAAAAAAATATTGGGACGAAAATACCCCTGCTCAAACCTTAAAATTACTCCTCTCCCAACCCCCTCTCCCCCACTCCGGCTACCCCATCCCTCCCGCTCCGCCTCCCCTCCGGCCACCCCCCTCTCCCGCGCCCGGCCAACCCCCCTACCCCACCGCCGCCGGCCACCGCGGCAGCAGCAACCGCCGTCGCAGCAGCAGTAGCCGCCGCAGCAACCACCGTAGCAGCAGCCGCCGCCGCCGCGACGGTGGCGCCTGAAGCGGGAGGGGGGTTGGCCGGCGTGGGAGAAGGGGGTGGCCGGAGGGGAGGCGGAGCGGGAGGGTGGGGGTGGCCGGAGTGGGGGAGGGGGGGGGGGGAGGGGAGAAGGGAAGAGGGAAGGGATAAGGGCATTTTGGGATTTTTGAAAAATTAGGTATCAAGTTGAAAAAAAATAGTAGTTGAGGTATCAACTTGTTACAAAAAAAGTTTAGGGTATCAAGTTGAAAAAGCGGAATAGTTGAGGGTAGCAAAGTGCAATTAAGCTAGGAGGAGAATTTAAAACCCAAATTAGATAATGCAATCTATTTAATTTAAAACCAATTAAATCAAATCCGAATCCAAATCCAATTAAATCGAATTTAAATCGAATTAAATTCTAGTAGTTTAAAAATTAAATCAATAATTCAATTTCAATTATTTACTATTTAAATAAATACATAGATTCAAATCAAGATTTAAATGGCCACAATAACTTCCAAAAATATTTTTCAAAATACCAATAATAATAATTTCGAAAATAATAAATATTTTTAAATATCTTTTTGAACAATGAAATATTAATAATAATAAATCTCGAAAATTATACTTTTATAGACCAATAAATAATTACGAAAAATTATAGGTTTGTACAAATAATATTTACGTAGATATGCTTTTCTAATATACCATTTTATAGGAAAAATACCTTATAATTTTAACTGCATAAATAAAAGGCTTTTAATAATTAAAACTATAAACTTGAAATGATAGCTAGAAGTAATTATTACCTATATTATTTTGAAACTATAAAATAATAAATAAAATATTTTTCTAAAATATGTACGCTCGCACATATTCGCACTCGTCGAGCAAAAATAAAATTTCGTATACGACGTACAATACGACTACGTGGCATACAGTACAAAAATTTTAAATCGGTATCAAATTTAATATAAAAAAATAGTAGAAAATTTAGGGGTTTTACAGTGGGACTGCTGTTTTGCAACAACAGTTGATGGTGACTACTGCACAGGTGTGCCCTGTGAGGGGCGTGTTGTGCCTGTTAGTCGACTCTCCTGATTGGCGCTTGTGACTGATCATATTACGCAAATCATTGGAGGAGAGTGCCACCTTCGCACCCCCATCAGGCGCATGGCAAGGCCAAGCGCCAGGGTGGTCAGGTGAATGTTGCGCCCCCTGAACCAACGCAGAAGATGCGCTCAGATCAATAGTAGGGGTACAACATTTACAGTGACTTGAACCAGCCATAAACGTACATCCTATGTAGGTGCTGGGGTTCAAGACCACAGAGTTTACCTTGCTCGACTTGGTTGCGAACGCAACAGATGCGCCCAAGTGAGGCAAGGACTTTGAAGGTTGGCTCGTTTCTGGCGCAGAAGCACCCGAGTAGACCTTATACAGCTTACCATCAACAACGCGCATGATTGTGAGCGCATGCTGCTGGTTTGCTATCGATATAGCACGTTTGAGGCACATGGCCCGTACCGCCTTGGATTTTTTCGTACCAGTCCGCTGGGGTGCATAGTACTCAGAGTCTAAATTCTTCTCGCCACGACAGCGAGTGAGTCTATCAAAGATAGAAGCCTTATGTGGCGCATCTGAGTTATCGCGCAGGGCGTTAGATGCGCTCCTCTTCTGTCGGTGCATCTTCCTTGTCTGAGAAGGAGATGGCTGGAGAATGTGGTCAGCACCACGCTTTCCCGAGAGATGCGCTGCACCGGTGGGCACATCCTGGCCGCTGAGGACGTCAGAGAGAAGGCTGGACTGCGTCGGCGCATCCCCTTCAGTGGTGGTACCAGGGGCCTCGACCTTGTGTACCCAGGCTTGGTGAGTCTTCTTCGACTTTGGCAGCCGCTTCGAAGGACTTGCGCTGCCTTCAGAGATGAACTCCTCATACGCCTGTTGATTGAGGCGTACGACCAGCGTCTTGTGGGAGGAGCCCACCTTCACGTCGTCAGATTGCGACACAGGTTTCTCGATAGAGGAGAAAGAAGTCCCCAGCAGAGTCGCCAGCTTGTTTGCCATTAAAATCTTTTTATTGTAATTTCAATTACAAACAGAACAGTGTTACAATGTAGGACTTAGATGTAGTCCTAGGAGAACACTTTTGTTTATCTGGGTCCTTGTGTCGATGGAGCGAGTGGTAATGCGTTGACTCCGTTGACGATCTGACGACGGTTCTCGGTTCTCTGAAGGTCTAAGTTGCTCTGGGTACTGGAGCTTACGGAGAGGAAGAAGACGTTGAGTGTCTGTATCTGCCTCTCTCACTGCATATGCAAGTCTCTGTCTGTAGGGGTTTGTCTCTGTGTGTGTGTGAAGGGAATGATTCCTCTATTTATAGCTTGCAGGCTGGCTGCTCATGCGCGCATATGTAGGATGTGCCTGTACGTGTGTCACGACCCGCACCCTAGAGTAAGGGTACGAGACATGGGTACGTCCAGCCTACGCCGTAGTGTCGGCGGTAGAACGCTGTCCTAGGTCACAACATCTAACAATACATGCTTAAATAGTTTATACTCCCCGAATGGGGGTGACATGATAAAAGTAGACTCAATCACAACTAAGGAAGAAGAAGCACGATATGATATAAAACTCAAGGAAAAACAGATGATAACATAGCAGACAGATAGATAAATGAAGCTGCTGAAAAGAAAGGAAATCCCAAGTACATCAGAAAGTCTAAGTGTCTAAGATAGTACATAATCCCAGATCCCAAGTATCAATAAGTACAATCATCCAGAGAGTAAAGTAAATAAAACACATCATAGTCTTAGTGGGGCCTGCTGCTGGTCCAGGTCCAATATCTCATCTAAGGTAGCCCGTAATAGGTATCCACACCAGCCTCCTCCTCGTCCTCTGTAATATTTTCAACAGGTCCAGTCAGGACAGGAGCGAGCACAATACATCTCAACAGATCATAGCAGGTTAGAAAATATAGACATGCAGTAGAGTAAGATACAGAAAACTGAAAGAAGCATGGAATGTAAACAGAGGAAACTGTAATGGAAATATATATACTGTAAATAGAGAGCTAACTGTGGCTAGTGAGTCAGAGTACAATATAAACATGTGAATGGCATAGAAGATTCTGGGAACTATACTATGGAGTGATTCTGGGAACTACACTACTTGGATATTATTCACATGTTTACTTCTACTCCCCCGTACCCCAAATCAATACACAATGATCCAGCCAGGTTATGTTATGATTCCATGTAAAGGCTCACAATGGGTGATACATGGATAGCCCATAAATGAATGATTCTGGAAATACCCACAATGGGGTGATTCTGGGAATGCCCATAAATGGGGTAATTCTGGGAAGACTCTGTGATCATGAGAGTACATGTCACAAGTGATCGAAGAATCGTGAAGCATAGTGATACACCATGTAAGTGAAACGCACAGAACATGTAGTATACGATGCTCCCTGGGGGATAACATCTCAAGAATGGATCCATATAGTACTAATCCGTGTTACCAACGTGACAGCATCAAGTAAAGTAATCTAAAACAAGAAAATAATTCTAACAGGATATAAAATGATCAGAGAATGTACTCGCCTGGTATCTGAGTGTCCAACTGAAAAGTACTGTCCGAGGAGTGGTGTCTGGCTCCTATTAGAACAGCACAAGTCACAACAAGTCTAAAATGATAAAATGAAGCTCTACTATGCATTCTACATGAATCTAGGTCAAACTAGGCCAAAGTCAACTCTTGGTCAACTCTGGTCAACCCTAGAAGTCAAACTAGGTCAACTATGGTCAAACTTGGTCAAACAAGTCCACACTAGGTCAAACTAGTCTAGCAAGTCTATTCTAGGTCTAGTAAAGCTATATAAGCCCAATCTAGGCCTGTTAGTCAAACTGACTCCCACAGGCCATAGGCTATTCTATCTAGGCCAAACCAAACACATACACCATGCCAATTCCATCTCTAAGCAATACACTATTGATATGTATATTGTAATCTAGCCATAACCCACATATATATATATATATGTGATACATATATATAGTACACACACACAAGCCACAAATACTTGAGACATCTATACTACATAACCTATAACCTATTGCAAAAATAGTTATATTAGATACCTATATGATACACCAAACCATATAATATCACATATCACATATCACATCATATATATATATATACACTACATTATGTATATATACATTACATTATATGTATATACAATAGGATTCAAAGAGAGGGGGAAACTCAAGTGTCCATGTGTATGTGTGTGTGTGTGTGGTGTCTACATGTGTGTGTGTGGATGTGTGCATGAGGGTTTGTGTGTGCAACTTGTGTGTGTGAGTTAGTGTCAAGAGAGGCATGAGTGTTGTGTGTTACATAGGCATATGAGTGTGTAAATTAGTGAGGAAAACAGTGAACAAAAGCTAAACAGTGAGTAGGACAGTGAGGTACTTGTGTTCCCAGTTACATGTGTGTGTGGGTGACTTGTGTGGGTGTGTGACAGTGGAGTGAGGCAAAATAGTGAGTAAAAGTGAAGAAACTGATATCTCAGTAAACCATTTCAAATATAGTGCATTGAAAAGGGAATGGTCTCATTCACAAACTCTGTTTTTAAATAGGAACCTAAAGAAAACACAGATTTCAGTCCATACATAAGGCGTAGTTAACAGCCTAGATTTCCTCTCAGATTTAATACATTGAATCATTACAATTCATCAATAAACTCTCAGTTAAAACTCTTAGGAAAAACCCCCCTCCTTCAACCATTCACAGATTTCAGCCCATTATATTCAGAAATCAGATTTTAAGGTACAAAGTAGTCCCTAAATCTCCGGTCATGCTAAACTCAGTTTTCTAAAGGGTCAATGACAGTTCAATTAGCTCTTGATAACACACAAAAATACATTAAAACAGTCCTTTATCAAAATTACCAGATTTGAACCAACACACATCCAAATCAACCCCAATATTGCCATATAAGTAGAATATATATAGAAGAACTATATTAGGATGTAAACATGCAATTAGGAGTATTACATTGGATAAAAACAGATGCCAAAGTTTATTTTCAAATCTGAAAAAAATAGAAAATAGGATTTGATACACAGTTTTTAGGAAAAATAGGAATTGGGTTTTTAAACATCAAATCTAATCTAAAATACCTAAATCAAGGTTGGTAACATATAAACACAATACACACGTGTCACACAAGTGATTTGTGTCCAAAAAAGTGGACACAAACGTGTCTATTCAAATTGAAATACAAAACAGGAAAAATCGAGACACAGAGACTGGACAGTCTCGTGCGGGTGTGCACGCGTGTTGTGCACCCGACACACGCCATCCCAGGCCTCGTGCTCGTGTCCCCACCTAGTCTAGGTCTAGGTGCTCATGTCTAAGAGCCTGCATCGTGTCTTCGTGTCGCCGTGTCCGTGAACCAGAGCCGTATCAGTGGCTAATTACACAGTGTGCACAGTGCAGTGTATTCCCCATGCGTGGCCGATTTCTCCCAATCCAGACCACAAAATCTCGTGAAACTTGGGGAGCATGATGACAGCAAGTGCCCCAAGCTTCCCACGAAGTTTCGTGTCAGGGCACGCCGTGTCGTGTCCTGTAGGGACCCCGATAGGCAGGGGATCCGCCAGGCCGCGTGCGAGCGTGCTAAAACCGAGTGCACGCGTGTCCAAACGACATGACACGTGCACGAATCAATCCCAGTACACAAGAAATGGATAAACGACACCAAAACACAAATTTCCATTCAAAAATAATTCGAAAATAATATGAAAAGTTCTACTGTGGCATTTCCACAAACACGTTGAATAGTGCACTGATACGTGTCCTATTTGGACACGAAAGGACACGAAAACCAAGGGTTTCCTATTCCTACTGTTAGGTTAGGTCTAGGGCTCCCTATTGATGCAAAAATCTTAGGATTCTTTGGTGGAAATAGGAAGTTACCTCAATGAATCAAAACCCTCAAAAAGCTCTAATGAGTGATGGTCTTCTTGATGGTGAAACTCGTCCAAAGCTCTCCAAATCTGAGAATATTAATTACCAACCGAAAGAGGTAGAATTTAGAACCCAATGCAATTTGTTTGGATTAAAAAGGAGGAAAAATGGATTTTCTAGGGATTTTTGAACATGGAGACTCACCTCTTTCTTCTCTTGAAATAAATTCCTAAAGAAGAGGCTAGCCCTAGATTTTAGGAGAGATTATATAGTGGGGAAATCCCTAGGTTGGCTGGACAAAAATGTTAGGCTTAGGGTTTGGGCACTTGATAATGGGCTTTGGGCCTATTTGGCTAACTATTGATTTATTGGTTAATCACAAGTCATGGCTTATGACTTAAAACTCTACTTAAGTCAAATAACCATACTATTAGTCAACTCTAGTCTAACTAGGGTGGCAGGACCTAATCAAGACCAAACTCAACTAGGGTTAGCTCCTAGGTTAGTCTACCATGGTCATTGCTAGTCAAAGTTAACCTAGTCAACCCTCATCCAAACAATTCCAAAATAAATTCTAAAAATTCCCATAAATTCAAATAAATTATAATAAATTTAAATAACCCCAAAAATGACAAAATACCCTCAAACTAGAAATTATAAATAAAATACCCTAATCACAAGTCATGATTTTAAATAGTTTAAAAAGATTAAAAAATCACCAAGAATCATAATATGAATTAAATATAAATAAATAATAATTATAATTACAAAATTTCAAAATTACCCTCATCTGGAAAACTGGGTGTTACAATCCTACCCACCTTATAAAAATTTCGTCCTCGAAATTAAGATGGTCGCACCCCTTTCTTGGTCAACATAGTCAAGGTCAATCACTAGTCAATTTCTTAACATCCTAGTGCTTGGTCATCTTCTTAGGACTTTACCTCTGCCAGCTACCTAAGTGTTGGCAACTAGAATTTAGCAAAAGAGAACTCTATAATAGGCTAGCTCTTAATTTCTCAATCCTATCAAGTCATCCATAACTAAGGACCTACAAGCTAAGCACACCAATCCCAATACCACATATATATATGCTCAAGAACAACAACCCACCTTATATATCCTAAGTATATTATCTATATACATATATGACTGATCAACCAAGGTTAAGGCAGACTAAACTCATAAGAGACTGAAACAAATGCTTAGGACTAGGCTAAGGATGAATGGTCTGAAACATCATTATAGGCAAAAGGGAAGGATGCCAAGGGGACTGAGATCATGAGTTAAAAGATAGGACATTTGGGTCCACTTGTATAGTCAAAGTGAAGGAAAACCTACATGGTGACTGAAACATGCCTCTAGATCAACCTGGGCTCCCCTCTCTATCTAGCTGAACTAACTATATGCAAAACAGTGGTCTGAAAGAAGTGAACCAAACTTGTGTACAGGGAATGCAATAGGCAGTATACTGTAATGAGTGCAGGCTACGTACCAATCACAATACATTACATAAATATACAACTATATATATTAACCCTCATCACCCCAACTCTACTCAGGGTCTAAAACACACACTCCCTACCACATGCCTAGCACTCCACTAAAGGGGTCAGATACTGTAAGGTGTATTGGGACAGAACAGTAAACTGCCCCAAATGGTGAGTACAGGCCTCTAGCATGCATGATACTAATTCTCCTGATATGCAAAATATGGTGAGGGGTTGATGGTTATATTGGTGAGTCAATAATTGGGGTCTGAACTATGGTCCCGTGAATCCTATGATGCAACATGGTAGGAATTTGGGTACAGTGAACAACTTATACAAGTTGAACTAAGAGGACAGGGTATCTAGTAAAGGGGCTGCAAATTGCCTATAAAGGTTGATCAATATGACTGAACTCAACACAAAAGAACCTACTAAAATAGGGAGTGGACCAATATAGGCTAACAACATGTCAATAATCCTATACGACAATGACCTATAGATACCAACCAAGCCCATAACCCATTTGCCAATACCATCTGTAATCTATATGTATATAGGCCTCTCAGTCTTAGATGAACTACAACTATACCCAAGGACAGGCTCTGGTCGTGGGTGTCTCACTGAAAAAAAAGGGTAAGGAAAATAATAACAATCATCAAGGCTGTAAGGCATACTAACATCATATATGTAACTGGTTGGTATTATAATAACAAGAAAATCATCTACCATGGGTTACTATTCTAATACCAATGCTAACTATCATCTCTAGGGTACAGACACTCTACAAGCCACACTCTACAAGCCATCACATCATTACACTATGAAAGAGCTACATATGAATAAGCTCTACAACTAAATATCCCTACTCCCAAGTTATTTGATGATGGAAAACAATTTTTAAAAAAAATAACAGAAGGGTATGATAGAGATGATATGTTGAAACCTTCTCAAGACAAAATCTGATAATCATATGCGTCTGTCCAAAATCATGTTACTCAGAGTCTTCGTCATGTTAGTGAGCAAGGCTACGATAATCACAGAGTCCTTGACCAAGGCACATACTTCTAGAATCATGGTATTTAAAAATTTTGCATTGCCGCATGCTTGGCAGCGAAAGCCTTAAATTTCCACACCCGAGAAATATGTCCTAAATCTGACTATATGTCCTCACTATGCCAGCTAACACGACTAGCGAAGATTCTAGATTCCATAACTGGGTGACCTAGCCCATATGATCCATCTCAGAAGAAAATCAAACATAACACAAGAACAACAGGACAAAATTTGATCAATCAACAAGGAACAGAGGGAATCGAAATTTCAAGGCTGTAATAAGAGGCAATTTCGAAAATGGAATCAAAAGAACGGAACCTGCAACTAGATCTCCAACGGCCTGAGCATCCTCGACTGTCCTGGCAAAAACTCGCTCTTGCTGGCCACCCCTGGCCTGTTGCTGATGCTGCATGTACCTCTGCTGCTGCGTCGGTAACGGTCCCCGCTGCTGACCTACCGGAGCCTTGGCTCCTCCTCCTAGTGCTGCTCCTTGTGCTGCTCTGCCTATGTACTGGGAACACTCCCTCAGCTGGTGGTCCGCTGCTCCACATAGTAGGCACCTGCCCAGCCTCTTTCTGTACTCACCCCATCTATGCCCCAGTTTCTTGCAGTAGGGACAACTGATCGCCTTCGGGTCCTGACCCTGATACTGATGCTGCACCTGCTGAACTCCCACTGGTGTCTGCGTCTGCTGGATCTGCACATAGGGCCTCTTGGCCTGGCCTCCGCTGCTGCTGGTACCGTGAGCATCCCGTCCCCTCTTGAACAACTGTTGCCGCTGAGTTTCCACTATCTGCTCAAATAAAAAGAACAACCGTGCCACATCCTCTGATCCTGATGGCGACTGCTGCTGAAGAACGTTCGGGACGACAGGAGAAAGTCTCGGAGTAGGAAGAGGTGCACTCCCATAAGCTGCAGATATCCCAGCCTGAGCTGGCATAACAGGAACTGCAGTCTCGGGGCCCTGCTGATCAGGACGAGGGGTGGTAGACCACTCAGTGGTATCTTCTTGATCGAGACGAAGAGATCGTGTCTCCATAACCATCCCGAAGACAGATCAAACAAGGAATCAACACTGAGAGAGAAATAATAATTTAAGGGAGGACAGTTATTCAAGGAAGTATCAGGAATTTAGATGACAGGGATCCAGTTAAGAGTTTCTCCTAATGTGATTGAGTACTTCAAAAATAATCCTAATCCTACTGCAGGCTGTAGTGATACTCTAGTTCGAATACCACTACATAAACTTGACCTGCATGGGCCACCACTAAAAACGTGTCACGACCCGTAGCCTAGAGTAAGGGCACGAGACGTGGGTACGTCCAGGCTACGCCGCAGTGTCGGTAGTAGAACGCTGTCCTAGGTCACAATATCTAACAATATAAGCTTAAATAATTTATACTCCCCGAATGGGGGTGACATGATAAAAGTAGACTCAATCACAACTAAGGAAGAAGAAGCATTATATGGTATAAAACTCAAGGAAAAACAGATGATAACATAGCAGATAGATAGATAAATGAAGCTGCTGAAAAGAAAGAAAATCCAAGTATATCAGAAAGTCTAAGTGTCTAAGATAGTACATAATCCCAGATCCCAAGTATCAATAAGTACAATCATCCAGAGAGTAAAGTAAATAAAACACATCCTAGTCTTAGTGGGGCCTGCTGCTGGTCCAATATCTCATCTAAGGTAGCCCGTAATAGGTTTCCACACCAGCCTCCTCCTCGTCCTCTGTAATATTTTCAACAGGTCCAGTCAGGACAGGAGCGAGCACAATACATCTCAACAGATCATAGTAGGTTAGAAAATATAGACATGCAGTAGAGTAAGATACAGGAAACTGAAAGAAGCATGGAATGTAAACAGAAGAAACTGTAATGGAAATATATATACTATAAATAGAGAGCTAACTGTGGCTAGTGAGTCAGAGTACAATATAAACATGTGAATGGCATAGGAGATTCTGGGAACTATACTATGGAGTGATTCTGGGAACTACACTACTTGGATATTATTCACATGTTTACTTCTACTCCCCCGTACCCCCAATCAATACACAAGGATCCAGCCAGGTTATGTTATGATTCCATGTAAAGGCCCATAAGGGGTGATACATGGATAGCCCATAAATGGGTGATTCTGGGAATGCCCATAATGGGGTGATTCTGGGAATGCCCATAAATGGGGTGATTCTGGGAAGACTCTGTGATCATGAGAGTACATATCACAAGTGATCGAAGAATCGTGAAGCATAGTGATACACCATGTAAGTGAAACGCACAGAACATGTAGTATACGATGCTCCCTGGGGGGATAACATCTCAAGAATAGATCCATATAGTACTAATCCGTGTTACCAACGTGACAGCATCAAGTAAAGTAATATAAAGCAGGAAAATAATTCTAACAGGATATGAAATGATCAGAGAATGTACTCGCCTGGTATCTGAGTGTCCAACTGAAAAGTACTGTCCGAGGAGTGGTGTCTGGCTCCTATTAGAACAGCACAAGTCACAACAAGTCTAAAATGATAAAATAAAGCTCTACTATACATTCTACATGAATCTAGGTCAAACTAGGACAAAGTCAACTCTTGGTCAACTCTGGTCAACCCTAGAAGTCAAACTAGGTCAACTATGGTCAAACTTGGTCAAACAAGTCCACACTAGGTCAAACTAGTCTAGCAAGTCTATTCTAGGTCTAGTAAAGCTATACAAGCCCAATCTAGGCTTGTTAGTCAAACTGACTCCCACAGGCCATAGGCTATTCTATCTAGGCCAAACCAAACACATACACCATGCCAATTCCATCTCTAAGCAATACACTATTGATATGTATATTGTAATCTAGCCATAACCCACATATATATATATGTGATACATATATATAGTGCACACACACAAGCCACAAATACTTGAGACATCTATACTACATAACCTATAACCCATTGCAAAAATAGTTATATTAGATACCTATATGATACACCAAACCATATAATATCACATATCACATCATATATATATATACTACATTATGTATATATACATTACATTATATGTATATACAATAGGATTCAAAGAGAGGGGTAAACTCAAGTGTCCATGTGTATGTGTGCGTGTGTGTGGTGTCTACATGTGTGTGTGGATGTGTGCATGAGGGTTTGTGTGTGCAACTTGTGTGTGTGAGTTAGTATCAAGAGAGGCATGAGTGTTGTGTATTAGACATAGGCATATGAGTGTGTAAATTAGTGAGGAAAACAGTGAACAAAAGCTAAACAGTGAGTAGGATAGTGAGGTACTTGTGTTCCTAGTTACATGTGTGTGTGGGTGACTTGTGTGGGTGTGTGACAGTGGAGTGAGGCAAAATAGTGAGTAAAAGTGAAGAAACTGATATCTCAGTAAACCATTTCAAATATAGTACAATGAAAAGGGAAGGGTCTCATTCACAAACTCTGTTTTTAAATAGGAACCTAAAGAAAACACATATTTCAGTCCATACATAAGGCTTAGTTAATAGCCTAGATTTTCTTTCAGATTTAATACATTGAATCATTACAATTCATCAATAAACTCTCAGTTAAAACTCTTAGGAAAAACCCCCCTTCAACCATTCACAGATTTCAGCCCATTATATTCAGAAATCAGATTTTAAGGTACAAAGTAGTCCCTAAATCTCAGGTCAAGCTAAACTCAGTTTTCTAAAGGGTCAATGACAGTTCAATTAGCTCTTGATAACACACAAAAATACATTAGAACAGTCCCTTATCAAAATTACCAGATTTGAACCAACACACATCCAAATCAACCCCAATATTGCCATATAAGTAGAATATATATAGAAGAACTATATTCGGATGTAAACATGCAATTAGGATTATTACATTGGATAAAAACAGATGCCAAAGTTCATTTTCAAATCTGAAAAAAAAAACAGAAAATAGGATTTGATACACAGTTTTTAGGAAAAATAGGAATTGGGTTTTTAAACATCAAATCTAATCTAAAATACCTAAATCAAGGTTGGTAACATATAAACACAATACACACGTGTCACACAAGTGATTTGTGTCCATAAAAGTGGACACAAACGTGTCCATTCAAATTAAAATACAAAACAGGAAAAATCGAGACACAGAGACTGGACAGTCTCGTGCGGGTGTGTACGCGTGTCGTGCACCCGACACACGCCATCCCAGGCCTCGTGCTCGTGTCCCCACCTAGTCTAGGTCTAGGTGCTCATGTCTAAGTGCCTGCATCGTGTCTTCGTGTCGCCGTGTCCGTGAACCAGAGCCGTATCAGTGGCTAATTACACAGTGTGCACAGTGCAGTATATTCCCAGTGCGTGGCCGATTTCTCCCAATCTAGACCACGAAATCTCGTGACACATGGGGCGCATGATGACAGCAAGTGCCCCAAGCTTCCTATGAAGTTTCGTGTCAGGGCACGCCGTGTCGTGTCCTGTAGGGACCCCGATAGGCAGGGGATCCGCCAGGCCGCGCACGAGCGTCCAAAAACCGAGTGCACGCATGTCCAAACGACACGACACGTGCACGAATCAATCCCAGTGCACAAGAAATGGATAAACGACACCAAAACATAAATTTCCATTCAAAAATAATTCAAAAATAATACAAAAAGTTCTACTGTGGCATTTCCACAAACACATTGAATAGTGCACTGATACGTGTCCTGTTTGGACACGAAAGGACACGAAAACTTAGGGTTTTCTATTCCTACTGTTAGGTTAGGTCTAGGGCTCCCTATTGATGCAAAAATCTCAGGATTCTATGGTGGAAATAGGAAGTTACCTCAATGAATCAAAACCCTCAAAAAGCTCTAATGAGTGATGGTCTTCTTGATGGTAAAACTCCTCCAAAGCTCTCCAAATCTGAGAATATTAATTACCAACAGAAAGTAGGTAGAATTTAGAACCCAATGCAATTTGTTTGGATTAAAAAAGAGGAAAAATAGATTTTCTAGGGATTTTTGAACATGGAGACTCACCTCTTTCTTCTCTTGAAATAAATTCCTAAAGAAGAGGCTAGCCCTAGATTTTAGGAGAGATTATATAGTGGGGGAATCCCTAGGTTGGCTGGACAAAAATGTTAGGGTTAGGGTTTGGGCACTTGACTAATGGGCTTTGGGCCTATTTGGCTAACTATTGATTTATTGGTTAATCACAAGTCATGGCTTATGACTTAAAACTCTACTTAAGTCAAATAACCATACTATTAGTCAACTCTAGTCTAACTAGGGTGGCATGACCTAATCAAGACCAAACTCAACTAGGGTTAGCTCCTAGGTTTTTCTACCATGGTCATTGCTAGTCAAAGTCAACCTAGTCAACCCTCATCCAAACAATTCCAAAATAAATTCTAAAAATTCCTATAAATTCAAATAAATTATAATAAATTTAAATAACCCCAAAAATGACAAAATACCCTCAAACTAGAAAAGATAAATAAAATACCCTAATCACAAGTCATGATTTTAAATAGTTTAAAAAGATTAAAAAAATCACCAAGAATTATAATATGAATTAAATATTAATAAATAATAATTATAATTACAAAATTTCAAAACTATCTTCATCTGGAAAACTGGGTGTTACAACGTGGGGACGCCACGTGGTTGAAGCTGCGGGAGGCGCATGGATGATGCACCATCATTTGTGGGTTGAATCCTTCATGCTGCTTTTGTGGGCTGGTACGTAGCAGAGGAGAGGATCTTTCTGTTGCTGAGATCTTGGTTGATTAGCATCCCTTCATAGGCTGAATTGAGTCAAAGGACACATAGCGCATGTCCGTTGTTTAAAGATCTCGGATTTGGTGGAGAGTGATCTGATAGGATGCGCCTGGGATTGGGCGCATGAGAAGACGTCGGCTCACAACTTTCAGGAGTCATGAACCGTCTGGGTGCACGGCTTTTGAGGTGCATGCGAGTCTTCAGTAGTGACTTGACCTCTGTCTTTAGGGATCAGAGAAAAGTCTGAGGCACATGGCTTTTGAGGCGCATGCAGAGATTTGGGCGCATGGCTGTGGAGGCGCATACGAAATGGTTGGGTGGCCACGTGGCTTGTAACCATCGGAGGAAAGTAATGATGAAGCTGACGTCAGCGATGTTTTATTTTCTGAAAAAGCTGTCAACTGTTCAGTCCTCGGGGACTGGCTGCTGTCGTATCAGACTTCAGCATTTAATGTTCTTTGACGGGTGATGGGCTGTTGAGTGGGCACGTCGATCTGCGTTCCACTAGGTGCATGGGGCGCATCCTTATGAGGTGCTTGGTGCTGATGGGCGCGTCTGTATGATGCGCAGTCTGACCGACGCATCCGTTTGTATGACACGTCTTTATTGGTCCGACTGTTACGTTCTTCGAATGCTTTAAATAGCCATTTTTGACTTGGCCGAATTCGAAGCGTCAGGTTCATCACCATTAATGCAAATTCATTGCACGAGATTCGGAGAGCCCGCCACTTGGCGCATGGGTTTGATTTGTCCGGCCTATAAATAGTGGCAAGGAGAGAGTTTGCTTCTCGTTCTCTCACGTCCTCCCGAAATGAACTTGTTTGCTCGAGCTCGTTCTGTTGACGAGATGCTCCCGAGGGTGAAGATGCGACGACTTGTCTTCGTTTATGTGCTTGAAGGTGATTGTTACATCCAAAAGTCGGAGTCGAGGGCTTCTGAGGCAGGCGGAAGGTGCCCGTTGCATCCAAAGATCGGGATGCTTGAGCCTCGTCGCCGTTATACTGGAAGAGCTGCAGATCGGAATTGTGGTGCTCCCGGCTTTGGAGGCTTTCTTCTGTCAGAGTGGGTGTTGTCCATTCTGGTTGTGTTGAAAGCCTCCTTTTACCGCGGATCGATTGCGGTGCTCTCCTCTTTCTTGGGCTTTGGAGATCTCTTCCTTCCGCTAGGGTGGGGTTGATCGCCCACCCTTGTTCTCTTCAATAAATGCTTCATTAGTCGAAGCATTTGATCGGGTTGAAGTAAGGCACATATGCTGAGACTTCATGATGCACATAACTAAGACTCTGAGAAGATGCGCCTGACTGAGACGCTGAAGTGATGCGCCAAACTGAGACGCTGAAGAGATGCACCTGACCGAGACGCTGAAGAGATGCGCCTGACTGAGACGCTGAAAAGATGCGCCTGACTGAGAGCGCATGGCGGTTGCTGCGCCTAGCTGTAGACTTAGGGTCTTTTCTTTGTAGAAATTCTCCTCTATTAAGCCTTTCTTTAGACATGTAATAGACTTTTATTTAAAATAAAAAATTGCTTTTTTGTTGTCTATACTTTTGCTGTCTTGATGTGCCAAGTAATTCGTTTGAGTTCCCCGGCGCATGTTCTGAGTAGTATTTGAGCGCATAGAAATTCTGGCACATAGGTGCGCCCTGAAATTCCATGCTTCTACATATGTCATGTTTCTTTTGTATCTTGTTATGTCCGTTTGAGGACCTAGTGATCTCTTCAGGTATTTACTGAGCAGTTATTGTAGAGTAGTTGGACAGATGATGAATGCTTCGTCGAAATTTCAGGTATATATATATATATATAAATTGTTGGTATTTTCCTTATATCCTTCCATGTTTACATTTTGTCTTTTATTTTGACTCATTTTGCTACTATAACTTAGTATTTACAAGCTTATTCTTTTCTCGATCTTGTTTGAACACGTGTATTACTGGGCGATCGACTGTATTACATATTGCTCATTCTTGATATATTTATTCTTTAGTCGATTGAGATATAGAAGTATAATATTGATATTGAGTTATAATTGCCTGACGTAGACATCGTATACATATTCAAGTTTGGGCTGGAGTCCGCTTGATACGTAGCTGGCATGTTTACGTATTCTAGTCCTATGTATTTGGGGACTGGACATGACAACTTGGGTTCATGCAGAAGTAACATGTAGAGATCTTGGTTTCGAGGTGTAAGATTTTTTATGTGGATGCTTTTGATCATTCTCTTCTTTACCTTCAAACTTAATAAAATAAATCCTTGTATGTCTTGTTGGTATATTCCATGAGATAGTAAATGCTAAGTAAAAAAGAACCCACATAGATATAAGAGAGTAATCCCATTTCTGATAACTTGCGATGCTATATAGATAATAAAATTATTAAAACCATTTGTATAGACTTATGTAATATAGAATTGTAATTTTAATATCATTTGGAATATTATACTATTGCTTTAACATGTGGATTATCATGCTGTGGTTCAGAGTTGGAAATGTATGTTGAAAGGTTTGATGCCGTTGGATCACCAAGGTAGTATCCCTGTACTAGGACGTTAGCAAATGTGGAAATCCTTGAAATGAGAAGTATGGATGTGCGAGCGATGGCTCGAGGATTATGGTTATGGAACATGTTGGATCAATATTTTAGCTTTATGTACCATGTATATGTTTCTTTATAGTTAATTCATGCATTTGCATGGTCATTGAACAACTTATGTACAAAGCTTGGGTCCCTTGAATGATTGTCGGGACACCAAAAACGTGTCGACATAGGAGGACCAAGGTTAATAAGTGCTATGCACAGGTGATTCAGAAACCTTCAGGGGGCTAGCTACCTACCGCTTAAGGGGAGCCGTCTAACCATATATAGTCTATGATAGCTTGTGGTACCAATGGCTTCTATATAGTTAGGTTGCATGCTGATGTCAATCTACTTGAAGGTTTATAAGATGGGTCAATCGTATGGATGAATGCACGATACACTTATATTTTATCAAGGATAACAATTGATCCAGTGACACATTTGTGACACATCTTTATATTATGAATTGATAACATTATTACAAGGAAGGTGCTTTCGATCAATTAAAAAAACTTTTTATGGTAACTTTTATTAAGAAAACCATAGAGTACAAAAGAATTAAGAAATTCAAGCACAAAAAGTTCTAGGGATGGGTAGATGTAGAGGTCTGATCTGCGATCGATCACTGTGCTCCTTGGATCATCGTACACGAGGATGAAGAAACAATCCCTCTCGGGTGCCGAATGAACTTGGAGACATGATGGCTCTGGCTAAATAACACTTCATCTTCTTTTTCTTTTTTATTTCTTTCTGTTAGCAACATATTTATAACCATTTTTGGCATCCGTGTAAAAATAAGCAATCTTTGTCGTGTTGGTTACTTTGCGCGTATGTGCCTATACGAGGCAGGCTTCAGCTATGCTGACAAAACCATGGCCATGATGATAGAGCATTAAATACGCATGTCCCTTTGATAGGATTTCGGTCATGATGACAAAACATTAAATGTGCATGCCATGCTCATAAGACTTCAATCATGATGGCAAAGAATTAAATGCATTCCTATAAGGCCAACAAAATGCACGTATCTTCAAGACGCGCGAAAATGATCAATCTTTATTGTGTTTGTCACTTTGTGCGTGTGTGCCTATACGAGGCAGACTTCGATCATAATGGCAAAATATTAAATGTGCATGCCATGCTGGTAAGACCTCAGTCATGATGACAACACATTAAATACGCGTGCCATGCTGATAAGACCTCGGTCATGATAGTAGAACATTAAATGCATGTGCCATGCTGATAAGATCTCAGTCATGATGGCACAACATTAAATGTGCATATGTGTCTCGAATTTGTAACCACTCGATGCTGGTCAGAATAAGATCTACATGTTCTTATTACAGAAGTACATGCAACCTCTTGCATGTTTTATTCTTTCTTTTGATGGAGGGTCGTAATTATCCTATAATTAATGCCCTAATTTGCTTCGGATTTTGCGATCTACAATTTCTCAGGTGCGTTTACCAACGATGACTTTTGTGAGCTTGTGCGTACTTTTCATCCGTGAGGGTTTCTGTCATGCCCCGATCCCGCAGAGTCCTTTCGTCCTCGCTTCGGACTCTGTGAGACCGTTCGTCCTCGCTAAGGCGTGATGCCGTGCAAGCCTAAGTTGCGCTTGCACAAGGCTAGGACCTGAAGCAAGACAAGATAGACAAGGTTGACAATACGCAGCAGAACGTAAAGCAGATAATTGAAGCAGCAACGGACATATTTCAGAATACAGCATTGAACACAATGGTAACAAGAAACAATTCTCTTTATTGATTTCATTTGAACAGATTACAAGCTCTCGATTCTCTCTGATACAATGCTACATTCTCTCAGAACTTTACAGATTACAATGATCCCGTTCCTATACATTATATCCCTTTATATACAAAACCAACTTCTTGCAACAGATGTTATCTCTTGGCATCTCTTCTGATTTCTGGCTCCTGAGGATGAGGCTCGGGCTATCGCTTCGGACTATCCTTTTCGATGCATAGTGCACCTGCATGCAGAGTGATGGTGGGTCAGTATATCAGCATACTGGTAAATTATGAACAAAGGTGCTACATTCTTCTGAAACGATCACTGTTCATTTAGTGAGAAAATATTTTCTTGTGATGTGATCTTGCTACTCTTTACCTATGTTCATTTTATACATACAGAGTCAGTTTACATTCTTTTGAAAACACATCTTTGAAAAACCAATATTTCAATTCTATCTTAGCCGCTGTGCCTCCCACGGGTTCAGCTCGTCGCTAACCGCTGTGACTCGCATGGGTTCAGCTCGTCGCTAGCCGCTGTGACTCTTTGGTTCAGCTTGTCGCTAACCGCTGTGACTCGCATGGGTTCAGCTCGTCGCTAGCCACTGTGACTCTCTAGGGTTCAGCTCGTCACTAGGTGGATGCCCCAATGCACATGCAATATCAAATGAAACCATAATGCATCAATCGAGCAAGTCATAAACAATTCCATCTTATTTTCAAGCAGGAAACATTTCTCTCTCTTAGCAGACAGTGTGCGGATTCTCTTATAAGCATACTCAAAGTCTAGCATCATGTTATTAGCAACAACATTCATTCAAAAGCTCAGATTCTTATTAGACGCAAGCGAATCATAAAATGAGTCTTTGTCCACTCACCCAGATTAATCGTCTTCTGTTGCAGAGCCAGCAATCCGATCTTTCTGTCTATCTAGTGCCTTCGCGGAGCGGGGCACTACATAATTATCCACCAAAAAAAAGTTTCGTCCTCGAAACTTAAGGAGAAACTTACGATATCCTTAGCGGCGATAGTCCTCATCCTTTGCCATCATCAATCCATGAAATCACAATTCAGATCATATCAAAACTCTTGTTCAATCAAGCATTTCAAATTTTAATCAATAAAATCGATAAAACATATGCCGGCATCATAAAAATATTTACGAACTTATTGTATGGAACGTTCATCTCATTGATGATATCAAGCAGGCAAGAAATTTCGATCAGGAGAACATCTTCGAATGCAATCGAATCAATTGGCCAGAGGATCGTGTTACTCTGATACCATTCTGTCACGCCCCGATCCCGCAGAGTCCTTTCGTCCTCGCTTCGGACTCTGTGACACCGTTCGTCCTCGCTAAGACGTCATGCCGTGCAAGTCTAAGTTGTGCTTGCACAAGGCCAGGACCTGAAGCAAGACAAGATAGACAAGGTTGACAATACCCAGCGGAACGTAAAGAAGATAATTGAAGCAGCAGCGGACATATTTTAGAATACAGCATTGAACACAATAGTAACAAAAAACAATTCTCTTTATTGATTTCATTTGAACAGATTACAAGCTCTCGATTCTCTCTGATACAATGCTACATTCTCTCAGAACTTTACAGATTACAATGATCCCGTTCCCATACATTACATCCCTTTATATACAAAACCAACTTGTTGCAACATATGTCATCTCTTGGCATCTCTTCGGATTTCTGGCTCATGAGGATGAGGCTCGGGCTATCACTTCGGACTATCCTTTTCGACGCATAGTGCACCTGCATACAGACTGATGGTGGGTCAGTATATCAGCATACTGGTGAATTTGTGAACAAAGGTGCTACATTCTTCTGAAACGATCGCTGTTTATTTAGTGAGAAAATATTTTCTTGTGATGTGATCGTGCTACTCTTTACCTATGTTCATTTCATGCATACAGAGTCAGTTTACATTCTTTTGAAAACACATCTTTAAAAAACCAACATTTCAATTCCATCTTAGCCGTTGTGCCTCCCACGGGTTCAGCTCGTCGCTAACCGCTGTGACTCGCATGGGTTCAGCTCGTCGCTAGCCGCTGCGACTCTTTGGTTCAGCTCGTCGCTAACCGCTGTGACTCGTATGGGTTCAGCTCGTCGCTAGCGCTGTGACTCTTTAGGGTTCAGCTCGTCACTAAGTGGATACCCCAATACACATGCAATATCAAATGAAACCATCCTGTATCAATCGAGCAAGTCACAAACAATTCCATCTTCTTTTCAAGCAGAAAACATTTCTCTTTCTTAGCAGACAGTGTACGGATTCTCTTATAAGCATACTCAAAGTCTAGCATCTTGTTATTAGCAACAACATTCATTCAAAAGCTCAGATTCTTATTAGGCGCAAGCGAATCATAAAATGAGTCTTTGTCCACTCATCCAGATTAATCGTCTTCTGTTGCAGAGCCAGCAATCCGATCTTTCTGTCTATCTAGTGCCTTCCCGGAGCGGGACACTACAGTTTTCATGTGGCGTTTTCTCATAGGGAGGAGTTTGAGTCACAATTGTTCTGCAATTAATGCCTTGACTACTGCCATTCTTCCTTCGTATATTAGTAGGGACGTTCAAAGAGCATGTCTTTTGATGATGCCATGTCCCTTTTTTTTGTTTGCGCATGGTGATCTTGGCTGTCTTCCATGTTGCATGCTTTTTGAAAGGGAAGCGCACGTTTTAGAGGGGCACACACGTTTTATTTTGTGCATGCGTTTTTCTTCATGCTTCTATAGAAGGATATAAGTTGGGTAAGATTCATTTTGGTTCATAAGTATATCTGTCTATACAACTGTTTACAATGCCTCTGTACGCTTTATATAATATGCTTATGAAATATAATTGATCCTAGGGCAAGATTAGAATGACCACTTAATAAATTGTATGTTCAAACATGTTTACTGTATTAATTTAGTTTGAGTGGGCTATAGGCCACTCAACAGTACACGACAATGTACTGGCCTCCCCTAGTTCTGTAGGTGCGGGGAGTAGCGTGAACAGTTTCGAAACGTCGATGAATTTGTTGGGTGAGCTGGAGCTTCTCATTCAAAGATGTGGTTTTCTATTATAAAGAAAATAATGTATAGAACATCATTGTATTGTATAGTTCTTGAATTGTAAGCCTTGTGTTATATTTTATTGTGTTGAGAGTGAAAGAGCGCTTTTAATCAAGTTCTTTGGCTTCGAGCAGTTGTAAATTCTGCTACAATTATTAATAAATGGAATCATTTTTCGGTTGTTCTTATGTCTATCAACTTTTCTGTTTAATTCTGTTATGATGACTTAAAATACATGATATGTTATGGCTAATGTGTTTTGTGCTTATCTTGTACAAGGTAATTTAGGCTTGTACGACATCACACTTAGTGATGATTTTCGGTCATGCGTGATCGGAACATGACACATATAGGTTCGAACAAAGCTGGTCACTGTTGCTTGCGTCGCCTTCTTCCTTGATAGGGTCATAGAACACTAGCAAGAGGCTCTAGCCATGCTGCTCGCTCCCACATGTGGAGTCGGGCATCGTTGGTTGGAGTTGTTCTCAGTAGGCCTTGACCCCTCATGGGATCGATTGTTAGCCAACGACAGATAGCTAGGGGGGTGTCTGGCTATGGATCTCATTTTTTTGTTGGTTGGCTAGCTTTGGTCTTGTGTCGATGATGGGATCACAAAATGTCCAAATTGTTTTTGCATTTTTTTTAATTTTAGGTAAGAAATAGGGCGTCAAATTGATAATATTTATCTCAAAACCTAGATCCAGAGGCAACCCCCCGGATCATCACAAGCAAGAAACGTATATGGTAATATCCAACAAGAGCAGAAACACAATACCAAATCTTATCATCACAAGCATGTATCGATGACAATAATTAAAAAAAGGGGCTAATTGGTCTTTAGACCCACTCTTGATTTTATACCAGTTTAGAGTTTAAGTCCTGACATGTCCAATTGAAGAATTTAGACCCTTGATTTTATTTTTTGTTTCTTTTTTTCTATTATACCCTCCATTCATGTTTGATAATAAAATTTATATAGGTTAGGGAGGGTATAATGGAAAAAGAAAACAAAAAATAAAACTCCAGGGTCTAAACTCTCTAATTGGACATGTGGGAGCTTAAACTCTAAACTGGTATAAAATACAGGGTCTAATCGCTAATTAGCTCCCCTCCCCTCCCCAAATCCTAGGTTTCAATCATGTAAACAAATATTTGATCATGAAAACCATAAACCTTTAGACTTTCTAAGATCTAGAATCTCAAAAAATATGAAGAACCTTTGGGCTTTGACACCAAAGGTAGATCTTATAACCATCAAGGTATCAAAGGTATGAGCGAAACCGACTTATAATAGATATATATTTGATATGCGGCTGAAACGGATTCCTTCTACAATTTTTTGAGACACAATTATTGAAGAATCCTAGCAGAGGAGACTGTTAGAAATTCTTCACAATCCTTCGTTTTAAAAACTGCAAAAAAAATAAAATAATTAAATGTTACCGGCCTCCGGGGAAGTCGCGCACGTAGTACTGCCCTAAGAGATAGTCCGGGTCTATGTGCAGACGGTATCCGAACGCTCCTAGTGGTAAAATCCCCGCTCTACCGTGATCTCGTTGTCGCACACGACGCTGAGAGAATGACCCCGACTTAGCTCTGCCCAGAGCAACGACGAATAGCAAAACAGTAGGAAGGAGACAAAATTTTTTTGAGAGGTTTGAGAGGAATAATTTCTGTATTTTGAAGAAGAAGAATCACAGCCTTATATAGACTGAGTGAGGCTCTTTGTAACGTTCAGAAATAATGGACAATAATGATTTAACGTTACAAGCAATGAGAAATACAAAAACGTGGTACAATGAATCTGGACACAATTTTGAAATAAACGTTAAGAAAGTAAATGACTGTAACGGTCAAAAAATTTAATAGGAGCAAAAAGGATTTTTGGGTCTCAGCCCGAACCCGAAGAAGGAATCGGATCGGCATTCGGCGCCCGCATATGTGGGCACGTACCCGCACCCGTTACGCGCGCCGAACCGAACCGAACCGAGCTGAGCCGGGCCGGGCGGCGGCGGCGGCGCGCGCGTGTGGCCCATGGAGCTCCCACACACAACTTTTAATGAAGCAATAGTGGGAGTAGTAATATATACACACTCTTTTTGACTTGTCCAGCCGATGTGGGACAAAAGAATAGGCTTGAGGTTGAGCTTTTGCTCTCAGTTATTGAGCAATAGCTAACAATCCCCCCCCAAAAGCTCAAGTTCAAAGGTAATAGAGAACATAAAGATAAAAGAAGAGTAAGATAATTTCTGGACAGTTGTATACTATGCATAAATGAGATGGACTACAGCCTTGAATCTTACGTAGTGACTATTGTCTTTGTCTGAAGAAGAGCTTGATGGACTACGCCTTGAATCAGTCTTTTTGAACCAGATTTAGACTATAGCACACATAGTACGCTAGAGGTACTGGGGTCTATCGGGTGGCGCGTTTGGTTGGCCATGCGCACTTTTACACATTCATGAGAGTTGTCTAGGATCGCCCTGTCCTATAGTCGCGGCCCTCACGACTTCTCATATAGGTAAGTCCTTAAGGGTTGGTGATAGGAATCAACCCTGCATATCATGCTTGGACTTATTAAGAGTTTAAACTCAACATATCCATATCACAAAAGGAACACTGTCACCATAGGGATGAGGTATGAATGTACACATGTACAGCCTCCTGGGCTTTTATTTTAAAGAGAATTTAATCTCAGGTCAGTGTTCCATAATAGTCACCTAGTCCAGCTTGTTTCTACCCATTGAACCGGCTTCTTGGGATCTCCAGTCAGACTCGGTTGGGTTGCCACTGCTGGTGACTATACTATGGGCTTAACCCCATCCCCCTCGATGATTCTAGGATCAAAGTCCTAGACAGATCCTTCGTCAAGTGGTCTGCAAGGTTCTTTTCTGACTTTATATAGTCAAGAACCACATATTTGCCCAATAGGCTCTTTATTGACTTGAAGCGCAGCTGCAGGTGCCTGTTCATCTTAGCATTCACAGAATCATGCTTTAGTAGTTCTATAACAGATTTATTATCACAGTTTATAGAAATAGCAGGAATAGGATGAACAGAAATAGGTATATGCATAATAAGATTTCTCAGCCATTCGGCTTCTGTACATGTAGTATCCAAAGCTATCATTTTAGAGTCCATCTTTCACAAATCCTTTCCCCACAAACAAATCATTCTTAGAAAAAACTACTTTATTTGCCTCCATAACAATTTTGTATCCTGAGGCTACAATGAGGGATCCACTAACAAGATTTCTTCTGACAGACGGCACATGAAGTACATCATGGAGAGGTAGAATTTTTTCTGATGTCATCTTCAGATCTATTCTTCCTCTTCCCATAATTTGTGCCGTTGAGCCATCTCCTAGGGTCACGCCTCCTCCACCTGATTCCTGATAGGTTGAAAAACATGAGCGATCAAATAAAACGTGAACATTAGCTCCAGAATCCAACCACCAATCATCAGAATGGAAAGAAAGGTTTACTACAGGTTGATAGCTTACAGACCTGAAGGAGCTAGAAGATCCATTCAGAATCATGTTAGCCTCTGGCTTGCCTTTACCCTTGAAGGAGTTCTGGATAGGTTCTTTCTTCCTTTGGAAGCAGTTGATGGCTGTATGGTTGGTTCTACCACACACAAAACAAAATCTTCTTTGATCTTGAGTCTGACCAAGGTTTCTAGGTTTTTGGGGTTGAGGGTTTTGGTGGTGATGGTTTTGGTGATGAAGATTTTTGAGAGGAGGTTGAAAACTCTGCTTCTTTTGAAGGAGGTTTTCTTGGATTTGAGATGGTTGTTTGACTTAGGTTTTTCATGGCTTTCTACAAGGTTTACCTTAGCTGTGGCATTTGACCTAGCTTTGGTCTTGGATCTATATTTCTCTTCTGTTCTAATTCTCTGTAGAGCTTGAGAATATGTAATAGATCCTTGAAGATGTAGAAGGTCTTTTGCCACTTTAGACCAGGAAGGAGGGAGTTTATCTATCAAGCACCCTATTTTGTGTTCAGTAGAAAAAACGGTTCCCTTGGCTTGAAGCTGCCTAAGGTGTTCTTGGAACTCATGGATTTGGTCATTGATAGGTTTGTTATCTACCATGACAGAAGCCGAATGGCTGAGAAATCTTATTATGCATATACCTGTTTCTGTTCATCCTATTCCTGCTATTTCTATAAACTGTGATAATAAATCTGTTATAGAACTACTAAAGCATGATTCTGTGAATGCTAAGATGAACAGGCACCTGCAGCTGCGCTTCAAGTCAATAAAGAGCCTATTGGGCAAATATGTGGTTCTTGACTATATAAAGTCAGAAAAGAACCTTGCAGACCACTTGACGAAGGGTCTGTCTAGGACTTTGATCCTAGAATCATCGAGGGGGATGGGGTTAAGCCCATAGTATAGTCACCAGCAGTGGCAACCCAACCGAGTCTGACTGGAGATCCCAAGAAGCCGGTTCAATGAGTAGAAACAAGCTGGACTAGGTGACTATTATGGAACACTGACCTGAGATTAAATTCTCTTTAAAATAAAAGCCCAGGAGGCTGTACATGTGTACATTCATACCTCATCCCTATGGTGACAGTGTTCCTTTTGTGATATGGATAGGTTGAGTTTAAACTCTTAATAAGTCCAAGCATGATATGCAGGGTTGATTCCTATCACCAACCCTTAAGGACTTACCTATATGAGAAGTCGTGAGGGCCGCGACTATAGGACAGGGCGATCCTAGACAACTCTCATGAATGTGTAAAAGTGCGCACCTTTAGTTCCATGCACCTCACAATGGAACTCCCACGTATGATGGAGTATGAATATGGTTCTCCACTCGAGAATAACCCCTTTATATAGGCAGTTAGGAGTCCCTTAATGGGTGCACTCCTATATGGACGCAATACGCACAAAAGGCCGAGCCCTAGTGAACTAAATCTGGACGAGATCAGACTAGTTTGATTCAGGTTCAATGCAAACAATTTTAGAAGCTTAATTTCTTTTACAAATAACCCTAATTACATGTTATTTGGTCAGCTTCTTGATGTATCAAAATTATTTAATCGAATGAATTTAGAATAGGAATTGCCTAATAAGGGAATCCTAGTCAAACAAAAATTTGATCATGAATATGACTACTTGAGCTTTATGGAAAGCGACCTCTCCTTGCTTCTAGTATAAATAAATCCCAAGGGTTGAGATTGTGAATACATTATCACAGTTCTCCTCTAGAAAAAGATATAGGAAGGAAAGAAGATGTTCGATCTGGTGAAATCTAGTGTAGATAAATCAGAGCTAACTTCTTTTATTCGGTTCAACAAGGTATATTTAACTTCTCTTTAATTTTAGATTGTTTTTATACAATTAGTTAGTTCCTCTGCGATTTATAGTATTACTTTGGAGCTGGAATAATTGTAATAGTTTTACCAGAATAATTGTAATAGTTTTACAATATTAATGAATAATATTATCAGTTTGGTGCATTCCGGACAAACATAATTATATCCCGTGTGAGCGACGCCGATGCTCAATATTCTTCAACTTCGGATCGTTCTTGTATTATCCTCCATGGACAAAATTTTCGCTTATGCAATCTTACTCAATGGATACTCTCCCGCAAGGCCGGCACTGATGTATGTGATGGGAAAGAAACGCGGAAACCTTTCCCCAAACCGGAGAGTACCTGCGAGAGGACCGAGCAAACAACGCACGAACCCAAAAACAAGCACACACAACAATCACGCAGACACAGAGAATTTTTGACGTGGAAACCCTTGCGGGAAAAAAACCACGGGACGATCGGAGTCCAACCCTGAGAAGCCTCCACTAATGGAATAGAAGAATTACACCCTCTACAAACTCCTCCGATCCAAATCGGATCCCCACAACACTCAGAGAAAAGAACAACGATTACAAGGCTACGAAGAACGAGAACGACGAGTAGAGATTACCCGAACACGATCTCCTCCGAATATCAACCTTCAATCCTCCGCCTTCTTCTCCGAAGTTGCAATGGCACTCTTGCCTCCTTCTCTCTCGAACTTGTGTTATGTTGCACTTATGAATTAGGGTTGAGAAAACTCAATATATATCTCCCTAATCCCGCAACCAACCTGAACCGTTGGATTAGATCCAATGATGAAAACTCATCCTAAAATCCGCTTCAGCCCCCGACGACACAGAGTTCGGCCAGAACTCTGTGTCAAGCATCCAGAACCTCACCCCACAGTACTGGAGTGGCCAGACCGAGTTCGGCCCGAACTCGCCATGGGACCGAGTTCGGCCCGAACTCGGATCCCCTGTTCCAGAATCTCCCCCTGGGCAGCAACAGCAGCAGCGACTCTACGTCGCCCACTTCCCGAGCTTCTTCGACACACGAACGGCGCTCGTCGCACTCCGGGGTCTTCTCCACATAGGTTGGGAACCCCACCCACTCCAACAAATCTCCCCCTTCACAACTATGGGGAGGACGTCGTCATCCCGACGATCTGCCTGCAGTACTCAAACTTCCCCCTTGGTAGAATCTTCGTAAACATATCAGCTCCGTTGTCGTCTGTATGCACCTTCTCAAGCTCCGCGTCCTTCTTCTCAACCACATCCCGTATCCAATGATACCGGGTCTCGATGTGCTTGGACCGGCTATGAAACGTCTGATTCTTCACAAGGTGGATAGCACTCTGACTGTCGCAAAGCAAAGTATACTGCTCTTGCTTCAGTCCCATTTCCTGCAACAGCTTCTTCATCCATAACAGCTCCTTGCAAGCCTCCGTCGCCGCAATGTATTCTGCCTCCGTCGTCGACAAGGCAACACACTTCTGCAACCGCGACTGCCACGACACCGCTCCTCCCGCAAACATCATCACGTAGCCCGAAGTCGACCGCCTCGTGTCTACATCTCCAGCCATATCAGCATCGGTATACCCGACCAGCTTCGGCTCGTCACCACCAAAGGAAAGTCTCCAACCGGCAGTGCCCTGAAGGTATCGTAGAATCCACTTGACCGCACTCCAGTGTACCCTTCCAGGATTCGAAAGATACCTGCTAACCGTACCAACTGCATGAGCAATATCTGGCCTCGTACACACCATAGCATACATCAGGCTTCCCACAGCTGAAGCATATGGAACCCGCTCCATATCTTCCTTTTCGTCCTCGGTAGATGGACACTGCTCCTCAGTGAACTTAAAGTGAGCCGCGAGGGGGGAACTCACTTTCTTCGACCCGTCCATCCCGAAACGCTGAAGTACCCGGTGAATGTACTTCGTTTGGGACAAGTGTAGCAGCTTGGACTCTCTCTCTCGGCTGATCTCCATCCCAAGAATAGTCTTCGCTGCGCCCAAATCCTTCATAGAGAAGGCCGCGCCCAGTTGGCGCTTCAACTCCGCTATCCTAGTGGCATTTCGACCCACTAATAGCATATCATCTACATAGAGCAATAAAATGATGAAATCATCCTCGGCAAAATACCTCACAAATGCACAATGGTCCGACGTCGTCCGTGCATAACCATGCTCCCCCATAAACGACTCGAACTTTCTGTACCACTGCCTCGGAGCCTGCTTCAGACCATACAAGCTCTTCCTCAACCGGCAGACCAAATGTGACTTGCCCTTCTCACAGAATCCCTCCGGCTGCTCCATGTACAACTCCTCCTCAAGATCACCGTGGAGGAACGCCGTCTTCACATCCATCTGCTCGACCTCCAAGTCGAAACTGGCTGCTAATGCTAGCACCACCCGAATAGACGAATGCTTGACGACAGGCGAAAAGATCTCATCATAATCCACGCCTTTCCGCTGACCGTAGCCCTTGACTACCAGCCTCGCTTTGTATCGAGGGCGAGTAGCATCATCCGTCTGCTTCACTCTGAACACCCATCGATTCTTCAAAGCCTTCTTGCCCTTTGGCAACCGCACCAGATCATAAGTAGAATTGGTGTGCAAGGAACTCATCTCCTCCTGCATAGCCACCATCCACTCCTGCCTGTGTTCGTCTTCCATAGCCTCTGCGAAACTTTCGGGCTCTCCCCCGTCAGTCAGTAGCACATACTCATCCGGCGAGTATCTCGTAGATGGTCGACGATCCCTGTTGCTCCTTCTCAGTGGAGCCACTGGTGCTGGCTGTATACCGACAGCCTCCTCCCCTTCAGGAACTGCCTCTCCGGCATGCTCATCCTCCTAAGGGACACCCTGACCACCATCAGCAGGCTGATGATCAAGGTTGGGAGCAACTCCATGTACCGGCTCCCCCATAACTGGATCCTCCGCGATGTCCTCTGGAAACTGCTCGAAGCGAAATGACTCTAACTCAGGCAATTCCTCAGCCTCAGAAGGCGTCTCGGAGTCCTGAGTGTTGGTCATGGTCTGATCCTCGACGAACACCACGTCCCTGCTTCTGTAGAGCTTTCCTTCCACTGGGTCGTAGAGTCTATAGCCAAACTCATCCCGACCGTAGCCGACAAAGACGCATCGCCTCGTCTTCGGCTCAAGTTTGGTTCTCTCGTCCTTCGGTACATGCACGAAGGCTTTACAACCAAACGCCCGCAGGTGACTGTATGACGGCTCTTTACCGTACCATACTTTATCAGGCACATCACCCTGCAAAGGAGCACTAGGAGACAAATTAATAATATAAGCAGCTGTGAGAAGAGCCTCACCCCAATAACTGCCCGGCAAGTTTGCTTCTGACAGCAAACACCGCACCCTCTCCATCAGTGTCCTGTTCATGCGCTCCGCTACACCATTGAGCTGAGGTGTCTTTGGCGGAGTCTTCTGGTGTCGTATCCCTTGCTCTCTGCAATACGCATCAAAGGGACCGATGTATTCGCCGCCATTGTCGGACCGAACACACAACAACTTCTTGCCCGTCTCCCTTTCAACGGAGGCCTGAAACTCCTTGAAAGTAGGCAGCACCTGATCCTTGGTCTTTAAGGCATAGACCCAAACCTTCCTGGAACAGTCATCAATAAAAGTCACAAAGTAAGAAGCACCACCAAGAGTTTTTACCTTCATAGGACCGCAGACATCCGAGTGAATCAACTCGAGCAACGCCGGCTTCCTCGAACTTGGGTGACTCTGGAAAGACACCCTATTTTGCTTCCCAGCCAAACAGTGCGTGCATTTCTCCAACTTTGTAGACTTGAGCCCCGGAATCACCTTCCTGTTCACCAAGTAGCTCATCCCCTTCTCGCTGATATGGCCGAGCCGCCTGTGCCACAACTCGGTAGACGCATCACTGACTGCGTTCACCTCCTGTGCCCCCTGTGCGCTCCCCTCCATATAGTAGAGACCGGACTTCTTGCTTCCTCTGGCAATCACCAACGAACCTCTGGAAAGCTTCCACTGACTATTCCCGAAGAGACTGAAGAATCCCTCGTCATCCAACCTTCCAACCGACACCAGGTTGAAACGGATATCAGGGACATGACGAACATCCTTGAGAACAAGAACCGCACCCGTCTTCGTTCTCAAATGCACATCTCCAATGGCAACCGCCTTCGACACATCTCCGTTGCCCATCTTCAACACGCCACAGTCGCCTGTCGTGTAAGTGGCAAACAGTGCCCTATTGTGAGATACATGTGCTGAAGCCCCTGAGTCCACCAGCCAAGAATTGTCATCGCAGGCGAGGTTAGTAATGACCTCATCACCTACGACGATCACATCGCCTCCATGCGTCGAGGCCGCCGCTGTAGTGTTCTCTTCTTGCTTCCCCTTGTCGCCCTTCTTCTCTCTCTTCCAAGCGAAACAGTTCCGCTTGATATGGCCCTTCTTACCGCAATGATAACACTCTGAGTCCTCGTACCGACCCTTGGACTTTCCCCTGCTCTTGTCTCTGCCACCACCTGGACCCCTGCTTTTGCCCCTTCCGCGGCTCTCTGAAACCAATGCCTCTGAGTGGTGGGATGTGGATGAAGTGCCCTGAGAACGTCTCCGCATCTCTTCATTCAACACCCCGCTCTTAGCAAACTCCAGACTGACCACGCCCTCTGGAGCAGAAGCGATCATAGATACTCGTACGGTCTCCCACGAGTCTGGCAAGGTACACAGCAGCCACAGTCCCTGAACTTCGTCGTCGAACTTGACTCCCATAGAAGATAACTGGTCAACCACGCCCTGGAAATCACTCAAGTGATCCGTAATAGACGCCCCATCCTTGTACCGCAGACCCATCATCGTTCGGATCAGGAACAACTTGTTTACCCCGGTCTTCTTCGCATACAAGGATTCCAGCTTATCCCATAACGTCTTCGCGTGCTCAATATTGGCAACGTGATTGTACACGTTCTCATCAACAAACTGCCGTATGTACCCACACACCTGTATGTGCTCGAACTTCCAGTCCTCCTCGGATTTATCACTGGGCCTCTCGGATGCAAACACAGGTAGATGCAGCTTCTTGACAAATAGCAAATCCTTCATCTTGCTCCGCCAATAATGATAGTTTGTGCCATTAAGGTTCACCATGCGCACCGGCTTCGCGTCCATCTCTCCTCTCTGGTTCCTCTGTCAACTCCTGACACCCTTTGAACCCAAAGCTTTGATACCACTCTGATGGGAAAGAAACGCGGAAACCTTTCCCCAAACCGGAGAGTACCTGCGAGAGGACCGAGCAAACAACGCACGAACCCAAAAACAAGCACACACAACAATCACGCAGACACAGAGAATTTTTGACGTGGAAACCCTTGCGGGAAAAAACCACGGGACGATCGGAGTCCAACCCTGAGAAGCCTCCACTAATGGAATAGAAGAATTACACCCTCTACAAACTCCTCCGATCCAAATCGGATCCCCACAACACTCAGAGAAAAGAACAACGATTACAAGGCTACGAAGAACGAGAACGACGAGTAGAGATTACCCGAACACGATCTCCTCCGAATATCAACCTTCAATCCTCCGCCTTCTTCTCCGAAGTTGCAATGGCACTCTTGCCTCCTTCTCTCTCGAACTTGTGTTATGTTGCACTTATGAATTAGGGTTGAGAAAACTCAATATATATCTCCCTAATCCCGCAACCAACCTGAACCGTTGGATTAGATCCAATGATGAAAACTCATCCTAAAATCCGCTTCAGCCCCCGACGACACAGAGTTCGGCCAGAACTCTGTGTCAAGCATCCAGAACCTCACCCCACAGTACTGGAGTGGCCAGACCGAGTTCGGCCCGAACTCGCCATGGGACCGAGTTCGGCCCGAACTCGGATCCCCTGTTCCAGAATCTCCCCCTGGGCAGCAACAGCAGCAGCGACTCTACGTCGCCCACTTCCCGAGCTTCTTCGACACACGAACGGCGCTCGTCGCACTCCGGGGTCTTCTCCACATAGGTTGGGAACCCCACCCACTCCAACAGTATGCAGTGCCGGACTTTAGATTTTGAGACCCTGAGGCAAACTATAAAAATGGTGCCCTTAATGCCTAATGTTCATAGATTTTTTTTTTCATGAACGATGATACACTAGTATTATCAACACAAAACTTAGGAAATAAAATAATAAATTTAATACAATATAATATCCAAATTAATATGTCATAATAAATTTCTAATGAAACTGAAGATGTTCCAAACCAAAAATAAAATTAATATACTAGGCAAATAAATAAATAAAAAGCTAACAATTTTTGGGGCAGTTCATTAATAATAATAAAAAGGAAAATAAAAAATTGTAACTTATTCTCTTGTTTAGTTACCTCCCAGAGAACCAAAAAATACATATAAAAAAGAGATTGGCAACAACGAAAGGGTAGAGAAGATTGAGAACATCAGACTGTTAGAGCAAAGGAAGGAAAAATAATTTTGACACGACTGTACCAATTTTTTTCTTTATTCTGACTAACCGACTTGTCTTTTGGTATTCTAGTATATGACGTTTAGACAGGGCCAGCCCTGTCCCAGGCAGCCAGGGCGATGGCCCAGGCCCAAAGAGTATGAGGTTCCAAAAAAAATTAATATATATATATATATATATATATATATATATATATATATATATATATATATATATATATATATATATATATATATATACCATGGTGGTTGCTATGCTAGACTTGCACATTAGAAGTCCTATGTTCGTTGTAACATTTTTTAAAATTTACTTTTATTTCAGTATATTTTTTTACATTATACATGGGTCTCATTTTGAAATTTTGTCTCGAGCCCATGAACTCAGGGTCGGCCTTGCGTTTAGATATCCTATAAAAAAATTTATACTATGACTAAAATGATTAGAATGAGTTTGATGGACCTTTGTTTAAAATTGAACTTACATACATTAAATAGTATATATATAAAAAAATTGGTGCCCTCTAAAATTTTGGGCCTGAGGCGACCGCCTCATGTGCCTCATATAAAATCCGGCCATGGATGTATGATAGATTGGATCCAAAATTTTGAGGAGCACCATATATATATATATATATATATATATATATATATATATATATATATATATATATATATATATAGAGGTGGGATCGGATTCACCCCCTATTTTCTCCACCCCCATTATCATCCCTATCTCCTCCGTCGGATTAGATTTAAAAGTAAGGTTTAGATCAAATCTCTACATCCAAAAATAGAAACACCAAATCTTCCTAATATTTCGTATGCTACATTAATATACGAGAGAGAAACTGAGAAAGTAAAAAAAAAAACCTCCGCTCGTGAGAAATCCAAAAATTAAATGACCGATTTTTTTTTTCTAAATTAGGTTTCAATGTTTTTTTAGGGAACATCAAAAAATTAAATGACCAATTTTTTAAAAAAATAAAACAAATTTGGCTTCAAAATTTAAATGACATGACAAATTTAAGTGAAACTATATATTTTTTTTAAAGAACATCGAAATAAACTCAAGAACAAAGCCTAATTTAGTTTATGTTAAAAAAATCAGTGATTTAAATTTATTATATTCTCTAAAAAAAAATTTGAAACCTAATTTAAATCTATTAAATTTTCGATATTTTCTACAAAATTTAGTCTGTTTTAAATAGTTTCGGTCATTTAAATTTTGAAGCCTAATTTAGTTTCTTTTAAAAATTATTCTCTAAAAATTTCGTTCATTTGAAACCTAATTTAGTTTCTTTTAAAAATATTCTCTAAAAATTGTGTTCATTTGAAACCTAAGTTAGTTTCTTTATCCCACCTCATATATATATATATATATATATATATATATATATATATATATATATATATATATATATATATATATATATATATAGTCTACATATAGTCTACATGTACGTGCTTTGCACGTATTTTAATTAGAATATCATAACGTCAGTTGTCGTCTTTTCGTCTTTTCCAGGTAACTATTCGTGTGTGTGTACTTTCTTTTTACATTGCCAAGAGATTCAAAGTACTTTTTTTTTTTTAAATTTTCTATTGAAAATAATAACATTTGAAAATGGTATTGACAGAAAAATGTATTACCATTGGAACATGAAGATTTGTATGGAGAAATGAAACTTACATGTAAACTTTATTGCTTTGACTCTTAAAGATAACATGCAAGTTGACATAATAATATCATGTATATAAAATACTCAAGGGTATTTTAGAAATTCAAAAGTTTCACCACCAAGTTTTCTTATTATATAGTAGAATATATAAATATATATATATATATATATATATATATATATATATATATATATATATATATATCCCACGGCGACTCCACCGCTTCGTCGTGCGGGCTCCCCTCCCGCTAGCCCTGCTGTGGCCTTCCCTCCGCCCCTTCAGCCGGAGCCGCCTCCTCCCCTCCGGAGCCCCCGCCCCCTGTCCCGTAGGTGGCCTTCCCCCATCCCCCTTGGCACTGCATCCCCTCCTCCCCTCCCCCTCCGTGGTGTCATCCCCGGTGGCCCCACTCCCCCCCGGCGGATCCCCCTCCTCGCCGCGGCTCTCGCCGTCGTGTCTCTCCCCCCGGTGCATTTCGCTCCCTCTTCCCCCCCGGCGGTCCGAAGCTCCGTCACCTCGGCCCCTCCCCCCGGTGCATTTCGCTCCCTCCTCGCCATGTCGAGGCCCTAGCCCGCCGTGGCCCGCATGACTCCCCGGTGGCGCTTTCTCTCCCCCTCTGGCAGCGGGTGAGGGTCCCGAGGCCCCCCTCGGGTCCAGCGCCCCCTTCGGGCCACGCGCACGGACCTGCCCCCATCGGGCCCCGCGCCAGACAGCCACGTGCCCTTCCCTCCCCGGGCAGCGTGCCTTTTCAAATTTTCAATTTTTGTTTTTTGTCTTTTGGTCAGCCGTGTGGGCCCGGGTGTGTTGTTCTGTGTTGTCCGTTTCCTGTCTTCCATTCAATAATATTTCCTTTGTTGAAAAAAATAAAAAAAATAAAAAAATATAATATATATATATATATATTTTTATTTTATTTTATATATATATATATATATATATATATATATATATATATATATATACACTAGTAAATGTACATGTTTTGCATGTTTGATAATGTATAATAAGAATATTATTCAATTATATCAAATATCGTTTCTGTTGGTGCTCTTGCTCCTTGACATGAAAAGAGCTTGCTCTCAACATGCTTTGTAAAGTTTAGTCCCACATTAGAAAAGTACCATGAGTTATCTCAACATATATATGAGTATGTGTTGTTGGGATATGCACATGGGGTGGTGACCCTAAGGAGGGAATCATGTGGGTGATTTTACTAAGAGAAAAATGATTAATTCCAACAAGGACGTAAGTTGATTTTTGTTGTGCGGGCTCGGACTCGACACAGACTCCAGGTTGTCTCGTGCATGCACGGGAGTGTTCGGGGGGAAGGCGTGGGCTAGTACTCGACTATGTTGATTGTGGAATGATGTAAAACATCAAACTCTATTTTAGAGTATTGGTGTTTTAGTCCCACATCAGATATGAGAGAGGGTGAGGCCTCACTCCACTCTATAAATAAAGCCCCCTTGCCTCCTTTCCAAGATGCACCAAAGAAGAGAGTTAAGGGAGTCCGTAAAGTTCAAGAAGCCCGTTCAAGTGACTAACGAGCGTTCCAGAAGTTCTCTTGAACTTGCTGGTTCCTGGAAGCGGATCGTATAGAGGCGAATCTTGCTTTGAGATTGTTAGTCCCGAGGCGTACCTGCTATGACTGCTCAAACAAGAAATGGTTCACCATATACCAGTAAACCTCTGAGAAGATGATGGTGGTGAACCAGGCACAAGCTGAAGTTCAAGGGATCGGAATGGTGGAGCTGAAGTTGACATCCGAAAAAATACTGACGCTTCAAGGTGTGAAGCATGTTCCCGTGATTGCCAAAAACCTGATCTCTGGAGGCCTGCTCTGCAACGCAGGCCTGAGAATGGACATCAATGCTGGCCAGATGGTGATGTCACTAAAAGGAATGTACTTCAGAAAAGCTTTCTATACTGAAGTAATGTTTAAACTCCAGCTTGTAACCTAGTCAGAGAACATTAATACAATTTCCAATTCTGCTTATACTCTTGAGTTGTGGCATAATAGACTAGGACATGACCATTGTAAAAGGATAAACAAAATGTCTAGTCTAGGACTTATCTCCAAATGTGGGGCAAAGGTGGAGAAATGTGAAGTGTGTGCTCAGACTAAGATCACAAGGAAACCATTTCATCGGGTCAATCGAAGCACAGATCTTCTGGAGTTGGTGCACTCCGATATCTATGACTTCAAACAATTCTCCACGAAGGCCGGGATGAAGTATTTTATAACATTCATCGATGACTTCTCAAAGTACGCGTTCGTCTACTTGATAAAAACAAAAGACGAAGCATTCGAAAAGTTCAAGGAGTTCAGGGATGAAGCTGAAAGGCAAACTGCACAACAACTCAAGAGGTTGAGGAGTGATCGAGGTAGAGAATATCGATCTCATAATTTCAAATCGTTCTGCGAAGAACATGGAATCATCAACGAGACTACTGCTCCGTATTCTTCTCAGTCCAATGGAGTAGCAGAAAGAAAGAATAGAATGTTGACACAGATGATGAACTCAATGTTGTTAACTGCGGGTCTTCCAAAGTACTTTTGGGGAGAAGCTACATTGACGGCCACATTCATTCTGAACAGAGTGCCGTATGAAACTTCTGATATTACTTCTCATGAACTCTAGTTTAAAGTCAGACCTAACTTGAATATCATTCGAGTGTGGGGGTGTCTGGCATACGTAAAACTTCCGGATCTGATGATTCAGAAACTCGGAACAATGACTACGAAGACAATCTTCTTGGGGTATGTCGAGAAGAGTGACGTTCGAATATTCCTTGACTTGGAGTCTAACCATGTCATCGAATCTCGTGACGCAGAGTACTTTGAAGACAAGTTTACAAGGCACAAAAATATTGTTCTCACGGATATTTCGGAGAATAATGATGGTGCAAAGGAAGCTGAGGTTTCCAACGATGTCGTAGTCCAAGAAGAAATTATTGTTGATGAAACAACGTTTGAACCAGAACTCGAAGAGCCGTCAGCCAAGCGAGTGAGGAGACCAAAGGACTTCGGAGATGACTTTGTCACCTATCATGTAGAAGCAGATCCGCTTACCTATGATGATGCAATGAAGACCAGAGATGCTATCTTCTGGAAGGAGGCAGTGAATGACGAGTATCACGTCTCCAATAACACATGGGTATTAGTAGATCTACCTGAAGGAGCAAAATCCATCGGATGTAAATGGATCTTCAAGAAGAAGATGAAGGCAGATGGAACTATTGACAAGTTCAAGGCCAAGCTGGTAGCCAAGGGGTTTTCTCAGAAATAGGGGATAGACTACTTTGATACATACGCTCCAGTAGCGCGGATGACCACCATCAGAATATTAATTGCTCTAGCAGTAATACATAAGTTGGTGGTACATCAGATGGACGTAAAGACATCATTCCTGAATGACGAGCTGACCGAAGAGATATACATGCAACAGCCAGATAGATTTGTCGTGAAAGGTCTTGAAGACGAAGTCTGCAAGTTGGTGAAATTATTGTACGATTTGAAGCAAGCTCCCAAGATGTGGCATGAGAAGTTTGACAAAGTTATTAGATCAAACGGCTACTGAGTTAGCGAGACAGACAAGTGTGTTTACACGAAGTTCGCTGATGGAAAAGGAGTCATCGTTTGTCTGTACGTGGACGACATGCTAATCCTAGGAACGGATATAGGCAATGTCACGGCGAAAAAGAAGTTCCTCTCAACCAAGTTCAGTATGAAGGACTTACGGAATGTAGATGTCATCTTGGGCATAAAGAACATCCGAACAGACACTGGAGTGGCGCTGTCACAATCTTATTATATTGAGAAGATGCTCACACGCTACGGGTATCAGGAACTTCCAGGGATCGATACGCCATACAGGTGTGATCAGAAGCTGAAGCCAAATTCAAGGGAAAGCGTCAGGCAGCCGAAGTATTCTAGCGTTATCGGGAGTTTGATGTACGCAACTACTGCCACAAGGCCTGACATAGCTTTTGCCGTGGGAATGCTGAGTCGGTTCACAAGTAACCCAGGCATTTAGTACTGGAAAGCTGCAAAGCGAGTGATGAGATATCTCAAGAAGACTCAGACATATGCACTGCACTACAGCAGGTATCCGATAGTAGTGGAAGGCTTCAGTAATGCTAGTTGGTGTTCAGAGGTAGAGAGTGAGAGATCCACAGGTGGATACATCTTTTCCTTGGTGGAGCTGCTATATCGTGGAAGTCGAAGAAGCAGACTATACTCTCTCGTTTCTCCATGGAATCTGAGTTCTATGTACTAGAAGCTGCAGCAGATGAAGCAGAATGGCTTCGGGAGCTCATGTATGATCTTCCAGTATTGGAGCTCAGATGCCGACGGTACAGATATACTATGACAACCAGACGACTATAGCAGTAGCATCAAATAACCTCTTCAATGGGAAGAAGAGAACTGTGCGGCTGAAGCACAGAGCAATAAACGATCTCATTAAAAGGGGAACTATTGCTGTAATTGATGTTCGGAGTCAGGAGAACCTGGCGGATCCGTTCACAAAGGGCCTCAAGCGCTAGCTGGTCGATAACACAGCAAGAAAAATAGGCTTGAAGGCATTCTGATATTGTATCTGTGTAATTCTACCATAAAGTTTTATGCTATTAGTTCAAAGAGAAATCTACTAGGCATCTAGCTTTTGGTTCAAGGGAGGACCACTGATTGGAAAAATATTAGGTAACAGGGGGTACATAGTCCTGAGGGACATGGAAGGGATACGGACCCATAACCACTGTTGTCTACTATAGTTCTCTGCGGAGAACATGTCATGTGGAGAGGATGGATTAAACGCCTTAATGAGTTCTCAGACAGAGTGAATGTCTGTTGTGCTTTACAGGAAGCACGGTAGCACAGCACTACAAAGGAGCTCATAGACTCCATGCTACAGTGGGGTGACACCACAATGAAGTTCCCAGGTAGGGGTAATGCCTCGACTTAGCAAGCCATGTCACTGTGGCGTAGCACCGCTTATAGGCAGGTAGCCTAATGCTGTATATTATAAATGAAGAGTGGTAGACAGCACTACAAAGAGGCCAGTGTCCTCACATTACAGTGGCATGACACCAAGAAAAGGTACCAGGTAGGGTAAAGCTGTAAGCCCCTATTTTTTTCAAATTTCATTTATTTAGTGCTAATTAATTTTAATGTTAATTTTAGCCTTAAAATAATTATTAGGATTTTTAAGAATTTTTATATAATTTTTAAATGAGTTTTTAAGTAGAAAATATTGATTTGTAATTTTCTAAAATATTTTAATATCATTTTGCAAATTTTTGAAATGTTTTTATATCAGTTTGTAATTAAAGAAATGTTTTTAATTAAGAAATACAAATTCTGTTTTGCGATTGCTCACTAATAATTCATTTGTGCAAATCCTAAAACCTAGAGGACCTAAGTGCTAAACTACCCAGACACCCCCCCCCCCGACCGAACACTCTCTCTCCTCACCCACTCGCGTTGACCCCCGGCTGCCCCGACCGCCACGACCACCCTGCCTCCGCCAAATCCGGCTGCCCCCACCGCCTCAACCCCCAATAAAACTCCCCCGTCTCCCCCCGACTGAACCCTAACCCTAAATTCTCTCCACCACCCCCACGACCACCTTTCTCCCCAGTTCTTCCCCGAAACCCTAGCCTAAACCCTAACTCCGGCGTAACCCCACCACCGCCTCGCCGCTCGTCCTCGCCGTTTGCCTCCACCACCGTTAGCTTCGCCGCGCCGAGCTGGACGCAGCGCCACCGGAGCGTCACCGTCCCGACGCCCCTAGCCGCCGCCTCCGCCTTCGAAAACTTCTTTGAGAAGTCGGACACGTACGTATCAGTCTGCTTTCGTGTCGTCTGTGTCTCGATTTCACGTGGGAGACTCGCCAGGACACGGGGATGCTCCTCCAGTAGTTGGACACATGAATCAGTGTTCGTACGTATCGTGCGTAGCACTGACACGTTGTTACCTGTGTCCTTAACTGTCTGGACACAGGATCGAAACTATTTTTTTTTATTTTATAAAACCAACCAAATCAGAAATAAAATAAACAAAAACCCTAAGCCTAACACAACTGATGGGCTGACCCCCTGGCCAGCCCGTCCTATTCTAACCCCTCCCCCCCCCCGCGCGCGCAGCAGCTCGGGTTCGAGCTGGGCTGCTGTTGTTTCTTTTTCTTTTCTTTTTCCTTTTCCTTTTCTTTTTTGTTTCTTTGTTTCCTTTTCTTTTCCTTTTTGTTTCTTTTTTCTTTTCTGTTTTCTTTCCTTTTTTTTTCTGTTTTATATAATTATATATATATATGTATATATATATATATATTAGTATATATATATATATATATATATATATATATGTATATACTTTATTTTGACAGTATTTTATATGTATGTATATATTGTATAGTTAATAAATTTTATATATATATTTTTATGTGTATATATATATTATATATATACACTATATCATTAAATGTTTTCTTATATATATATATATATACCTTATAAATTAAGTATTTTTCCTTACATATATATATGTACTTTTAAAACATATGTATGTATATTTTCACTATGCATAACTTTACCATATTAAATTTATTTTGCACTATTACCAAATTGTATTTTTAGTATATTTAAATTACTGCAACCATTTGGTGTCCAAGCCTAGTATGGGTATTTGGGCCCAAATGTGTTTTCACATATTCAAGACCTGTACAAGTCATATTGGACTTGATTCATGGTCTTGGGTCCTGTATTTGAACTTTGGTTCAAATTATATACATGGACAAAATACGCAGATAATTAATTATTGTGTGCAAGGCTGTTTTTGATTTACTAAAAATACTTAAATTACTGCTAAAATTATGGAAAAATAGTTTTTAGATACTATGTTAAGTTAGCTAATTTAGTATAATTTTTGTAGTATTTAATTTACTATTTTGCCACTAGTTTGGCATATGAAACCAAAACTCATCTTCTGTATACTTAGGAAAACTGATTTTTATAAAATATTAGTACTGGTTAATAAATTCCAGAAAAATTATAATAAATTTCTATGATTAACCAGGATCACTTTGGTACTTTACTTTAAACAAAACTAAGCTTTTTGTCTATCTCTAAAAAAATTGTTGGAACACAAGGGTCTTTTGATTTATTTATTGATTAATTACGACTTGTAGCTTTTTGTGTTTTTGCCGTGTTGAACCCCACCCCTCACTAGTGTAAAGACCCTAAAAAATTAGTTAAAGTAGTGTGTCACCCCATATTGTCTCCTATGCGAAAGTCATCAGTTTGGCTAGGTGCCCAGTCACAAGTCGTGTTTCACCAATTAGTGTCCTAGTATTTTAGCTTAGTGTAAAAACTAAGTTATTTTATTTACTTCTACAGTGACGAATTACTGGACATCCATAGCACTGTTATCGTAGCTTATTTGGTTTTGCCTTGCTAGAGACAAGTACTTTCTACGAACTTTACATATTGTCACATAAATGAACTATAAACCCTACCATGTTAAATACTGATCCTTGGGGTAGCAAGTTAGACCTCTACATGTTGTACTTCCAGTTACTACCATGCTTAGAACAGTCTTCATATATCTCTCACATGATTAGAATATGGGTTATGGGGAAACTGATAGTATTGTACGTGATCACGACCCCCCTACAGTAGCGAGCGAGGTCGTATTTTATATGCATACCTTGCCGCAGGACATTACCCCGCATGTTTGTACGGACGTACACCTATGCTTGTTAACTTGTACGTATGTACATTTCATTATGTGCCCTCCAGCACATTGTACATCTATTGACTGATCACGTACTTGCTACAGTTTTAAACATTACATATACATCTGTCTCTATGACACGTGTGTCCTTGCCATGATAGATTATGTGATGCCATGCTTTCCAGTTATTTCTCTTATGTTCATTTCCATGTTTCATATGCTAGTTTGCTAGATTTAGTACTTGCTCCCGTCCTGACAGGATAACGTTGTAGGTGTCCTTACTGAGGAGGAGTTACTCTGCGACACATATTATGGGGTTACTGCCGAGGACCCAGCTCTGCTTTACGAGGATGTTCCTGTGGGGAACCTCGCCTAGTTGTCTTTTGTTTACTTAGACTTTTGAGAGTAGACATGTATTAGACTATATCTTTTTGTAACTGGACATGTATCCAGTTTTACTTTTCAGTTCACTTATATTTGGACTTTTCACTATATACTACGACTTTTGTGTTTGGAGCATTTATGATTCTTCTTCACTTATAGAACTGCTAGCACATTTAGTCTTATCCTGTTGTCTTTAGAACAGCTTACTACGTTTTATCTTAACGTAGGCTGGGCATGACTCGGCCTGGCCCAACAATTTGGGTAGCGGGTCGTGACATATTTTTATTGGTGGCCCATGCAGGTCCTGACTAAACTGTTTGGTTACGTTATTGTACCAAGCATGCCTGCAATTAGGAACTTAAGGTGATTAGACAACATTAGGAAAGACGCTTAGAACACCTAGAGGAATGCTAGGATTGCAACATAGGAAATACATCACATGTTTGCTATTATAATTAGATTTCCTTGCATATGATTATTTACTTTAAATAAATCCTTATAAGTCTTTTTATGTGTAATTTAGATGGTGCTTACTCGTTCATCCCAGTATGTTACCCCCGAGAATGGGGCCCTCCATATCCAGTCAGCTGACCAGTTGACTGATACACCTTCACCCACCACTTTCCTCCACTCCACAGATCCACAGACCCAGATACCACCTTACACATCACAGGCCCAGCAGGACCCAATACTTCCACCACCCCCTATCACTATACCCACCCAGGCTTCCGTCACACTGACGGGAACGAGCTGCTCACACTGATTCAGGGGTTCCTAACAACCCATCAGGAGCAGACTACCCTACTCTGCCAGAGCATGGAGCGTTCTGAGGGACGTCCCGTAGTCCCACCATATGTAGAGCCACGGCAGAGAGCGGGGACGATCAAGGACTTCATGGGTCTGAATCCCAAGGAGTTCTCAAGGACTGAGGGCATAGTAGTAGCTGATGATTGGCTAGATTCGGTAGAGAGGAAGCTCCTCGGAGTCAGGATGCCGGATGACCTTCAGGTCGAGGCAGCGGGATTCCTGCTGATAGACTTAGCAGGAGTCTGGTTCCGAAATGAGCCGTTATTTGCGAGAGGAAGAGCCACTTGGGACCAGTTCAAGACCCAGTTCAAGAAAAATTCTTCTCGACCACTGCTAGAGTAGCCATGGGGCTACGATTCCAGAACATCTAGTAGGGAAACCGTTCTGTTGATGACTATACGGCAGAGTTTAGTCGCCTGAGCCGTTTCGCTCCTAGTCTGGTTGCAGATCCAGAGGAGATGACTCGTAGGTTTTGCCATGGTCTAGTTCCAGACATTGGCATCCTTATAGTGGCGAACGGTACGACTGACTACTACCAAAGCCTAGAGTTGGCTCGGAGCATCGAAGAGCGTCTTCTGTCATGCAAGAGGCCGGCTTCTGTACATCATGAGGGACCGTCCAAGCGTCAGGCTTTCCAGCAGAAAGCACCGATGCCGCCCCAACAGACTTACCGTCCCCCTACACTACATTATCAGACCCCGCCAGTTAGAGCCCCGGGACCCCGACAGCAGCAGAGGGGAGCTATATGTTCTTTCTGTAGAAGACCAGGGCACGACAGCTCCATTTGCAGGAAGAGGTTGAAGCAGTGCTTAGCTTGTGGGTCTGCCACCCATCAGATTCGGGACTGCCCAGTAGCGAAGCCTAGAGGACCACTTCCGACTCAGCAGCAGAGGTTTGGGTAGCATCTACAGCAGCAGAAGGGACCTCAGGGGAAGGTCTATAGCCTAGCCCTCGAGCCGGAGCCGGAGCAGGTTTCAGAGCCCGATTACTTAGCTGACGTCATTACAGGTCATGTTTATTTGCATACTTTTCTAGCTCTATGCTTGTTTGATTCTGGTGCATCTCATAGCTTCCTATCATTAGAGTTTATGCAAGAACATCACTTAGTATCTACACCTACTGCGGAGATTAGTAGAGTAATGACGGGAGGAGGACCAGTGCCTATTAGAGCTAGCTATAGATGCTCTATTATGATAGCCGGGAGAGAGTTCGAGGGGCGATTCTTTGTGATGCCACTCCCCGGTTATGATATCATATTGGGGATGGACTGGCTTAGCTATGCCCATGCATCTATAGATTGCCATGAGGGTAGTATTTTGTTCAGTCCCCCAGGCACAGTACCATTCAGTGTCAGGAGGACAGGGCCGGAGATCAGCCTAGAGCCGAACTATTGTGCGACAGTCGGGGACGCAGCACCGCCATACCCTATCATTAGGGAGTTTATGGATGTATTCCCAGAGGATCTTCCAGGGCTTCCGCCTGACAGAGATGTGGAGTTCACTATAGATTTAGTGCCGGGTTCATCACCAGTATTCCGGGCTTGCTATAGAGTGAATCCCAAGGAGGCCATAGAGATGAAAGAGCAGATTGATGACCTGTTGAAAAAGGGTTTCATTCGATCCAGTGCTTCTCCATGGGGAGCACCAGTGCTCTTTGTGCCTAAGAAGGATGGTACAGTCCGGTTATGTATTGACTACCGGGCCTTGAATGCCATCACCATTAAGAACAAATATCCTCTGCCCAGGATAGATGATTTGTTCGACCAGTTGAGCGGGGCGAAGGTATTTTCCAGGATAGACTTGAGATCCGGGTACCACCAGGTGAAGGTTAGGCCAGCAGACATCCAGAAGACGGCGTTCAATACGAAGTACGGGCAGTACGAGTTTCTGGTGATGCCTTTTGGTCTCACAAATGTGCCAGCTGTCTTTATGAACTTGATGAATAAGACATTTCACCAATATCTGGATAAGTTCATCGTAGTGTTTATCGACGACATCCTGATATACTCGAAGACGCCAGAGGAGCATGCAGAGCACTTGCGGATAGTTTTGGGGATTCTGAGGCAGGAGAGATTGTTTGCCAAATTGCCAAAATGCGAGTTCTTTTTAGACCGAATGGAGTTTCTCGGCCATGTAGTCACTGGAGATGGAATCTCGGTGGATCCCAAGAAGATTGCTGTAGTTGAGACGTGGAAGGCTCCGACATCAGTTTCAGAGATCAGGAGTTTTCTGGATTTAGCAGGCTATTATAGAAAGTTCATCCAGGACTTTGCTAGGATAGCTGAACCCATGACGAAGCTGACGCGGAAGGACGCAGAGTACATTTGGTCAGAGGACTGCCAGACAGCATTTGAGGAGCTGAAGAGGAGGCTGACGACCGCTCCAGTTCTGACTTTACCTTCAGGTTCTGGAGGGTTCACCATATACAGTGATGCTTCTGGGAAGGGGCTAGGATGTGTCCTACAGCAGCATGGGAAAGTGATCGCTTATGCATCTAGGCAATTGCGGACTCATGAGAGGAATTATCCTACCCATGACCTCGAGTTAGCTGCGGTGATCTTTGCACTCAAGTTATGGAAACATTACTTATACGGAGAGCGTGTGGAAATCTTTACTGACCACAAAAGCTTGAAGTATGTGTTCACGCAGAAAGAGATGAACATGAGGCAAAGACGATGGTTGGAGTTGATGAAGGACTTCGACATCGATTTACAGTATCACCCCGGGAAGGCAAATGTGGTGGCAGATGCGCTGAGCAGGCATCCGATGGCATGGTATCTGATGATTGATCGGCATTTGTGGGAGGATCTGGAGAAGCTCGGTATCGAGCTAGTTCGGCGAGGATCAGTGATACAGATGATGGCGCTTGACATTCAGTTAGGTTTGATGGAGCAGATCCGGGAGGCACAGTCTACAGATGAGAGCCTTCGCAGACTTCGACCCCAGGCGTTAGCTGTAGTGCCCCGACCCGCAAGATGCCTTATGATGGATGGTTGGTTCGATGAAGCCTTGTTGGACTTAGGATTATGTGAAGAATCGCTTGGAAGGCTATACGATCGTGGCGGGAATCGTCCTATGAATGTGAGTAGTGTTGAACCCTTCACGATCCTTTAGCTTCATGCTTAAAATAATGATGAGTATGCTATGTTTCTTATTGTGTTGCTCAATAACACCTTACATAGAATTTGGAAAGATAATGAAAGATAATAATCACCTGAACGTAAACTGTTGTGGCTAAATAAATTATATGCTTGTACACTGTTGCGATGAATTACATGACAGGTGAAGGCAAAGTCCCAAATACTTGGGCGGTGAGTATATCGAGCGTTGGCTCAATGAATAGATGGCAATACAGATGTTAAGATCCAAGAACTGGACAGTGAGTATGCTTGAATTGCATTCAAATGAATGAATGCCAAACAGATGCTAAGTCCCAGGAATTGGGCGGTGAGTACACTGAGTTTGGTTGGAAAGATGTATGGTATCAAAGATGTGGCAAAAGGATTGGGTTACAACATTCTATTATCCTGTCGCTGATGTAGAATATTGATTACGCCAAGACCCTGGATTGGGCAGATGATAATGTGAGCAATGGCTCAAGGCAAGATGGCTAGATGGCAAGATGGTAACAGTAAATGAGAATGGTGGCTGAATTACTTAGTTTTCTTATCATGCATTATATGTTTTCTTCTTAGATAAGTTGCATATAGTTGCATGGTCATGGACAACTTATCGACAAGGTGGTTTCTCGAACGGTATTCCTGGGCCATGGAACCCGGTTCGTCCTAGGGGAAACCAATGCCGAAGTAGTGGCAGTGCTGAAGTAGTAGCACGGTATACAGGACTTGCAGTAGGGCTAGCTACCTGTACTGGCAAGGGCGCTGTATACCTGTAAGACGGTCCAGGATGGCGTGTCGCCAGTGACCTTCATATAGATAGGTCAGGTGCTAATGATGTCTTATGCAGGCAGAGTAAGTTATTACTCAAATACAGGGAAGGATGTCGGCTGTTGGTAAGAATCACCTGAACGGTGATATTCATATTAAATCATGATATTGTTTCTAACAATGTCTTGTGCAGGCAGAGTAAGTATTATAAATGTATAGGGATGGCTACACGACCGTGGGTAAGAATCACCAAAGGGTGATAACAGTATGCTTTAAATTATGTTGGCTATAAGATTTGCATGCTTTACTTCTTGTCGGCTATAACATGAAATTGACCCTAAGGCAACAAGAAAGACCACTGTTAATAATGTTTTGTAACATGATTACTTAGTGTTGTCTTCTTAGGTGAGTTGGGCCAGCACCGCTCGCCAGTACATTGATGATGTACTGACCCACGTTGTGGGCAATATTACAGGTGTTTGCTTGGGGGAAATCCTGTGAATCAGTGCTTGGCATCGATGAATCGGATGGGTGTGCAGAAGCTCTTCTTTCAAGACGATGTCTTCTGCTATACGGGACATAATGTATGGAACAGTGGAACTCAGATGTACCTGTGAGATTGTAGCCAAATTGGCAAGTCATTGTAAGGAAGTCGGTATATTCATTTGTAGCCTAAAAGGCAAGTGTATACATTCAGTTGGCTACTCAAGAGTCTTGTATTCAGTTGTAAACTATGTATTCCGCTGCAAGTCTTGTAATCCATTTTGAATATCAATAAAGAGATACATTTCTTCATAAATTGTGTGACTTCAATTTATCTGCTTGGTTTCGCTGCCTTATCGATGTTTTCTGAGAATTACCAGGAACTGTAATGGTTTTGCCTTGTACAAGTGCAATCTAGACTTGTACGGTATCACGCCCAGTGGCTTGTTTTCGATCCTCCGGGATCGGGGCGTGACATAATGGTATCAGAGCACGGCTTTACGTCCTTGGATTCCTATTCGATTTGTTTCAAATCAATGTCGCTACTAAGATGATTCTATGCAGCTTCCGCGATGATTCAAAGATTGCTTCCGCGATTATTCAAAAGTTGCTTCCGCGGTGAATCAAAGTTGCTTCCGCGAATACTCAAAGTTGCTTCCGCGATGAAATCAAAGTTGCCTCTATGATGATTCATAGTGCTTCTGCGATTGTTCTGTGTTGCTTCCAAACTATTCTATGTTGTTTCCTTAACGGAAAGTCCGTTGATCATTCTAACCTCTCACTGGGTGTTCCATACAATAAGTCTAAATATGTGGGCTGTGATATGTGTGCTTTGTTGAATTTCTAAAAGATACCAAAAAGAATAACAATGATGCGATGCGTAAGTTTGTGATTTATGCTGGATGTTTTATGTGTGGGATTCTTTGAATCGATTGTTATGCAGCAATCGACAGTGGGTGATGGCATGGTATGTTGGAACAGAATGTGCATGGATTTCAGTGAATGGGAATCGACCGAATTTTGAGTCGGTATTTGTGGTCAGCATAACCACTGCAGGATGGATAGTCCATGTTGGATGTCAGTTTGATGCGAAGGAATATTGTATTTGGAATGGCTTGAGCTCTGGGTGGTATATTACATATACCCTTGTCGTGATAAGATGTCCCTTGACCCTTGATGTGTCTATGATTTTGTGATTGCTTTACCTATAAGGTAGTGGGTGGTATCGAATCGTAGCTGAGCTTACGATTGATATATGTTGGCTAGGCGTGTTCCTTGATTGTTAAGTTGGATGACCGTTGTGAGATTTTGATGTGTTCAGATGAACCATCGCTAGACCTTGTCGGTTAGCATTAAGTTGGGTAATAAGAGAATTGAGAATATAAAATGATGCCTTGGTTGGGAAAGAAAAGAATTTCAGATTCAGGCGAGTACTTGAATCAGTTGGGTAGAAGGATTGTAGGCTTGGTAATGATAGTGTGGTGTTGCTATTGAAAGATTTTGTGAGAACAACTATGGACCGAATATTGAACGATGTTGGAATTGAGTTAAAGAAATTGCATGTTGGATATCGATAGAACTGATGGTAATGTTAGACGCTTATCGGGATATTGCGAATGATTTAGAAGATGCAGAGAGTTGCATCGACGACCGAAAAGTTAGAGAATGGGCTTGTGGAATAGATGATCTTAGCACGTGGTGTAGTGTGCTTGAAGGAAATTGATATCCCGAATTAACATGTTATGACCCTTGAATATTTTGAGGCACAGAGAATGAGTACTTGTCCCTTGATGCATGAAAGAATAGATGCTCCTTGCGAGAGTCGAATAGCTGGAATACAAATAAGTATCGAGGTGCAGCGATATGTAATAGACCCTATTGGTGGATGTTGTTGTCGCATGAATAGCAAGTTTGGTAGAATATAGAATTGTTGGATTATGACTTAGCCGATGAGTTATGTCATGTCCACTAAGATGACCGATATATGATGCGAGATGATTGGTGCTATAGAGATTGGATCGGTGCATGAATAGTAAAATTTTTCTTATGGAATCATAAGGAGATGATGCAAAACAAATATTGATGGTTAACGTGAATTGCTAAGAAATGACCGTGTTGGTGCTAGAAAATTTATAATTGATGCCTCGGAAGAAATACGATTTTATAGTTGCCTATGTTATTGGTTAAGGAGTACGGACCGTATCGATGATCTAAGAATGTGGGAAACGAATATGTCGCGAAGAGACCGTAGGAAAGAGATCATACGTGATAAAATATTGAGGTAACAATATTGGATTATGATTCGGAATAGTTGACCCGATTGAATAGACATATGAGTACGATATGAGGATGCAAGTCGAATTGAACAAGTGATGCTATGTCTATGCAAGTTGGAAATTGAAATCTTGGATACTCGATTAAGGAATTTTATATGATAGCTTCGAGATTGGCCCATAGAGTTGTGGGATAGAATTATTGGATAGAATTGTCGGATAGATTTTGTCGGTTGCGGGTAAGTCTAGAATGAGACTTCGTTGGGTATGACTCGAGTATGAGTACGGGTAGAAAGACTTGACCCTAGATTGTCGGTTGGTTGCCTAGATTGTTGGCTAGTTGCCTAGATTGTCGGTTGGTTGCCTAGATTGTTGGCTAGTTGCCTAGATTGTCGGTTGGTTGCCTAGATTGTTGGCTGGTTGCCTAGAGTGTCGGTTTGTTGCCTAGATTGTTGGTTGCTTGATTAAGTCTCAGATTTGTTGGCTATGTTCTTCAGTTGTCCGTGTTGGGTATAAGTTCATAAGATTGGGGTGGTGTTCCATGTCCCTAAGTTGGTCGGACCATAGAGTTGCCTCTATGTTGAGAATTGGTTGCCTCTAAGATAAGAAATAAGTATGTCCCTGATAGCTACTCATCTCATATGGGTTAGCTGAATGTCTGGTTTAGCTGACCGTAGAGACTTGATTGTATGCTAAGTTGACTATTGGAAAACCGTAGGATGTCCCTATTGGTGTTGCGTGAGTATAGTTGGAATGAATAAGATGTGTTGGAAGGTAGGCTTTGGAATTGAATAGATATTTGGGAAATTTTGATGTTATAATGTTGGATGGGATGACGGATCATGTTAGTTTCGAAAATTGAGGTACTTTGGTTAAAATGTTGGGAATTGTTAGAACTGGTTGGATTGGTTGATTGATATTGAGCTGCGAAAACTGTTGGTAGTGCTTTGAGATAGTTGGAATAATTTCATTGACCGGATCAAGATTGAGGATAAGTGTAATGACGGAATTGGATAGTGCATGTAGCCGAGATCGGCAAATGTGAATATGAATGACCCTCAGAATTAATGTTGCTGGAATATGATAGTTGCCTATACGAGAGGATAAATATGTTGGCTTGATCAATACGAGAAAATGTTGGAGGACAGCAAGAAATGTTGCTAGAGTGAAATTGTGGTACAATTTGAAGGATGGTACGATTTGGAAGATGGATCATGATTGGGAAATTTATAAGTTGCAAACAAAGTATATGGATGCGAACGATGATGAGTACAAGATTTGACCGACAAGAATCGGGGTATCGAAATAAAATGTGGCAATAGGATTTATCAACTTTGGTGGCATGGATGACAATGAACTTGAAAGGAATACTTGACATATCTAAGTCCGAATACTTTGGAAAATGTTGGATCGGTTGAGGAAAATGTCTTGATTTGAATTAGCATCATCTCTTGTGTTATCAATTGGTTGGAGTATCGAATAAACAAAGTGGGATTATACGAGATGCTCAAAAAAAAGAATTACTGATGTTCGAAAAGGAAGGTACACCGTAGCTCGTTCGTTTTCTCTATCACTGAACTTGGCTGAAGTGCATGTATTTCGGAGACGCCTAAAATATGTGTATGATTCCAACTAAGTGGCATGCTGAATTCAAACGAAGCCACGGAAAGGATTATCATGTGCTAAGGATTTGCATGAGTGTCGGAGGAAAGATCAAAGATAGTAAACTATGTTGAATCAATTGGGATGCTGTAACGAGACGGTACATTACTTGAAATCGATCGAGAGATTGCGAAGAAATATTAGATGGTGCAAGTTGATTGTAGAGAAGTTTCATGAAAGCTTGGTTGAAGTTTTGGGGATGAGTTTTGTTTTAAGTTTCGAGGACGAAACTTTTTCTGGGTGGTATATATTGTAGTGCCCCGACCCGCAAGATACCTTATGATGGATGTTTGGTTCGATGAAGCCTTGTTGGACTTGGGATTATGTGAAGAATCGCTTGGAAGGCTATGCGATCGTGGCGGGAATCGTCCTATGAATGTGAGTAGTGTTGAACCCTTCAAAGATCCTTTAGCTTCACGCTTAAAATAAGGATGAGTATGCTATATTTCTTATTGTGTTGCTCAATAACACCTTGCATGGAATTTGGAAAGATAATGAAAGATAATAATCACCTGAACGTAAACTGTTGTAGCTAAATAAATTGTATGCTTGTACGTTGTTGCGATGAATTACATGACAGGTGAAGGCAAAGTCCTAAATACTTGGGCGGTGAGTATATCGAGCGTTGGCTCAATGAATAGATGGCAATACAGATGTTAAGATCCAAGAACTGGGCAGTGAGTATGCTTGAATTGCATTCAAATGAATGAATACCAAACAGATGCTAAGTCCCAGGAATTGGGCGGTGAGTACACTGAGTTTGGTTGGAAAGATGTATGGTATCAAAGATGTGGCAAAAGGATTGGGTAACAACATTATATTATCCTGTCGCCGATGTAGAATGTTGATTACGCCAAGACCCTGGATTGGGCAGATGATAATGTGAGCAATAGCTCAAGACAAGATGGCTAGATGGCAAGATGGTAACAGTAAATGAGAATGGTGGCTGAATTACTTAGTTTCTTTATCATGCATTATATGTTTTCTTCTTAGATAAGTTGTATATAGTTGCATGGTCATGGACAACTTGTCGACAAGGTGGTTTCTCGAACGGTATTCCTGGGCCATGGAACCCGGTTCGTCCTAGGGGAAACCAATGTCGAAGTAGTGGCAGTGCTGAAGTAGTAGCACGGTATACAGGACTTGCAGTGGGGCTAGCTACCTGCACTGGCAAGGGCGCTGTATACCTGTAAGACGGTCCAGGATGGCGTGTCGCCAGTGACCTTCATATAGATAGGTCAGGTGCTAATGATGTCTTATACAGGCAGAGTAAGTTATTACTCAAATACAGGGAAGGATGTCGGCTGTTGGTAAGAATCACCTGAATGGTGATATTCATATTAAATCATGATATTGTTTCTAACAATGTCTTGTGCAGGCAGAGTAAGTATTATAAATGTACAGGGATAGCTACACGACCGTGGGTAAGAATCACCAAAGGGTGATAACAGTATGCTTTAAATTATGTTGGCTATGAGATTTGCATGCTTTACTTCTTGTCGGCTATAACATGAAATTGACCCTAAGGCAACAAGAAAGACCACTGTTAATAATGTTCTGTAACATGATTACTTAGTGTTGTCTTCTTAGGTGAGTTGGGCCAGCACCGCTTGCCAGTACATTGATGATGTACTGACCCACGTTGTGGGCAATATTACAGGTGTTTGCTTGGAGGAAATCCTGTGAATCAGTACTTGGCATCGATGAATCGGATGGGTGTGCAGAAGCTCTTCTTTCAAGACGATGTCTTCTGCTATACGGGACATAATGTATGGAACAGTGAAACTCAGATGTACCAGTGAGATTGTAGCCAAATTGGCAAGTCATTATAAGGAAGTCGGTATATTCATTTGTAGCCTAAAGGGTAAGTGTATACATTCAGTTGGCTACTCAAGAGTCTTGTATTCAGTTGTAAACTCTGTATTCTGCTGCAAGTCTTGTAATCCATTTTGAATATCAATAAAGAGATACATTTCTTCATAAATTGTGTGACTTCAATTTATTTGCTTGGTTCCGCTGCCTTATCGATGTTTTCTGAGAATTACCAGGAACTGTAATAGTTTTGCCTTGTACAAGTACAATCTAGACTTGTACGGCATCACACCCAGTGGCTTATTTTCGATCCTCTGGGATCGGGGCGTGACATTAGCTGGATTGTTGGATGACTTCACGATAGCAGAGGATGGATCCTTGAGGCATGGCAGCCGATTGTGTGTACCAAAGGGAGATCTAGTAGAGACAGTCTTGCAGGAGGCGCACCGATCGAGATATTCTATTCACCCTGGTGCTAACAAGATGTATTGTGACTTGCGGGAACATCTTTGGTGGCATGGAATGAAGAGGGATGTATCACGTTTCATCTCGAGATACCTAGTTTGCCAGCAGGTCAAGGCGGAGCGCCAGAGGCCAGCTGGTTTGTTGCAGCCGTTACCTATTCCCGAGTGGAAGTAGGAACATATTACGATGGACTTCGTTTCAGGGCTTCCTCGTTCCCAAGGAGGGAAGGATGCCATCTGGGTCATCGTAGACAGGCTGACGAAGTGTGCGCACTTCATACCCTTCAAGGTGGGGCTTTCCACCGAGAAGTTGGCGGAGCTATACATACAGCAGATAGTTCGCCTACACGGAGTGCCGGTGAGCATCGTGTCAGACAGAGACAGCAGATTTATATCCCACTACTGGAGGAGCTTGCAGGAGGAATTGGGCAGTAGGCTCAAGTTCAGTACGGCGTACCACCCGCAGATAGATGGGCAGTCCAAAAGGACGATACAGACACTGGAGGATATACTAAGGACCTGCGTGCTGGACTTCGGAGGATCATGGAAGATCCATCTGTACTTGGTAGAGTTTTCATACAATAACAGCTACCAGGCCAGTATTGGTATGTCTCCTTTCTAGGCGCTATATGGACGACGATGCCGCACACCGCTCTTTTGGGATGACGTTGGAGACAGAGTTATGCTTGGGCCAGAAATGATCACGGATGCAGCAGAGAAAGTCGGGATGATCAGAGACAGGCTCAGAGTAGCTCAGGACAGGCAGAAATACTGGGCTGATGCTAGTCGTAGGCCGATGGAGTTCGCAGACGGTGATATGGTGCTAGTAAAGATATCACCTACTAGAGGGATGATCCGGTTCGGACGAGGAGGGAAGCTGAGCCCCAGATACATCGGGCCATTCGAGGTACTTGGCAGGATCGTAGAGGTAGCTTACAGGGTTGTACTTCCACCCAACCTAGCAGAAGTTTACGATGTCTTTCACGTATCTCAGCTGAGGAGATATATTCCAGACCCCAGTCATGTGCTAGATCATTCAGAGTTGGAGGTCGGACCGAGCCTTACAGTTTCTGAGCAGCCAGTGGAGATATTAGACAGGAGAGAGAAGAGGCTGAGGAACAAGGTGATACCCCTAGTACGAGTAGCTTGGAGCCGTCACTTCCCAGGTGAATCTACTTGGGAGAGGGAGTCGGACATGAGGGAGAGGTACCCTTACTTGTTCGATCCAACCGCTGCGAGGGAACCACCCGTTCCCGTTTGATACCTTAGAGGTTAGTTTCGATCGCAGCCTTAGTTATTTTGTTGCATTGCTTGCTATGATAGAATATTGTCGGGTCTTCAGTCCTTGTGAATTTCGAGGACAAAATTTTTCAAGGAGGGAAGACTTGTAAGCCCCTGTTTTTTTCAAATTTTATTTTATTTAGTGCTAATTAATTTTAATGTTAATTTTAGCCTTAAAATAATTATTAGGATTTTTAGGAATTTTTCTATAATTTTTAAATGAGTTTTTAAGTAGAAAATATTGACTTGTAATTTTATAAAACATTTTAATATCATTTTGCAAATTTTTGAAATGTTTTTATATCAGTTTGTAATTAAAGAAATATTTTTAATTAAGAAATGCAAATTCTGTTTTGCGATTGCTCACTAATAATTCATTTGTGCAAATCCTAAAACCTAGAGGACCTAAGTGCTAAACTACCCAGACACCCCCCCCCCCCCGACCGAACACTCTCTCTCCTCACCCACTCGCGTTGACCTCCGGCTGCCCCGACCGCCACGACCGCCCTGCCCCCGCCAAATCCGGCTGCCCCCACCGCCTCAACCCCCCCTATAAAACTCCCCCCTCTTCCCCCGACTGAACCCTAACCCTAAATTCTCTCCACCACCCCCACGACCACCTTTCTCCTCAGTTCTTCCCCGAAACCCTAGCCTAAACCCTAACTCCGGCGTAACCCCACCACCGCCTCGCCGCTCGTCCTCGCCGTTTGCCTCCACCACCGTTAGCTTCGCCGCGCCGAGCTGGACGCAGCGCCACCGGAGCGCCACCGCCCCGACGCCCCTAGCCGCCGCCTCCGCCTTCGAAAACTTCTTTGAGAAGTCGGACACGTACGTATCAGTCTGCTTTCGTGTCGTCTGTGTCTCGATTTCACGTGGGAGACTCGCCAGGACACGGGGATGCTCGTCCAGTAGTTGGACACATGAATCAGTGTTCGTGCGTGTCGTGCGTAGCACGGACACGTTGTTACCTGTGTCCTTAACTGTCTGGACACAGGATCGAAACTATTTTTTTTATTTTATAAAACCAACCTAATCAGAAATAAAATAAACAAGAACCCTAAGCCTAACACAACTGATGGGCTGACCCCCTGGCCAGCCCGTCCTATTCTAAACCCCTCCCCCCCCCCCCGCGCGCGCAGCAGCTCGGGTTCGAGCTGGGCTGCTGTTGTTTCTTTTTCTTTTCTTTTTCCTTTTCCTTTTCTTTTTTGTTTCTTTGTTTCCTTTTCTTTTCCTTTTTGTTTCCTTTTTCTTTTCTGTTTTCTTTCCTTTTTCTTTTTCTGTTTTATATAATTATATATATATATATATATATGTATATATATATATATTAGTATATATATATGTATATACTTTATTTTGACAGTATTTTATATGTATGTATATATTGTATAGTTAATAAATTATATATATATATTTTCATGTGTATATATATATTATATATATACACTATATCATTAAATGTTTTCTTATATATATATATACCTAATAAATTAAGTATTTTTCCTTACATATATATATATATATATATATATATATATATATATATATATATATATATATATATATATATATATATGTACTTTTAAAACATATGTATGTATAATTTCACTATGCATAACTTTACCATATTAAATTTATTTTGCACTATTACCAAATTGTATTTTTAGTATATTTAAATTACTGCAACCATTTGGTGTCCAAGCCTAGTATGGGTATTTGGGCCCAAATGTGTTTTCACACATTCAAGACCTATACAAGTCATATTGGACTTGATTCATGGGTCTTGGGTCCTGTATTTGAACTTTGGTTCAAATTATATACATGGACAAAATACGCGAATAATTAATTATTGTGTGCAAGGCTGTTTTTGATTTACTAAAAATACTAAAAGTACTGCTAAAGTTATGGAAAAATAGTTTTTAGATACTATGTTAAGTTAGCTAATTTAGTATAATTTTTGTAGTATTTAATTTACTGTTTTGCCACTAGTTTGGCATATGAAACCAAAACTCATCTTCTGTATACTTAGGAAAACTGATTTTTATAAAATATTAGTACTGGTTAATAAATTCCAAAAAAATTATAATAAATTTTTATGATTAACCAGGATCACTTTGGTACTTTACTTTAAACAAAACTAGGCTTTTTGTCTATCTCTAAAAAATTGTTGGAACACAAGGGTCTTTTGATTTATTTATTGATTAATTACGACTTGTAGCTTTTTGTGTTTTAGCCGTGTTGAACCCCACCCCTCACTAGTGTAAAGACCCTAGAAAGTTAGTTAAAGTAGTGTGTCACCCCACATTGGTCTCCTATGCCAAAGTCATCAGTTTGGCTAGGTGCCCAGTCACAAGTCGTGTTTCACCAATTAGTGTCCTAGTGTTTTAGTTTAGTGTAAAAACTAAGTTATTTTATTTACTTCTACAGTGACGAGTTACCGGACATCCATAGCACTGTTATCGCAGCTTGTTTGGTTTTGCCTTGCTAGAGGCAAGTACTTTCTACGAACTTTACATATTGTCACATAAATGAACTATAAACCCCACCATGTTAAATGCTGATCCTTGGGGTAGCAAGTTAGACCTCTATATGTTGTACTTCCAGTTACTACCATGCTTAGAACAGTCTTCATATATCTCTCACATGATTAGAATATGGGTTATGGGGAAACTGATAGTATTGTACGTGGCCCCCCTACAGTAGCGAGCGAGGTCGCATTTTATATGCATACCTTGCCGCAGGACATTACCCCGCATGTTTGTACGGTCGTACACCTATGCTTGTTAACTTGTACGTATGTACATTTCATTATGTGCCCTCCAGCACATTGTACATCTATTGACCGATCACGTACTTGCTACAGTTTTAAATATTACATATACATCTGTCTCTATGATACGTGTGTCCTTGCCATGATAGATTATGTGATGCCATGCTTTCCAGTTATTCCTCTTATGTTCATTTTCATGTTTCATATGCTAGTTTGCTAGATTTAGTACTTGCTCCCGTCCTGACAGGATAACGTTGTAGGTGTCCTTACTGAGGAGGAGTTACTCTACGACACATATTATGGGGTTACTGTCGAGGACCCAGCTCTGCTTTACGAGGATGTTCCTGCGGGGAACCTCGCCTAGTTGCCTTTTGTTTACTTAGACTTTTGAGAGTAGACATGTATTAGACTATATCTTTTTGTAACTGGACATGTATCCAGTTTTACTTTTCAGTTCACTTGTATTTGGACTTTTCACTATATACTACGACTTTTGTGTTTGGAGCATTTATGATTCTTCTTCACTTATAGAACTGTTAGTACATTTAGTCTTATCCTGTTGTCTTTAGAACAGCTTACTACGTTTTATCTCAACGTAGGCTGGGCATGACTCGGCCTGGCCCAACAATTTGGGTAGCGGGTCGTGACAAAAGCCTCGACTTCACAAGCCATGTCATAGTGGTGTAACACCGCACGGAAGCGCGCAAGGCTTCATGCTGGATAGTTTGGCACTACAAAGAGGCTTGTGACCTCATGCTTCAGTAGTATGACTCTACGATGAGGTACCGAGTTAGGGATAAAGCCTCGGCTTTAAGCCATGTCATAGCGGCGTAGCATTGCACGGAAGCGCAAGGCTTCGTGCCAAGGATTCTTTAAAATAACTCACCTAGAGTGTATGGATAGAGATACATGCCGTCTCTTGAGGATAAACTTGTAGACGTCCAAAATAAATACACCGAAACCAGGCTGGCACATGGCCTTTAATGTGCACCCAGAAGCACATATAACTATATTATGTGAGTGGAAAGAATTGCAGCTATGGTGCAGAATTCAAGGCTTAGTCCATTCTTGTATCATACTATTATTTAATCCGTGCAGGAAGATTCAAGTCCTCAGCGACATCTATCATAATGCAAAATAGACAGTTACTGTGGGGAACGCTCAACCCTAGACACATATATATGATGAGATATGTGGAAGATTGTTGGTGCTCTTGCTCCTTGACATGAAGAGAGCTTGCTCTCAACATGCTTTGTAAAGTTTAGTCCCACATTGGAAAAGCACCATGAGTTATCTCAACATATATATGAGTATGTGTTGTTGGGATATGCACATGGGGTGGTGACCCTAGGGAGGGAACCATGTGTGTGATTTTACTAAGAGAAAAATGATTAATTCCAACAAGGACATAAGTTGATTTTTGTTGTACGGACTCGGACTCGACACGGACTCCAGGTTGTCTCGTGCATGTACGGGAGTGTTCGGGGGAAGGTGTGGGCTAGCACTCGACTATGTTGATTGTGGGATAATGTAAAACATCAAACTCTATTTTAGAGTATTGGTGTTTTAGTCCCACATCGGATATGAGAGATGGTGAGGCCTCACTCCACTTTATAAATAGAGTCCCCTTGCCTCCTTTCTAAGATGCACCAAAGAAGAGAGTTAAGGGAGTTCGTAAAGTTCAGAAAGCCCGTTCAAGTCACAAATATTGACTGACGAGCGTTCCAGAAGTTCTCTTGAACTTGCTGGTTCCTGGAAGCGGATTGTATAGAGGCAATTCTTGCTTTGAGCAACGATATTTTTACACCTCAGCAGATTTAATCTTCTTCTTCTTCTTCTTCTGTAACTCATTCTTCAGGTTTTAAGGCTCTACTGAGTAGGGAGGCCTAACTTTGTTCTTGAGATCTATCTCATTTGTGGCACCTACTGTGTAGGCTTGCTAAACTCCTCATTTGTGGCACCTACTGTGTAGGCTTGCTAAACTCCTCATTTGTAGCACCTATTGTGTAGGCTTGTTGAACTCCTGTTTTCCATCTATATCCACGTCTCGGGACTAACAGTTTCTAGATCATGTGATTAAGGTGAGAAGTTTTCTTCTTGTTTGGTTGAGTTTGATTCCCCATTTTGCATATATATAACAAACTAAAAAAAAATTTAACAATTTTTTACATAATTTAAGTTTTTTTTTAAAAAATGGTTGATGATATACACGGCTTAGACGGCTCAATCTTGAGCCATTTTGAAGCCTCTTTATATATACTAGTAAATGCATGTGCTTTGCACGTATAATAATGTATAATAAGAACATTATTCAATTATAGTCAACTATCTCTTCTAACTCATTTGGTTAAGGTGGGAGATATTATTCTTGTTTGGTTGAGTTTGATTCCCCATGTTGAATATATATAATAATTTTAAATTTTTTTCAAGATTTATTTACATAATTTATTTTTTTAAAATAAAATGGATCATGATATAATGACCACTTAGACGGCTCACTTTTGAGCCGTAGCCTCATTATATATATATATATATATATATATATATATATATATATATATATATATATATATATATATATATATATATATATATATATATAAAGGTAATTGTGGCGAACACACCCACCGGGAATCGATTTCCTGACCTCTCAGGCCGTATGCATCTCTCTTAGCCACTAAGCTAGAGGTCATTAGGTTATATATATATATATATATATATATATATATATATATATATATATATATATAACCTTTTGTACTATTTTAAATATTAGTGCTCATACAGCATAACATAACGCAAATGTTAAGACACTACAAAAGTTATTTGGGAATAACACACTTTTGACAGTCCAGAACTGTCAAACTTTTGACATTCCTGTGCATATCCAGGACTGCAAAATTTTTGACAGTCCATATAAAATTATTACTGCAAAAAAAAATGAAAAAGTAAAAACATGTAGATGAAAATCTCATAATCAACATATGGAGGTGGATTAAAAATACCAAATACATTGATGGCTTTCTTATTTATTAGAAATTTAGTAACAATAAAGACAGAATAAAATAATCTAAGATAATAATAATATAATCAAGAAATATCCTCCTTATCATGATGATTGATATGAATGAGTTGGGGGTTTGAATTGATAAGCTTGAATCTTGAACTTGTAATTTATTTCATCCTCTAACAATTCCTCTCAAACTGTGCGTGGTGGGCATGCATAGTTTGTCACGTAATAATTCCAGAGCAGTTCATCTACCATCTTTGTCTTGTTTGAGAGAGAGCATCTTGGACTTGTTTGAGAGAGAGCATCAAGTTCATCCACTATATTTTCTGTCCTTTATTTTGTCTGGTATTGCTTTTGAGAGCTTTCCAAACAGCATGGAGTGTTCCAATTCCACCAAAGAAAAAAAAATGATTAAATATTCGCCAAGTAATGAAATCATTTGTTAGTTTTGGTGTGGAATTTTCTACATCATTGAGATTATTTGGATTTGATGTGTGGAATTGTTTGGATTTGGTGTGTGGGATTGTTTGGATTTGGTGTGATGCATCAATGTTTGATTTGAATTTTGTGTGTGGGATTGTTTGGATTTGGTGTGATGTATTTGGGAAGAAACACCAAGAAGGAAAAAAGGAAAAAGAAAAAACAGGTAGATGAAAATCTGATAATCAACATATGGAGGTGGGTTAAAAACCTCAAACACACTGATTACATGACTTTCTTATTTATAAGAAATTTAGTAACAATAAAGATAGAACAAAATAATCTAAGATAACAATAATATAATCAAGAAATATTCTCATTATCCATGATGATTGATATGGATGAGTTGGGGGTTTGAATTGATAAGCTTGAATCTTCAACTTGTAATCTGTTTGATCCTCTAACACTGCCAAAATTTTGACTGTTCTAAAATAGCAAGGACAAAAAAAGACAATCATGAACATAAACAAGACTGCCAAAAATATGTTGTCCTCTAGTAATTTTTGTAGTCACTTAACATTTGCCTAACGTAATGACTTACCTAGCAATGTTTACTTTCACTAGTACATTCTATGTAAATGGGTATGAATTCAAGGCCTAATGGTTTTCTTAGAAAGAAATTTTCAATTCATTTTATAACTTTTAGGAGGGTTACCATTTTAATTTTTGTCTAAATCCAAAAATTTTATATCGTTTTTCCTAACGACTGACACTATTTGGACCCCAGTTTTGGACTGCACTTTTGGACCGTCCGTCACGTATCAGCGTCCCATTGACAGGTCAACCGGTGACGGGTCAAATAACGTTTTTGCTTTCCCTAAACTATGCATGATATAGTTAAAGATACTATTTAAGTACAAACTTAGGAAGAAGAAGAAAAAAAAAGAAATCCCCTATTTTATCCTACAATAAACCCACCCATGCATGCCACATACGTGTGACCGAATATAATGCCGGGACCATAGGCAACGCCTCATTAAAAACATACGATTCCTTTGCTTCTGAATAGGAAACAACAACTCTTAATTTTCTTTTGTGTATCAAAATATTTATAAACATGAATATGAACCCTTAAATGCACACTCTTAATATCCAACCCACAGGTGTCCCTCCTTATATATGTATACAGTACACCCCCCTCCTCCTTCGGATCACTAACAAAAGAAATTTAGCTTTCAACTCACATTCCGTTTCTTTGTTGTTTGATCTATATATGAGACGGTGTCAGGAGGACGCGATGCCGCGGCTGACGGAGGAGGAGAAGGAGCACATCAACAGGGTGGCCAGCTTCGTGGCAAGGGACGGGGACTGGTCAGAGAGGATACTTCTGAGGCTCGTCGCGAAGCACCGGCGTTGGGGGTTCTTGTCGGAGGAGCATCCTCACCACTCGTACTACCTGCACAGGAAGGTTTCCGAGCAATGCCGGGCGAGGCGGCCACCGCCACCGGCTACATAAGCCCGGATAAGGAGGGAACTATTTTTCTAACGTTTTTTTTTCCTTAGTAATTGTTTGGCAAACAAAAATCCTAGAGGAACTCATAATGGATTACATGCATATGATTTCTTGATTGTTTTTAAGAATAGTGAGTAAAATATGTACACTTTCAAAAAAATATTAGTAAAATCTATGTGCCATACTGCACAAGTTACTATTTTGCGTTCTTATTTGAATTTCTGTAGTCGAACTCGAACTGATTTACAAAACCATTTGTTATTCTAAATCATACTCCGAGAATGTTGAGAATCGAGAGAGGTTGATTGTTCAATATGTCTTTTGCATATAATCCCCGCCCAAACTTTGGATCCTAATCCTTATGGTTGCACATTTGGTTGTATAGGATAGGAATAGGAGATCCCCCAAAAGAATTGTTTTAGGAATTTTATTTCGCCTATACTAAACACATTGGAGTTGGGCGGGGTTGTCAACCCATGTAGAGATTATTTCGGAGTGCGTCGAATGTCATCTGCGTGTCGGAGAAGTTCGGAGAGTACGTCGAACGCCATATATTGGACCATATGTGGCAACATATATATGATTAGATTTCAATATCTTTGACTTTGATTTTTTTGTTATATTTTTATATTATATTATATTCCACCGAATGTATTTTGGGATGCCCATGCCGTACACTATTATACACAAGTTTGTGTATAAAATCACCTATAGCCGCCCCATCCCAAATCCAGACTTCTGACTCTAAGTCTGCATCTACATGCACATGTCGAATGTCGTTGGTAAACTGGCAGGCGACCCCATGCTGTTCCAGCTGCCACTGCCCTTGGAGCAGAATACAACTCACCATCTCATGCGGTCGAGCCATTGCCAGGGCATGCCATCCACCTTTGTCAACAATACTATGGTGATTGATCCACGGATCAAACCATAAACTGGTTGATTCCCCATCCTTCATAATTTGAGAGATCCCCACTTGTACTTTTCCTCGGTACTGCAATATGGTTTTGAAAGTAACAGAAGTATTGTTATTCACCGGTTGAGACCAAAAAAGTCCCCCATGAACATATTTATTGGCCATCCATCTTTCCCATAATGAGTCATTAGAAATAAACCTCCACGTTAGCCGCATGCCAGCCATATCTCGTAAGACCCGTAATGACGGCAGACCCACCCCACCCTCCTCCTTCGGCCGACACAACACCTCCCAACCTATCATGTGAATGCCTCATCGTCAGGCAAAGTTAGCACATATCTTTTCAATTTTAGTAATAGTGGCTAACGGTAGCATAATGGCATGTAACCAATACTGTTCTATGTTGGTTATCACCGATCGAACTGCCTCGTGCGCCCACCAAATTAGAGGTTCTGAGCATGCCAACCTTCTGTTCTCCTTTTAGCATAGTCTACCAAACTCAAGCAATCGATCTCCTTGGCGTAATTGATGGACAATGGCAGGCCCAAGTATTTGACTGGTAGATCTCCACATTCCACCCCAAGCACAACGACCTTCATCTCCTTATTAGGATAATGTATGTTGAAGTAAACCATACTTTTGTCCCTATTAAGGTGTAATCCTATATGTTACCCAAAAGTTGCCATAATCGAGGTCAGTTCCAATAGTCCATCCCTGGAAGGGATATGAACACTAGCAAATCATCAACGTAGATCAGATGCGACACTTATGGCTGAATATGTTTCTGCAAGGGGATTATCTTCTTGTGAAACATAGCATCCTCCACGAGGCAAGTAAAATATCATATGACAAGAGTGAAAAGGTAAGGAGATAGCGGATCACCTGGTTGGAGCCCTCTATTGCTATTCAGAAATCCATGCGGCATACCCTTAATAAGTACAGAAAAGGTAGGCGTGGTGATGCATTCCCGTACCAAGTCCACCCAGGCTTTATCAAATCCCAACTCTCGTATAATATGGCAAACAAAAAAAATCCATGTTAACTGTATCATATGCTTTTCAGAGATCTAGTTTGAGACAAGCCTTCTGCCCTCCTAGCTTGTTGAAGTCATGAACTAATTCATGAGCCAAAAGGTTGTTGTCTGCTATCTCCGAACCATTGCGCTCTAGGTGTGTGGCAAGCTCTCCATCCTCGTCTAGGTCGACAATTTCCTATTGTATCACTGGGTCTCCTACTGTGGTCGGTAAAGTGCTAGCCAGCATGGATTAGTTTGACACATACTAGTCCACCCTCTGCATGTTGTCCCTGGATAGATCGATCCAAGTCATCACGAGAAGTTCCCGCATGTCACTTCCTGCTACCGCTACCTTCTAGGGTCCAAGCCATACTCTGGACTGGTTGGACCATCGACCCCCCTTCTTTCGATCTCTTATCAACCTTTCTTGTAGCAGCACTCATACCCCGCCTTGTTTAGTCTTCTTCGAATGTGGAGACTGAAATACCACCAGCTGACCATCCCTCCATAGTTTTGACATAGCCATAGGCGTAGTCGCCATCCCTCATGGAGGAGGCACCATAGGTGTGTTAGGTTACCCACTGTCATGACCCGTCCCCGCTTTTCGAGATGCGAGTACGTGGGCAAGTCCAGCATACGCTGCGGTATTGGCGGTAGAATGCTGTCTAGACCTCAATGATCAAAGTCATAATATTTTCTCATAAAACAATCTGTTTATTTGCTCATTCACAATAACTAAATCAATTTACAATATTCAAGGATTATATTGGATAAAATACAATGTCTCACAAAATTTAGAAAACCAGTAATTAAACTTTTATGATCAACTCATTTATCTAACTAGTCTCTAGGTTCGGCCTTCAGCTAGCCCTCCCAAGATCCAAGTGCATAGACTAGTAACGACTAATCTGAAAAATAGGTTTCCAATCAGAAATAGAACGAGTACAATTCAAGCATGCAGTTCCACATATATGATAATAACTATAAAAATAGTGAATAGCAATGACATACATGATAAAATAAATAAACTGAAATCATGGCATGGAAAGTAAAATAAAATAGTTAACAAGAGTTGTATGACAAGTAAAGCATGGAACAAGGAAACATAACCATCTTAGTGATTTGAAGTACAATTGCCTATTGTTTTGACATAGCCACATGCGTACTTGCCATCCCTCGTAGAGGAGGCACCATAGGTGTGTTAGGTTTCCCACTCCTTATAACTCTGTCCAGGCCAATATCTATTTCCAACCCCTTTTCCTCTAATAGCCCCAAAACTCGTGCCTTCGCGGTGGCTCCTTGAGCTGTAGGACCCGCTAGGGTCTCTGTCGCTGCCACTTGTTCGTTCTCAACCTCCATGTCTATGCTTTTGCTTGTAGACAACCCCTGTTAGGTATGTCATGAACCACACAAGGATTGTGTTTTTCCAGCCACCACATCTGAAGGATGTACAGGCCTGCCTTCAGCACTCCCCTCCCTCTGCATATCTGAGTTAAACCGACAGTCTTTGGCTAGGTACCCAAAGCACCTACATTGTTGTCACGATCCGATCCCAATATAATGGGTCTAGTTGGATCATGCCCAGCCTGCACCATTGTGAGACGGCGACAGTAAGCTGTATCAAGCAGTGAAACACAACAGGAAAAATATCTAACGAAAATAAAACTTTTTTTTATTAAACTGAAACTGGTCTGAAATAGAAATAAGACAGCAACACAATTCATTTATTACAATTGTTCAAAAATAAGGAAAGGAAAAAGAAACTATGCTAACATCTATAGTTCTGGGGTTCCTGGTTCAGCCAAATTTGCGGGACCCAAGTCAGGCCCATAGAAAGAACAGTAAGCTAGCTCATCCTCATCGTAATCACCTAAAAATATTAGGTCTCTAGTCAGGAGTGAACAATAAACATATTTCTTCCACATCTAGCATTTCTAAATTAACAATAAATAAAAATGTGAGACAATTTAAGAAACTTTATATGTTTTTGTAAATAATAGTAAAAGACAACGAGCAATATGGTCTCAATGTCAAATATGATGCAATGCTATGCTAGTGTTTTGAGTATATAACAGGGCCTGTGACCGACTGGGATAGAGGCAATATGTATACTAATGTTTCGGTCGAAACAAATAGCATACGGTACGGCTCAACCTCCTGTGTGGTAGAGGTTAGCGCGAGAGAGACAAGCGAGAATTTTGGCTTTGGTCATAGAAGTTATACTACTCCCCCAAGCAATCCCCGAGTCAATGAGTCAATAAGTCAATAAGTCAATAAGTCAATATAGCAATCCAATAATCCGTCAATCGATGTGGAGTTCAAGAGGGATCCACGGTGAATCAGTGTCACTATACTATATGAAATCAACTGATGCATACATTTAATTATTAAAGTAAAAATACAGACATGGAATAGATATGAAACTTGCCTCAAACGGTTCCTCGGCGTGGGCAGCAACAAGTAGATAACTGCTAAAGTTTTAGGGATCAGAACCTACAAGATCGTAGTACCAGATTTTAGTAACTAGACTACACTTTAATTCTAAGGAACAACACTATGGGCTGAGTCTGGTAGATTGGGGAACCTAAATGGAAAATAATTGTATATTTTTTAAGAATATATTTTATTACAAAATAATAATTGACAAAATAGTTGTTTTTGAATAAAATATATGTTTTGCCGTAATAACAAATATTAAGAAAATAATTTTATATCGTATTTTTAGAGATTAATAATTTTAAGGAATTTAGATTTTCTAAACTAATATTTTTTTTTCTAATTAGAAATTATTTACCGATCAAAATATTAGTAAAAACAATTTTTTTAGAAAATATATTTTTAACCATTTATACTATTATTACAACAACTCTAATACAAACACAAATAATAATCTCACAATATTTACTGCTTAATCTATAATTTTTATGATAACCATTATAATAACACATTCCTACACAATGAACCAACATTATTACTACATAACTAAACTATTCCAATTAGCCAGGACATAAAATGGGTTCTGTGAAAATGCCAGAAGGTATTTGGGACAGGAATTTACCAACTGTTTGCACGAAGGAGCACCGAGGGGAGGCCTCGGACTCGGAACAAAGCGTCGGGACGCCCAAAGGAAGTCGGACACGGACACATGCACGCACGACATGTGGGGGCTGATACGCACGAGAGGGCATGCACGGGCTGGGGCCGGCTGGTCAGGCGCGCGGGCGGGGGCCGCGCTGTCGGGCTGACGCAAGCGGGGCCCCGCTGTCGCGAGAGCTACGCGGGGACGGGCTCGAAAGGTGGAGGAGAGGGGTCTGGATTCGGAGAGGGCGGCGAGGGAAGTTCGGTGGCAGTCTCAGATCGAAAACCGTTGGAGTAGATTGGGAGATAGGGGAATTTTGGTAGAAGTGGAGGATGAGAGTTTCTGTGAATTTGGGAAGATGGGTTTCTGTGAGTGTTACGTAGAGAAGAGGAAGAGAAGTGGGAAACGTGGGCACGCATGAAGCGGATGTGAGAGAGAGAATCGGGTGAGTGGGAGAATGGGTAAGAAAGGAGTTTGGGTTTTGGGCTTAAGTCATTGGGCTCCAAAGAGAGAACTAACGAAAAAATAATAAAAGAAAAGAAGCCCAAAATGACTCAATTAATTAATAACACAAATAAAATTATCATATACAAATTATGGGCTTCACAACATTCCCTCCTTAAAAAATTTCGACCTCGAAATTAAACCGATAATGAAAGATAGGGTTAGGACATACCTAGAAAAGATGAGGATACTTCTCCCTCATCTCGTCCTCTCGATCCCAGGTAGCCTCGCTTGTAGAGTGGTGACGTCAAGCTATCTTGACTAATGGGATTACTGCACGTCTCAGTCCCTTCTCCATGCGGTCGATGATCTCCACTGTTGCTCTGGCACGGTGAGGCTAGGTCCAACCTCCAATTCTGAATGATCAACAACGTGGCTCGGGTCTAGTACATAACGCCTCAGCTGTGAAACGTAGAAGACGTTGTACACACCTTCGAGACTGGAAGGTAGATCCACTTTGTATGCTACCTCTCCGATTCTGCTCAATACCTCAAATGGACCGATATAGCGGGAACTCAGCTTCCCACCTTGGCCGAATCTGATTGTGCCCCTGGTAGGTGATTTGAAAAATACCTGATCTCCGGCCTCAAATTCCAAGGTTCGACGCCTGCTGTCCGCCTAATGTTTCTGACGGTCCTGTGCAATCCTTAGTGTCTCTCTAATCATCTTCATCTTGTTGGCTGCATCTGTAACCATCTCTGGTCCCAACAGGACTCGATCCCTAACATTGTCCTATCCTAGTGAAGTGCGGCAACGTCGACCATATAAAGCTTCAAAAGGTGTCATCTGAATGCTGGCCTGGTAGCTATTGTTGTAGAAGAACTCTACCAGGTGTAGGTGATCTTTCCAAGATCCACCAAACTGTAGGACGCATGATCTCAACATATCCTCAAACATCTGGATAGTCTGCTCGGACTGGCCGTTAGTCTGCGGGTGGTATGTCGTGCTAAACTTTAGCCACATGCCTAAGTTCTCCTACAGGCTCTTCCAGTAATATGAGATGAAACGGCGGATACGATGCTGACTGGAACTCCATGAAGCCGATATATATTTCGCATATAAAGAGCTGCGAGCCTCTCGGTGGATAAACCAACCTTAAAAGGAATAAAATGGGCAGACTTAGTCAGTCTGTCCACTATTACCCATATAGCATCCTTTCCTCCTTGAGATCTGGGTAATCCTGTTACAAAGTCCATAGTAATATGCTCCCATTTCCACTCCGGAATGGGAAGCAATTGCAACAAACCTGTTGGTCTCTAGCGGTCTGCCTTCACCTGCTGGCAGATCAAACATCTGGAGACAAATTCTGCTACGTCTCGCTTCATTCCAAGCCACTATATATGGGTCCTCATGTCCTTGTACATCTTGTTATCTCCTGGATGTATAGAATGATACGACTGGTGTGCCTCCTTCATCAACTCATTCCTCAGTTCGCCAGTAGGTACGTAAAGTCACGTGCCGTGCCTCAATGCTCCATCTCCAGCTATGGAAAATCCTTCGAGTGTTCCATCTAGTACTCGATCTCTTAACTTGTATAGTATTTCATCCTGGAATTGAGTCTTCTTGACTCTGCTGGTTAAACTGGACTGCACTTATAGCTGCATAATAGACGAGTCCATGCTTGGTACAACTACTTCCTTTCCAAGCTTCAATATAATTTTCTCTGGTAGCACGATCTCCAATCCGAGCTTTTCCATGTCTTCCACCAAGTGATGGTTCTTTGTCAAGAACATAGCCATCGGGTACCTACTAAGTGCATCAGCGATGATATTAGCCTTACCCGGGTGGTATGCAGATTGATGTTAAAATCCTTCATAAGCTCCAGCCATCACCTCTGGCGCCTGTTGAGCTCCTTCTGAGTGAAGACATATTAGAGACTCTTGTGGTCTGTGTATAGGTCTATCTTCTCGCCATAGAGATAATGCTTCTACAACTTCGGGGCGAAGATGAATACTGCTAGCTCCATGTCATACGTCGGGTAGTTCTTCTCATGATTGTGTAATCGCCGAGATGTATAGGAAATCACCTTCCCATATTATTGCCCGAAGCATTATTGTAAATAGAGAATCCACCTAATCCGAATGGTAGCGTCAATATAGGTACGGTTGTCAACCTTCTCTTTAGTTCCTCAAATGACGTCTGGCATGATTCGGTCCAAACGAACTCTTCGTTCTTCCTGGTTATCATAGGCTCAGCAATCCTTGAGGAGTCCCTAACGAACTTCCTATAATATCTGCTAAGCCCAAGAAACTTCTGATCTTCGCAACTGAGCTGGGGTTTTTTTTCCAAGATTCCACTGTTGTTATCTTCTTGGGTCTACTGATACCCCTTTTAATGTGACAACATGTCCAAGAAAATTCACTTTATCTAAGAAAAATTCATACTTGGACAGCTTACCATATAGCTTATTCTTCCTCAGAGTCTCCAAGACAATTCGTAAGTGCTTTTCATGCTCTTCTTGGGTCTTTGAGTAGATCAGAATGTCATCAATGAAGACAATGACAAACTGATCCAAGTACTCATGGAAGACCTTGCTCATTAGATTCATGAATACAGCTGGGACATTAGTAAGATCGAATGACATGACCAATAATTCATGTTGTCCATACTTGGTGTTGAATGTCGTCTTCGAAATATTCTCCTCTCGTACTTTGACCTGGTGATATCCCGATCTAAGGTCAATCTTCGAGAAAACTTTCGCTCCACTCAGCTGATCGAAAAGATCATCGATCCTAGACAGACGGTACTTGTTCTTGATTGTGATGTTGTTCAATGTCCGATAATCTATGCACATCCACACGGTTCCATCCTTCTTGGACACGAACAAAACTGGTGATCCCCAGGATGAAGCTCCATCTCTGATAAATCCCTGGGCCTTCAGCTCGTCTATTTGGCCCTTCATCTCCTTAGCTTCCTTGGGGTTAACTCTGTAGCTTCTCTGTGAAATAGGGATGAGCCAGGTACAAGATCGATAGTGAACTCCATGTCTCGATCAGGGGGTAATCCAGGTAGATTGTTAGGAAAGACATCTAAGAATTCTGCTATCAGGGGATGAAGGGGTCTGGGATCTTCTGTGATAGATATGTAGGAGACACACTCCAAGCTCTCTGGTACTCGAGCTACTTCAAATTCAGGTCTTCCAGGTGGACTAAAGATAACACAACCCCGATGACAGTCTATCAGGACGTGTTGCTTGCTCAGCCAATCCATTTCCAAGACTACACCGTAGTTAGGGAGAGGCATGACAAGTAAGGGTGCTAGAAAGGTATGACTGGAAATGGCGATACGGTAGGTACAAGTCTTTGGGATGGGGATAGGTCCCCCTCTGGTTATAACTCTACAGATCAACTTACTACACCCTACATCTATATGGTATGCAGTAATGAAATTCGAAGATATAAAACTATGCGAAGCTCCAGAATCAAATAGGCATAAAGTCGGGTGCGAGTGTAATAAAATAGCACCTGCAATGACATCTCCTTCAAGTTCTGGTTCTACTTCAGGCTCCTCAACGGCCAAGGCAAAAGCTTGTCCGGCCCTGTGCTGGTTGTAGCGCTGCTGCTGGGTAGGAAGTGGACCCTTCTGTTGTCTAGCTCCAGCTCTGTTGAATGCCGTAGGGCAGTTCCTGATCTGGTGGGTGGCAGACCCACAAGAAAGATAGTGACCCAGTCTCTTCCTACAGATATCTGATGTGTGCCTGGGTCTCTTATAATAGGTGTAGGTGACGTTCCTCTGCTGGTTCTACAGGGGTGCTTTGTGCTGCTATTGCTGAGAGGGCCTGTTGTTGTTGTTGTTGTTGTTGGGCCTCTTGAAGTTGCCCTAATGGTTGTTGCTGGATCCGGGGTGCTCTCTCTTGGTCCGGATAGAGGAACCGGCTTCCACGTCTTGTGCCACCTTCAGCATCTTGTCGTATGTCTTGGCTCCATTAGCGGCAACCATGGTGCAGATTTCCTTCCGCAGTCCATGTCGAAACTTCTGGACACGCTCCACCGGGTCTGCTACAAGACGGGGTGCGAACCTGCCAAGTCGATTGAACTCGGCTGCGTACTCTTCGATAGTACGATCTCCTTGCTTCAAGTCGTAAAACTGCCTTCCCATGGCTTGTAGGACAGCTTCTGGGAAGAACTTCTTCTTGAACTGCTTCTTGAAGGAACGCCAGGAGATTCCTCCAGCCTGAAATCTTGGCTCGTTCCTGTACCATATGCTAGCCAGATCCTGTAACTGTAGAGCTACAACCTCTACCATGAGGCCGGATGGGATCCGAGCAATGCTGAGGATGTGCTCCATGTCATCCAGCCATTCGTCCGTATATACAAAGCCTTCAGTTCCCTTGAAAGGTCGCGAATTCATCTTCTTGAAGCTTTCAATGTCTCTAACTTTTTCCTAGATAATAGACTGCCAGTTAGAATTATATTTCTCCAATGAAACATAAAACTTATCAATTCCACTTTTCTTACCTTGGCAGGCCCTGGTTCCTTCTGTGATGAGTCGAGTGCTACCATGGCAACATTGTGGTCATTCTCCGTACCCTCCTTCATGATCGTAGTCTGCTCGTAATTTACTTCTGCTTGAGCCCTCTGGGCCTCAAGTACTCCTCGTAGCAGGCCTACGAGCACTGGTGGAGCAGTTGGAGGATTCGCATCAGTAATCGAGAGTATAGGTCTCGGGGGAATCGGTGCAGCTGCATGCACAGTGGAGGTATATACAGCACGGGGAGTCCATGCAACACGAAGACGGGTAGTGGGCTGCACTGGAGAGGGGTCTGACCGAGCCTGGGAGGTGTGTTCCCGGAGGAAAAGACCTCTTCGTCCGCAGGCCCAGAGTGAGTCGCCTTTCCTTTCGCCATCTTCTGAAAGGTTTGGGTACACACATAAGCAAGGGAGCCTAATAAATCTATAAGCAAGCAAAAATAGATAATACTACATGTAATTTCGGCCCTATGATGTAACAGGGTGAAAATCATCTAAGTGTTATAGTTATTTCTAGAGTCTGTTTTCCTAAAGTCTCATCTAAAGCTATGTCAAGTTACAGAACTGCAGGCTGGTCTTAGACTAAGTTGACTAGACCAAATTACAGAACGAACCTACATGGGCCACTACTAAAAATATGTCACGACCCGATCCTAATATAATAGGTCTAGTCGGATCATGCCCAGCATGCACCGTTGTGAGACGGCGGCAGTAAGCTGTATCAAGCAGTGAAACACAACAGGCAAAATATCTAACGAAAATAAAACTTTTTTAAACTGAAACTGGTCTGAAATAGAAATAATACAACAACATAATTCATTTATTACAATTGCTCGAAAATAAGGAAATGAGAAAGAAACTATGCCAACATCTATGATTCTGGGGTTCCTGGTTCTGGTTCAGCCAAATTTACGGGACCCAAGTCAGGCCCGTAGAAAGAACAGTAAGCTAGCTCCTCATCGCAATCATCTAAAAATATTGGATCTCCAGTCAGGAGTAAACAAGAAACATATTTCTTCCACATCTAGCATTTCTAAATTAACAATAAATAAAAATGCGAAATAGTTTAAAAAACTTTATATGTTTTTGTAAATAATAGTAAAAGACAACAAGTAATATGGTCTCAATGTCAAATATGATGCAGTGCTATGCTAGTGTTTTGAGTATATAACATAGCCTGTGACCGGCTGGGATAGAGGCAATATGTATACTAAAGTTTTGGCCAAAACGAGTAGCATACGGTACGGCTCAACCCCCTGTGTGTTAGAGATTATTGCGAGAGAGACAAGCGAGAATTTTGGCTTTGGGCATAGACGTTATACTACTCCCCCAAGCAATCCCCGAGTCAATAAGTCAATGAGTCAATAAGTCAATATAGCAATCCAGAAATCCGTCAATCGATGTGGAGTCTGAGAAGGATCCACGGTGAATCAGTGTTACTATACTATATGAAATCAATTGATGCATATATTTAACTATTCAAATAAAAACACAGACATGGAATAGATATAAAACTTGCCTCAGATGGTTCCTCGACGAGGGTAGCAACAAGTAGATAACTGCTAAAGTCTTAGGGATCAGAACCTACAAGATCGTAGTACCAGATTTTAGTAACTAGGACTATACTTTAATTCTAAGGAACAACACTATGGGTTGAGTCTGGTAGGTTGGGGAACCTAAATGAAAAATAATTGTATATTTTTTTAAGAATAGATTTTATTACAAAATTATAATTGACAAAATAGTCATTTTTGAATAAATATATGTTTTGCCGTAATAACAAATATTAAGAAAATAATTTTAAATCGTATTTTTAGAAATTAATAATTTTAAGGAATTTAGATATTCCAAACTAATATTTTTTTCTAATTAGAAATTATTTACCGATCAAAATATTAGTAAAAATAATTTTTCTTAGAAAATATATTTTTAACCATTTATACTATTATTACAGCAACTCTAATACAAACACAAATAATAATCTCATAATATTTACTGCTTAATCTATAATTTCTATGATAACCATTATATTAACACATTCCTACACAATGAACCAACATTATTACTACAGTACTAAACTATTCCAATTGGCCAGGACATAAAATAGATTCTGTGAAAATAACAGAAGGTATTCGGGATAGAAATTTACCAACAGTTTGTACGAAGGAGCACCAGGGGAGGCCTCGAACTCAGAATAAAGCGTCGGGACGCCCAAAGGAAACTGAACACGGACACGTGCACGCACGGCACGCGGGGGCTGACACATGCGGGAGGGCATACACGGGCTGGGGCCGGCTGGTCGGCCGCACGGGCGGGGGCCGTGCTGTTGGGCTAACGCGGGCGGGGGCTGCACTGTCGGGCTGACCCAGGTGGGGCTACGCTATCACGGAAGCGACGCGGGGACTGGCTCAAAAGGTGGGGGAGAGGGGTCTGGATTCGGAGAGGACGACGAGGGAAGTTCGGTGGCAGTCTCGGATCAGAAATTGGTGGAGTAGATTGGGAGATAGAGAAATTTTGGTGGAAGTGGAGGGTGAGAGTTTCTGTAAATTTGAGGAGATGGGTTTCTGTGAGTGATACGTAGAGAAGATGAAGAGAAGGGGAAACCTAGGCATGCTTGGAGCGGATCTGAGGGAGAGAATCGGGTGAGTGGGAGAATAGGTTAGAAAGGAGTTTGGGTTTTGGGCTTAAGTCATTAGGCTCGAAAGAGAGAACGAACGAAAAAATAATAAAAGAAAAGAAGTCCAAGACAACTCAATTAATTAATAACACAAATAAAATTATCATATACAAATTATGGGCTTCACAATTGTCGACAAGTTGGGGGGGACCCATTCGTATTCTACTTTTTGGAGAAATACTTCACCGGTGTGAATTTGATATTCCACCACCATGGACAGGTCTGCATCAGCTTCTATTTATACGAATACTCGAGCATAATCCACCCGAGATCTTTTCCTGTTAGTGTCATAGTTTGCTTATCTATCAAACTAGCCCAACGCATCATCAATAGGATACTCCAATACATAATAGGCAGCTCGGGGAACTGTATCCAGATGGGTACCGTGTGGAGTAGCTCCCGTTCGTATCACGACTGTGGTGTCCACTCCTTCATTATAATAAGTCGGCAGTCAAACGTCCACGACCCCTTTGTAAAACATGATCTATGTCCTCCTGCATCATGAACCGTACACAGTAAAATCCATTTTCTTTGGAGAAGAACTCCATGCTTTCTTTTGGCCGCCATACTCGATTGACATATGCTCAGATTTGTCCGTAGAAAAGCCTATTACCCAACACATAAAGCACTACTGTATTCCGCTAGTAGTCCAGTATCTTGGCTAATTCCTCATCAGGAAAAGAAGCACGCACCCTCGTGCCCACCTTATTCAGTTCGATAAAGTACATCTGATAATTGATCGATCTCGTCGCAGGTCGGCAGAGGTCTCCCCAAGACTTGGTCTGTGATGGGCTACCTATGGTTGTCTTGCCCTTTTCGAAATATGTAGCATGTTGGATAAGAAGGCACGGGTGTGCAGGATTAAACCCAGGTGACCTGCTCATCATCCTCCGTTGCTCCGATGGCGAAGCACTTGGCTATTGTTCTGTCAGTACTCTTGGTGTGACTCTAGTAGGCCTAGGCTGCCGCTGTGCTGGTCTAGCATCGCCTACAGGTCGTCCGCCTGGCATACTCCACATCTCTTTTGTGTTTGCTTGCCCAGCACCACTACTATATCCGATCCGTGCCAACATAGTACTTTATCGTCGTCTCATGACCGTGGTCCAACATCCGCCTTTCTTTCTACATGCAGATCTGTGCCGCGGCCCACCGTCGGTGGCTCATCGGGGCCCAAGTTGTGGGAATCCTAGCGTAGATGGTTCCACAGCAGCTGCTTGCATCTTTTCTTATATATATATATATATATATATATATAAAATATATATATATATATATATATATATATATATATATATATATATATATATATATATATATAAAATATATATATATATATATATATATATATATATATATATATATATATATATATATATATACTTTCTTCTCTGTCGCATACCCACCTTTCAATTACCTAGGATGCCCGTTGGTGTACGACAGTTCCAACGCAGGCATATTCGATGGACTGGTAGGAAAATTCAGGAAAAAAGCAGGATGGCACAATGCTACATTATCACCTGGAGGAAAGATGATTCTGATTCAGCATGTGCTCTCCTCTATCCCTATATACACATTAGCCGCCTGCTCTCCCCTAAGAAGGTGCTCACTTCCATTGAAAATCTCTTCGCCAACTTCTTTTGGGGCCACTGCGATGGAAAAGACAAACATCATTGGGCGAGTTGGGACTCCATGGCCAGACCTATCGATGAGGGAGGACTGGGATTTTACAGGCTGTCACATATCATGGACGCCTGTTCGATGAAGCTGTGGTGGAAGTTGTGAGTGAGCCGTAATCTCTAGGAGCGATTCATGAAGGCCAAATACTTCAAGCACATTCATCCGTCAATCGCTGACTTCAACTGTAGATCCTTCGCATCTTTGCGACGCATCCTTCATGGTCGAAACATTAGTGAGCCCCTGATCCGCCTCAAGCTGGGAGCGGGCGAATCATCATTATTCTTTGAATATTGGTCTGGGGACATCAGAACTTCTGGCAGTTCTTGCTCTCCTGAGTGCTAGGAGTAGAAGGCGGCCTTTATTTTTTTAGCTCTTTTCTGTCTTCCTTTTGTGCTTTTGAGCTTACTTGTAAAGGCTTCGACATTTTGTGCCTTGATATGAATAAATAGGAGATCTTTCTCATATATATATATATATATATATATATACATATATATATATATATATATATATATATACATATATATATATATATATATATATATATATATATATATATTAGCACGGATCAAGATACCCGCCCGTGGAGCTCCGCCAAAGCCCCATCCACCATCGGTTGAGCGGAGCCCGCACGGGGCCCACGCGATGCCGAACGATCCAACAGCCAAGGGGCATGGGCTTTTGGCGGGGCTTCCATATATATATATATATATATATATATATATATATATATCCACGGGGTCATGGCCTGTTGGTAGCGACGTGGGTCCCCGGGCGGGAGGCCCGGGTTCGAACCCCTCCTTAGGCGCACGCGCCTAAGCTCTAGTAAAAAAGACACCAAATATATATATATATATATATATATATATATATATATATATATATATATATATATATATATATATATGTATGTGTGTGTGTGTGTGTGTGTGTAATGACCATGGTTCGTATTACGTATTTTGGTATACGTATACGTATATTGCATGTTTCCTGACATGGTTTATCTTGGTATTTCTCTTGCTTGGTTCGGCTTGGTTGGCTTGGTTCGGTTTGGATTGGTTTTTCTTCATGTGGACCAAACCCCCACCTACCCCCACTCTTCTCCTTTATAGCCGCCCACTCCTTCTCTCTTTTCATTTACTTCTTTTTCATTTACTTCTCCTTCTTCACCATTACACTCTTCACCTACCAGAGAGAGAGAAAGCCTAGGCAAGTGCAGCTTGCTTCATGGAGGAACTCAGTTTTTATTGTTCCATTCTCTTTCTCACGAGATTCTAACACACTTTAATACTTAGCATTTCTAATTTTCATGGTTTAATTTGTGTAGATCTAAGTTTATTATATTTTTAGATTTCTTAGGTTTTGATGTATTTAACCTTGTTATTATCTAGTTTTGATGGTTCTATGTTGTAGAGAATTTGATTCTGCCCCATTTTGACCTATGGAAGTCTGGATTCTGACCTCGGATGAAGGATTTAGGAAGCTTTGAAGCCATAGATTTCATGGCTCTTCTTCTCGGATAAGTGGGGAAGAAGCACAGTACTTGACCGCATGGATTTTCATGCGGTAAGTTTTCCTTAGCCGCATGGCGGTCTTTGCTGCATAGGCCATGGGCTCCTTGCCTTAGCCGCATGAACTTCTGCCCTTCAGCCGTATGAATTCATCCCCTGGCCGCATGGCCGCATGGCAAATCCAGCAGCATAAACTCAATCATTCGCTGTCGCATATGACCCGTTTCCCCGCAGCCGCATAAGACCTTGGCATGACTCAGCCGTATAGCCTTATTGATCCACAGCCGTATATGCTCACATTGCCTGGCCGCATAATGCTTGCAGTCTTTTCAACCGCATAGGTCCCAGTCTCCTTGCCGCATAGACTTGTATCCCCTTCCAGTCGCATGAGCCTACATGCTCTTTGCCGCATAAGCTCGCAGCCCTCCCTAGCCGCATGAGCACCATGTTCTCTTAGCCGCATGAGACTCGCACTCCGCAGCCGCATAAGCTCGCAGTCTTTTTAGCCGCATACGCTTAGTCCTCCCCAGCCGCATGAGCTTGTTTCTCTCTAGCCACATATGCTTGTGTCTTCCCAGCCGCATGTGCCCTGTGCTCTTTGCCACATAAGCCCGCATCTCTCTCATAGCTGCAAGAGCTTAATTCCCCTAGCCGCATGGCCCTTCCCTTAATCCTTGTCCTCTTTGAGTATTATATTATATTATATTATTATTATTATTATTATTATTATTATTATATTGAAATGCTACATAGATTTGCATATTCTCTGAACACGACAGTGGCTCGCCGTGGCGCACTCTTGACAAGTAAACCTGACATGACATCTTCTGATATACTGTTAAGATAGCTAGCCTGGCATGACAAGAATGATTGACTTGGACATCGTAGATGATTGTGTTTATACAAATAAACCAGTATTGTCTTGCATCATGTCTAGGACATGGAACCCTGAATACCACGGTCAGGGGTACCTACTGAAATTTACTAAGGCTAATAACTAAAAAATCTAGTAGTCATGAAGAGATTTCCCAGCTACAGGCAATCCTATTATCTGGGCGCCCCATCATGGGATTTGTAGCCTACCGTCGAGTAGGGCACATTTCCAAAACACTGACATGTGTTGCAACCACCAAACTACTTAAGGGTACATGCATTTCTTGGACGATATATCCACATGAATACAATCCCCTAATTTGTGTCTGGATAACCTGGATGGTCTGCAGGGCTTGTGGCTGTTGGGATAATCTTATTGCATTTGCTAGTAACTAGGCCTGTGATAACCCTAGTTAGTTAAAGTATCAAGCCGTACTTATTGCTTGGCCGTGATTGATTGGATGGAGTTTAGCCCAGCTTAGTCTTGTCCCGATCCTGTACAAGATTGTGACATGACGGGATTATTTATGCTTGCCTTAACAATAATGATCAGGGGACCAGTCCTGTTCAGGCGAAGGGTTACAATCCCGGTCCTTATTTGGTTTAAGGGTTGTAACCTGGCTCCCGGAGCAGTTCTGTGTCCTCTCTTCGTTTATTGTCTTATTACACCCCATGCCATGCTTGTCATGTTTTACCTTACTTCAATAGCATGATTATTTATACTGGCCTTAACAATAAAGATCAGGGGTCCAGTTCTGTTCAGGCGAAGGGTTACAACCCCGGTCCTTGTTTTTTGTTTAAGGGTTGTAACCTGGCTCCCGGGGCAGTTCTGTATCCTCTCTTCGTTTATTGTCTTATTGTCCTATTGTACCCTATATCAAGCTCATCATGTTTTACTTTACCAACAGTATTTGAGACGGGTTTCTATTCAGGTGAAGGGTTGCAACTCCGGTCCTTGTTTGGTTTAAGGGTTGCAATCTGGCTACTTGAATGGTTTTCTCGTACTTAATTTAGTATTGTTGTCCCTATTATTGTCAGTTTTGTTTATAATTATCTTTAATATTCTATTGTTATATGTTGGTTTTAGTTCCTAAGTGAAGCCTCCTTTGTGTCACTTGCTCTTTCTGGGGTCTGACCCAGCTGGTTTTGTATGGCCAGATATCGGAGCAGCACCAGAGGATCTACCTACCTTCTAGCCAGATGGTGACCACCAGGCGTAACCCTGGCAACGAGTGGATTTATTTTGTTCTTTCACTTCATTGTAAAAATATTCTTTTGAGGCATTTAGCCGACGAGCACATATTAGCTCGATTGCACATTTATTCACTGTCTACCTACGGGCTGTAACATGATTGACAATTCCTAGGGTGGATCATGTATGACTGAAACTCTTGCTGGTCTTCATTTTGGATGACTAGCTTCATGATCATCCGAATACGTAATGTATGGGATGCCTTACTATTGTATAATTGGTGTTCTGACATCTTGTGACTGTTATTGCTTGCTTGAGATTGAGACAATAGGCTTGTTCATGACCATAGGTGATTGATGGCTTGTAGTTAAACCCTCATGTATCTAGACAGCCGTGACCGTATAACGAGGTGGGTTGCACTTCAATATACGTAGCTGACCGTATGGCTTTTAGTTAAACCCTCATGTATCTAGACATCTCTTCTTTTTTCTTTTTTTTCTTTTTTTCCCTTTGTTCTTTTATATATATATATATATATATATATATATATATATTTCTTTATATATATATATTTCTTTATATATATATAAATATATATATATATATATATATATATATATATATAGATATATATATATATATATATATATATATATATATATATACATATAAAGAAATATATATATATATATATATATATATATATATATATATATATATATATATATATATATATATATATATATATATATATATATATATATATATATGACACCATGGCTAGACCTACGGACGAGGGCGGCATTGGTTTTAGTAGGCTGGCACATGTCGTTGATGCTTGCTCTATGAAAATGTGGTGGAAGCTTTGGGAGAACCGGTCATTGTGGGCTCGATTCATGAAGGCTAGATACGTCAAGCACACACATCCATCCTCCGCCTCCTTCAACAACAGATCCTCGGTATCCTGGCATCGCATTCTGTACGACAGGCAGTTTGCAGAACCTCTGATCCGTCTGCAGCTCGGCACGGGTGAATGTTCGACATATCTCGAAAGGTGGGCTGGGGATGCTTTGTTATCCCCTAGACTGAGTGCCCCGCCCTCTGCCTTAATCAGAGATCTATGGACCACTGAGGGGGATTGGAATTGTGACAGGATCTCGGCCTGGCTCGAAGAGGAGGTTGTGGGTACTATTGCTGATACTGGGGCAGTTATTGGAATGGAGCACGACTCCATGAGGTGGTCCCTTACGACCCACGACACATTCACTCTGGATACTGCCCGAAGAGCAGTCCGTGGCCGCGGTACCCCTTCCGGCCTTCCCCTACCAGCGGGACGTTTTGGTAGTCTTGCATCCCAAAGAAGTGGGCTTTCCTGACGTGGAGGGTGCTTCACAGAAAATGATCCACTAATGATGCCCTAGCTACCTTTGGTTTCAGCCTAGCTTCAGCCTGCCATTGTTGTTCGGATCGTCAGGAGGAGACAGCTGAGCATGTCCTTTACCGCGGTGCTCTGCCTTCGGCAATGTGGGCCAGGTTCACTAACCTTTACCTCCCAAATCAGGGTGCTGGGGGCTTCAACGATCTCCTTGCCGCTTGGGGCAAAGCATCGCATGGCCATCAGATCGTCGCAGCCGCCACCACTTGGGTCATCCGGAAGAATAGGAACAAATACAGATACGAGGGGCGACAGTTCACCTATACTCAACTAATCACGAGGTCAACCGACAGATTCACAAGACTAGCAGATACTGCAAGCACGTTCGAGAGGGATTCTAGCTTCCCCTGCACAGCTGACTTCGTATTTCTGGCTTCCGGCGGGGGATAGCTCCAACTTTTTTTTTCGTGTTTACTTGTAAAGCTTCGGCATTTTAAGCCTTGAATATCAATATAGTCTCTGAGTTCCATATATATATATATATATATATATATATATAGAGAGAGAGAGAGAAAGAGAGAGAGAGAGAGAGAGAGAGAGAGAGAGAGAGAGAGAGAGAGAGAGAGAGGAAGGGGATCGGGTGAAACATACAATTTGACACTTAAAAAATACGCAATCTCAGCCGTACATTAATAGAAACAATTCAGATTTGTCTGATGTGGCCACTAACTATAATTATGGATAATAGTTTCCTCTTCCAACAACCACAACACATTAATTGCATATCCCACTAATTAATACAACCCACTATTTAATAGAGACCCATATTCTATATAGACATGAACCATTAATTTCTATTCATGTACGACTAAGATTGCATATTTTTTAGATGTCAAATTGTATGTGTCACCTGATCCCTTCCCACATTATATATATATATATGAAATAAAAGGACAAGATTATATATATATATATATATATATATATATATATATATATATATATATATATATATATATATATATATATATATATATAATCTTGTCCTTTTATTTCATAATAGATCAAAATGAGTTTGCCTTTATAGAAGAACACCCACCCAAACCAAAAAGGCCATGTGGACGCCTATACAAGTAATGACCAACAAGTGAAAGCACCAAAAAAGGAAGAAAATCTCAAAAGGCCTGCGTGAGTAGTGGCCATCTATAAACAAAACTCTAAAACTCCATACCCAGATGTTTGCCAAGCTAGGTTGCCATAGCCACCTGTCTAATAACTTCATGGATCTGTTGGTCGTCGCAATAGGATCTACCCTCAGATCAGTTTTTGTTGCAGTTTTTCCAAAGAACCCATACAATCACCGTCGTAACAATTTGGTGCCCGTGGCCGCTAGACCCCCAGCTAGAAAGACAGCCTGCAAACCCAAGCCCCCCCCACAGATAACGAACACCTTCGGCAGAAGCCACCCAGACCTTACCAGCCAACTTTCCATAAAGAAAGATGTGTTCAATGGATTCCGCCATCTGATCTGTGCAGTAGTCACAGGTCTAAGTCATGCAAAATTTGGTAGAAGTTAGTACGTCGTCTGTAGGAATATTCTTCCCTATTACCTTCTATAACAGTATAGACCACTTCGACGGAATGCATCTACGCCAAAATGGAGCCAGAGTCGGCGAGATAGGCCGGGCGGCACGGGCCACGACCCGCGTGGACCTCGTCGAGAAGCATCCAGTGGTGGGTGACCAGTAAAACTCGTCGACGCCAGCACCGAATATGACACAAGAAGCCTCGATGACTGCAACCTCGTCCTTCCTGAACCAAGCTTCCGTCCTCCACCAATCCCACGTTCCTCTACAGTGATCAGGGCATAAATCCTGCTGTCCCGCGGGAAGGATGCCACTGGTCGCAGCAGGCCATGTCCCGTCCAATTCTCAAATAGGACACTAGACTCCCCTGTACCCACCCTCAACCGGATGTAAGTTTCTGCCCGTCTTCTCCCGCCTAGCAGGCGTCTCCAGGAAGTTGAAGCCCTGCTATTAGCAGTAGCCAAAGATGGGTGAGTCTGTTTAAAGTACCTCTCCTTCATGAACCTGCTCGAAAGCGTGTAATGCGTTATAAGCTTCTACCATAGCTTGTTTCATGGAGAAAGCATAGACAATGTTCTCGAACTACTAAAACCCAGCCTTCTGTGGGACGTGTTATCGACTTCCAGTTGGCCCAATGCCTCTTATCCCTGCCATCCGCAGTGGCCCCAAAAGAATCTAGCGAGCAACCTCTCAATGTTTTTCATCACCTTCTCTGGAGGAATACAGGCAGCGAGAGTATAGACCGAGATTTAGCTAAGAACATGGTTAATGAGGGTTGCTTTGCCACCCGGAGAGGGCATGCATTTGTGCCATCCTTCTAACTTCTTTCTGATCTTGTCTACCAAATCATCGAACAAAGCACTATTTCTCTGACCATACACCATCGGGTAGCCCAAATAGTTAAAGGACTGAGAACCCCGACTGGATCGCTAAGAAGTCGTTCTTGACCGCATCTGATGAATGATATAAGTAAACCACACTCTTCCTCACACTAATGCGCTGGCCCGAGACCCGCGTATATCGAGACAAAGTATTGTTGACCACCTCTACTGATCCCAAGTCGCCCGTCGAGAATATGAGGATGTCATCCGCATATGCGAGGTGGGTAATGAGCGGACACACGCTAGCAGCGTAAAAGTGATGGAAGTATGGGGATCGCCTCATCTTGTTACCTGCTAAGGGCATCGACAACAAAAATAAAGATGACAGGGGAAAGAGGGTCACCTTAACGAACACCACGAGATGATTTGAAGAATCCGGATGCCTGACTGTTCATCACCATTGAAAACTAGCAGTTGCACACCGATCTCCTATCCCCGGTTTCACAAGCCCAAGGGCTCTAAGAACCCAAATCCTAAACTAATAATCTAGCCTATCATATGTATTTTCCATGTCTAATTTGATGGCAATCTTGCCACCTCTAGCCGGATGCTTCATATTGCTGACCATCTCCTGAGCCAACAAAATGTTGTCTTATATACTTTGCCCATGAACGGAGCTGCTCTGCTCAGGAGATATAATCTTGGGGAGGAGACCTGGCAATCTATTAGCAATAATTTTAGAAATAATCTTGTTAAAGAAGTTTCACATACTCAGAGGGAGAAAGTCAACAAATGTAGTAGTGTTGCACTACTTTGGGATCAATATGAGGTTGGCACATGACACGGCTTTAGGATATTTGGCACCCTGGAAAAAGGCTACTGTTGCCTCAAGAATTTCCTGCTTGATGATGTTCCAGCAAACTCAGAAGAAAGATCCGGAGAAACCTTTCGGACCCAGAGCGTTGTCCTTATTCAGCGACCATACAACGCCCTTAACCTCCTCCTTCGTCGGGAAGGCCATTAGCATATCATTGTCACCAGCATCGACAATGCGGGGGATGAACGCCAAAAAATCCTTATCTTTGTGGATGGTCTCTTTGGAAAACTGGGAAGAGAAGAAAGTGTTTGCCGCCTCCTGGACCTCCCTATGATTTTTCAATGTGTTCCCATTCTCGTCTTGGATTTGATGCACCACCATGTGTTCTTTCTGCCCTTCACACATGAATGGAAGTACTTTGTGTTTTCGTCTTCATCAATGTCCCATGCCACCCTGGCTTTCTGCTTCCAAAAATCCTCTTCAATCTTGATATCATATTTCGGAAGAACTCTGGTCAGGTGCAGAGAAGCACGCACCACCACGGAGCCTTTCCTGTCAAACAAAGCCTCCGTATGACAAACATCATCATCAGCAATCCGTACCGTCTGGAAGATGACTCTGAAGGCAACCCTACTCCAAAGATAAACCGGTGCGGGTCACCTTCAGTTTAACGGCCACCCTATCGAGGGGGTCGGTAATCTACTTGGAGCTCCATGCCTCCTCGATGACGCCAAGGAACTACGAGTGGTGCTTCCACAGGTCTAGGAATCTAAAGTCGTGCGTAGTAGCACCATCCAACATCCAAGTCTCAATGAGGAGGGGCACGTGGTCAGATTCCATGAAGTTTAAGTGAGAGAGATTGGTTCGACCTCCTTGTCCATCTTAAAGTGGGTGCCAGAGCTCTATCGAGACGTGGTCGTTAACGGCGATCACCATCTTGTATATTACACTAAGTGAAAGCGCTTTTATAGAAAGGAAGGGAAAGGAGCTGCGCTTCGAAGATAAAGTTGGAGAAATCATTATCGAAGATGAAGTGGGTAGACGGCCTTCCAATTTTTTATCGTTGTGTGTAATGGCATTAAAGTCTCCAACCCAAATCAAAGGAACATCTGTGTTACTGGCCTGTTTCTGAAGAAGTGTCCCCCACAAGATTTTGTGCTCAGACTTGAAGCAATTGCCATAGACAGCAGAAAGTAGGAAGTGGGTCTCGATCATCTGGTGCTCCACCCATAACGACAGGGCCTGGGAAGAGTCATCAACAATGCCGCATCGAACATCCGATCCGAAGAAGATCCAAATATCGCGGTAACCGATAACATCATAAGAAAAGCCCAACTGTAGTTGAGTGTGCTTTAATTTCTTGACGAGGAGTTTTGGTTCTATATAACGAGGATAGAGATCTTGTGGATTTTGCAGATGATTCTAATTCTTCTAATGTTGGCTTTATTGGCAAGTCCCCGAACATTCCATACTAAGATGTTAAGCACATGAGGGTATTGAAGGGGCGACATTGTAGAGTTTTGCTGCAGATCGCATGATCATCGGCGATGGCTCTTTAGGACTATGTTTAGATTCTTTGTGCTTACCTTTCGGCGAAGGCCAGCCCCTGGGTCATAGTTGGCATCCCCTAGTCTGCTCAACCTCTACCGGGTGGAGAAAATCTACCCCTGCAGTCTCTGTCGGGCTAGTCTCATCTGGATGTAGATAAACTGTTGGTGTTTTTGCCTTTGGACTAGAAAAGATAGTCCCACATCGGCTACACCAAATGGTGAGTATCTCAATATAATGCATTGCTTGTGTTGAGGTGTGCACATGAGGTGTAGTGGGGCACAAGTTTGTGCCATGTGGAAGTATTTTCCTAGAAGGAAAAGGGATTAAATCCAACAAGGATGCAAGTTAATTTTTGTTGTGCGAACTCGGACTCGGACGCGGACTCCAAGATGTCTCGTGCATGCACGGGAGGGTTCGGGAGGTAGGCGTGGACTGGCACACTTCTATGCTGATTGTGGGATGATCTAAAATATCAAACTCTATTTTTGAGTATTGGTATTTTAGTCCCACATCGGATAGGAGAAGAGGTGAAGTCTCAACTCCACTCTATAAATAGAGCCCCTTGGCCTCCTTTGAAAGATGCACCAAGAAGAGAGTTGAGGGAGTCTGCTAAGTCCAGGAAGCCCGTTCAAGTCTCAAATATTGACTTACGAGCGTTCCAGAAGTTCTCCTGAACTTGCTGGTTCCTGGGAGCTTATCCGTACTGCGGGTATAGCTTTGAGCGCCGGTGTTCAACACCCCAGCGAGATCCGCTCTTCTTCTTCCTTCCTCTTTCTGTTGCCTTCGAGAATCTGAGACTCAACTATTGTTGATCATCTCTTGTTGCCTTCGAGAAATCGCTATTGCAAATGCGATTCGATTTTTTAATCGTTTAGGCTACGCAATCAGCATTATTTGCATCTCTTTTTTAGGGATTGCAACTGCATTATTTGCATCTCTTTTTTAGGGATTGCAACTGCATTCTTTGCATCTCTTCTTAGGGATTGTAACTGAGTTTTTCCATCGATTGTTTGCAAATAGACTAACAATCTCAAAGCTATACGATTCGATGGAAAACACTCGTGCTTCGCTTGTCGATACCGGCTTTAACAAGTTGGAGAAATTCGACGGCGAACACTTCCAGATCTGGAAGCGAAAGGTGACTCTGAACCTTCAACTCGTGGATGTTGATCACGTGTTGGATGAGGAAGAACCAATCGTTCCAGCAACAGGATCTGCTGCTGTTCTGGCCGCTGCTACGAGCAAGCAGACGAAGTGGAAAAAGGATAACAGCATATGCAGGCTGCTGATCCTGAATTCCATGGAAGACTCTCTGGCCGAGTCCTACACAAAGAGGACTTCTGCCAAAGAGATCTGGGAGTCCGTGGGGAAGCTGTATGACGACGACGAGGCCCGGTCGAAGATGTTCATGGTTGAAAAATACCACAAATGGGTCTTTGAAGACGAGAAGACCATGCTGCCCCAAGTGAAAGAGTTCCTGAAGCTGCGCCAGAAACTGGAGGACGATAGCATGCCCCTCGTCGACAAGTTCGTCGTTGGAGGGATCATGGCAAAACTTTCTCCAGGATGGAGCAACATCTATGCAAGGATGCATAGGAAGAAGATGGAGATTAGCCTGGATAATCTCCTCAGCGAGATTCATGTTGAGGACGAGATGCGCTCTCAACAGAAGTTGGACACCCTGTCCAAGCAACTAGCAATGGCGAATCTGGTTCAAGCCACCAGAGAGAACAAAGGGAAGCAAGCGGCTTCTCACCACAAGAAGAAGGACTTCTCGAATCTGAAAGTGAAGGGTCCAGGATTCAAGCAACAGAAGTCCAAGTCCCATGTGACTTGCTTCAACTGTGGCAAGAAGGGTCACTATAAAAGTGAATGCAAGTCCAAGCCCAAAGAGCAAGGTGAGCCTAACAAGGTTTCTTTGGTTACTAATCAGGTTGCCATGATAGCACAGGTTGCAACTGTGGGGGCAGACTTGGACTGGTGGATAGACACTGGCACGACATGTCATGTCTGTTCAGACAAGGACTGGTTCGTCTCCTATGAGCCTACTTCCGAGAAAGTCATGATGGCGAACCAGGCACAAGCTGAAGTACTGGGGATCGGGACGGTGGAGCTGAAGCTTACATCGGGGAACATTCTGACGCTTCAAGGTGTGAAGCATGTTCCTACAATCGCAAAGAACCTGATCTCTGGGAGCCTGCTCTGCAACGCAGGCTTGAGGATGGACATCAATGCTGGCCAAATGGTGATGTCCAAGATGGGTACTTTCTTCGGGAAAGCTTTTCAGACTGAAGAAATGTACAAAATTCAGCTTGTTGTAACCCAGCATAATAATGTCAATGCTATCACTAGTTTGAATTACTCTCTTGAGTTGTGGCATAATAGACTAGGACATGTTCATTGTAAGCGAATAAACAAAATGTCTAGTCTAGGACTTATCTCCAAGTGTGGGGGTAAGGTAGAGAAATGTGAGATATGTGCTCAGACGAAGATCACTAGGAAACCCTTCCACAGGGTCCATCGAAGCACAGATCTTCTGGAGTTGGTTCACTCAGATATCTGTGACTTCAAACAATTCTCTACAAAGGCCGGGATGAAGTATTTCATTACTTTCATCGATGACTTCTCCAAGTATGCCTTCGTCTATTTACTCAAATCTAAAGACGAAGCATTCGAGAAGTTCAAGGAGTTCAGGGCCGAGGCTGAACGGCAAACTGGACAACAACTCAAGAGGCTGAGGAGTGATCGAGGTGGGGAATATAGGTCTCATGAATTATCATCATTCTGCAAAGAACATGGAATCATCAATGAGACGACGGCTCCGTATTCTCCACAATCCAACAGAGTAGCAGAAAGGAAGAACAGAACGTTGACAGAGATGATGAATTCTATGCTGTTGACTGCGGGTCTCCCAAAGTGCTATTGGGGAGAACCTGCATTAACGGCCACTTTCATTCTGAACAGAGTGCCGTATGCAACTTCCGACATAACTCCTCATGAACTCTGGTTCAAAGTCAGACCCAACCTGAATGTCATTCGAGTGTGGGGGTGCCTGGCTTATGTGAAGCTCCCGGATCTAAAGATTCAGAAGCTGGGGACAAGGACTACTAAGGCGATCTTCCTGGGGTATGCCGAGAAGAGTGATGCTCGGAGATTCCTTGATATCGAGTCAAATCATATCATCGAATCTCGCGATGCTGAATATTTTGAAGAAAAGTTTGCAAGGCACAAGAACATTGTTCTCGCGGACATTCCGGAGAATAATGAGGGTGCGGAGCAGACAGAGATCTTTATCGAACCAGTAGTCCAAGATGGAGTTGTTGTCGAGGAGACACCAGCTGAACCAGAACTCGCTGAGCCGTCAACTAAGCGAGCGAGGAGGCCGAAAGACTTCGGAGATGACTTCGTCACCTATCATGTGGAAGCAGATCCGCTTACCTATGATGAGGCGATGAAGACCAGAGATGCTATATTCTGGAAGGAGGCGATTGACAACGAGATTGACTCAATCACCTCCAATAACACATGGGTATTGGTCGACCTACCAGAAGGAGCAAGACCCATCGGATGCAAATGGATCTTCAAGAAGAAGATGAAAGCAGATGGAACCATTGACAAGTTCAAGGCCAGGCTAGTGGCCAAGGGGTTTGCTCAGAAGCAGGGGATCGACTACTTTGACACTTATGCTCCAGTAGCTCGGATGACAACTATCAGATTGTTAATTGCTTTAGCAGCAATACACAAGCTGGTGATACATCAGATGGATGTGAAAACTGCATTCCTTAATGGCGAGCTGACCGAAAAGATCTACATGCAACAACCAGAAGGTTTTGTCGTCAGAGGTCTGGAAGACAAAGTCTGCAAGTTGATGAAGTCTCTGTATGGTTTGAAGCAAGCTCCCAAAATGTGGCATGAGAAGTTTGACAAGGTGATAAGGTCAAATGGCTACAGGGTCAGTGAAACAGACAAGTGTGTCTATACGAAGTTTGCTGACGGAAGAGGAGTAATCGTTTGTCTATACGTGGACGACATGATAATCCTAGGTACGGATTTAAGCTGCGTCACGGAGACAAAGAAATTCCTCTCGACCAAGTTCAGTATGAAGGACTTGGGGGATGCCGACGTAATCTTGGGGCTCAAGATCATCCGGACAGGCACTGGAATAGCGCTGTCACAGTCTCATTACATTGAGAAGATGCTCTCTCGCTACGGGTATCAAGATCTTCCTATTATTGATACACCGTACAGGAGTGATCTGAAACTGGAGCCAAATTCGAAGGAGAGCGTCAGGCAGTTGGAGTACGCTAGCGTCATCGGAAGTTTGATATACGCTACTACTGCCACAAGGCCTGACATAGCCTTTGCAGTGGGAATGTTGAGTCGATTTACGAGCAATCCAGGCGTAAAGCATTGGAAAGCTGTGAAGCGTGTTATGAGATATCTCAAGAAGACTCAGACATATGCACTATACTACAGCGGAGATCCGTCAATAGTGGAAGGCTTCAGTGATGCTAGCTGGTGTTCAGAGGTGGAGAGCGAATATTCCACAGGTGGATATGTGTTCGCCATGGGTGGAGCTGCTATATCGTGGAAGTCGAAGAAGCAGACTATGTTATCTCGCTCCTCCATGGAATCTGAATTCTTTGCATTGGACGCTGCAGCAGATGAAGCAGAGTGGCTTCGGGAGCTCATGTATGACCTTCCAATGGTTGGGGCTCAGATACCGGCGATTCCGATATACTGTGACAACCAGGCGGCAGCAGCAGTGGCATCAAATAAACTCTTCAACGGGAAGAAGAGGACTGTGCGGTTGAAGCACAGAGCAGTGAATGATCTCATAAAAAGGGGCGTCATTGCAGTGATCGATGTTCGGAGTCAGGAAAACCTGGCGGATCCGTTCACGAAGGGTCTCAAGCGTCAGCTGGTCGAGGACACAGCAAGGAAGATGGGCTTGAAGGCATTCTAATATTGTGTCATTATAATCCTATCAATAAATTTTATGTTATTGGTTCAAAGAGAAATCTACCAGATATCTAATTTTTTGATTCAAGGGAGGACTATTGACTGGAAAAATATTAGTTAACAGTGGGCACTTGTTCTGCGAAACATGTAAGGGTTTCGGACCCAGAACCACTGTTGTCTACTATGAATTTTCTACGGAAAATTGATCCTGTGAGAAGGATGGCATAATGCCTTAATGAGTTCTCAGACTGAGTGAAGGTCTGTTATGCTTTACAGGAAGCATGGTGGCGCAACAACCACAAAGGAGTGTTACAACTCCATGCTACAGTGGGGTGACTCCACCATGAGGTTCCCAGGTAGGGGTAATGCCTCGGCTTTGTTAGCCAAGTTACAGGCGGCGTAGCACCGCATATAGGCAGGTAGCCTAATGTTGCATAATCGTAATAAAGAGATGTAGGCAGCACTACAAAGAGGCCGGTGTCCTCATGTTACAGTGGCATGACACCACGATGAGGTACCCAGGTAGGGGTAAAGCCTCGGCTTTGCAAGCCATGTCATAGTGGCGTAACACCACAAGGGAGCGCAAGGCTTCATGCTGGGTAGTTTGGCACTACAAAGAGGCTTGAGACCTCATGCTACAGTAGTATGACACTATGATGAGGTTCTCAGGTAGGGGTAATGCCTTGGCTTTGTCAGCCATGTCATAGCGGCGTAGCACCGCAAAGAAGCGCAATGCTTCATGCCAATGACTCTTTATATAGAACTCACCTATAGTGTATGGACAGAGATATCAGGCCGTCTCTTGAGGGTAAACTTGTAGACGCCCAAAAATTATACACTAAAACCAGGCTGGCACAAGGCCTTCAATGTGCAGCCAGAAGCACAGTTGATGTCACTATGTGAGTAGGAAGAATTGCAGTTATGGTACAGAATTCAAGGCTTAGTCCATTCTTGTATCATGCTGTTATTTAACCTATGCGGGAAGATTCAAGTCGTAGCGACATCTCTCCTAATGCATGATGGACAATCACTGTGGGGAACGCTCAACCCATATATTGAGATATGTGGGGGATTGTTGGTGTTTTTGCCTTTGGACTAGAAAAGATAGTCCCACATCGGCTACACCAAATGGTGAGTATCTCAATATAATGCATTGCTTGTGTTGAGGTGTGCATATGAGGTGTAGTGGGGCACAAGTTTGTGCCATGTGGAAGTATTTTCCTAGAAGGAAAAAGGATTAAATCCAACAAGGATGCAAGTTAATTTTTGTTGTGCGAACTCGGACTCGGACCCGGACTCCAAGATGTCTCGTGCATGCACGGGAGGGTTCGGGAGGTAGGCGTGGACTGGCACACTTCTATGCTGATTGTGGGATGATCTAAAATATCAAACTCTATTTTTGAGTATTGGTATTTTAGTCCCACATCGGATAGGAGAAGAGGTGAAGTCTCAACTCCACTCTATAAATAGAGCCCCTTGGCCTCCTTTGAAAGATGCACCAAGAAGAGAGTTGAGGGAGTCTGCTAAGTCCAGGAAGCCCGTTCAAGTCTCAAATATTGACTTACGAGCGTTCCAGAAGTTCTCCTGAACTTGCTGGTTCCTGGGAGCTTATCCGTACTGCGGGTATAGCTTTGAGCGCCGGTGTTCAACACCCCAGCGAGATCCGCTCTTCTTCTTCCTTCCTCTTTCTGTTGCCTTCGAGAATCTGAGACTCAACTGTTGTTGATCATCTCTTGTTGCCTTCGAGAAACCGCTATTGCAAACGCGATTCAATTTTTTAATCATTTAGGCTACGCAATCAGCATTATTTGCATCTCTTTTTTAGGGATTGCAACTGCATTATTTGCATCTCTTTTTTAGGGATTGCAACTGCATTCTTTGCATCTCTTCTTAGGGATTGCAACTGAGTTTTTCCATCGATTGTTTGCAAATAGACTAACATAAACTTCTTCTGCTATCTCTGCTAGTATACCAAAAGGATTAAAAGAGGTCAAAAATCCTATGTCCAACGCTTTTTAACTTTGGCCACCATGCTGTGGCCAACATTAGTCAGCAATCCGGCTATCTGACCATGGTCTACACCACGGGGGGATATGTGATCTACTATAGATGTGGTTGGAGATGTGGCCGGGATCTGGGGACCAAGAACTGTACCGCGGGGAGATGGGGGAGCTACTATAGGTGCGGCTAGAGATGGGGCTGGGATCTGAAAACCAAGAATAGCACCATGAAGGAAAGGAGGAGCCACAACAGAGGGGTCAAGGCCAGCTACAAAGGTCCTCACAGGGATTGGGAATATGGTGATGGAGCCAGGACCTGGTATTATGAGGAGGAAAGGTTTTACAAACGGGCAATAACTCTCTTGCTTGTGATCCGCCTTCCTTATCTCTATTTGGGTTTCTAAAGTGCAGGTACTTTGCCAGTACTGTGGAGTATTTGACATTTTCTTCGTAAGTTTGTAGGAAAGGCTTTGAAGGTTTCAAATGAGAATGTTAGAAGGAACCCTTAGACAGGAATTCTAATTAGATTTTATTTTTGATCTGGATTGTGGCAATGGAGGGTTGATTCTTTATTCTGTTGATGGTCTGACGGTGAGAGAGAACTACCGAGCTTAACTTTACTGGCCAAGGGGATCGGAAAGAATTCTCTCTAAAATACTCGAATACTCTTGTGGAAATAGGGAATTGGGGGATTTGAATGGAGGAGAACTCCTCCTATTTATAGCTGAGGGGAAGAGTAGCACACACACCTATGAGCAAATAGGCGCGTGGGTCTTCAACTGCCACATGGAGCCCCTAAATTGGAGTTAGTTGTAACCACGCACACACATCACTGATGTGGGTTCATGGCTGGCTTCCACGTAGCAGATGGTTGGGATTTGTTGTAAGAGAAGATCTCGAGCTGCTCCGAACCCGTTCTTTGGTATGACTAGATCTTCGACACGTGGCATGCGCCTAGTTATACTGTTGCCTACGAGACACCCGTGCCTAGGAATTTACTGTCCTAGGTGGCGAGTGTTCATAGTAGAAGAGAGATAAAAGCATGGGGGCAGTAGCACACGCGCTCAAGGAAGACTCTGGGTGGCATGCGTCTGAAAAATCAGGTAATACGTGCCTGAGTGGTTTCTGACAACACGTGCCTGACAACACGTGCCTGAGTTAATCAGGCAACACACGTCTGTCTACACTATTTCTAAGGTGGATGAACTTTGACATCTATGTTCATTTTTTGCACGAGGATTGAAGCGTTGAGTTGAAAAGTCTCGAAAAAGACGCTTAACCCATTAAATGCAGTCTCGTCATCTGGTTGGGGTGTGAGGAGTATGATGCCCAAATAAGGCACATGTGGCCAGCCTCATGATGAATGATCTCCTCGTTATATATGCACTCTTGTCGATTTTTACATGAGGGTCGAAGCATTTCAGCCCAAGGTACGAGAACGAGGCACGAATAACATGGCGCCTAGATGAGGCGTAGGTAATATAATACCTAGATGGGGCATGACTGATACAACGCTTTGATGAGGCGTGAGTAACATAACGCCTATATGGTGCCTAGATGAGGCACGGGCGATCTTGTGACAATAGTATATAGTTTTTTTTAACTTCCTGAGATGTATGAACCATGCTTCTACAAGACCCCCTTTAAAGTTTTCTTGCTTTCTGAACAAAGTTAGAAAAGCTTTGAACATAAGCATGGCGCGCGTATGCCGTCAGCACTTGAATCTTTTTAAGAGTGGCCCCCATTTTGGCCAGCCTGTCAAATCTGCTTTAGGATAAGAGCAGCTAATTTGGTTCAATCCCAAGTAGGCGACTGTTCATTTTGCCTTTTCATCGAAATACGCATCTTTTGAAGCATGTAAATAGGTGTTGAGAAGGGACCTAAAAAACCAATCGACTAACTATTTGACAGCCCGAAAGTCGAAGCGTCAGATTCTTTGGTATTCCTTAAATGGGGGGTATAGGCATGGTTTTTAGCCTATAAATAAAGGCTTTTGGGAATTTTGTTTGTTTGTTCTTGTTAAGTGTTATATTAGAACTATTAGTTAGTGGGCTTTAGTCCTACATTGCTTAGAACAATAGGAAAGAGGCTAGCCTCTCCTATATATGTGTCTCTCAATATCAATAAAACAATTCCATTATTCTATTCTACATGATATCAGAGCCATAATCCATTCACCTCTATCTCTCTCACTACAAAAGAAAAAAAAACCTAACCCTTCCCCCCACCACGACCGCCCCCCACTACAACTGCTACACCCCTTTTCTCCCCGACCACAACCGCCCCCTAATTGCTGCCTCACCTTACCCCCTACTGCCGCTTCCATAGCTGCCCCCTGCTGTCACACCTTCCTCCGGCAACCCCCCCGACGACCCTACCCTCCACATGGGTCTAAACCCTAACCCTAGTTCCTCTTCACAGCCGCCCACTCCCCTTAAAACCCTAAGTTTCTAAAAAAGAAAAGAAAAAAAATGTTGTGATCCAAAGAGGTTAAACAATGGTTTATTTACAGGAACTTCTGACTTTCTAACATTGATCTTTTGGGATTCATAGAGGGTAAGCAACAAGTTTATTTGCAAGAACCTCTGCCCTACACAATTAACTTAGAAATCTCAAAGGGTAAATAACATGGTTGTTTACAGGAACCTCTAATTCTCAAAGTTGTCCATTGACTTGGACATTTCAGAGAAAATATATTGGAACCTCTGACTCTCCAACGATTGGCTTCAGGAAGGCTAACAAAGAGCAGACAAGGTGGTTATCTTACATAATTCTTTGTTTTCTTGTATGATCTTCACATCAGGATCAGCCTCGAGAGTGTCCTCTCTATCCTGACTTGTGGGATCCGCATCTCTACTGTGGATATTGCTGTAACCAGCATTTTTTGACACTTGGAATCGATATTCTAAGGGATGGATAGAACTGGGATGCATGCCAATGATACTGGTACTAGCACTTGAAAGATAATTGCGGGACCAATGTGCATTAGTACAATGATTTCCTCAATTCGACTTATCGATCGAAAATTAGACGGACCAGAGGGATACTCGACATGGCGTAAGAAGGTCGAAAAAAATGCTTCTATGGATGCGGTTGTCCAAATATTTGACTGACAACCCCCCACAAAGGCTGATCCCATCTTTGAGCAATAGGAGAAAGATAATAGTCGACTGTTTACACCATTGATGAACTATATGGAATCGTCGGTGAAAAACATGGTTCAGAACACAGACTCCGTTAAAGAAAAATAGGCGATCCTAGCAACGGCATTTGATGGAAAATGCTATTTGTCTCGTATTTATGACTTCATCTTTGGCATATACAGAGCAAATCAGGGAGACAAATCTTATAAAGATCACTTCAGGACCTTTAAGACTATAACTGATGAGGTTGATCGTATATTGCCCCGATCAACAGATATCAATGAAGTTCGGGCTTAACATGAACAACTTCATCTTTTGGCGTATCTTGCCTCTCTACGACCTGATGCAGACTCTACTCGATCTCTGATAATTACTGGATCCGACGTTTCATCTTTAATGGAAGCACATTATCGTGTCCTTCGAGCAACAAAGTTGTAGAGACCAATACGGGTGACGCTCCTGTTGATCGCTCTGCTCTTGGTGCTACTCATACTGACATTAGTAGTAATTATAATGGCCGACGTGGTGGCCACAATACTGGTCATGATGGAGGCCATAGTAATGGTGGTCGCAATGGAGGACGACCACACACATGTTTTAATTATGGTCAGCTTGGTAATTTCTACTGGCAATAAGGCACCTACCGCTAATATCACAACTGATGCTCCTGATGATGGTGTACGATCTGTTCTGATGACCTTGGAATCATATACATAGTTCCTTGATTTCCAGGCTCAACGTCATGGTGAAACTTCTATGTCTTGATCCACACCAGTATATTCCGCAGCATGTATAGTCAAGCCAAAATAATGGATAATTGACTCTGGTGCATCTGCTCACATGACCAGTGACACAGGTATGATATGTAATAATGTTCCTCTCGATCGTATTTCTGGTATTATGATTTCCAATGGAGGTTCCTTGACTGTCCGAGGATGTGGAAGTGCCACCCTTTCTTTCGGACTGTCGCTCAATTCTGCATTGCTTACACCTGGGAACCCATTCAGTCTAATTTTAATTAGTTAAATTACTCGTGAACTGCATTGCTCGGTAATATTTTTTTCCTGATGATTGTGTTTTTCAGGACCTAAAGATTGGGAAGACGATTGGTAAGGGACATGTGGCTGGAGACTTGTATGTGTTTGACATACCTTCTTCGATTGTTTGTACTGACTTAAAAGTTGATCCTTTTGAGTTACATTATCAATTAGGCCGTCTCTCTATCCAAGTTCTCCAAAAAATATATCCATATTTAGATATGTCTATTTTATTTAATTGTAAGTCGTGTCATTTAGCAAAACATCATAGGGTTCCCAATCTGGTGAGTCATAATAAAATTGCTTTTACTTCCGTTGATGACTACTCTCATGTCATGTTTGTTTATCTAACGAAAAATTTCTCTGAATTATTTCACATTTGATACAATTTTTATGCTGAAATCAAAATACAATTTGGTGTTCCAACTAAATTTTTTTGGAGTGACAATGGTCGTGAGTATTTATCTCGTGAGCCCAATACTCATCTGGCCGGCAATGTTATCATCCACCAAACTTCACGTCCATACACACCACAATATAATGGTTTGGCTGAGCGCAAGAATTGCCATCTATTGGAAATAACATGTGCTCTTATGTTTCAAGCACGTACTTCCAAGAGTTTTTGGTCGGATGCGGTTCTTACCGCTTATTACTTATTAATTGAATGCCATCGTCCGTTTTCAATGGTAATACTCCCTTTTCTAGGCTATATCCTGGACGAGAGCCGTTTCCTCTGTCTCTCAGAATTTTTGGTTGCTTATGCTATGTTCGGGATATTCGACCGAATCTTTCTAAATTAGATTCTATGGCAATACAATATATTTTCCTTGGGTATCCTAAAGATCGGAAAGGTTATCGGTGTTTTTCCCCTGTCTTGAAGAGGTATTTTTCACTAGAGATGTTACCTTTGTTGAAATTGAATTTCCTTTGCTTCCACAAACAACGGATACGATTTCCCAAGTTTCTTCGAAAAATGATTTATTAATATTTTTTGATCAAATACAACAGTTCCCCATACGGGTGCCCTCCCTTACCGATCCAGTCACCCGGTCTGATAATCCGCATACCAATTCAGTCAGTGCCGACGTCACCCACACAAACATTACCAATAACGCCCACAAATTCATCCTTCTCCATCACCAGTGATTCGACTCTGCCTGTTCCACCAGCAGCTCCACCTGCAGTTCACCCTCGTCGTGTCTGTCGTGATCATCCCTTGTATGTTGACAACTATAAAGGACTTACCAGCCACACTAAGTCTTTGGTGGCTACTATTGATGGAATTCAAATTCCCAAAAATGCTGAGATAGGTCTCAAACGTTTCGGTTGGCGTACTTCTATGAACGAGGATATGAAAGCTCTCTGGAAGAACCATACTTGGACTTAGTTGATTTACCTCCTAGTAAGCAAGCAGTAGGTTACAAATGGGTTTTCACTATCAAGGTGAAATAAGATGGCTATCTTGATCGTCTAAATGTTCGTTTCGTGGCCAAAGGATATTCATAGACCTATGGTGAGGATTATTTTGAGACCTTCTCTCTAGTTGCAAAAATAACATCTGGTCGTGTACTATTGGCCTAAGCGGTTCGGTATGACTAGACATTGCTTTAGTTGGATATCAAAAATGCTTTCCTCCATAGGGATCTTGATGAAGAAGTATATGTGATGCAACCTCCCAGTTTCGTTACAAGGGAGGATAAAGTCTGTTACTTGCAGAAGGCTCTCTATGGTCTAAAATAATCACCTCGTGCGTGGTTTGGTCGATTTACACATGTGATTACTCAGTTTGGCCTGTGTCAATAAAAAAAAGGATCATTCGATATTCTACGACAGTCATCAGCTGAAAGGATACTACTTGGTGTCTATGTTGATGATATTGTAATCATTCTTAAGAAGTTTCTAAGAGAACAATTTCAAACCATAGATATGGGATCATTGAACTATTTCTTGGGCATTGAGGTCACATGGAGTAAGCAGGACATTATATTATCCCAAAGAAAGTATGTGCTAGATATACTAACTGATGCAATCATGATGCAAGCCAAGTGAGCAACCTCATCTATGGATTCAGGGACAAAGTTACTTCCAAATGAAGGGGTCCTGATGACCAATCCAGATCAGTATCGTCGAGTAGTTGGAAAACTCAACTACTTGGCGATCATGACCCGTTCAGGCATTTCTTTCGTAGTGAGTGTTGCAAGTAGATTTATGGATTCTTCAAGAGTTTCACACCGGCAGACAGTTCTTATAATCCTGTGTTATCTAGTTAAGAATCCAGGAAAAAAATTGGATGGAGAATCATAGACACACTAGTATTGCGTGTTTTACTGATGCTGACTCGGAAGCAAACCTGACAGATAGATGATCTACATCTGGCTACTCAGTATTTTTTGGCATAAATCTAGTATCATGAAAGAGCAAAAAAAAAAGTGTGATAGCACGCTCAAGCTTAGAAGCAGAATATCGAGCCATTGCTCATGGCATATTAGAGGTATTATATATAAAGCATCCTTTACAAGAACTAAGAGAAGATGCAGGATCTTAAGCGACAGATCTGGTGTGATAACCAATCTGTTATCCATATTGCCACTAACCCCGTATTTCATGAAAGGAAGAAGCATATTGAAATTGATATCTGCTTTGTTCGTGATGAGTATACAAAGGGAATGATAAAATTTCAATATATGAGGACCAACGACCAGATAGTTAATATCTTCACAAAGCCTCTTTTGGGTCCTCAGGTTCAATTCCTATGTAACAAGCTGGGCATGATTGATATCTATGCTCCAGCTTAAGGGAGGGTGTTAAATGTTATATTAGAACTACTAGTTAGTGGGATTTAGTCCCATATTGCTCAGAAAAATAGGAGAGAGGCTAACCTATCATATATATATATGTGTGTGTGTGTGTGTGTGTGTGTGTGTGTGTGTGTGTGTGTGTGTGTCTCAATATCAATAAAACTATCCCATTAACCAATTCTATATTTATTTTTTCTTCTCAAAATTCTATGATCATCGTCATGGCTCCCGAGACTTCTCTTCTTACTGGAGAGAAGAGCGCATCCAAGGAAAACCCCTCAAGACTCTCGCCGGCACGTCGCTCATTGTCGGCATGATGCACCCTGTAGTCAAAGATAGGTGATCCGCTATATAGGGCTGGATTTTATGAGCATAGAGATGCTTGTGCACGATCGTGGATCAAGCATCACATGTTCGTCTTACATCATTCTTTTAAAGATGCGTATGAACGCTGTCCACAGGACACGTTGAGGCATCCCTCAACGTGCTGCACGCAAAGTCCTCTATCATGCGCCAACATGCATTTTTGTTGTACATAAGATACGTTAAAGCTTTCATCAAATGTGTTGCACACAAAGGCCTCTGTCGTGTGCCAGCGTGCATGTGTGTTGTATAAAACACGCACTGATGCATTTATTAATGTATTACACATGTAGGCTTCTGTCGTGCGCCAATGTGCGTGCGTGCTGTTAAAAATGCACATTGATGCTTTCATCAAATGTGTTGCGCACGAAGGCCAGTCGTGCGCCAGTGCACGTGTGCGTTGTCCAAAAGACGCACTGATGCTTTCAACAATGTATTGCGTACGGAGGCTTCTATTGTGCGCTATCACGCATGCACACTATTCACAAGATGTGCTGTGGCATTCATTAATGTGCTGTGCACAAAGGCTCCTATCGTGCATGCATGATGACTTTCAGCGCATGATTTTTTTCTCTCAAGTCTTTTCTAATATTGATCATTTTTCTTTTTTTTGCAGGTTTTGGTTCAACTCGCGTCGACCCAGATGGAGCATGGAAGGATATCATAAGTTAGTCGATTCGAAGAGATGACAGCCCCTGATGCGAGTCGTTATGAGATCAAGCGAAGTGATCCCTACTTACACAACATGCTAGCTATCTTCACTCCCGAGATGAGACGTATTGTCCACCGATATAATGCTAGGCCTACAGGATTAGGATTGATTATCCAGCTTGAACCCCTGTCTTCTAGCAGCTCATCCGCATGGCCGAGGCGACTATCCCGCACGTTCGAGATGGCCTTCTTGTTTGCCTCGAATAATTAACGCAGGCCCCATACGGGAGATTTATCACATCACTGTCCTTTCTGTACTGGAGAGTTTTCACATCACTGCCCTCTACATGGGAGATTTGTCACACCACTATCCTCTGTAGGGGAAGGGAGTGGGCCAGAAGCTTCCGAAGTAATTTTCCACGTAATCATGAATATCAATAAAAATTCAAATATATAATAGATTTTCATCATATGTAATCATGAACATCAATAGAAAATCTAATCTATTTTTGCTAGTTTATATGATTGTGGACATTATAGGGAAATTTTGTGGACTTACCATTCTTAAAGCATTTTAAATGCGGATGTTAAGTAGAAATGATATGCACCGTGGGGGTGATTAATCGAAGGGTAAGACTGTTTATTCTGAGGTAATCTGGACATGACAAACATCAGACTCTAGAAATAGATAACTTACTTAAGGGTAATATGGACATGGTGAGAAATATTAGAACAACTCAGAGGTAATATGGACATGTTTGTTCTTCTACTAATCCCTTTTTATGGTCTTATCTCATGTTAACGTGTCTAAGACTAGATGCAGGTGATAAGTTAAAATGATGATTTTATCAACAGAAGTATTATGGACGTGTCGAGAAAAAGGTTGAGAGATAAGAATACATACTCAGATGTAATATGGATATGGTAGACATTCAAATACATACATGATAAGTATGAATATAGGAGTGAAGACTACAATTAGGGACACTTATGCCCCTATTCTATACATAATATTTCCTAAGGAACTTGCCATTGATGGGCATCATGAGCAAGTCTCCATTGGGTTTCGCTAGCTGATATGCACCATTAGAATAGGCTGTTTCTATAACGAATGGTCCTTCCAATTTAGGCTGGAACTTTTCGGCTGTCTTGTGGGGTCATAATCAATAGCCTTCTGATAGATAGGACGAGGTCACCGACCTAGAATGACCTTTCCTTGACCTTTTTGTTGAAAGCTCCCGAGATTTGTGCTTGGTATAGCTCAATACGCCGTTAAGCTAGGAGGCGTTTCTCGTCCATTGCTTTCAATTCTTGTAATCGTAAACTGTGGTTGTCTTCAGTAGTCATGTGACTATTAAGATCCACTTGTAGAGAGGGGATTTGAAGTTCTAGAGGGAGTACACCTTCAATTCCATATACCAGGAAGAATGACGTACTATCAGTAGGTGTCCGAACTGTGGTTCAGTAAGCCCAGAGGCATTCATCGAGTTTCTTATTCCAGTCGCACTTGTTAGAAGACACGACTTTCTTAAGGAGTTTGATAATCATTTTATTGAAAGCTTCGACCAACCCATTTGCTGCTGGTCATAAAACCGACGGAAGGTACTACTAACAAATTGTGGACCATTATCGTGGATGATCCTTCGAGCTAACCGAACCGGTAGATGACGTGATGCTAGATAAATTTATCATATCTGATGTTTTTATGTGAATGAGTGGTATCGCTTCTCCCCACTTGGAAAAATAATCAGTTATAACCCTAATAAAACAGAGACCTTTTAATAATAGTGGGGTGATCGTACCGATGATATCCATCCCCCATGCTTCAAATGGCCAGGATGCAACTGTCGGGTGTAAGAATTTCAACGACTGGTGAATGAAGTCTACGTGCATCTGGCATATTAGACATTTCTTAGCATAGGCCAATGCGTCTGTTATCATCATAGGCCAGTAATAGCCCATGCGTTTGAGTCGATCCTGCAGTTTAGGACCTGGTCGATGGGCTCCGTAAGTACTGTCGTGAGCTTCACGAAGTGCTTCCTTTGCCTTATTGTCCGATAAAAATTGGAGTAGGAGTCCGTCAAAAGAACGACGATATAGTGTTTTGGTTTGAATATCATAATAGAATCGAAGAGAACGTCTAATGACGGAAGCCGCTTTCTTTGCATTATCTGGAAGGATTCCATAGACCGTGAAGTCTATAAAAGGGGACCACCAGCCTCGAATACCATCGCTTGCATCCATAGAATGGTTGGCTTGCATGTATCTTAGGGCATACCAGCTCTTGACCAATTACTATGACCGTTTGCTAAGCTCCGACGGGTACTGCTAATGATGCCACAAGACTTGGCAGGGTATTTACTTCCAGGTTCCATAATCGTGGAATATTTTCTATGAAGAATCCCATAATGGTGGAGATCATCGAGATTGTTGCCTGATGGTACGTAATGAAAACATAAATATTATATTTTTATCCCTTAATGTCTACCATTTTATGCTTATTTAATGACTAAAGGTACTCATTATATTTATATTTTGCTTTAGGATGCAATTGGAGACACAAAGTGCAAAATGGAGCTAAATTATAATTTTGGACAATTGTGACACCCTTTACCAAAATAGGCATAACTTTCTCCTCTGAAATGTAATTGAGGTGATTCAAGAAGATTTAGAAAGCTAAGACAATAAGATACAACTTTCATATTTTGAGTTTTTTCGAAATTCAGGCTGCATCGGGGATGAAATCAGGCTTAAAATTGGGTTAAAGATGCTGTGAACAAAAATAGGAACGAAAATAACTATTTTTCTACTTGTTTTACGACTTAGTTTTTTTTTTGTTTGAGAAGTTGTAACTTTTAGAGAATTTTTGGGAAGATATTGTGGGCTTCAAACAACTCTTCTTCTTCTTCTTTTTCAACTTTTTTTTTGAAGTTTTGATAAACATGTGTGGCTAATAGTCTTCTGGTCGAAGGAAACGAAAGCCTTGGAATCAATAAACTTGTGAGATCTAAATTGTATTTATTTGTTTTATTTATACTTTGAGTATTGAATGTTTTTCTATGCACATGTTCATGATTGTTTTGTTTAATTACTAGGAGACCTACTAGTTTATTATTCATTTCGATCTACTGCTTGTTAGATATCAAATCCGTAATTGTTTGATTTTTCTAATTTGTGAAGCAACCAAGATTTAATAAGCTACTTTGTTTTATTAGATCTTAGGAGAAAAACTTTTGACAAAACTAAATGCAACCGCTTGTGCTTGGGTTGTTTTGCTGCATCAATCTCTTGGTTCTTTAAAAAATTGCTAGATTAAATCTTCAGCGCTTGTCTTAGATTATTTAGCAATTAAAGTTAGTTAGATCACTTGTTTTTAATTAACTAAGTCTAAGAGAGATAGGAAGATATTTCTAACGGTGAATATTCAAAGTATGACTTAATTTATTCAAAGCCCAAGAGAGATAGGGAGATACTTCTAACGATGATCAATTTTAATATTCCAATCGTGAATGTTGAATGATACCAATATTTGTTCCTTTGATCTATTTTAATTCTTTAATTGTTTTTAGCTCTTCTTAAATTTTCTTTTATCATATTCAAAACTCTCTTCCCCATCCTTGTTCACATATCAAAAAATTATACTAATTACCCTCCATGGGATCGATCCTTACTCTCACTTCTACATATAATTTCAAGAGTAAAGGTTTTATTTTTGGGTTCCTACGATAGCACACCAGTACGAGATCAGATTTTTATGTCGAACCTTGTATTGACCTCGAACCTGGTTGGCTATTAGTTGAGAATCGCAATAAGATTCCAGGAACTTTACACCCAGCTTTTTAGCTAGCCGGAGCCCTTTGATGAAAGCATTGTACTCGACAACATTATTGGAACATGATTCCGAGAGTGAGTATGCTCGCAGGATGACTAAGTCGTCGAAGGAAGATTAATACTACCCCACTCTTGCCACGATGTCACCTTTGGGTCCTGTCCTCAAAGCCCCGTCGACAAACAGATGCCAAATTGGTTTTTTGTTATGACATGGGCTTCCATTACCTCATCCAAAATATTATGATAAAGTTTTGACATTTTGGCTATCGGATAAGAGGCCAGAAAGTCGGCCAGTGCTTAGCCTTTAATCTCTTTTATGGGATAAATACCTTATCATAAGGTGACAATAGTATTGCTCACGTAGCTAGGCGAGAATTTAGCGCTCCTGGTTTGGTCATGAGGATCCGAAGGGGATTGACTCAGGAAATGACGTGGATCGTTTGTCCCACTGCGTAATGACGGGTCTTTTGAATGGCAAAAACTAGGGCAAGACATTCTTTCTCAACATGAGTGTATCTATGTTTGGCCCCAACCAGTTGCCGACTGAGGTAGTAGATAGCTTGTTCGTGGCCTATATCGCTATTCTGGGCCAACAAAGCACCGAAAGAATAATACATGGCTCGGACGTAAAGTAAAAAAGGGTTTTCCCATAACTAGTGCTACTAAAACTGGAGGATTTATGATGTACCTTTAATGTCCTCGAATGCTCGTTAGCACTCTTCGATCCAAACATAATGTACTCCTTTCTTCATAAGTTCATTGAAGGGCTTACAGTATCCCGAAAGCTTAATATTCGAATATATGCTAAGCGCCCTTGAAGACCGCAGTTCACAAAGATACTTCGGTGGTTTGTCTTCTTGGGGTCAACATGGATACCCTTTAAAGTGATGATAAAATCCAAGAACTTGTCGCTGGATACCCCAAGAAGGAATTAGTCGGGTTCATCTTCGATTGATGTGCCCTCATCAGATCAAAGATGGTTCTTAAGTTATGAAGGTGATCACTAGGGAAATAACTTTTGACAGTGATGCCATCAACATAGCATTCGACTGTCTTACGCAAGTGCTTCCGGAATATGGTACTCATGGCTCGCTGATATGTAGCACATGTGTTCTTCAAACCAAAGGGCATTACCGTGTAGCAGAATACCCCGATCGGAGTCCGGAATGATGTATGTTTTGCATCCTATGGGAACATCTTAATTTGGTTATAACCCAAGTAACCATCCATGAAGGACATATGCTCGAACCCATAGGTGTTGTCGACCATCACATCAGTGATTGGTATCAAAAATTCATCTTTTGGATAAGCGGTGTTCAGATCACTAAATTCTATAAAGACGTGGATCTTCTTGTTCTTCTTGACGACTGGAACAATATTGGCTACCCAATTCGGGTGTTGTTCTTCACGGATAAATCTACTGGCTATCAGTTTGCTTACTTTAACTTCAATAGCATTCATAACATCGGGCGGAACCGACGTTGCTGTTGCTTCACTGGCTTAGCTTTGGGTGTAATATTTAACCTGTGCATGGCGATGTTTGGGTACAAACTCAGCATATCTTCATAGCTCCAAGCGAAGACGTCTATGTATTCCCTTACAAGCTCTATGAGAGATTCACGGTCTTCCCCGCTTAAGCTTTTCTAATAAAAATCGGTTTAGAAGAAGAATCATTTCCTAGATTTACTTGTACAACTTCATCTTCAGTATGGGTTTCCATTGCTTGAAGTATTTCTCTCATTGGGAATTAAGTTGTTGAGCCCAAGGTTCGATCTCAAAGGGCTTGAAAAGCTGGTCATCTTCCTCGATTTGGTCTACAGATGTCATATTGACTGATAATTTTTTTTTGGAATACCTTTCCGATGTCGACATCGGAGTCACAGAAAGAGTCTGAAGAGTACGAGCACGTTTCCTTTTTGGATTGCAGAACTTTCGAAATATTAGGCGAGACATACCCTAGATCACAGCGAGTCTTGTGGTAATATTGGTCAGGCTTTTTCTTAGGGATATTAACCTTGAGTGGCAAGTGTCGACCCTTACCGTAGTTAAGATCTATATTGCTATCCAAATGAAACCCCATCTTCTGGATGATATGTCTGGCTTGGGAAATGTAGTGGTGAGTTTGCATCGTGCCAGCTTCATATTCTGACTTGCAAGGGATATGGGTCCAAGAGCCTTCTACTCGATCAAATATAATGGGATTCTCTTCCCTTTTTTCTGGCTAGTATTATAAAGTATGTGTCCCGTATCGAAAGCATTTGGCTCAAAGAGTAAACGGACGCGATTTGTATCTGTAGTGACAACCTCAGATTTTTCTCTAAAGAGTATGCAGCAAAGGAAGACCCAAAATAATTCAAAGGCATCCCTTTATTAAAAAAAATAAGACATATCATCCCCTGGAATTACATTATCGAATGCAGAAAATGAGGTATAAAAATATCCTTCAGATTACTACCCCCAGTGTCTAAGGCTGGCAGAAACAAAAAAGGTAAGGCGGACTACGTGACTTCACTCTAAGGGCCTTAGTTGAGGAACTTTCCCTTGCTGGCGACTTTTATTTCAATCAGACTACTAACGGAGTTGGAGCCTTCGTCTGTGGCTTGGTCGTTAGTGAGGTAGGGCATTATTTTAATTTTACTTTGATAGGCCCATCGGAAGGGGTCTGAGGTTTTGCCTCATTCTTTTAATTTTACTTTAATAGGCCCATGTAGGGTGGATGGCATAATCATGTGCTTATGTATCCACGGTCTTCCCAACAAAATATTATAACAATCGTTCTCATCAATGACGTAGCAGATTGTCTCCATCTTCAAGTCGCTAATTTGGATCTTCAGATAGATTTTCCCCTTTGGGCAGCTTTTGCCGTTATTGAAACCATTAATCAAGGTTTGGGTTACGGAGAGCTAATGCATCAGAATCCCCAGAGTATGTTGTAGGTGATGGGAAATGACGCTAACAGACAATCCCGGATTGATGTACATGAGATCGACCTTAATAGCACCAACATATCTTATATAATTCAAGGATTTGACATGCCTATTATTCTTCAATACCATATCCTGCTGTGAAAATGTGATGTTCGGCATAGCTTCCATCACATTGTGACATTGAGGACATGTAGCAGGATCTTCGTCCGGCTGTTGTATCTGTCCCAAATAAGACTCGGCGTGCTATAATGCCTCTCTTAGAGCCTCTCGAGTCTTCTTGGAAAGACGAATAATCTCAAATAATGATAGCTTGGCTAGAGTGTTGGCCAGTTGTGCCAAGATGTCAAAAGTATAGGGCCTATATCCAGCCCTACAATTGTTTTTTTCTGAGGGTTTGTCATTACGCCCCTCATTCTGTTTATGCGTATCCGTTATTGACGGTTGGGACGAGCCATGTTTGAATGAACTGGGAGCTGGAGACGTCGAGACCGGCGACGTTTCTTTTCTGAGGACCTGGTCGTAGTTATGCGAATATGCTATACCAGTCCTGATTCCTTCCATCCTTTCTTCATTGGGCACGACGGAAATCATTTTATACGATTTTATTTTATTTTTAGATTTAGCAGTAGGACAGGCTAAGGGCCCAGCCAAATCATTTGTCAGGTCTGGGTGTACCCACGGGACCTCTCCTCGAGGTATTCGGACGGGTACTATTTGCCATGAACATAAATTTGTAGAACTTTTGTATTTTAATTGTTAAAAAGAGTGCAAAAGACTCCTGAATAGGATATCTGAGTATAATTATTTATGGGAAAGTGTGACGATGGAGATCGAGCACTGTGGTGGCTCCTTTACTCCGTTGACGTTCTGACAATGAAACGAACTTGCTCTGACTCTCTGAATGAAAGTGAGTGGTGATCTGGGTTGCCAATCAAGAAGCAGTTGAAGTATTTTCGAAGAACCCGAATGAAGGAAAACTGTTGTTATTTATGGGCATGCACATATACGACATGCACAGGGGTTTTGGCGCATAGGAGCACTGCACGCACGAGATATCAGGTGTATATGTTGCAACCGTACTCTAGGGGCTGCTGTCGAGCTGACACGTGGTAGTTGTTGGAATTCTCTTATTGCTGAGATCTTGGGTGGTTAGCACTCGTTCATCAACATGACTAAGTTAGTGACATGTGGCTTGTGCACACTGCTCGAAGATCTCATTCTGATTAAACCGAATAGATATTGATCATATCGGTAGAGTGACAGTTTGAACAAACTGGATTTGGTTGTATCTGAAGAGATACATTTACCATACTGGCCACGTGGACGAGTGCCATGTTGTGAGTGGGCTGTGCACTGTCGGAGCTGCACTTTTGGACATCATCGGAGTCCTTATTGGCTAATTGCCATGCTGTGAGGAGACTGCGCCCAGAAGCTGTACTTTTGGATGTCATTGAAGCCATAGTAGTTACTTGGCATCTTTCAATAGAGTGTCAGGCTATGGGACTATACACCATAGTGGTTGCTCTCTTGGACATCACTGAGATTGCACTGCAGTACGTCGCGTCACTGCGCTTCTGGAGTTGTGTTGACTACTTTTGACTGACATCTGCCAACTGCTACCTTAACAACTTGATAGCTGTCATTTTACTGTCTTCTGATACTTCGGCTGGTATGTCATTAATGCTGAAGTGACAGCCCATTGTACTTGCCTCATTTTAAGCGCTGCACTTTTGGAGTGCTAAGTCACTACGCTTTTGTGACGACTGTGTCAATGCCTCCTTAATTGCTGCCACTTTTGAAGGGCTCGAGAAGCAGCAATTAAAAGTGTCACTTTCCATTCCAGATGTAGTATTTGTTACATGTTTTTCGTATATGGTATCTGGTATCTGTACACGTGCACTTGTGATCCTTTATTTTTACACCTGGTCATGGCATGGAACAGTATCTCATCACGAAATAGTATGCCACCCCTTGTTTCTTGTTTGGTTGTAGGCCTACTTCAATGATAGGATTTCTGGACCGTGTTATGATCAGGGTTTTAATTCATTAATTTATTAGTTGTAGCATGTAATAATTAACATTTTATTTTAGTCACATGGTTGGGGCATGCTAGGATTAGGTTTTATCAACCACACCCACTATAAATATGCTCTTCCTCTCTCTCCCCTTTCATTAACCCTCATTCATTTTGCTCAACCATATTAAGGCAAGTACACCTTGCTCAAATAGAGTGATTTCTTGCATTTTTATTTCTTAATTTTTTTCCTTTGATATTATTAGTCTAGATTGTTCCTTTCCTTATTCTCTTTATGTTTAGTACTTGGTGTTTTTTGATTTTAATAGCTATTTTTGTGTAGATCTAAGTTTCTAAAACTAGGGTTTATGAATTTTCGTGGTTTTGATCTATCAAACATGGTTGTTTTCAAAAATAGTGGTTCCATGTTGTAGAGATTTTGGTTTCATTCAATTTTGGCTTTTATTTTGCCCGATTCCGGGTCCTATAGCCCAAGCTATGGACATTGGAAGTTTCTAAAACTCCATGGCCAAAAGCTTACTGCTGGCAGGGACGACGACCCTCCGTAAGAACGTTTCGTGCGCTATGCCGTTTTAGTGTGCGCTGTGCGCTTTCCGTGCGCCATTTGTGCGCCTTCGTGCACTGTGCACAGTTCGTGTGCCACTGTGCGCTGTGTGCCGTTCGTGTGCCCCTGCGTTGTGTCCCTTTGTGCACTGTGCCCTTTCGGCGCGCGCTCCTCGCGCGCTGTTGATTATGCATTTGTTGCTATGGTTGAATTTTTTTTAAGAGAGAATGATTTTCGAAGAATTGTGAAAAGACATTGAAAACTTATTGAATTTTAAATATTTAGGAAATTATGAAGGATGAATTTTAATATGCCAGGAATTTGAAACTTTGAATTATTGATTTAAAATGTAATTGAGGATTTTTTTTATTTGAGGATATCGATTGATAGAATTTTAGATGTGGGTCAAAGGAATATATTAAGGGCATGGATAGGGTGTTACGTACGTCAAACTCGTCTAATGGTATTCCTTGACTTCTATTGCCTATTTCAGTCCTAAGCTCTTCAGAACTTTCTAGGAAGCAAGACTTTAATTCTAGATTTTCATCCTTCCTTCGTTGACCAATGATTCGATCAATCTTTTTATTTTACTATTTTCATATAATGACTTATGTTTTTATGTTTTGATATTTTACTACTACTTTTCATTTATATCCTAGATATTTTTAAATTTTGAAGACGAAATTTTTCTAAGGTGGGTAAATTGTAAGCCTACTTACCGAATTTTTTTGAAAATTTTAATTATTTTATTTGAGTTTTAAATATTTTGTTAAAAAATAAATTTTATTTTAAATTCTATTCTAGATATTTTTGAAAGGAAAAGATTTACCAAATTAATTTATTTTTCTAAGGGGGTAAAAAGACTTTTGAATGGGTCAAGAAACAGCGATTAAAAGCCTGTTTGATTTATTATTATCAATTATGATTGTACAATTTGACATTTATGATAAATACAGTTATAGAATTATTTTGGTTTATTACTATTAGTTATTTTTAAAAATATTTGATTTTATAAAATTTAAATTATTATTTGAAATAATATATATTAGATTTTGTTATAAGATTTAGATTTGAATTATTAGATTTAAACCTATAGAAGGATTTGATCAATCCTAGTCCTTCCCTAATTAGGGAATTCCTCTCTCCTATATAAAGGAAGGCTTCCCTTTGTCTTTCTCACAAATTCTATCAATACCACAAACATCTCATCGTGTTGTGCACTGTGTCCGTGTCTATCCCACCCCTTCCACTATTCTTTTTATATTTACAAATTCTTTCCTCGTGTCCGATAGACCCGGACACGAACCTAAGATTCTCCCCGCGATAACATAATTCTCAAATCCCACATAATCCGACTCCCCTTCCACGTGTCCGACCATATTATCGTGGTCATCACCATCACCCATCCCAGCAGCCACTACCCACGACCATCCCTCTCCTGATTGCAGTTGCACCAAACCCATCATGACCACCTTCCCCTTCTCGCCGCAAGCCTAACCCGAACCTTATCGCCTCCTTACCAAAACTCCACCACAATACGTGCGCCCGACCCCATTGCTTCTCCTCGATCCTCCTTCCTTTCCGTCAAACCCACCATCGACCGAGTCAGCCCCGACCATCCACCTATCCCTCGATATCCCACCATGACCATACCAGAAAAAGGGAAAGAAGAATAATAAATCCCTTCGCTCCTCCCCGACTCTAATTACTGCCTCCGTCGCAACTACTCGCCTACCGACCATTGCCATCATCATCCTCGCCACTACAACCAATCGAGGCCACCAAAACCTGTGCTCCTCACCTACAGCACCCGCCTCCGCTGCGCACCGTCCACCGAGTGCAGGCGCATCGACCCCATGATCGACTACCGAAGGACCTCCTACCTACGAATTTCGTGCATCGAGCCGCCCCGTCTCTACTGTGCCTGTAAAACCCCTTATAATTTAAAGGAATATTTAAATTATTTTTGGATTATATTTAATTCTAATTTATTTTTATCTTATTTATATTATATAAATGGACTATAGCCATGGTTGAGTTTGAATATGCAAGACGACTAGAAAGTTTGGCATGCCTAGCGTAGTCGGGTGCTTTAACTAGTATGCTAGCCATGTTAGGAATGCCATGGTCATATTATAATCTCTTGCATGTTAACCATTCAAATTATGGCACAAGTTATATTTTTATTTAATTAAATAGTTAAGAAAGCCTTTATGACTTTTTAGGAGACCTGGTTGCACCAAACCTTCCCAAACCTCTTCCAAGTCAAACCCAACCCTATGTAGGCATGTTGGGCATTAGTAAATATTAATAATTACATTTATTTGTATTTAATTCAGATTTTGTAGTGTAATTACATAGATAGAATTAAATAGTTCTATATTAGGAAACCCCTTTTTAAATCCTCAATCCAATCAACTTGCCAACTCACCAAACAACCAAATCATGCCAAGTGGACCTCCACCATGATAATTTTGGCCAAGCAACCTCCCATGTCTGAATGCATCAAATTAAATAGGATTTAAATCCTAGATTGCTTAAAATTTATTTAAGGATACGTTTAAATATACCAACTTATCCCAAACCTTAACCAAATTCAAATCTTTCTCTCCCTCACCTTTGGCCGACCAAAACCCCTCTCCCTCTCCATAATTTTGGCAACAACAAACTTTTCATAGCCTCCATACATCATCTCCTCCATTGCACATCTCTCCATCATTCATAAAAACTCATCTCCTCCACCATACATCCCCGAAACCCCTCAAAACAAACCCTAAAAACTCCATCTTCCCTATCCAATCCTCTATAGCCATTATCAACTCTCCCATACTCACCAAGAGAGGATTATCAAGCGAGGATAGCGGAAAAGATTCGAGCTTTGGTGAAGAGAAGTCATCATTACCCTTTCTAGCAAGGATCTTTGGTAACTATCCAAATCTTTTCTTTTAAAAACCTTTGCTAAAATTCTGTAGAAAATATGTTATTAATTCTGTAGAAATAATATTTTGATGGCTTTTGTTAGGTATAATCATCCATAAAGATTTCATGAAATATATGCGTAATATTCATGTGTCGATAGGATCAAAATTATCCCCATTGTAAAGGAACTATGAGTTATTGGTGCCTATTTTCAAGATTGAAATTTATCTGTGTTCATATACATAAATTAGGATTTTTGACTATTTTTCTACGATTTTAGCAACTCAAATCTGGTTGGAAAAATTGTAGGTCAAAACTAGCTAATTTTGGGTAACCGGCTGACCTAGAATGTCCCAAACTTGTAGTATAACTCAACTCTTGTACCTTTGATATTATTCTATAAAATAAATTATTTTATTCTTTTAAAATATATTTTTAGTTATTTTAGGAATTATGAGTCATTAACTATGTTCCGGGCGAGTTTCGGGTAGACTAGCTAACTTATTAATCAACTAGTCATAAATGTCTTTAGAAATATTAATACAGGAATTTCAGAGATAAATCTGTAGAAAATTAGTTTAAATATTATTTTTATGGTTTTTATATAATTTTTAAGTATGTTATTGAAGTAGGGGCATAACCGACTAATTAAAAGTTAGAAACCCTAAAACTGTGTTTCGATGTCTCGTGGAACCTGTGTGTGATTGTATGGATCTAAATGGTTCCACGAGAGATTGAATATAATTTTAACACATTACTTTGACTAATTAAGTCGTATCGTAAGTTTCATAAGTAGTGACTTAATTTAGTTAATTAATTATCTAGGAGCGTTCGGTTCCGGAGGCGTGGACGCGGGAGCGGCATTTCATATTTACAGCACAAAATCAGGCAAAATACCTTGCCATTATACTGTTTATATTCAGTTGCATTTTATTACATATCATTGTTCATTTATTTTCAGTTCTTACAGTTTTTGATTTACTGTCTGCTTAGTGATATTAGATGTACTTTATTATTATCCTTTGATTGCATATGGACTTAGAGTTAAGAGAGTACCGTTGTAGTGTATTGCATATACCTTGACACAGTTGTACCATGAGGATGTGTGAGATGAGTAGCATGTGGAGGTTCTTGCGTGTGGGTTGATCCTCCATGCGCATGCGTTAGGGCTAACTGCTAATAGAGGCGTGCTAGGAGACTTAGCAGTTAGTAGAGGTACATGGTCGTGGATGCGACTTGACAGGTACATTGGGTGGGGAGAACAATACCTAACGTATGGGCTTCTTTTCACTTCCCTGCTTACCTGTGTGCTCCGTCGGAGACGCAGGTTCTAGGTACCCTCTGACGTTTTCCAGAGCGTTATGGACGTAGCCCCTTGCACATGATGCCCTCTGACGATCTTCGGACGTTACGGACGTAGGCTCCTGGTGCCCTATATGGGGACTATGCCAATCCCATTTACAGCCAGGGCTCATGCGTCGAAAGGATTGTTTCTCAACTGCATGATCACTTTAGTATGGTTAGGTTACCTATTTATGTCTTGTCACTTTCTGTAATTGTGGCATAATTTATATTCAGTATTTATATGGCATGTTTATTGTATCTTGTTACGTCCCTCTGAGGACCTGGTTATCTTGCCAGGTGTGTGCTTTGTGACTTTTCGCAGGTGTCCTAGACAAGGCCGTGATCTTCTCCATCCCTTCGAAGATGATTGCCCTTGGTTCGTCTTGTCGTTTTTAGATATCATTTCCTTGTATATTTCTTTCTTTTAAAATAGTTGGTAGTAGATTTGTCTCCGCCCAACTACATGTATAAATGACAAATTCTTGAGTTGATTATAATATTATTCTTTATTATTGTGGATGAGATTTAGTTATCATGGTTTTACTATATTTTACAGCTTATGTATACATACGGGGATCCATACATTGGATTGAACTTCGTATGTATACAACTGGCATGGATACGTACCTATCCCTAAGTATTTTGGGACTGGGGCGTTACATATTTTTGTGGTGGCCCATGCAGGTCGAGTTTGTCACATCGGTTTTACTGTACCGATGTGAACCTGCATATAGGATTATGATATAAGAATCTCATCCACAAGCTTGACTTCCTCCCTCAATTCCAAATCTCGAACTCTCGTCCGATTATCTTGACTTCCTTCTGCTTGATTCCTTTCACTGTAAATCTTATCTTTTTTCGTGCTGTATAGGGAGTTTAGGAGATAACTCATACGAGTATACGTGTTATATTCCTCAATTACTCTATTAGTTGACTTCATAAGTTGAGTAGTATGACTGCAATGTACCACCCGTATCCTTTTAACCTAGTATTAAAGTGTAACAGAGTGATAATGAATATATGCTAGTGTAGGAGAGAGGTTTACCTAGAATATAGAGATTTTGTAGCCCATACCCATTGGTCAACTAAGGCCTGATACAAGAACCAGTAGGACGACTGTATACGCAAGCACACCGGATAAGACTTAGATCCTTGTGAAACTCGAACTATTTATTACTGCTTTCAACGTATTCTTCCGTACTTATACTTTAAACTAATATGAATGACGATGCTATTTATAGCCTAGTTTTGCAAGCTTATTCTTTGTCGAGCTTGTACAGGACATATGTATACTGGGGACGCCCACAAGCATATTGTCTAATTAGAATCAATGTATTATGGCCTGATCAACCATAGTTCACTTGGTTCGCTCTTCATATGATTATCCTACATGGATTGAGATATAGAGGTATCTAGGATCTCATCCACGAATGCATTGACAATTCCTCTTGAATTACACATTCGCCTTTGAATTACGTAATTGTATTCAATGACATCTTTCTTGAACTCTTTATTGCTTTTGTCTTTCACTGATTGGAAAGGCGAACGCTCGTATTTGATAGATAAATACAGAGTATCCCCACGGCTATGGTAGTTATATGCACAAGTATAGCAACCATCGTCCAAGCCATATAACTACAACCTTGCCTAAAGTTGCTCGTCCTTCCCTCGACCCTAATAGTAATATCGTGACCTTCTAGTCATTTGAGCTTGAAAGATGAGTAAGATCTTACCTTGGGTAAACCACAAACCTATGAGACTATCTAATCTCTAGGAATCATTTATTTTGAGTCTCCAAATATTCATCTTGATTCTTGGCTTAACTAGCAAGCCGTATGCCTTAACTCAAACCTTACTTGACTAGGCCCCCACAGTTTAGACAGAGAAGAATAGACCAAAACAATGACAAGCATTGCAAGGACTGTGGTAGACACCTATTCCAAGATTAGAGATTCAACAGATGTTACTCTAGGTACAAAATTCTATTATCAAAGAAGTGACATAATATTAGAATAACACATTCACCAGCTTAGCCAAAATCTGTAGCATGACGCCCCGTCATTATGTTGTATTAGTAATCAACAAGTGATGTATGAGCACTACATTTAATACCTCTAGAACGCTTGTGACTATAGTCTGGCAGGTTTGACACAAATAGAAATTCATGACTTAGTACTTAGGGATCTTTCCCATGACGTACTTTAGGGTTTGTTATTCCATCGATAGACTCTCGTATACCATGGACAAGCGGGTCATTCCATCTTATCGACTCAGGTACTATTGTATGCGATCATTTCTATTTATTAGGACTCGGGGTACAATCCCCGAAACTAATTCACAACTACCCTATCATGTTATCGATCACATCGTGACTTATTATTACCAAATGTCAAGGTACGATATCGCGACTCAAATATTCCTAACCTCATTATTCCTAAAACCATATCCTAGTCTCTAGAGTGAATAGATTGTAAGCCATTCTTATTTTTAGGATTTGGGGATCACCGATTGATTGAGGTAAATTGGTTCTAACTAGGATGATAAATTAGTGACTCGTGAACTCCCACTTTCTTTTAGATCTTTTGGTGTCCCTTACCGTGACTTTGATATTTGAAGTGTAATACTAGCTGTTACCATCCAATAAAATTTATATGCAAAACTTAAACGAGTCCACCTTCAAGTAGACATATCATGTCCCACACAAACACATCTCCTTGGACTCTATTATTATGATACGACTTTCAGGTCAAAAGGGACTAGCGATAACCCTTACCATAACATCAATGTACTTTCGGACTGTAGTTAGAGATCCAACTTTGACTCAAATCTTTTGGACCAATATATGGTTGTGATCTACTCGAAGCCCTCTACGCACATGCCACTAAGTGTGCCAATCAATAGAGGCCTTGTGTGCTACTTAAACAAAAAAGTCATGGAAGGCGCATCTCACGACTTACAGAACCTATTCTACCAACCCGACGGGAAATTTGCCCAACCACTTGAATTTGAACCTATTCTACATTACCCTAACCTAATAGGGATGGTTTAAAATTTCATAAAATTTTGTCCAGCCACTATAGATTAAAATCTAAAGTTCATGAAATCAAAGACTGAAGTCCAATTAGGGAACCTATTGAGACTCAATTAAACCCATCATAGCCTATCGCCATATTAGGACTATAAAACCAAACTTGATGAATAGTGTAACGCCCCAGTCCCAAAATACATAGGACCAAGTACGTGAACATGCCAGCTGCACATATACGAAGAACACTCCAATATATGGAATCCTCGCATATGCACATAAGCTGTAAATAAATAATCACAGGCCAGAATAACATATCCAATCTCATCACAACTCAACACAGAAGATAATGAAGTCCAAATAAATAAATAAGAGTATCAAAAGATAGCCGGGTGAACATACTCACTCCAAACAGCTATGAAAAATAGTCTCACAAGATCGGAGTTCGACCGCCGCAAAATAGAAAGAAAAGAGATGTAAAATAATGTCTACAATTGTCTCAGATAAGAAATAGACTAGGAATCATAAGGCACTGCCTCGTCATCAATGTAGGATAGTTCCAATGCCGCTCCGTACTCCTGTGGAAACTCGTCTAAACCTGGAGAGATAACCAGGTCCTCAGGGGACATAGCAAGATACAAGAAAACACCATGCCATATAAACGGTGATATTATAATAAGAGAAAAGGTATGCATGCAATCGGGTTCCTGACCATTCTACTGTGAATATGCAGTTGAGATACAATCCTTCGACGCATGAACCCTGGCTGAAAATAGGATCGGCATAGTTCCCATAGACGGTACCAGGGGCCTACGTCCATAATGCTCGAAAAATGTCAGAGGGAACCATGTGAAGGGCTACGTCCATAACGCTCTGGGAAACGTCAGAGGGCACCTGGAGCCTGCGTCTCCAGAGGAGCGCACAGGTAATCATGGAAGTGTAAAGAAGCCCATACGTCAGGTATTGTTCTCCCCATCCAATGCCTAGAATCATCATCTCCATGACTGATATGAACCTCTAGTAACTGCCAAGTCTTCTAACATGCAATACTATTGGCAGTTACTCCTATCCGTCGCACGCTCCATACGTATCGGTGGCCAGCCAACTACGCAAAAACGTGTCCTACATGTGACTCACATCACGTGATATAACAAGTGTCAAGGCCGTATGAGATATACCAATACCTCAACATCAATGGGTGGTCACTAGACTAAGTCAATGCAAGAGAATAAATAAAGCAAGAAGAACGACCGATAAGTCGCTTGCACCCAAGTGTGACTTGGACGCACAGTTTAAATATCACGAAATAAAATGCTAAAAATAACAACTGAAAATAAGAATATAATACTCACAGAGTAGGGTGGCAAGATATCTTGCCTGATAGTGCAAAGTGGCAAGTCCAAGTAATCACAATATCAGCCAAAAATCGTCACAATCTCCAAACAACTCCGAACGCTGAAACAAACATCAAAAATGGTCTCGGTGAAGAAGATATACCTAGGAAACGCCTGTCCAAAAGTCAAATTCTGGAACAGGGGCAAAATTATAATTTCGGGTCAAAACGATGTCCGCCGTTGGACCCGCTTTACACCAAAATGCGTGCCAAAGTCTACGGTCTATAAAGTCGTCAAACTACATGTCTACGGCTTCAGTTTGAGGAGAGAAACTCAACGGTATGTCCAGTTTTGGATTCCGATGAGCCGTGTACAAAATTGCCCGTTTGAGTGGGTCGTGGGCCCCCCAAAAATGGGTTCTGATTCGACCTTCTCAGAATCGAACCAAGCTTGGCATACAGGACCAAAATTTTGATCCGGACCTGTTGGCGTAAGTTTCGTCTCGAATCGACGACTGTACACGAAGTTATGGGCAAGTTTGCAAAACGTCGATACGGGGGTATCTTGACGGATACACGTTGATTTCGTCGCGCACACGCGACGAAACTGAGTTCCGTCAGTTCCCACACGTCCGCAACGTCCATACGCGCCTTTCGGTGCGTATAGCGCACGACCATATCGCCCGGTTTGTCGGAGCGTACGTCGTATCGGACAAAATTCTAAAAATTAATATAACTAAGCACAGGTTTTTCCTCAACTTCAATATCAATCTACTTTTTACACGCAAATCGAAACGACGATCCAGAAGATGTGTTGCGATCTCGGTTATATTGTCTTTTACGGTTTTCAATTATTTTCTACAGTACTTTACTGTACAGCAAGAAAATTGGCCGACAAGTTATCATTTTAAAACAGTTTTTAGCATTACAGAAAACAGATTTTTGTTCAACTTCGTCTCGATTTTTCGAGCAAGTCGATGGGTTGTTTCAAAATCCATCTGGAGGATCTTGAAGAGGGTCAAGTCTACATTCCAGAAAATCTTACGGATCGAAAATCGATGCTACGAGTAAAAAGATACATCGTAGAGAAGTAGGGTACCTTGAGTGGGAAAACTGCTCCGTGGGTGACGCGGGACTGACTTTCGATGCTACGTTCGTCGCGCACAAAGCTCCGTCGCTGGTGAAACAAAGTCGTGGGCGAAGGGGGTATAATCAGCTTCAACTTTCGTTTTGGAAGATTAGGGTTTTGAGGCTTGTAGAAAAAGTTATATTTATAACAACTTTCCACAAAACCTAATACTAATAGGTTTTGGATTTGTGAACCCACAAATCTTGGGTTTCGTCGAGTGTGTTGCTGCTGCACGCAGCAGGGGCGTAGGGGGCGTGGGACCCGCCCACATGGGGGTGGGTTAGTTGGTTTTAATATATTTTTTTTTCTTTTCTTCTCCTTTCTTTATTCCTTTCCTTATACTATGGTACTGTGGTCGGTCTGGGACCGACCACCCCAATCATTTTTTTACAACTATATATATTTATATATATATATATATATATATATATATATATATATATATATATATATATATATAACTATAAGTATAAATATATAACTATAAGTATAAATATATTAGGCTACTAAAAATTCCTAAAAATTTGCAAATAATTTATAAAAATCCTAGAATTTATATTATTTCCTTATTTAATAGGAATACTAACAAGCACACATATAATATAGACACACATGCATTTATATTTACGTACATATACCAAATAAATTCTAATATAGAAAGAAATAATTTTTAAGGCACTAAAATAATTTAAAAATATTGGGGGTTTACATCCTACCCAACTTAAAGCAAATTTCGTCCTAGAAATTAAACTAATGTCGGGGGTCCAATGCAATGCAAGGGAATTAATATCAATTAAAAAAAACTCAACTGCAAGACATACCTTCGTCTTCGAACAACTGCGGGTAGCGGTTTCGGATGTCATCCTCGCACTCCCAAGTAGACTCCCCTGGCGAGTGATGCTTCCATGCCACGCGAACCAATGGAATAGATTGATTCCGTAACACCTTCACTCAGCGATCGAGGATACCTACTGGTTGCTCTTCGTACGACAAACTCGGTCCAACTGTGATCTCGGAGTGATCAAGCACATGATTGCTGTCCGCCACGTCCCTCCTCTGCTGAGATACATGGAATCCGTCATGTACTCCCTCTAGTGACGGTGGCAATGCCAATCTGTAGGCAACCTCTCCAACACGTTCCAAGACATCGAAAGGGCCGATGTACCTTGGACTCAACTTGCCAGGTCCTCCGAACTGAATCGTGCCTCTAGTGGGGGATATCTTTAAGAATACATGGTCACCCTCTTTGAACTCCAAGGGTCGACGACGATTATCTGCCCACTGCTTCTGACGATCCTGCGCTGCTCGCAGGTGGCCTTGAATTTTCTTCACTGTCTCCACTGTGCTCAAGACCAACTCGGGCCCCAATAGCTGTCGCTCTGCTATGTCGCTCCAACAAACAGGAGACCGATACTTCCTACCATACAACGCTTCAAACAGAGCCATTTGGATGCTTGCTTGATAGCTATTGTTGTAGAAAAACTCAACAAGATGAAGATGGTCCTCCCACGAACCGCCAAAATCAAGCATACACGCTCTCAACATATCCTCTAGCGTCTGAATAGTATGCTCCGACTGGCCGTCTGTCTGCGAATGATACGATGTGCTAAACTTCAATCGGGTGCCCAAACTCTCTTGTATGCTCCTCCAAAAGTGCGAGGTGAATCTCGAGTCATGGTCCGACACAATACTAACAGGCACACTGTGTAATCTTACAATCTGCTCCATATACATCTCCGCCAATACCTCTATCGACTGGCCCACTCTAAAAGGTAAGAAATGGGCTGACTTCGTAAGTCTATCAACAATCACCCACACTGCGTCACGTCCTCTAGGACTCCGAGGAAAACCTGTGACGAAATCCATAGTAATGTGCTCCCACTTCCACTCGGGAATGGGTAGCGACTACAATAATCCGGCCGTCCTCTGGTGCTCCGCCTTCACTTGTTGACATACCAAGCACTTGGCAACGAAACGAGCTATCTCTCGCTTCATTCCATGCCACCAATAATACTGCCGTAAATCACGATACATCTTGGTCCCTCCGGGATGAATAGAGTAAGTCGAACTGTGAGCCTCTGCCATCAGCTCCTGTCGTAGCTCTCCATTGGGAACATAAATACGACCACCACATCGCAATATCCCATCGGTGTGGATCCCCAATCCTGTCTGCTCTCCTGTTTCAGTCCTCTCCTTGAGCCGTCGAAATCTAGCGTCATTAGGCAATACTGCCTTGATGCGCTCTAGCAATGATGATTGCACTTGGAGGTTAGCTAATACGCTGTCTACTCCCGGCAATACTATCTCAATACCAAGCTGCTCCAAGTCTCTAATCAATTCCTTCTGTGTAGTAAAAAAGTATGCCAAGGGCTTGCAGCTTAATGCGTCTGCCACGACATTAGCCTTGCCCGGATGATAATGTAGCTCAATCTCATAATCCTTCATCAACTCCAACCAACATCGCAGTCGCATATTCAACTCCTTTTGTGTGAACACGTACATAAGGCTCTTATGATCAGTATAGATATCCACCTTCTCGCCGTACAAGTAGTGTCTCCATAGCTTCAAAGTAAAGATAACCGTTGCGAGCTCTAGATCGTGGGTTGGATAATTCTTCTCATGCACTCTCAACTATCGCGATACATATGCTACTACACGACCATGCTGCATCAATACACATCCTAGTCCCTTCCCGGATAAGTCGCTATAGATCACAAATCCTCCTGGGCCCGATGGTAGTGTCAAGATCGGTTCTATGGTCAATCGCTTCTTCAACTCGTCAAAAGCGGCTTGACACTCGTCTGTCCATATAAACTCCTGGTCCTTACAAGTCAATCGAGTCATAGGCCCCGCTATTCGAGAGAAATCTTCTACGAAACGTCGGTAGTAACCCGTAAGTCTGAGGAAACTTCTCACTTCAGAAGCTGTTGTGGGAGCGGGCCATGATTTGACTGCTGTAATCTTCTCTGGGTCTACTGATATACCATCGCCCGTAACAATATGACCAAAGAATGATACCTCCTTGAGAAAGAAATCACACTTGCTAAGCTTTGCGAAAGGTCGCTCATTCCTCAATGTTCCCAAAGCTATCCGTAGATGCTGCTCATGCTCCTTTTGACTCTTGGAGTAAATCAAGATATGTCTATAAAGACTACTACAAATTTGTCTAAGTATTGGTGAAAGATCTTGTTCATTAAATTTATGGAAACTGCGGGAGCATTGGTCAAACCGAACGGCATGACCAAGAACTCGTAGTGTCCATAGCTCGATCGAAAGGCCGTCTTGGCAATATCTTCCTTCCAAACCTTCAATTGGTGATAGCCCGATCGTAAGTCAATCTTGGAGAATACTTTTGCTCCACTCAGTTGATCGAATAAATCGTCTATACGCGGCAAGGGATACTTGTTCTTCACCATCACCGCATTCAATGCTCTATAGTCAATGCACATGCGCACTGTCCCGTCTTTCTTAGGCACAAAAAGAACGGGTGCTCCTCATGGTGACGCACTGACACGAATAAATCCCTTCTCTAATAAGTCATCAATCTGCGTCTTCATCTCTACCAACTCCTTTGGTTCCAGATGATATACTCGAGATGAAGTAGGCTCGGCTCCGAAAATAAGCTCAATAGAAAACTCAATATCTCGGTCAGGTGGTAGTCCTGGCAACTCCTCGGGGAACACATCCTCGAACTCTGTGATAATAGGGTGCTGAGGGGTGTCAAGCATCATCACATGAGTCCCCAATGTGGGTGCATCACAACTTTCTCCGTCTTCTTTGGTGAACTCAAATTCTGCCACATTTGGTGGTCTAAAGATGATACTGCTCCTATGACAGTCTATGAGAGCGAAATACTGGCTCAACCAGTCCATTCCAAGAGCCACATCAAATATCGGCATAGGGAATACAAGAAGTCGTGCCATCATCTCTCTGCCATTTATCACTACAGGACAAAGTCTACAAACACCACTAACAGGTACAACTCCTCCTCTAGTGAGGATTTTAACATTCTTAGCTAAGGGTGTGATGGGAATGCTGTGTCTAGTGGCAAAACTAGTGGCTATGAATGAATGAGTGGCTCCAGTATCAAATAATATAATAGCAGAAAAAGATACAACTAGAACCATACCTGCTATAACTTCTGCCTCTGTCTCTATATCCTCAACAACAAGTAAGAATGCCTGTCCATAGTTCTGTCCCGGGCCCTGAGCTCTGGCTTTGTTGTACTGTGTGCCTTGGGGAGGCAATGGTGGACGAGGTGCTCCTGCTATAGGCCATGGTGTTGGGAGAGCTGGGGCTGTGGGCCTCGAATTTTGCCGAGCTTGTACTATTGCATGTTGCTCCGGATAATCCTTGAGCATGTGCTAATTAGATCCACATCTCAAGCATAATCCAAGGCGAGTCCTGCAGTCATTCTGGATATGTCCTTGTTTACCGCAGTAATGGCAAACAGGCTTCTGATAAGGTGAGGGCCTCTGCTGGAACTGTCCTGTAGTCCTCCTGATAGGTCCACTCTGAGTAGCTCGGGCTAGTGTAGCTGCTGGGGTATGACGCCTCGATCTCTGCTGCTGTTCCTTGCGAAGAATCTCCTGAGCACGAGCTTCTTTCAAGACAGCTGAATGGGAGACTCGAGACTGAGTAGTCGTATAAGACTTGAGCTCTGGTGCAAGCCCCTGGTGAAATCTCCTTGCCTTTTCTAACTCGGTCGGAATCAATCCCGCATCAAATCGACTCAGGCGGTTGAACTCTGAGTCATACTCATCAACTGTCATATTCCCTTGCTTCAGATGAAGGAACTGGTCATCAAGACCATCTCGAACATGTATAGGGAGGAATCTCTCATAAAATGCATCATAGAACTGCTTCCAAGTGATCCCAGTGCCTAATCGTCTCTCTTCCGCCTTTCACCAGTGGTGAGCATTATCTTCTAACAGTAAGTCCACTGCTGTCATCCAATCTCGAGCTGGCAACTGGGATGCCTTCAGTAGCTTCTCGGTACTAATAAGCCACTGTGACACCTCTAATGGCTTCTCCGTCCCTCTAAAGGCCTTGGGGTTCATATCTGTGAAATTCTTGATAGAGCCTTCATAGGGATGCAGAGCCGGTGCTGGTGCTGGTGCTGGAGGTCTAGCCATAGCTGCCACCATCGTCTGTCTCATCAGCTCAGTCTGCTGCCACTGAGCCTGCATCATGGCATATATAAACTGACTAGTAGGTCTCCCATCCGTCGGGGGTGGAGGCATCTGAGGTCTTGACTGTGGGGAAAACTGCTGAGGGAATGGTAGTGGTGGAGGTAGTGGTACATTCCCTTCCGGTGGCATGGTAGTAGTCTGTCCAGCCTGGCTGCCTGGGGGTGCTGCTACCTCTGGGTACTCCGTCGTCGGCGTCGTAGTAGGCTGTGACAGTCCTGGCTGGGAAGGTGTCGCTGGAGTCATAGGAGGATTCTGTCCCTCCGGAGTAATCTCCTCACCAGATGTGAGGGCCAAGGCAGAGGTGCGTCCGCTTCGTAGATTCATACTGTTGGCACGAGAAGGATAGATTGATGTTAGGGAAGATTAGATATGAAGTAAATCGAATAATCAAGAAAGTTTCGAAAAGATTGGAAGCCAAGGGATAGTATTTGTTCTGGATGAGATATTTATATTCCTATATGCAGGCTTGTTGGGCACAGTCATGTAACCCAACAATATTAGATAGACCTGTATGGGCCACCACAAAAACATGTAACGCTCCAGTCCCAAAATACATAGGACCAAGTACGTGAACATGCCAGCTGCACATATACGAAGAATACTCCAATATATGGAATCCTCGCATATGCACATGAGCGGTAAATAAATAATCACAGGCCAGAATAACATATCTAATCTCATCACAACTCAACACAGAAGATAATGAAGTCCAAATAAATAAATAAGAGTATCAAAAGATAGCCGGGTGAACATACTCACTCCAAACAGTTATAAAAAATAGTCTCACAAGATCGGAGTCCGACCTCCGTAAAAAAGAAAGAAAAGAGATGTTAAATAATGTCTACAACTGTCTCAGATAAGAAATAGACTAGGAATCATAAGGCACTGCCTCGTCATCAATGTAGGATAGTTCCAATGCCGCTCCGTACTCCTGTGGAAACTCGTCTAAACCTGGAGAGATAACCAGGTCCTCAGGGGACATAGCAAGATACAAGAAAATACTATGCCATATAAACGGTGATAATATAATAATAGAAAAAGTATGCATGCAATCGGGTTCCTGACCATTCTACTGTGAATATGCAGTTGAGATACAATCCTTCGACGCATGAACCCTGGCTGAAAATATGATCGGCATAGTTCCCATAGACGATACCAGGGGCCTACGTCCATAACGCTCGGGAAACGTCAGAGGGCACCATGTGAAGGGCTACATCCATAACGCTCTAGGAAACGCCAGAGGGCACCTGGAGCCTGCATCTCCAGAGGAGTGCACAGGTAATCATGGAAGTGTAAAGAAGCCCATACGTCAGGTATTGTTCTCCCCACCCAATGCCTAGAATCATTATCTCTATGACTGATATGAACCTCTAGTAACCGCCAAGTCTTCTAACATGCAATACTATTGGCAGTTACTCCTATCCGTCGTACGCTCCATACGTATCGGTGGCCAGCCAACTACGCTGAAACGTGTCCTACATGTGACACACATCACGTGATATAACAAGTGTTAAGGCCGTATGAGATATACCAATACCTCAACATCAATGGGTGGTCACTAGACTAAGTCAATACAAGAGAATAAATAAAGCAAGAAGAACGACCGATATAGTCGCTTGCACCCAAGTGTGACTTGGACGCACAGTTTAAATATCACGAAATAAAATGCTAAAAATAACAACTGAAAATAAGAATATAATAATCACAGAGTAGGGTGGCAAGGTATCTTGCCTGATGGTGCAAAGTGGCAAGTCCAAGTAATCACAATGTCAGCCAAAAATCGTCACAATCTCCAAACAACTCTAAACACTGAAACAAACATCAAAAATGGTCTCGGTGAAGAAGATATACCTAGGAAATGCCTGTCCAAAAGTCAAATTCTGGAACAGGGACAAAATCGTAATTTTGGGTCAAAATGATGTCCGCCGTTGGACCCGCTTTGCACCAAAACGCGTGCCAAAGTCTACGGTCTCCAAAGTCATCAAACTACATGTCTATGGCTTTAGTTTGAGGAGAGGAACTCAACGGTATGTCCAGTTTTGGATTCCGATGAGCCGTGTACAAAATCGCCCGTTTGAGTGGGTCGCGGGCCCGCCAAAAATGGGTTTCGATTCGACCTTCTCAGAATCGAACCAAACTTGGCATGCAGGACCAGAATTTCGATCCGGACCTGTTGGCGCAAGTTTCATCTCGAATTGACGACTGTACACGAAGTTATGGGCAAGTTTGCAAAATATCGATACGGGGGTATCTTGACGGATACGCGTTGATTTCGTCGCGCACACGCGACGAAACTGAGTTCCGTCAGTTCCCTCACGTCCGCAATGTCCATATGCGCCTTTTGATGCATATAGCGTGCGACCACGTCGCCCAATTTTTCGTGGCGTACGTCGTATCGGACAAAATTCTAAAAATTAATATAACTAACCACAGGTTTTTCCTCAACTTCAATATCAATCTACTTTTTACACGCAAATCAAAACGACGATCTAGAAGATGTGTTGCGATCTTGGTTATATTGTCTTTTATGGTTTTCAATTATTTCCTACAGTACTTTACTGTACAGCAAGAAAATTGGCCGACAAGTTATCATTTTAAAACAGTTTTTAGCATTACAGAAAACAGATTTTTGTTCAACTTCGTCTCGATTTTTCGAGCAATTCGATGGATTGTTTTGAAATCCATCTGGAGGATCTTGAAGAGGGTCAAGTCTACTTTCCAGAAAATCTTACGGATCAAAAATTGGTGCTACGAGTAAAAAGTTACATCGTAGAGAAGTAGGGTACCTTGAGTGGGAAAACTGCTCTGCGGGTGACGCGGGGCTGACTTTCGATGCTCCGTTCGTCACGCACAAAGCTCCGTCGCTGGCGAAATGAAGTCGTGGGCGAAGGGGGTATAATCAGCTTCAACTTTCGTTTTGGAAGATTAGGGTTTTGAGGCTTGTAGAAAAAGTTATATTTATAACAACTTTCATAAAACCTAATACTAATAGGTTTTGGATTTGTGAACCCACAAATCTTGGGTTTCGTCGAGTGTGTTGCTGCTGCACGCAGCAGGGGCGTAGGGGGCGTGGGACCCGCCCACATGGGGGTGGGTTAGTTGGTTTTAATATTTTTTCCTTTTCTTCTCCTTTCTTTATTCCTTTCCTTATACTATGGTACTGTGGTCGGTCTGGGACCGACCACCCCAATCGTTTTTTTACAACTATTATATATATATATATATATATATATATATATATATATATATATATATATATAAAACTATAAGTATATATATATATATATATATATATATATATATATATATATATATATACTTATAGTTTTATATATATATATATATATATATATATATATATATATATATATATATATATATATATATATATAAAACTATAAGTATAAATATATTAGGCTACTAAAAATTCCTAAAAATTTACAAATAATTTATAAAAATCCTAGAATTTATATTATTTTCTTATTTAATAGGAATACTAACAAGCACACATATAATATAGACACACATGCATTTATATTTACGTACATATACCAAATAAATTCTAATATAGAAAAAAATAATTTTTAAGGCACTAAAATAATTTAAAAATATTGGGGGTTACAAATAGGCCCTCACTCCTATTATGTAGGCCCCGCCTCTCGGCTCACTAATTCTCCTTCCATAGATTTTGTAACTGTATCTCTTTGTAGCCTACGTTATGCATCTCCCGGTTCCAACTTGCTTTCAGTTATACTTGACCAAGACCTCTCATACAGTCTTGACCAAACATAGTTAATATATGGGCCATATTAAATAAATAATACCTAGACTTCCTATAGAGTCTGTGACTATGATTAAAAATACCTCATACTTCCTATACCTCCTTGAAATTTGACCTTCTTAGAAGCCAAATTACTGTGCTTTCCCCGATTAACCAACTTCTATAAGTTGGGTAGAACATTGAACTTATTATACTCTACCTCTTAGAATGGGATTAGAATCGTGACCGTTCTTCCGTTTGTATGGAATTTATGAAACGATCTTTTATTTTGCATTTTATATCCCTTTGCTCGTGCGTTAGATAACTATTGTAATAGATTGCAACCTAAATTCTTTAAGTCAATCATAGAATCATTTTTGTTTAAATTAATAGCAAATTTTTTTTGAGGCAAATAGATCGCAAGCCTCTCTAAGGAACATAAGATTTTGGAATCAACAAGTGGATGGAAATGATTGGTTCCAATTAGACTAATAATTCAATGGTTTGTAACGTCGACCCATATTCGTATCATGTGATACCCTCGACCGTGATTTTGGTAATTGAAGCACAACGCTAGCCTTTTCCTTTCGACAAAGTTCACACTCACGAACTAGACTAGTCATGCTACTCACATGACATACATGTCCCACGCAAACGAACTTTCCAGTGCTCCATTTAAAAATTATACCACGTGTACACACATTGTTTCCTCAAAACAAACCATAAAGACCCAAATTTGACCTATTCGATTTCACCCATGCAAATATCGACCCATTCCCTTAACTAAACTGAATACTCAAGATCTATGCAAGACGTACACCTATGACGTATGCCTTCCAACAAGCAAGCGCATGCCTCCTACACAACACCAAACATCAGCCCACACATATTAGTCGTTTTGACTTAGAGTTTTCAAAACACTTGCCTAATCATATTCTATAGCCTGGTTCCTTAATTATCATCGATTCTCATCACTTGGCCATAAATGCTTCTTTCCTAAGTTTTCAAGCTCACTTCTTAGTTTTCCATGTTAGACGTAGAACGAATCCTTCTGAACCGACACACCTTAGTATATTCCAACAAGAGGTCGCTACCAGCTTGTCAGAAGCTTGACCCCTAGAGTGACAATGTTTGATTGTAGTAACTTTCTTATAGTTGTTTTTAACCAAGAACGTTATGGTGTTATCGAGGCTCACTTAGAATCCAAGACTGCGATCAGAAGTGTCCATTATTCTCGTGTCCCTCCCTAGAAATTGTCCTCCTCAAGGTCTTGTAATGACGACGATCTTTATGGGTGGCCAACTTCTATAAGTTGGATAGAGTCTAGAAGGAAGCATACCCCATCTTGTAGAATATGAGGTCAATTGGGATTCCTATGACAACCGCCCCTCTATCCTTTCAAAAATTGAGCTAAGATTTGACGTACCTACTCTCCCTCCGTACAAAATCTCAGAATTCTTGATATTATGATTATTTTTAATTTCGAGGATGAAATTGTCATAAGTTGGGTAGGATGTAAAACCCCTTATAATTTAAAGAAATATTTAAATTATTTTTGCATTTTATTTAATTCTAATTTATTTTTATCTTATTTATATTATATAAAAGGACTACAGCCATGGTTGAGTTTGAATATGCAAGATGACTAGAAAGTATGGCATGCCTAGCGTAGTCGGATGCTTTAGCTAGTATGCTAGCCATGTTAGGAATGCCATGGTCATATTGTAATCTCTTGCATGTTAACCATTCAAATTATGGCACAAGTTATATTTTTATTTAATTAAATAGTTAAGAAAGCCTTTATGACTTTTTAGGAGATCCGGTTGCACCAAACCTTCCCAAACCTCTTCCAAGTCAAACCCAATCCTATGTAGGCATGTTGGGAATTAGTGAATATTAATAATTACATTTATTTGTATGTAATTCAGATTTTGTAGTGTAATTACATAGATAGAATTAAATAGTTCTATATTAGAAAATCTCTTTTTAAATCCTCAATCCAATCAACTTGTCAACTCATCAAACAACCAAATCATGCCAAGTGGACCCCCACCATAATAATTTTGGCCAAGCAATCCCCCATGGCTGAATGCATCAAATTAAATAGGATTTAAATCCTAGATTGCTTAAAATTTATTTAAGGATACGTTTAAATATACCAACTTATCCCAAACCTTAACCAAATTCAAATCTTTCTCTCCCTCACCTTTGGCCGACCCAAACCCCTCTCCCTCTCCATAATTTTGGCAGCAACAAACTCCTTATAGCCTCCATACATCATCTCCTCATTGCACATCTCTTCATCCTTCACAAAAACTCATCTCCTCCACCATACATCCACGAAACCCCTCAAAACAAACCCTAAAAACTTCATCTCCCCCATCCAATCCTCTATATCCATTATCAACTCTCCCATACTCACCAAGAGAGGATTAGCAAGCGAGAATAGCGGAAAAGATTGGAGCTTTGATGAAGAGAAGTCATCATCACCCTTTCTAGCAAGGATCTTTGGTAACTATCCAAATCTTTTCTTCTAAAAACCTTTGCTAAAATTCTGTAAAAAATATGTTATTAATTCTGTAGAAATCATATTTTGATGTCTTTTGTTAGGTATAATCATCCATAAAGGTTTCATGAAATATATGCGTAATATTCATGTGTCGGTAGGATCAAAATTATCCCCATTGTAAAGGAACTATGAGTTATTGGTGCCTATTTTCAAAAATGAATTTTATGTGTGTTCATATACATAAATTAGAATTTTTAAGTATTTTTTTACGATTTTAGCAACTCAAATCTGGTTGAAAAAATTGTAGGTCAAAACTAGCTAATTTCGGGTAACCGGCTGACCTAGAATGTCCCAAACTTGTAGTATAAATCAACCCTTGTACCTCTGATATTATTCTATAAAATAAATTATTTTATTTTTGTTTAAAATATATTTTTGGTTATTTTAGCAATTATGAATCGTTAACTATGTTCCGGGCGAGTTTCGGATAGACTAGCTGACTTATTAATCAACTAGTCATAAATGTCTTTAGAAATATTAATTCAAAAATTTCAGAGATAAATCTGTAGAAAATTAGTTTAAATATCATTTTTATGGTGTTTATATAATTTTTAAGTATGTTATTGAAGTAGGGGCATAACCGACTAATTAAAAGTTAGAAACCCTAAAACTGTGTTTCGATGTCTCGTGGAACCTGTGTGTGATTGTATGGATCTAAATGGTTCAACGAGAGATTGAATATAATCTTAATACATTAATTTGAAAAATTAAGTTGTATCATAAGTTTCATAAGTAGTGACTTAATTTAGTTAATTAATTATCTAGGAGCGTCGGGTTCCGGAGGCGTGGACGCGGGAGCGACATTTCATATTTACAGCACGGAATCAGGCAAGATACCTTGCCATTATACTGTTTATATTTAGTTGCATTTTATTACATATCATTGTTCATTTATTTCCAGTTCTTACTGTCACGACCCGCACCCGCTTTTCGGATACGAGACGTGTCCAAGTCCAGCCTACGCCGCAGTGTCGGCGGTAGAACGCTGTCTAGCACATAAACAAGTCACAGAGGCAATCTAGATCTCATCCACAATATATGATACAACCCATTAACACAAATGAAACTGAATAATGAATGATAAAATAAATAGAGTATCCAGTTCATCATGAATCCAAGTTACGTCCGGTGGACACAAATCTACTACCAGTAGACAGAATAAAAATAATACAGAAAATAGAAATAATTGAGTCAAAACTGCTAATCATCGCAGTACCCTCGTCTGCAGTGGTACCGTGGTCCAACGCTGGCTCAATCCCGCTCGCGTGCACCTGGCTCAATACTCGGCTAAACCTGAAAAGATCATCAGGTCCTCAGAGGACTAGCAAACATAATATACAAGCCTTTCTAACAGTTTAACATGCATGAAAGAAATCCAAGATAAAAGTAGGAGAAACTAAACAAGCGCGAGACATGAATGTAGGAACAACTATGTATAAATGAACTGCTGAAACAAGTAAACGAGAAAATCAAGGCAATACCAACCCTCGCCCCGATTGTGGACTCGAAGGTTAGTTTCGAGACAAGTCACCCTCGCCCCGTATGTGGACTCGCAGGTGCAAGGGACAACCCTCGCCCCGTATGTGGACTCGCAGGTTGGAAACAACAAAATAAGAAAATAGCAGTTCAATCTATAACGTGATCGTCCTACGATACAACGTAAACCAGTACAAAAGAAAAACATGTCCAAAAAAGCTACAAGGCTAACTGAGAGCAATGGCAAGCATATGTCAGCGGTCAACTGAATAATGAAGCAGAGAAACATGTAAATAAAACTGTAAAGAAAGGCAAGGTATACTTGCCTTTGGTCCTGAGTTGCTGGCACAGGTCAAAATGCTGAGTCAAGGCCCAATAACCTGTTTTATGAATTAATAGAATCAAGACACAATTCAAGAGTGTAAAATAAACTTTATCTAATTAGGTTTCTAGGTTTAATCCTATTCTATTTGGTTTAGTTCCTCTTCAAGGTTGGGTCCTTTCCTAATGCTGACAGGAACCAAATGCCCTGCCTCTTATTCCTGCTAACCCCTACTACCTACACTCACTGCACCCTCTGGGCAGGGACCCTTCACCCTCAAATGCACATGCATACCGACTTTATAGCTGCTATTATTTATCATACACAAATACAAGGTTGTTCTACCTATGTCTATGCCCATATCACACAATTCCCTACATTCAGCCCTATAAGTTCTATTACACTCCCTCATATATTGACTGAAACTAGATCACTCTTGCTATCTGCCTTGCCAATATATATCCAATTATTTAACTGATAGGTGCATTGAAATGCCTAGTCAATGCCCTCACTCCTTCCAGGTTTGATACCCTATACTTGCTGTTCTGATACAGTATACACATCCATACCTCTATCTAAGGCACACCCAGATAAGCTACACTTGAGTTCATTGCATTGCTCATGTAGACGCTGCATGTTCCTGTGCTTCCCAGAGGTACAGGAAAACCCCTTCTTACTGAACCTCTTTCTTCTATTTTTCAACCTTAGATGTGGGTGAGCCATTGCTTCTAACTGCTAACTCACAAAAGCTCACAGGTTTAGGATTGCATAAAACAAATATAACCAAACCTGGGGGTGAAAATTATAGTGCAACTAGCAGAGCTGAAGCCACTTCGTGGCCTTCACGATATTGTACTTGTGTTAAGTAAGTTTCTGCACCTACCCACACTTACAACTATTGTGACATGTATAAAATACATATGAACCCTCACTGATTATACCCTATACTCGGGTTCAGGTGCAGTCAAAACCTTGCTACTGTTCCTCTTTACACATACTGTACAGTAAGATATTTGTACATAGTCTTAATCACATCCCAAAATGGGCTGAATTTAGCCAAGGGGATATAGTACCCTTGATTGAAGGATGAAATAGCAGAACAGTATTGCTAATAGGCCGAACATAGTGATTCATAATAAGAAGAAAACTAAAAAAAGAACTTGAAACCTGATTGGTTGTGAAACAGGAATACTCAAACAATATTGTATATCGAAGAAAATTTGGTTTAAAAAGATCAAAAAGGAGAAAAGGCAGCTAGAGTAGTGTAAAATTAAGAACATTTACACATCATATAAAATAGTCCTCTTACTGTCTTGGTCTTCGATGGTCTAGCCTGTCCATAAATAGGACTTAAATATGATACCTAGTAGGTGTAACTGATACATATCCTTATTCTTGTGAATCTTCAGGAAAACCCTGGGCTTCCCAACCAGGTAGTACTCTGAGGTTTATAGAAATCAGTGTATCCATACATAGATGGATATTCCTTTATGTTGGATCCAATCCGATACTCTGAGTCAGACATGATATTGAGTATCAAAAACTGATACTAGGGATCATATCGGTCCCTTCATTCTCTACATGGTTGATACCTGAATGGCCCTGTTCTTTCTCGATTATTCATTGTTGCAATGACTGACGCTGACAAAATATGGTTTGAATCTTCTAGAGTTCTACTTGCCTATATTGATACTCTCTTGTTTCCTGCAGAAATTCGTGTAGGAAAAGTACTAGGAATCCAATGATGGTTGCCATAGCCTGTCTCTGAATACAGGGTTGCTACCAAACTCTATTTGATACAGGATCACAGGTTCTATTTGGTGTTTGCTTGATATTGCAACTGGCTATCCCGTCCTAGTTTGGTACCAGCAGTGGATATGGGACTGAGTATCAATTGATTACTTGGGTCTGATCTAAGTACCCTTCTGATACTCGAATTGGTATTCATGGGTACTCTCGTGCCCGATACTTGGCTGCAGGTGATATGTCTCGTCATGCTACATGTGGAAGTTCACACAATAGCAAATAACAAGTTTGGGGGTTTATAAAAAAAGGGTAAACTTGACATCCCAAGTATTTACTATTTGATACAGATATGGTTTGCCATCATAACAACAATTATGGTCTTTAAGGAGTCGAGATGGAAGAGAAACTGAAAAGACAGTAGGCATACATACGATAACCAAACTCCCTTCTCCTATGAATCCCTATTTTTCGACCCTATTTAGCAACTAATCAACATCTAGTAAAATTAATAGGGACAGATGATGTATCTATTGGATATGTCGCGCTCCACACCCGTAAGGTGGCTTGACGCCCTCTCCTGCATTGATTAACCCTATAGTTGAATCGAGCTAACACACACATGTATACCAAAGGTGAACTCTGATACCACTCAACCCCGATACTCTTACGTTTCTATGTTTTAGAAAAATGCCTCAATTATCAGTTAAACGAATAGGTGTGTGATGTACTTGTAGAAAAGGAGGTTTGGATCATTACCTTAATGAAGAATTCTCCGTTGATTTGCCAAGGAAGTGCAGGCGGCCACAAAGAAGGATGTCTACAAACTTTACAAGAGATATTAGGGTTTCGATGGAGAAATCAATAGAGGGGTCGATCTGTAGCTCTATATATAATATGGTTAGGATATACGTCAGCTATAGATAGGATTTAGCTAAAAATCAGATTTGAATTTGGCGCATACAGCTGTGTTCGAAATTTGGATAGGAGGGAGGTTGACGTGCTCTGTTTAAACAGAGATTTCAAATGTAGCCTTTGCATCAAAGCCCCTGAATGTTTGGGGTTTAAAGGGTTCGGTTCTACTAGGTCTTTTGGACTTTGGGTTAAATACTTGATGTTTTGCACATCAGCCCAATGTAAACTAATGTCTGCAAAAACCCTTCCCTGCTCCCTTTCTTTATTTATTAAGGAAGGATAGCAATACAACTATGTATATATATTTCATATATACATTGGTTAGCCAAATCTATCTACGCATTAATTAATAAAAAAATAATTGAAAATTTCGGGTCAAGGACTCACAAACCTACCTACCTTAAAATAATTTCGTCCTCGAAATTCAAATAAGGCTATGATCTAAATAAAAAGTCAAAATTTGTTGCCACTAAAATATTTCCATGTTCTCACAAAATCTAGTATAGGACTAACAATGGTACCATTACTATGATGAACTATGAACTTCCGTCAACTCCTCCTTGTGCGGCTAGTAGTGGTAGGGCAGTCGCATTTTGTTTCGAACAAAATCTAGATACGTGTTGGTTGGAACCACAAGTCCAACACAACCCTAACCGTTTGCGGTACTGATCTTGGGTGTGGCCCCTCTTCATGCAATACTGGCAGGTGGGAACGTCTTGGACTTGATATGGGGCTGCTTGTGGCTGCGGCTGATACTGTTGTGCTGCGGTCTCCTCTGGGATATTGGATCGCTTGGCCGCTCTCGGTTGGTTGCTGCTTCCTTCTTGTGCGTCTCTGTCTCTCTTTCGTTTACGCTTCAATTATGTTTCTACCGCCTGTGCGATCTTTAAGATCTTCTCGTAAGTTGTGGCCTGGCTGGTGGCGATGGCGATGCGAATTTCATATGAAAGTCCCTTCCTGAACTTCTTGGCTTTGGCTGCAGGGGTCAAGGCGTCTACGAAGCGGCTGAGGCGGAAGAACTCTGCGGTGTATTCGTCGATAGAGAGGTTGCCTTGTTCCAGGCTCTCGAACTCGTTCTCTAACTCTTCGCGGGCTGCTTCAGGATAGAACTTTGTCTTGAACAGTTCCTTGAACTCCTCCTAAGTCACGTCTGGCACGATGAACCGAGGCTCGTCTCTATACCACATGCGGGCGATAACGTAGAGCTGCATGCCGGCATTTTCGACCTTCAGGTCTTCTGGAACTCGAGCCCTCCGAAGGTTGCGGTCTACGTTCTCTAACCACTCATCCGCGTAGAGAATCCCTTCTGTTCCTTTGAATTCTCTGGGCCTAAGGTCCGTAAAATTCTTGAAAACAGTCGTGGAGCGTCTCTGGTCTGGATAGCCTCTCTCAAGGTGTCGCAAAAAATGTCAGCCTGTCGCGTCTGAGAGGTCATCATCTGCTGGAAGATCCCAAGAAGCATGGCATTGTCCAGCGGAGTTGGCGGAGGCAGAACATATGCTGGGTACATGGCAGGCGCTAGATTCGTCATTGGTGTAGGGTGTATGGTAGGTACTGGATGTGGAACATACGCTGGCTGGAAAGGTGTAGGCTGATGGAAGGGTGCCGGTGGAGGAAAGTCGTCTCTACAGAATCTTGAGTATTGCGTTTGAACCGGGTCGCCCTGCTGAGTAAGCTGGCCTCCTTGCGTTGGCGGAGTCATGTACGAAAAGAATCCTGCTATAGCCGGTAGGGTGTTCAGGGAAGCGTTGTTCCTGTCTTGAGAATCCATTCACTGCAATAACAGAAAACATTAGATGGCACAAAAATTTCAAGCAGGATGCAAGTCAAGGATTCAATGAAAAATAGAGGTCAATAGTGAGTCAAGACACGTGGATGAGATCCTAAGTTTCTAATCCTATGTGCAGGCTCACGACGGCACAGTGATGCAACCGCAGTGATTAACGTAGACCTGTATGGGCCACCATACTTACAGTTCTTGATTTACTGTCTGCTTAGTGATATAGATGTACTTTATTATTATCCTTTGATTGCATATGGACTTAGAGTTAAGAGACTACCGTTGTAGTGTATTGCATATACCTTGACATAGTTGTACCATGAGGATGTGTGAGATGAGTAGTATGTAGAGGTTCTTACATGTGGGTTGATCTTCCATGCGCATGCGTTAGGGCTAACTGCTAATAGAGACGTGTTAGGAGACTTAGCAGTTAGTAGAGGTATATGGTCGTGGATGCGACTTGACAGGTACATTGGGTGGAGAGAACAATACCTGACGTATGGGCTTCTTTTCACTTCCCTGCTTACCTGTGCGCTCCGTTGGAGACGCAGGCTCCAGGTGCCCTCTGACGTTTTCTAGAGCGTTATTGACGTAGCCCCTTGCACATGATGCCCTCTGATGATCTTCGGACGTTACGGACGTAGGCCCCTGGTGCCCTATATGGGGACTATGCCGATCCTATTTACAGCCAGGGCTCATGCGTCGAAAGGATTGTTTCTCAACTGCATGATCACTTTAGTATGGTTAGGTTACCTATTTATGTCTTGTCACTTTCTTTAATTGTGGCATAATTTATATTCAGTATTTATATGGCATATTTATTGTATCTTGTTACGTTCCTCTGAGGACCTGGTTATCTCGCCAGGTGTGTGCTTTGTGACTTTTTGCAGATGTCCTAGCCAAGGCCGTGATCTTCTCCATCCCTTCGAAGATGATTGCCTTTGGTTCGTCTTGTCATTTTTAGATATCATTTCCTTGTATATTTCTTTCTTTTAAAATAGTTGGTAGTGGATTTGTCTCCGTCCAACTACATATATAAATGACAAATTCTTGAGTTGATTATAATATTATTCTTTATTGTTGTGGATGAGATTTAGTTATCATGGTTTTACTGCATTTTATAGCTTATGTATACATACGGGGATCCATACATTGGATTAAACTTTGTATGTATATAGCTGGCATGGATACGTACCTAGCCCTAAGTATTTTGGGACTGGGGCGTTACAGTGCTAGCGTTGAATAACCCCAAAACTGCCACCACCACGATTCCTATCACTAATCCTAATTGAGCCAACAACAGCCTTCCACGACAGGCCGTACTCAACGCCGTGACCACATATCCCGTAGCCGGCCATCGTGCTCGGCTCAAGCCATGTCCGCCGTGACCTCCTTTCCTGAGATCAGTCGACTCCATCACCACATCCTCCTCCTCCTAAGCCCTAGTCGGCCGGAGCCACACCACCTTGCCGCCAATGTGCGGATCTCTCCTCGTCGAGCCATCCTCCTCCTGCGCTCCGACCTTTCATCTCCGTCGTACCCTTTGCTGCGCTCTGACATGACTTCTAATAAAATTCCCTCTCTATCGCCCCGCCTGGAGCTCGTACCCCTCGCTCATCTCTTCCGATGGCCTCTCTCACCCTGACTCTTCTCTTCCCTCTTTTCTCTCTCTCTCTCTCTACAATTTTTTCCTCTTTTATGTCTAATGAAGTTTCCCCAAACGCTCTTAAGTCAACTATTTTCTCTCTGTCCCTTTTCTCTCATTTATAATTTTTTGTTTTGTTACATTAGGTTGATGGAACAGAACAACAGGATCACTGGGATAGGTTTTTGCTGTGGTGATTAGTTTTGTTTATTTTTTATTTTATTTAATATTTGATTTTAAGTATAATGTACAGAAGAATGAGTATAACTTTAGTATTTTCGATTATTTTAGTTATTTCTAAATACAATATATATATACTATTAAATTAGTATATCATTTAGCATTATGGTATTAAGATTATTATTATAAATTTTTTTAGTATAGTTACTTTAGAATAAACATATAATCTCAAAAAAGTTATATTCGATATAAATTAGTTTTTAGCCTAAATTATTTTTCTAGATTTTCAAGTATTTATTTATAATATTGTAAATAAAAGAAAAGGCCTAGTTTTTAATTATAATTAATTTTCAAATATAGTTTCCCAAATAATAAGTATTTTGTAAATAGTTATATACATTTATTTCTATAATTTCCTTCGATTATCTAATCTTATCCACGACCAACCATTCGATTTCCATCTAGATCGTGACTAGTCATATGTTCTTATTCCTTGTGGTTTTGACTCCTTCATGTCGACACTAGGCTAATCGGACTGTCCCGGATCCAATGGCACAATCCGTCCCATCAATTGAAATCATCTTACGTACTTTTGGCATCTACGACTATTGTGTCAACACAATCATATCGCGCGTCAACTGCAACTTAACTCAAGGCAAGTTTCACTATGGCGTTATATTACCTTTATTTTGCACTAGATGTATTTGTGTCGTCTTTTCACTGTTACATCTTCATATTTTTTGTTGTCACTCTTCTAGATTCATCATGATTATTGCTTGTACACGAGAGTTAGAGTCGCTAGAGTATATGTACATATTTATGCCTAATTTCTAGTTTATCGTGATTCTCGTTTATCGTGTTGTTAATGTTAATCGTGTTGGACATATAATTGCGAGACAGTTGGATGGGAGAATACAATTAGTAGACATGTGATACCCCAGTGTAGCCTAGAGTTTATTCGGTCAGGGGACCGTCTGACAGTGTTTGTTCAGTCAATACACCTCACATGTTGACTGTCCGATTACTAACCCAACCACATGTTGAACGTTGGTATTCTAAAACACACAGAACACGTGACCTTTTGTTGCTATATTGTTCATTCATTTCCTTTCCATCGAGTTGATTGTCAGGTTGTCATTACTCTTTCGTGTCATGCATTTAGTTTGTTTTCCTTATTATTGTTTCCTTCATTCACGTATATTATATTGGGCAGTGTGGTGTTATGGTGAACTTGTTCCAATCCTGACTGAATTTTTTTTTCAGTTGACAGATTCTTGATGACTTGCTATCTTGCTTTATGTTTCTTCGGGTGGACTTAGAGATATCTTGGAGGCAGAACCTAGAGACTAGTTAGATAGTTTAGATTTGTTGTATTAGATTTTGTGAGACCTTGTATTTGGTTAAATATAAATCTTGTAAATTTTGTAATTGATACAACTATTGTGAATGAGCAATAAAGATAGTATTTTATGAGCATTTTGTTTATTGTCGGCTAAACAGCTTACTGCCACTGACACTGTGACGTAGGATGGACTTGGACATCCACTCGCATCCAGAAAAGCGGGTGTGGGTCGTGACACTATCCTATGTGCTAAACGATCCAATATGTTATATGTTAGTACATTTAAAGTTTCTAGGACATACATGAAAAATGGCCAGTGACATTTACGTGGTGTGTTGTTTGTGAGTGATGCATTACACTAAGAATGGATCCGTATGTAGGACTCCATGAGCCAGTACGAATTCTTACTTAGGTACTCGTACTAATGTACAACAACTAGGGGATGATCATGTGGCCACGAGATGTGAAATCCAAGACCAACATAGGGTTTAACTAAACAACTCAATCTAGTAGATGCATGAGGAGGGAAAGAATCTCAATATCGTGTCACACTAGCCACCCCAGGTCCCGTCCTGACGTATCGGGTTGGCCACCACGGATATTGTTAATCTGCCTATATTGGATGACAATATTCGACTTCTACGTGCTATGAGTTATATGTTCCGCAAGGTAGGCTTTCGAGGGACCGGTGCATAATCAATGTGCTACGCATTACAGAATTGGATTGGCTAGCCCTGCTAGAAGCGACACGATATGAGGATTCCTATAAACAACATTGGCGGGATAACCCCGTCAAATATATAAAGTCGTAGGAATGATTGGCCGCTCGCAAAATGACTTTCTTGTGATCTGTATCTCATGTCAGTAGCCGAGGAATGTGGACTGTCATGGTGCATCGTCCAACTCATGTTCTCGTTGGGTTGTTGGGTTGGGCTATCATGTTATGACAGGCTATGGTCCGAAGTTACGACCAGAAGTCCATAACTTGACCAGTGTTATAGGATATATCTTATCTCAATACAATATTGGCACTGTTTGTCCTTGTCTGGTTGTAATGGTGCCGTATAACTACTACAAAAATGGTTAACAACGACAACCAAAAATACTAGTTGATAACATTTGTTTGGCTTTCATCTACGTTACCGTCATCTTTATCACGAGAAAATAATGACAGCTCGACGCACGTCGTCGTTATCAATGAAAGATGACTTTGTGTGCGTCATCTTTATTTGTAAAAGATGACTCTATATGTCATCTTTATTTACAAAACATGACTTTTATCGTGAGACGATAATGACATCTTATACATGTCATCGTTTTATATAAAAGATGACTTTTAGTATCTTACACATGTCATCTTACACATGTCATCGTTATTTATAAAAGATGACTTTTATCATGCACAAACAATGACAGCTCAACACACGTCATTATTATTTATGAAAAATGACTTATATACTTCATCGTTAATTACAAACAATGACTTACATGGATCATTTGTATTTACAAAAGATGAATTACTGATGGTACAACAACGATGGCTCAAAATACGTCATTGTTTTATATAAAACATGACTTTTATGCATCATTGTTAAATACAAACATTGACTTACCTGTGTCATTGTTTTTTTTATATAAAAGATGACTTTTATCGTGGAAAACAATAACAGCTCAACATTCAACACACATCATTATTCTTTATAAAAGATGACATATATGTAGTTCCCCGCTTCCGATAGATGACGGACTCCGTCATATGCTTGCGCCGAGTCAGAACGACCGAAAACTTAGATGGCCATCTGACTCGATCGCTGAGCTTGGTAAACGATAACACCTTGTGGCATCGATCAAATCGATTTGGACGAATGTTACTAGAATCGATCCAATTAATAGTACGACTTCTGTTGGAATAAGTCCTAGATGTAGCAGGCTGCATCTCGACGAGTGAGCTCTATATAATAGTCCCTTCGATAGGACAAGACTGATGTATAGTTTTCTTGGAGCTTATGCCGCTTGGTTTATGAATATTTTTTTACATCATTTTCTGAATGCATTCTACGAATTTCGAAATGAAGGATTAAAGAAGGAAATTTGACTAAGTGTTGGTGCCATTGCAGGAGCTCGCATAACTGAAGCTTGAACGCTGTGAAGCGCTTCGACTATCGGCACGATCGAATACTTGGTGGGTGGTTTGGCCCCTTCTTTTTGACTATCCCGTAATTCTTTTGCCTCAAACTTATTCAAATCGACGGTGCCAAGTTAAACGCATGCCAATCCACTAAGATCAAGAACTCAAAAAATGTATCAATTTAAAGTAATTTACTACGAAAATATAAATTTTGCACCAAAACGAGAAAAGATAAGGTTCTAGAAAAGAGATATACTATTCCATGATCTGCAAAATAAAATAATGAAACGTTGGTTGTGGCATACGATGCCTCGGAGGAATTTGGTGCCTACGGGACGTTATATTGGAAGTACAGCTTTGGGGAAAATGACTTAGTTGCATGAGTTGGAAAAAATGAAAATGTTGCTTAATACTGTCCATGCTATGCAATCTGTTTCATATGTTAAACTGTTCTTGCATTTGCATGGTCATGGACAACTTGTGCACAAGGGTTTCTTCGAAACTGTATCCGGGGCATCGGAACCGAATCGACCTAGAGAGAATTTGAGATTTTGTGCTTGGCACAAGGTATTACAGGACCTCCAGCCAGGCTTGTAACCTAGTCTAATAGGGTGCGTCGTAATGCTATGATGAATAGTCCCTCGTGGTGACTAACACCGATGACCACATGTAAGATAACATGCTCACCTATTGTCTTATGCAGGTGGAAATTATAATCTCCTTTTTTTATGTAGGGACGAGCACAGCCATGGTAAGAATGAGATAAACTGCCATAATTTCTGTCTGCTTTACTGTTTCGAATGGAAGGCTATCAATATTATTACGCCCCGCTCCCGTAGGAGCGATCGTCCTCGCTAAGGCGTGATGCTGCGTGAGCCTAGATTGCTCTCACGTAAAGCGGATTCCATAACGGCCGATTACAGGCTAAGCGACGGGGTCGTCGCACAGAAGTCCCAAGCGGAAACATTGATACAACAGCGAAAATTTGAAACAAAATACAAGTCATACAGAAATACTCTTTTATTGATATTGGAACAAAGATTACAATGTGGCACGAGGCCAATATTACAATCACTCAAGCTCACTCTTCTCACATTAAAAGTCACTCTGCTCTCTCTCATCTCTCAATAAAATTTGAGTAGGCCAGCGAAAGCATTAGATAGGCAATTTCCATACATTGTGTTCCATATAAGTCTAGACTCCATGTGGCCGTAAGCCTCGAATAGTCAAGGAACTCCGAGCCTTGACGCATCCAAGCGAGCTTTGTACCACGAGCTTATACCTGTGCCTGCATATGAAAACTGTGTAGGTGTCAGTACTCAACTGTTCTGGTGGAATGAGCTTCTCGCCCACCCATACAAAACCAACACGTTCATTTATTTTACACAACATAATCCCTTTACGATTGTCTTTCCACTCTTGCCTTAGGATCAGTTTTAAGACATAGACTCTTGGCCTATTTTGTGTCTCCAGACCATCCCGTACCTGGCAACTAGCAACTTACTAATACTTTGCCTCGAGACCCTTCTCGTGTCAACAACGTCAACTTATCAAGTCATGTTTGCCTTTCGGCCCATACTCAGAGACGCAACTACACGATAGTACACAATTTATATGTGATCGTGCTACATATCCATTATGTCGTCAACATGGTCGTATCATGAGACCCATTCGTGTGTCCATATTGAGGCCGTGCCTCGCAACTCAGTATGACTTAACCATATTGCCGTCTCGCGGCCCTTGTTAATCACCAACTGACCAAATCAAGACTTGTGAACTTAGTGTCACCTAACCAACTTTGCCTTGCGGTGATTCCTGACTTAAACTCGCAAAGACTCAAATCTAACTTGTGCAACTCTATGCCAACAACTTAAGACTCGACGCCACATCTTGTGCCGAAGCACGGTGTCTACATTTCAGCCAAATCTTAGGCCCCAAACATTATCTTCTGATCGTGCACCTATTCAACTCGACTCAATCCAAAGATACATCAGCAGATTGCCACCTGTGACGACCCATCTATATGAAAGGCCACTAGCATCACAAGCTATCCTGGACGTATAGTTTTTTTAATCGGGGGTCTAGTCCCGTTGCAAGTCCCCACTTAACCTGTACTATTATCCTTGCACGACTATACCCTGTTTTCTCCTAGGCCGAGTCGGTCACGTGGCCCCAGGTTGTTGCTCGAGGAACCATCGCCCTTGTCGACAAGTTGTCCATGACCATGTAAGACTCGACTCGAACTGACGTCTCACACAGTCATTCTTCTTCTAATGTTACCATCCTTTCAGGACCAAGTTCAAGACTTCTAACATTTGAGACCGCCTCGACGACCCATGGTCGCGAGCATTCTTCCTTGTTGCCCTATAATTTTACTCAACTCAGGAACACCTATTTAATAGTCATTTTTCCAAACTCTATTTGAATCAACTATGGCTTGTGCAATAAAACACTAAGTCCTGACATCGTGCCTTAAGCCAACTTATGTTCTATGCGACACTACCGCCTAACTCATACTCCATATGACTAGCTTTGAGACCGTAGGACTTCGTGGCTATACCCAGCTGTAGAACTCATGGGACCGTGCTTGCAACTACTCCGATATCCTAAAATAATTTTGCATAACATAATCGTGTAATAACTTGACGAGCAAAGACTGTGTCAAGCATTACATCATAATCATAGGAACGTGTCGTGCACGCGTTCGACTTTGAACAACCAAGTTTTTTAGGTGTCTAGACTTATGCCACAAGCCGTGCGATACCACTTAACCCGTCAGACAAGCAAAGGCTATGCCAAGCCTTGGACGATGGGACCGTACATGCTCTATCAAGCATTATGCGAGCGACGCCTATGACTTTAGGCTAACTCACAACTTTGTGGCGAAGACCAAATTTTCCCTCTCCCAAGCCACGATGACGAAGGACCGAGTGTCATTCTGAAAGCCATCGTACAACGATTATAAGCCGACCGTGGGACCTTGTTTATTTTCTAGCTCAATTGACCCGACTTGGGATTATTCCCTTAGCTATGTGGATTCGTCTCTTTTATTATCAAGCCTACTCGTGCATTGAAAACTTTCGTTTTATTAGTGCGAAGACTAATACAAGGCAAGTTCACCGAAGCCACCCACCTGAACGAGGAGTCGCCTCGACCGAGCAGGTTTTCGAGCAAGCCGTTGCATGGCTAAGTCCAAACTCCATTGGCATTTCGATTCCTCCGATTGACTGAGCGGGACGGGGCACTACAAATATGAACTGAATTCGTTTAGTTCTAAATAGAAAAAAACTCCAATGTATGCCTACCTTAACAAATCAGAGTCGGTTTAGACGAGTGGGTTCGTCCCGCTCACTAGTGCATTTCGAAGTGTACTAATCTCCAATCCCATAGGTGACAAAGAATCTGGGAGTATACGTCGTTAAGCCAAAGCTGAAGTTCAGAGAGGTGTTTTGAAGCTCTTCCTATTCTGAAGTATTTTGAAGCCAATTCATTGAAGGCTTCCAATGTATAAAAGGGTGAATGTATGGAACGACAAGTGTTAGTTCAGGCAGCTTGTCGAGTATATTTCTTTTGTGGGTTATTTATAAATAGCCCCTATGGTTTGTACGCTTTTTGGTAACTGTCTCCGTTGTTTTAAAAACAAAGAATACCACCCTGGGTGCTTAATTTTCCTCTTACTTTTTTCTATGCACCAGAGGGTACAACTAATTAACTCTATAAACCAGGGGGTGTTCTTCATTTTTAAAATAATAGGGACAGTTACCAAAATACGTACAAACCATAGGGGGTACAACTAATTAACTCTTCTTTTGTTTCAATCAATGTAGCCGTAACGACATATCCAAGATAATATGACTTGCACTTCGTTGCAAGCTATCAATGAAAAGCATATTTCTATATTCCTATACCGCGTGTTCAATTACTCTGATATTTGTGAAGTTTTCAACTTGATGTACTCAAATAAATGATCAAATGTAATGTTCTTGCCTTGTACGAGTGCAACTCCAGACTCGTACGGTATCATGCCTTAGCGAGGGCGATCGATTCGGCATAATAGAAATGTGGACGAACGGTTTGTCAAATCGGGGCGTAAAAAATTGGTATCAGAGCACAGTTATGTTTCCTTGGATTTTTTAAAAATATTTCATTTTGGAATGTTCGTTGTGATTGCTTAACTGAATGCTTGTTGACATGTTGCATGAAATAAAAGTTCCATACAGGTAAGCTCGTAGATATTTTTGAAAAATACTAACGGGTTTACTTTTTTGTAGGAATGACTAAGAAAAATAAAAATAATCCCGGCACAACAACCAACGCTGTGGATAGTTCGTCGAGTTCGAAGGGCGTTAGCCCTAGCGAGACTACAATGGAGAAAATGCTGTAGTTGATGGAGTTGCAACAGCAACAGCTTGAGATGCAAATCAAAGCCCAATTCGGGGTACAGTAGAAGCAAATGGACGACCTAACACAGATCGTAAGCAATATGGTGTGCAAAACCAAAGCAGCGGTCGTGGCATCTGAAAAGAGAAGTCATTCCAGAGGAAGTCGAGGATAAAGTTCAACCACAAACGATGAACTCTTCTTCCATGTTCAAAGCAACGGAGTTCCGTAAGTTGGACCCGCCGAAGTTCAATGGACTAGAAGAGCCTGATGTGATCGCGGGATAGCTCACAGAGATTGAGGACTTATTTAATCTCCTCTGCATCAAAGGGTCCCAGAAGGTAGCATGTGCGACACTACAACTGTAATTGAGGGCCTATGACTGGTGAACGACTAAGAAACAGGAAATCTATAAAACCGACCCCAACACTAAGATTTTTTGGGAAATGTTCAAGGAAGCTTTTTCTTGAACAGTATGGTCCTCGTGCCGTCTGTCAACAATAGGAGGATGAGTTCATGATGTTAAGGTAAGGGAATATGGATGTTGAAGATTATGATGCAAGCTTCTCAAAACTTACAAAATTTGTCGGCGCCTTCCTACCCAACAAAAAAGAATGGTGCGTGCGTTTTCAACAAGGCATGAACGACGAATTGCATAAGGACGTCATTAATCAGCGATGCCAAACTTATCATGAATCCTATGAAGCTGTACTTGATAGCGAGTGAATCTTTGGCCGTATGTCTCAACGAGCAGTGCCAGTCGTCTGCAATAATTTTAATAAACGACCTAACGACGCTGGAGGGTCTGGAATGCAGAAGCGTCCAAACACATTTGAAAATCGAGGCTCCTATAACGGAGTACGGTGTAACATGTGCGGCAAAAATAGACATCAGACATTTCAATGCATGGTGTCTGGATGCTTCAGATGTGGTAAGATTGGTCACAAGTCTTATTATTGTATCCAAGGGAGAACGAACCCCCTAAGAAACGTTCCGAATCCATACAGAAATAATGCTCCAAATCAAAATAGAGTGCCTCCACTCCGAGACGCAAATGCGATGCCGGTGAACCTGCAGAACAAACGCCATAGAGCGTAAGGCCGAGTGTATGCCTTAACTCGGGATGAGGCATTCGAGTCCGATACTGTTGTAACAGGTATATTACTCTATAAAAATATATTTGCTCGAGTACTATTCGATTCGGGTGCGACGCATAGTTTTATATCTGCTGATTATGCTAAAGAAAATAAAATAGCAATGCAGTCACTAGATATGAACATTAGTGTTAGCACTCCATCGGGAGTCGATACCTGCAAACTTTATTTGTAAGAACGGCTACATTTGTATCGGGGGAAAAAATTTATCCTTGGAAGCCGTTGTACAAGACATTAAAGAGTATGACATAATCCAGGGCATGGATTGGTTGGGCGCTTGTCATGCAACAATCGAGTGCGCGGAAAAGAGAGTTGTGTTTCGTCTTCCTGACGAGACAAATTTCTCGTATTCGTGCGATACAGTCTCGAAGACGGCCATGGTGGTATCGATAATTTCGGCGAGGCGTATTCTGTATTCAGGCTGTATGGGATACTTGGCATCAGTTCGAGATATGAGAAAGGATAATACAAACACAGTACAGATTGATGTTGTGGTAAATGTTTTTGGCATTTTTCCTGACGAGATGCCAGGAATGCCACCAGATCAAAAAATAGAATTCAGCATCGACACCTTCCTGGATATACGACCGATATCAAAAGCACCTTTAAAATGGCTCCAGTAGAACTGAAGGAGCTAAAAGTGCAATTACAAGAGTTGCTAGATCGTAGATTTATTTGCCCTAGCATCTCTCCGTGGGGAGCTCCTATACTATTTGTGAAAAAGAAGGATGGATCGATGTGGCTATGCATCGATTATCATAAAATCAATAAGGCGATCGTGCGGAACAAGTATCCATTACCACGAATAGATGACTTCTTTGACCAACTGTAAGGCGTGTCAATATTTTCAAAAATTGATCTTCGTTCAGGCTACCATCAATTAAAGATCAAGCCCGATGACATATCAAAGTCTGCGTTCCGTACTCGATATGGTCATTATGAATTCCTAGTTATGTCATTCGGTTTGATGAATGCCCTAGCTGCTTTCATGAATCTGATGAACCGAGTCTTCTGACCCCAAATCGAAAAAATTTGAAGTCATGTTCATCGACGATATACTTATCTATTCGAAGAATCAAGAAGAGCACACAGAGCACTTGAAGACGGTACTGCAGACTCTGCGTGAAAACAAATTATATGCCAAATGGAGTAAATGCATGTTCTGGATGAGTAGCGTGACGTTCCTCGGACATATAATTTTTGCCGAAGGCGTCGCGGTGGACCCAAAATAAATTGAAGCGGTGGTAGATTGGAAACGACCTACCTCGACTGGCGATATTCGAAGTTTCCTGGGCTTAGCATGCCACTACCGAAGATTCGTGCGAAGCTTTTCAAAACTAGCGTCACCTCTGAGTCGCCTCACCTAGAAGGAAGTCGTATTTGAATAGAGTGACGACTGTGAATCCAGCTTTCAAGAGTTGAAGCAACGACTCCTCTCAGCTCCAATCCTTGCACTTCCAAATGGTCCAGAAGACTTTCAGATATTCAATGACGCATCGAGAATTGGCCTCAGATGCATATTCATACAGAAGGAAAAAGTCATCTCCTTTGCTTCACGGCAGTTGAAGTAGCACGAGAAAAAATATCCGACGCATGACCTAGAATTGGCGACAATCTTGTTTGCATTGAAACTCTGGCCGTACTACCTCTATGGTGTGGCTAGCAGAATCTACACAGATCATAAAAGCCTCAAATACTTGTTTACGCAACAAGAACTCAACTTACGACAGCGACGTTGGTCGAACTCATAAAAGATTACGAGCTAACGATCGAGTATACGTCGGACAAGGAGAACGTCATAGCCGACGCGCTGAGCAGAATGTTTATGGCATCACTGGCCCTAAATAATGAGATACATCGAGACTTTGAAGTGATGGGTATAGAACTCAAAATTGAGTATCGACATCTGCACTTAGCTCAGTTGAAGCTTGGGTCGAGCCTGATTAGAAAAATAAAGACCGCACAGAAAGACGTTCATTCTTGAAGAAGCTGTACGAGCTGATTTCAACAGGAAGTGCGACCGACTTTACGGAAGACGGAGACGGGACAATACGACTAAAAGGAAGGCTCTGCATTCCTAAAACTATCGAACTCAGAAAAGAAATTCTAACGGAGGGACAATATGCGAAATACTCGATACATCCTGGGAGCACCAAGATGTACAAGGACTTGCGCACAAACTTTCGGTGGCACGACATGAAGAAGGACGTGGCTACTTTCGTGTTGCAGTGCATGGCATGTCAGCAAGTGAAGGTAGAACACCAAAGGCTAAGCAGAGAGCAGCAGAATCTCGCCATTCCTGAGTGGAAGAGGGACAATATCTTGATGGATTTTATTGTGGGATTTCCGAAGACACCGCGGGAGAATGATGCGATTTGGGTCATTGTTGATAGATTGACCAAGTTAGCTCACTTCATCGCAATTAAAGTAGCATAGAGAGTCGATCGGTTAGCGTAAATCTATATCGACAAGATTGTTCGACTGTACAGGGTACCGACCACAATAATTTCGGACAGAGACGGGCGATTCCTATCGCAGTTTTGGACAAGCCTGCAAGCGGCAATAGGGACCAAATTGAATTTTAGTACCTCATACCACCCCTAGACAGACGGTCAGACGGAGAGGGTGAATCAAATCTTAGAGGATATGTTGCGTCTGTGTGTGTTCGATCCAATGACTAGTTGGGATACGTATTTGTCGCTTACGAAGTTTGCGTATAACAATAGTTATCAGTCGAGCATTCAGATGGCTCTGTATGAAGCGCTCTATGGAAGGAAGTATCGTTCTCCAATATGCTAGGAAGAAGTCGGAGAGCGACAAGTGCTCAGACAGGAACTGGTGGAGCAGGCCGTCGAAAAGGTCCTCTTGATCCGATATAGACTCTGTATCGTGCAAAGTCGACGAAAGAGCTACACAGATCTTCGTCGATGACCGCTAGAATTTTTGGCGGGGACCATGTGTTTTTGAAAGTAATGCCCATGCGTAGCGTGATGCGGTTCGGCATTAAAGGCAAATTGAGCCCGAGATTTGTATGCCCTTTCGAGATTCTTGAGCGGGTTGCAACTGTTGCTTATCGGATCACACTACCTCCTGCCTTGGCTGAAGTACACGATGTTTTCCATGTTTTACAACTTCAAAAATACGTACATGATCCAAGTCACGTGGTTAGCTTCGATCAGTTAAAGCTACGTGCTGACTTGTCTTACTCGGAGGAGCCTATTCAAATTTTGGACCGTAAGGAGAAGGTATTGCAAAATTGATCGATGTCCTTGGCCCGCGTGCTTTGGCGGAACCATTCAGTTGAAGAATCGACGTAGGAAATAGAGGCAGAGATGAAGGAGAAGTACCCTATCACGATCCGCTCCCGCTTTTCGGGATACGAGTGCGTGTCCAAGCCCAGCCTACGCCGCAGTGTCGACGGTAGTACGCTGTCTAGCCACAATGCACATATCACATAAAATATTACTTTATTGCTCATTCACATTTCTAAATCAATTATAAAATTTACAAGATTTATATTTAACAAAATACAATATTCACAAAATTCTAATACAACAAATCTAAACTATCTATTAGAATCTATGTTTGGCCTCCAAGATGTCTCTAACTCCACCCGAAGAAACCCAAAGCAAGAGAGCAAGTCATCAAGAATCTGTCAACAAAAAAAATAGGTTTCTAGTCAGGAATGGAACAAGCTCACCATAACACCACACTACACAATATAATATACATGCATGAAGGAAATAATAATAAGGAGAACGAACTATATGCATGACACAAAAGAGTATAGCTATAACATAAAGACAACATGACAGTTGACTCAGTGGAAAGAAAACAAATAAACAATATAGCAACAAGAGGTCACATGTACTGTGTATTTTAGAATACAAGTGTTCCGCATGTGGACGGGTTAGGACTGTAGAAGCATAAAATAAACTTCATAGACCAAGTCAAAGAAGTTGAAAACTTTACGCAAAGTCAGACTCTACGCAAGGCCCATTTAAAGACTCGACTCTACTGAGTCAGATTCAAGCTCTACGCAGAGATCAAACAGAGTCTAACTCTACGCGAGCTCCTTTACTCTAGAGTCATCCTCAAAACTTTATAAGAGAGCGACAGGCTGTCCAGACTGCATTTAATGCGTATGATACTGTTCTGACAGAATGATTTTCTGACAGAATATTGCACAGAAGTCGAGAAGATTTTTTGTACCAAATCTAACGATTGTCGTTTAATGTGCAGTTGAGCTACTTTACGCTCAATAGATCGCTTCTTTTACGCATGAAAGTCATTTGAGTTTTTACGCTCATGGCTATCTCAGCTACTTTTGTGTGCGTAGAGTTTATTTGAGCTAGCTATATGCTCAAGGCTATTTCTTAGCCACTTTATGCAGGAAGCTTACTTTAGGCTATTTTACGTTCAATCTTTTCTGGCTATGTGAGAACGTGGTCTGCATAAGTGGCTTCCATGCCACACTTATCGAGGAACGTGTGTACGTGCTCTTCCCATATTGTTGAAGTTATGGGACACGTGTCACCATGCGTAGAGACTACAACTCTTTGTGGGACACGTGTCATCATGCGTAGAGGTCGATTTTTAATCATGGGTGGCAGTTAATTGCGTAAAGACCCAATTATGTTGCTTTTTACGCACAGATGGTCTAGTCTATAAATAGACTTATTTTTAAACATAAAACACAAAAAATCACATAGAGATCAGAGCCCAGATACTTTGAGAGAAAAATGATTTTCTAGAGCATTTCTCTTCAACTTTTCTTCAAGAACAGAGTGAAGCAAAGCAGAAAAGCATTCGACCTCGCCATCAGTGCCCAGTGTGTCGATACCTTTCTAGTGACTTAGTTCTTCCAGCTGTTCATCTTCTAGCAGTTTTCTTCATCATCATCGTGTGGTCCAAGGAACAAAGTGATCGTTCTCAGATTAGACTTCCATAGCAATACTTCTCAAAATTTATTTGTACTTTTGTACTTTTTTCATTTTCTTTCAAAAGCCTTTCAAGGGCATTTTGTTAAGTGAAACAAAATGGCGACTCTGCTGGGGAAGACTTTCTCCTCCGACGAGAAAGAAATTGCTCAATATGATGATGTGTCGATTGGATCGACAAAGAAGACTCTGGTTGTTCAATTCTACCAGACTGCTTATGAAGAAATGCTCCGAACTGGGGGTAGTATTCGCTGCTCCAATGTTCAAAAATCACGAAAGGTGCGAAAAGTTTGGATTCCTAAGTCCAAAGCACCCTCTGATCTCCCTGTTGTCTCTGAAGGCAAGGGAATTCTTCCCACTCCTGTTGTTGGGGCTCCCGTCTATGACGAGGCAGTCCCTACTTCAGTTTTGCGTCCAGTGCATTCAGTCTCCCATCTGTGATGTGGTAGACGCTCAAGTCTTGTGCTCTACGCATAAAGGCAAATCTCCCGTCTGTGACGTGACAGGTACTTCTGTTTTACGCTATACGCGTAAAGGCAAATCTCCTATCGGTGACATGGTAGATAAAGTTCACAATGGTGCTTTTATACCTAAAGTGAACTTGCCTATATGCGTGCAGCGTAAAAATAAGCCTTCTGTTACTATGACAGACAATTTCTTTGGTTTATCCAAGGAAAATAAAAATTGTGGCAAAGCTTCTGTTTTACACCAACAATCCTCTAATACTGCTTTACGCAAAGTGCCTAATCTTAGGATTACGCACAATGATGATGGTGTTCGTACAGCACAAAAATCAACTCCAGATTTACGTACACACCTTCAAGCACGTAAAAATGCACAACTTTCTGCCAATGAAGCTATTAATCTTTTTTTTACGCAAGGGACTGGATATTTCTCTGTCCCAAATATAAAAAAGAAGATATTACCTTCTACTTCTTCTGATTTACGCGAGTTGCTTGTACAAAAGTGTAAAAATCGAAAATCTTCTGTGATACTCCTCCAAGAAAACCATCATTGTGAGTGTCATCAAATTATGATTAAATGTTGCTGTTCTGCTACTAAACGGTCAGTTTTTAACCGATTAAGCTACAACGTACCTCAGCAACAACTTGATGACCAAGAATGTGAGTTGTCTTATGCATCAGTCAATATGGCATCTCATATCAATAGAGGATGACGTCCAGGACACAATTCGTCCCGGACTCCAGGTCAACAAAGGTTTAACCAAATTCTTGACATTTTTGAAGGAGTATATCAACATACTCGGTCAAGAAGTTAACGACCTTTAAACATGCATTCTTCAGATTCAGAGGCTGGGGTACCCAGTACTTGGAGTCAGAAACTGATAGCGTTGATTCATACCTCTACACCAATCCCTCTTTATGTTCAAGGGAGGTTGAATCTTATGTTATTGGAGAAGAACCAGAGATGTCTACTTCTAACACAGAACAACGTCTTTCGGCAGTAGAATAATCGCTGAAGGACATGCTTGCTATGATGCAAAATATGTATCAAATAATGATGACTCAATAAATAGTCCAACCAGCAGTGGCAACACTAGTGCAAGTAGCAGCACAAATTCAAGATAGTCAAGGGGTTGACATACCTTTGAATAATCTGAGTCAAGAGCCTGCTATCAATCAAAACTCTGTATCTCCTGATTTTCTTATTCCAGAGGATGTATCACCTCCGGTGGGGGTTACGGTACATCCAGTCACTATTCAATCAAATGTGCTTCCTCAAACTAGTGAAGCTATTCAAGCAGTGCGTGAGTTAAAAGCACATTTTGAGGTTCTTAAGCACAAAGATCAGCTCCAGAGGTTGGGAATCAAGCAACCTTATCCTCTCCATTGGAATGATGTGCCTTTTCCTCCCAAATTCAAGCCACAATCTATGGTATTATTTGATGGAAAGGCTTCACCACGTCAATATATCAATTATTTTGATATTATGACTGTGTATCTACAGAAGAATGATGCTTTTCTCATTCGAGTCTTCATTGGGTGTTTGATAGGTTCAGCATACGACTGGTATCGCAGTCTACCCGATAATTGTATATCATCTTTTGACGAGTTTAAAGCAATGTTTCTCTCCCATTTCTATGAAGGAGGAATGGACATGAATATGTCCTCCTTAATAGAAATTAAACAAAAAGGAAAGGAGGATACTCGGACGTTCATTGAACGTTTCCGATAGGCTACATTAAAAATGCCTCCTGGTATGCCAGATTCAGCATTGATTGATACATGCAAAATAAATCTGCGACCAACCATCGCTATTTTTACAGGCTCTCAATTCACAGATTGGGCCTCGTTTATTATAGTAGCAGTTTCAGCCGAGACCAATGGTAGATTGGCTCGCAAACATAGGATGATCTTCGCCTCAGAAGATAAACGAAAGAAAGCCTCTTCAGGCAACAACTCTAGTAATCGCAATAGGAAAGGAAAAGAAACCCTAGTGGTAATCCTTTCAAAACCCAAAACAAAACCAAGTAATCCGGAGTCTTCTAAGCCAAAAGAGGAATACTCTTTCGATGACAGTGATATTCCTGGGATATTTTAATGTCTTATGAGGAGTGGTAAACTTCAGATTCCAGAGCAAAAAGGACCTAATAAAGTGGATTTGGTCGATAATCCCAAATATTGTATCTATCATAGATAAAAAAATCATCCCACGAAAGCTTGCTATGTCTTGAAGAAGAAGATTCAAGAATTGATAAATGCTAAAGCTATCGCTTTAACTAATGATGATCATACAATCACAACCAATATGGTTTCTCTTTAATTTGAAGCTTTTCATCCACAACAAGTTCCTGATGGGGTTGTCCCAATTTCGAAGGCGACGATGAAGATTATGAATCTTCCACCAGCCAGAGATCAAAGTGAAGGATTAGTGCCTCTTACTTTAAAAAATGGTGAAATCATGTGGGTACTGTAAACCCCCAATATTTTTAAATTATTTTAGAGCCTTAAAAATTATTTTTTCTATATTAGAATTTAATTAGTACATGTACGTAAATATAAATGCATGTGTGTCTATATTATATGTGTGCTTGTTAGCATTCCTATTAAATAAGGTAATAATATAAATTCTAGGATTTTTATAAACTATTTGTAAATTTTTAGGAATTTTTAGTAGCCTAATATATTTATACTTATATATATATATATATATATATATATATATATATATATATATATATATATATATATATAGTTGTAAAAAAAAACGATTGGGGTGGTCGGTCCCAGACCGACCACAGTACCATAGTATAAGGAAAGGAATAAAGAAAGGAGAAGAAAAGGAAAAAAAATATTAAAAGCAACTAACCTACCCCCATGAGGGCGGGTCCCACGCCCCCTAAGCCCCTGCTGCGTGCAGCAGCAACACACTCGACGAAACCCAAGATTTGTGGGTTCACAAATCCAAAAACCTATTAGTATTAGGTTTTGTGGAAAGTTGTTATAAATATAACTTTTCTACAAGCCTCAAAACCCTAATCTTCCAAAACGGAAGTTGAAGCTGATTATACCCCCTTCGCCCACGACTTCGTTTCACCAGCGACGGAGCTTTGTGCGCGACGAACGAAGCATCGGAAGTCTGCCCCGCGTCACCCACGGAGCAGTTTTCCCACTCAAGGTACCCTACTTCTCTACGATGTAACGTAGCACCGATTTTTGATCCGTAAGATTTTCTGGAAAGTAGACTTGACCCTCTTCTAGATCCTTCAGATGGATTTCGAAACAACCCATTGACTTGCTCGAAAAATCGAGACGAAGTTGAACAAAAAATCTGTTTTCTGTAATGCTAAAAACTGTTTTAAAATGACAACTTGTCGGCCAATTTTTTTGCTGTACAGTAAAGTACTGTAGGAAATAATTGAAACCGTAAAAGACAATATAACTGAGATCGCAACACATCTTCTGGATCGTCGTTTCGATTTGCGTGCAAAAAGTAGATTGATATTGAAGTTGAGGAAAAACCTGTGCTTAGTTATATTAATTTTTAGAATTTTGTCCGATACGACGTACGCCCCGATAAACCGGGTGACGTGGTCGCGTACTATACGCATCGAAAGGCACGTATGGACGTTGCGGACGTGTGGGAACTGACGGAACTCAGTTTCGTCGCGTGTGCGGGACGAAATCAACGCGTATTCGTCAAGGTACCCCGTATCGACGTTTTGCAAACTTGCCCATAACTTCGTATACAGTCGTCGGATCGAGACGAAACTTACGCCAACAGGTTCGGATCAAAATTCTGGTCCTGCATGCCAAGTTTGGTTCAATTCTGAGAAGGTCGAATCGGAACCCAATTTTGGTGGGCCTGCGACCCACTCAAACGGGCGATTTTGTACACGGCTCCTCGGAATCCAAAACTGGACATACCTTTGAGTTACTCTCCTCAAACTAAAACCGTAGACATGTAGTTTGACGACTTTTTAGACCATAGACTTTGGCACGCATTTCGGTGCAAAGTGGGTCCAATGGCGGACATCGTTTCGACCCGAAATTATGATTTTGCCCCTGTTCCAGAATTTAACTTTTGGACAGGCATTTTCTAGGTTTATCTTCTTTATCGAGATCATTTTTGATGTTTGTTTCAGCGTTTGGAGTCATATGTGATTTGTGAGTTTTGGTGCGGACACTTGCTACTCTTGGACTTGCCATTTTGCACCACCAGGCAAGATACCTTGCCACCTTACTCTGTGATTATTATATTCTTATTTTTAGTTGTTATTTTTATTATTTTATTTCGTGATATTTAAACTGTGCGTCCAAGTCACACTTGGGTGCAAGTGACTATATCGGTCGTTTTTCTTGCTTTATTTATTCTCTTGCATTGACTTAGTTTATGGACCACCCACTGATGTTGAGGTATTGGTATATCTCATATGGCCTTGACACTTGTTATATCACGTGATGTAAGTCACATGTAGGACACATTTCCGTATAGTTGGCTGGCCACCGATACGTATGGAGCGTGCGACGGATAGGAGTAACTGCCAACAGTATTGCATGTTAGAAGACTTGGTGGTTACTAGAGGTTCATATCAGTCATGGAGATGATGATACTAGGCATTGGGTGGGGAGAACAATACCTGACGTATGGGCTTCTTTACACTTCCATGATTACCTGTGCGCTCCTCTGGAGACGCAGGCTCCCGGTGGCCTCTGACGTTTCCCAGAGCGTTATGGACGTAGCCCTTCACATGGTGCCCTCTGACATTTCCTGAGCGTTATGGACGTAGGCCCCTGGTACCCTCTATGGGAACTATGCCGATTCTATTTTCAGCCAGGGTTCATGCGTCGAAGGGTTGTATCTCAACTGCATATTCACAGTAGAATGGTCAGGAACCCGAATGTATGCATACCTTTTCTCTTATTATATTATCACAGTTTATATAGCATAGTGTTTTCTTGTATCTTGCTATGTCCTCTGAGGACCTGGCTCTCTCTCCAGGTTTAGACGAGTTTCTACAGGAGTACGGAGCGGCATTGGAGCTATCCTACATTGATGACGAGGCAGTGCCTTATGATTCCTAGTCTATTTCTTATCTGAGACAGTTGTAGACATTATTTTACATCTCTTTTCTTTCTATTTTGCGGAGGTCGGACTCCGATCTTGTGAGACTATTTTTTATAGCTGTTTGGAGTGAGTATGTTCATCCGGCTATCTTTTGATACTCGTATTTATTTATTTGGACTTCGTTATCTTCTGTGTTGAGCTGTGATGAGATTAGATATGTTATTCTGGCCTGTGGTTATTTATTTACAGCTTATGTGCATATATGAGGATTATATATATTAGGGTATTCTTCGTATATGTGCAGCTGGCATGTTCACGTACTCGGTCCTACGTATTTTGGGACTGGAGCGTTACATGTTTTTCTGGTGGCCCATGCAGGTCTATCTAATATTGTTGGGTTACATGACTGTGCCCAACAAGCCTGCATATAGGACTATGAATATCTCATCCAGAACTATTACTATCCCTTGGCTTCCAATCTTTTCGAAAGCTCCTTGATTATTCGATTTACTTCATATCTAATCTTCCCTAACATCAATCTATCCTTCTCGTGCCAACAGTATGAATCTACAAAGCGGACGCACTTCTGCCTTGGCCCTCACATCTGGTGAGGAGATTACTTCGGAGGGACAGAATCCTCCCATGACTCCAGCGACACCTTACCAGCCAGGGCTGTCACAGCCTACTACGACGCCGACGACGGAGTACCCAGAGGTAACAGCACCCCCAGGCAGCCAGGCTTGACAGACTACTACCATGCCACCGGGAGGGAATGTACCACTACCTCCACCACCACCATTCCCTCAGCAGTTTCCCCCACAGTCGGGACCTCAGATGCCTCCACCCCCGACGGATGGGAGCCCTACTAGTCAGTTTATGTATGCCATGATGCAGGCTCACTGGCAGCAGACTGAGCTGATGAGACAGACGATGGTGGCAGCAATGGATAGACCTCCACCACCAGCACCAGCACCAGCACCAGCACCAGCACCGGCTCGGCATCCCTATGAAGGCTCTATCAAGAATTTTACAGATATGAACCCCACGGCCTTTAGAGGGACGGAGAAGCCATTAGAGGTGTCACAGTGGCTTATTAGTACTGAGAAGCTACTGAAGGCATCGCAGTTGCCAGCTCGAGATTGGATGACAGCAGTGGACTTACTGTTAGAAGACAATGCTCACCACTGGTGGAAGGCAGAAGAGAGACGATTAGGCACTAGGATCACTTGGAAGCAGTTCTATGATGCATTTTATGAGAGATTCTTCCCTATACATGTTCGAGATGGTCTCTATGACCAGTTCCTTCATCTGAAGCAAGGGAATATGACAGTTGATGAGTATAACTCAGAGTTCAACCGCCTGAGTCGATTTGGTGCGGGATTGATTTCGATCGAGTTAGAGAAGGCAAGCAGATTTCACCAGGGACTTACACCAGAGCTCAAGTCTTATACGACTACTCAGTCTCGAGTCTCCCATTCAGCTGTCTTGGAAGAAGCTCGTGCTCAGGAGATTCTTTGCAAGGAACAGCAGCAAACATCGAGGCGTCATACCCCAGCAGCTACACCAGCCCGAGCTACTCAGAGTGGACCTATCAGGAGGACTACAGGATAGTTCCAGTAGAGGCCCTCACCTTATCAGAAGCCTGTTTGCCATTACTACGGTAAACAAGGACATATCCAGAACGACTGCAGGACTCGCCTTGGATTATGCTTGAGATGTGGATCTAATCAGCACATGCTCAAGGATTGTCCGGAGCAACATGCAATAGTACAAGCTCGACAAAATTTGAGGCCCACAGCTCCAGTTCTCCCAGCTCCACGGCCTATAGCAGGAGCACCTCGTCCACCATTGCCTCCCCAAGGCACACAGTACAACAAAGCCAGAGCTCAGGGCCCGGGACAGAACTATGGGCAGGCATTCTCACTTGCTGTTGAGGATATAGAGACAGAGGCAGAAGTTATAGCAGGTATGGTTCTAGTTGCATCTTTTCCTGCTATTACATTATTTGATACTGGAGCCACTCATTCATTCATAGCCACTAGTTTTGCCACTAGACACAGCATTTCCATCACACCCTTAGCTAAGAATGTTAAAATCCTCATTGGAGGAGGAGTTGTACCTGTTAGTGGTGTTTGTAGACTTTGTCCTGTAGTGATAAATGGCAGAGAGATGACGGCACGACTTCTTGTATTCTCTATGCCGACATTTGATGTGGTTCTTGGAATGGACTGGTTGAGCCAGCATTTTGCTCTCATAGACTGCCATAGGAGCAGTATCATCTTTAGACCACCGAATACGGCAGAGTTTGAGTTCACCAAAGAAGACGGAGATAGTTGTGATGCACCCACATCGGGGACTCATATGATGATGCATGACACCCTTCAGCACCCTATTATCACAGAGTTCGAGGATGTGTTCCCCGAGGAGTTGCCAGGACTACCACCTGACCGAGATATTGAGTTTTCTATTGAGCTTATTCCCGGAGCCGAGCCTATTTCATCTCGAGTATATCGTCTGGCACCAAAGGAGTTGGTAGAGATGAAGACGCAGATTGATGACTTATTAGAGAAGGGATTTATTCGTGCCAGTGCGTCACCATGGGGAGCACCCGTTCTTTTTGTGCCTAAGAAAGATGGGACAGTGTGCATGTGCATTGACTATAGAGCATTGAATGCGGTGACGGTGAAAAACAAGTATCCCTTGCCGTGTATAGACGATTTATTCGATCAACTGAGTGGAGCAAAAGTATTCTCCAAGATTGACTTACGATCGGGCTATCACCAATTGAAGGTTCGAAAGGAAGATATTGCCAAGACGGCCTTTTGATCGATGGACACTACGAGTTCTTGGTCATGCCGTTCGGTTTGACCAATGCTCTCGCAGTTTTCATGAATTTAATGAACAAGATCTTTCACCAATACTTAAACAAATTTGTAGTAGTCTTTATAGACGATATCTTGATTTACTCCAAGAGTCAAGAGGAGCATGAGCAGCATCTACGGATAGTTTTGGGAACATTGAGGAATGAGCGACTTTTCGCGAAGCTTAGCAAGTGTGATTTCTTTCTCAAGGATGTATCATTCCTTGGTTATATTGTTACGGGCGATGGTATATCAGTAGACCCAGAGAAGATCAAGCAGTCAAATCATGGCCCGCTCCCATAACCGCTTCTGAAGTGAGAAGTTTCCTCGGACTTGCGGGTTACTACCGACGGTTCGTAGAAGATTTCTCTCGAATAGTGGGGCCTATGACTTGATTGACTTGCAAGGATCAGGAGTTTGTATGGACAGATGACTGTCAAGCCGCTTTTGACGAGCTGAAGAAGCGATTGACCACATCACCGATCTTGACACTACCATCAGGCCCAGGAGGATTTGTGATCTACAACGACGCATCCGGGAAGGGATTAGGATGTGTATTGATGCAGCATGGTCGTGTAGTAGCATATGCATCGCGACAGTTGAGAGTGCATGAGAAGAATTATCCAACCCACGATCTAGAGCTCGTAGCGGTTATCTTTGCTTTGAAGCTATGGAGACACTACATGTACGGCGAGAAGGTGGATATCTACACTGATCATAAGAGCCTCAAGTACGTGTTCACACAAAAGGAGTTGAATATGCGACAACGACGTTGGTTGGAGTTGATGAAGGATTATGAGATTGAGCTACATTATCATCCGGGCAAGGCTAATGTCGTGGCAGACGTATTAAGCCGCAAGCCCATGGCACACTTTTTGACTACACAGAAGGAATTGATTAGAGACTTGGAGCAGCTTGGTATTGAGGTAGTATTGCCGGAAGCAGACGGCGTATTAGCCAACCTTCAAGTGCAATCATCATTGGTAGAGCGCATCAAGGCAGCATTGCCTAATGATGCTAGATTTCGACGGCTCAAGAAGAGGACTGAAACAGGAGAGCAAACAGGATTGAGGATCCACACCGATGGGACATTGCGATGTGGTGATCGCATTTATGTTCCCAATGGAGAGCTACGACAGGAGCTGATGGCAGAGGCTCACAGTTCGACATACTCTATTCATCCCGGAGGGACCAAAATGTATCGTGATTTACGACAGTATTATTGGTGGCATGGAATGAAGCGAGAGATAGCTCGTTTCATTGCCAAGTGCTTGGTATGTCAACAAGTGAAGGCGGAGCACTAGAGGACGGCCGGATTATTACAGCCGCTACCCATTCCCGAGTGGAAGTGGGAGCACATTACTATAGATTTCGTCACGGGTTTTCCTCGGAGTCCTAGAGGACGTGACGCAGTGTGGGTGATTGTTGATAGACTTACGAAGTCAGCCCATTTCTTACCTTTTAGAGTGGGCCAGTCGACAGAGGTATTAGCGGAGATGTATATGGAGCAGATTGTGAGATTACACGGTGTGCCTGTTAGTATTGTGTCGGACCGTGACTCAAAATTTACCTCGCACTTTTGGAGGAGCATACAAAAGAGTTTGGGCACCCGATTGAAGTTTAGCACATCGTATCATCCGCAGACAGACGGCCAGTCGGAGCGTACCATTCAGACACTAGAGGATATGTTGAGAGCGTGTATGCTTGATTTTGGTGGTTCGTGGGAGGACTATCTTCATCTTGTTGAGTTTTTCTACAATAATAGCTATCAAGCAAGCATCCAAATGGCTCCGTTTGAAGCATTATATGGTAGAAAGTGTCGGTCTCCTGTTTGTTGGAGCGACATAGGAGAGCGACAGCTATTGGGTCCCGAGTTGGTCTTGAGCATAGTAGAGACAGTAAAGAAGATTCAGGACCACCTGCGAGCAGCGCAGGATCGTCAGAAGCAGTGGGCAGATAATCGTCGTCGACCCTTGGAATTCAAGGAGGGTGACCAGGTGTTCTTGAAGATATCCTCCACCAGAGACCCGATTCAATTCGGAGGACGTGGCAAGTTGAGTCCAAGGTACATCGGCCCTTTCGATGTCTTGGAACGTGTTGGAGAGGTTGCCTACAGATTGGCATTGCCACCGTCACTAGAGGGAGTACATGACATATTCCATGTATGTCAGCTGAGGAGGTACGTGGCGGACAGCAATCATGTGATCACTCCGAGATCACAGTTGGACCGAGTTTGTCGTACGAAGAGCAACCAGTAGGTATCTTCGATCGCCGAGTGAAGGTGTTGCGGAATCAATCTATTCTATTGGTTCGCATGGCATGGAAGCATCACTCACCAGGGGAGTCTACTTGGGAGCGCGAGGATGACATCCGAAACCGCTACCCGCATTTGTTCGAAGGCGAAGGTATGTCTTGCAACTATACTTTCATGTATTGCATTTGATCCCCCGACCCTAGTTTAATTTCGACGACAAAATTTTCTTTAAGTTGGGTAGGATGTAAACCCCTAATATTTTTAAATTATTTTAGAGCCTTAAAAATTATTTTTTCTATATTAGAATTTATTTGGTACATGTACGTAAATATAAATGCATGTGTGTCTATATTATATGTGTGCTTGCTAGTATTCCTATTAAATAAGGAAATAATATAAATTCTAGGATTTTTATAAATTATTTGTAAATTTTTAGGAATTTTTAGTAGCCTAATATATTTATACTTATAGTTATATATATATATATATATATATATATATATATATATATATATATATATATATATATGTATATATATATATATATATAAATATATATATAATAGTTGTAAAAAGAAAACGATTGGGGTGGTCGGTCCCAGACCGACCACAGTACCATAGTATAAGGAAAGGAATAAAGAAAGGAGAAGAAAAGGAATTTTTTTTTTAAAACCAACTAACCCACCCCCATGTGGGCAGGTCCCACGCCCCCTAAGCCTCTGCTGCGTGCAGCAGCAACACACTCAACGAAACCCAAGATTTGTGGGTTCACAAATCCAAAAACCTATTAGTATTAGGTTTTGTGGAAAGTTGTTATAAATATAACTTTTTCTACAAGCCTCAAAACCCTAATCTTCCAAAACAAAAGTTGAAGCTGATTATACCCCCTTCGTCCACGACTTCGTTTCACCAGCGACGGAGCTTTGTGCGCGACGAATGGAGCATCGGAAGTCAGCCCCGCGTTACTTACGGAGCAGTTTTCCCACTCAAGGTACCCTACTTCTCTACGATGTAACGTTTTACTCGTAGCACCGATTTTCGATCCGTAAGATTTTCTGGAAAGTAGACTTGACCCTCTTCAAGATCCTTTAGATGGATTTCGAAACAACCCATCGACTTGCTCGAAAAATCGAGACAAATTTGAACAAATATCTGTTTTCTGTAATGCTAAAAACTGTTTTAAAATGACAACTTGTCGGCCAATTTTTTTGCTGTACAGTAAAGTAATATAGGAAATAATTGAAAACCGTAAAGGCAATATAACCGAGATCGCAACACATCTTCTGGATCATCGTTTCGATCTGCGTGTAAAAAGTAGATTAATGTTGAAGTTGAGGAAAAACCTGTGCTTAGTTATATTAATTTTTAGAATTTTGTCCGATACGACGTACGCCCCAAAAAACTAGGCGATGTGGTCGCACGCTATACACATCGAAAGGCGCGTATGGACATTGTGGACGCGTGGGAACTGACGGAACTCAGTTTTGTCGCGTGTACGCGACGAAATCAACGCGTATCCGTCAAGATATCCCGTATCGATGTTTCGCAAACTTGCCCATAACTTCGTGTACAGTCGTCGGATCGAGATGAAACTTGTGCCAACAGGTCCGGATCGAAATTCTGGTCCTGCATACCAAGTTTGATTCGATTCTGAGAAGGTCGAATCGGAACCCAATTTTGGTGGGCCCGCGATCCACTCAAACGGGCGATTTTGTACACGGCTCATCGGAATCCAAAACTAGACATACCGTTGAGTTCCTCTCCTCAAACTGAAACTATAGACATTTAGTTTGACGACTTTAGAGACCATAGACATTGGCACGCATTTTGGTGCAAAGCGGGTCCAACGGCGGATATTGTTTCGACCCGAAACGAAATTACGATTTTGTCCCTGTTCCAGAATTTGACTTTTGGACAGGCGTTTTCTAGGTATAACTTCTTCATCGAGATTATTTTTGATGTTTGTTTCCGTGTTTGGAGTCATCTGTGATTTGTGATATTTGGTGCGGACACTTGCTACTCTTGGACTTGGCACTTTGCACCACCAGGCAAGATACCTTGCCACCTTACTCTGTGATTATTATATTCTTATTTTTAGTTGTTATTTTCAGCATTTTATTTTGTAATATTTAAATTGTGCGTCCAAGTCACACTTGGGTGCAAGCGACTATATCGGTCGTTTTTCTTGCTTTTTTTATTCTCTTGCATTGATTTATTTTATGGACTACCCACTGATGTTGAGGTATTGGTATATCTCATATAGCCTTGACACTTGTTATATCATGTGATGTGAGTCACATGTAGGACACGTTTTCGTATAGTTGGCTGGCCACCGATACGTATGGAGCGTGCGACGGATAGGAGTAACTGCCAATAGTATTACATGTTAGAAGACTTGGCAGTTACTTGAGGTTCATATCAGTCATGGAGATGATGATACTAGGCATTGGGTGGGGAGAACAATACCTGATGTATGGGCTTCTTTACACTTCCATGATTACCTATGCGCTCCTCTGAAGACGCAGGCTCCCAGTGCCCTCTGATGTTTCCCAGAGCGTTATGGACGTAGCCCTTCACATGGTGCCCTCTGGCGTTTCCCGAGCGTTATGGACGTAGGCCCCTGGTACCCTCTATGGGAACTATGCCGATCCTATTTTCAGCCAGGGTTCATGCGTCGAAGGATTGTATCTCAACTACATATTCACAGTAGAATGGTCAGGAACCCGATTGCATGCATACCTTTTCTCTTATTATATTATCACAGTTTATATGGCATAGTGTTTTCTTGTATCTTGCTATGTCCCCTGAGGACCTGGTTATCTCTCCAGGTTTAGACGAGTTTCCACAGGAGTACGGAGCGGCATTGGAGCTATCCTACATTGATGATGAGGCAGTGCCTTATGATTCCTAGTCTATTTCTTATCTGAGACAGTTGTAGACATTATTTTACATCTCTTTTATTTCTATTTTGCGGAGGTCGGACTCCGATCTTGTGAGACTATTTTTCATAGCTGTTTGGAGTGAGTATGTTCACCCGACTATCTTTTGATACTCTTATTTATTTATTTGGACTTTGTTATCTTCTGTGTTAAGCTGTGATGAGATTAGATATATTATTCTGGCCTGTGGTTATTTATTTGCAGCTTATGTGAATATATGAGGATTCTATATATTAGGGTATTCTTCGTATATGTGCAGCTGGCATGTTCACGTACTCGGTCCTACGTATTTTAGGACTGGGGCGTTACAGGTACACCCTGACTTAGTACCTGAAGTGGAACATAAAAGTAAAACTATAAAATCCAAGAAAGGCAAAAAAGTTAGAACCTGCAATATGATTTCTCATGTTGTTACTACAGATCATGATGATTCTGATCGTCTGTGGGATGACATCCCTTTGAAAGATAGACTACGAGGTCTGAATATATGCCCTCCGAGTTTGGCTCCTCCTACCAAGCTAAAGCTCACTCATCAGCAGTGGTTAGCAATGAATAGTATCCCTTTGTACAGGGCACAACAAGTTTTTACTGCTTACGAGAAAGCTCCGGTTGGGATTCTACCTCCTGCACCGAAAGATTCTACTCTTGTGACTACAGAGGTCTCTGTTCCTTCTTCATCTATCGGACCATCTGTTGAAAGTCCGCTACCCACTCACATGTACAGTCAACAATCGGTTCATCTCATAAAAAAGATGGGCTATGACTTCCAAAAAGCGGAAGGCTTGAACTATGATAAATGTATGCGAGTTCCTTTACAAATTCAAGGCCAAAATTCCTCCGTCGGATTAGGATTTGAGATTCCTCGCAAAAATCCCCATAAGAAGAAGACTAAGGGAAAGAAGACTAAATCCTATAATATGGTACTTCATTCTCCTGAGTCTGAAGAAGAAGTCTTTGTTGGTACAAGGTCCGGAAAGAACTACCAAAAAGATTATGAGGGAACTTCCAAAGAAGCAGAAGACACCGTTGAAACACTACCGACTCAGTCATCTTCTGTTCCTGCTGAGACAAGGCCTTCTAAACCTCCAGTAGTTGAAAAAGGGAAATAGAAGACAGTGTGTTTTGATGCCCCGTTGAAGTCTAGTTCAAATCAAGGGTCAATAAAACCCTATAAATTTGACATACTAGCCTAGTTAGCCAATACTCCGGCTAGGCTCTCTATTTTTGAGTTACTCCGACTTTCTAAAGAAAGTCGAGAAACCTTGAGTGAAGCATTGCTACAAGCAGATTCATGCTTAACTCAGCTCAAAAGTCCCGATAATATTCCGGTGTCGTGTCCTCAATGCTATAGTGTGATGGAATCAATTCCTAACATTACTTTCACACAAGAGGATATGCTGTTAAAGCATAATCGACATGACAGGCCTTTGTGTTATATAGGGTATATTAATTCTACTGAAATTGACAGGATTTACATTGATCCTGGGTCTTCTATTAGCATTATTCTTCAGAGTATGCTAAGACCATTGAGGATTCCTACTAGTGATTTGACTTATACTAGTACGACAATTGTAGGTTTCAATTCTGGAAAGAGTAAACCATTGGGGAAGATTCGTCTGAAGATTTAAATAGATGATCTTCAAACTATGGCGACCTTTTATGTTATCAACTCAGATGTATCTTACAACATCCTACTCGAAAGACCATGGATACATGAACATAATATTGTACCTTCAACTCTCCACCAATGCTTCAAGTATGTGGATTCTCAAGGGATTGTGAAGAGTGAATTTGCAGACATCAATCCTTTTAAGGGTGTTGAAGCCTATTTCTCTGATTCAATACTCTACAAACAGGAGCATGTGAAGGAAATATCTGATATGGCTAAAGATCGGTCGCCTGCAGAAGATCAATCTGTTTTAGAAGATCCTTCAGAAGATCAACCTTTGATGATTAAAGTTAATGGTCGAATTCAATCCCAACCTGTTAATGATGAACCTTTGGTGATTAAAGTCAAAGGAAGAACTCAAGCTACGTCTGATGAAGCTATGAGGATTCCGGTAAAAAGTCGGGTTCAAGCCAATACTAGTGATCAACCTCTCATGATCAAGGTCAAAGGATGTACTTCTCGTGCAACTGATCCAGAACCACTAGTTATCAACCTTGGTAAGTCTATGCTGAAGACGGATGACGGTCCGTTAATGATCAATCCAAAGCTTAGTAGTCAGTCTGTAAATGATGTAAATATTGATCACTCTGTATTCTCTTATTTTAATGAAGATTTCCTTTTGGAGTATATGGCTGTTAAATTTATTGAAAGAATGAATTTACCTGCTGATAATCAAAGTCATCAACATAAAACTGACATAAATACAGAGGAAAGCTTATATTAATCATAAAGAGAATTCTTTTCCTCTTCATGTCGATGTTGGACCCTATGCTCAGAGGTTCCTAACATCTTCTCCTTACTTTTACATGTAGCGTCATCATCACAAGCTTGTATAACTTATAGATGTCACGAAGAATCTTATTTTGTGATCTCGTCTAATAGAAAAAACAAGCATCAAATTGTATTTGGCTGGGCCAGAAATATCCCTGTTATTCAGACAGATAATCATGTAGAGAAAGATAAGAAAAAAATCAGAATTGACAAATATAGTCAACAATCTCTTAAGATTATCCAGAATATGGGATATAATTTAAAAACTATGCTAGGTCTCAATCAAAGCAAAGGTAGACGGTTACCGTTATGTGGTGATCTATTTTACCAAAAAAACTCGTCATGGGTTGGGATACGATCCATCCTACATGTTTAATGAAGATATACTAGAAGAATTTTCTTCCAGTTCTTCACAATCCTGAAGAAATCTAGTTTATTGAATCTGATACATTCCACATGTTTAATGAAGATAAGGAAGAAGAATTTTCTTCCAGTTCTTTACAATCCTCAGATTCTGAAGGAGTTCAGTATGTTGAATCTGAGCACGTCTTTTCAGTCAATATGGTTCAAACTGATGGTGAATCTGAATTATTTGAAAATGACCCTTGGGCACAACAAATGGACACTCAGTGGGAGCTTCGGTTTGAACACGACAGCCACCTACAGAAGATAAAATTGTCCAGATTGACGTTGGAGACGAAACTACGTCTAAGCCAATATTCATCAGTAAAAACCTTTCTGAAGATAAAAAGAGAGTTGATAGAGCTGATTAAAGAATATATTGATATCTTTGTATGGAGTTATGTGGATATACAGGGTCTGGATCCCAAAGTAGCTACTCATAAACTCAATATTCTTCTTAATGCCAAACCTGTAAAACAACAGCAGCGACATTTTCGACCATATATGATGGATACAATTGAAGCAGAAGTTAAAAAGTTGATTACATATGGCTTTGTCCGTGAAGAGCAACACCCAGATTGGGTTGCCAATATTGTTCCTGTCATGAAGAAGAATGGAAAGGTTCGAGTTTGCATAGATTTTTGAGATCTCAATGCAGCTTGTCCAAAAGACAAATTTCTACTTTCTATCACTGATGTCATGATAGACAATACATGTGGTTTTGAACGCATGTCTTTCATGGACGGATTTTCAGGATATAATCAAATTAAAATGCATCTAGGAGATGAAAAGCATACTGCTTTCCATTCACCCCTTAGAGTTTATTGCTATACAGTTATGCCTTTTGGTCTGAAAAATACTGGTGCCACATATCAAAGGGCCATGAGCAATATATTTCATGAACATCTACAAAAAATAGTTGAATGTTACATAGATGATATCGCAGTCAAAAGTCAATTAAAGGATGATCACATTTAAGATTTGAAGACAGTATTCGAGTTGATGCGTCGACATCAATTAAAGATGAACCCCACTAAGTCTTTCTTAGGGGTTTCTAGTGGCAAATTTTTGGGATTTGTCATTACTTCTGAAGGTATTCATGTTGATCCTGATAAGGTCAAAGCAATTCTTGAAATGCGTCCTCCACGTAATCTGAAAGAACTCCGTGGCTTTCAGGGTCGCATTGCTTATATCAGAAGATTTATATCAAATCTCTTTGGGAGATGTCAACCTTTCTCTCATCTATTAAAGAAAGGTATATCATTTGTTTGGGATGAAGCATGTCAAAAAGCCTTCAATGACATTAAACAATACCTTACAAATCTACCTATTCTAGTACCCCCAGTGGTGGAAAGACCATTTTGTTGTATGTTTAAGCACTAGACATTCTCTTGGTGCTCTTCTTGTACAAAAAAGTGATAAGGGTCATGAACAGGCAATTTATTATCTCAATCGAATAATGGTTGGGGCTGAACACATGTATACTCTTGTGGAAAAAGAATGTCTAGCCTTGGTTTTTGCCATTCAAAAGACCCGACATTATGTGTCTGGACAAACTATTCATGTCATATCCAGAATAAATTCTATTCGGGTATTGATAAGAAAGTCGAGTATCCTTAACTCCCGGTTAGCCACCTGGGCAATGTTGCTTACTCCCTATGATATGGTCTACATACCTCAAAAATCAGTGAAGGGTCAAGCATTAGCTGACTTCTTAGTAGCTCACCCTATACCTGAGACTTCCAAGTTATATGAAGATATTCCAGATGAAGTTGTAGATTGCAACATGACATTGAGGGATGACATTTGGCAATTACACTTTGATAGAGCATCGTGAGTTGGGCCTAAATGCAATATTGTCTCCGGAGTAGGCATCGTCTTGGTCTCTCCTGATAAGATGGTCATATACCATGCTTATTCTCTTAATGAACCATGTTCCAATAATGTAGCAGAATATAATGCTCTGCTAATTGGTCTTCAAGTAGCAAAATAATTGGACATTGAGTTCCTAAAATCTTATGGAGACTCTCAACTGATTATCAATCAGGTCAGAGGGAGATATAAAGTCAGAAATCCTGACCTCATTCCCTATCATCAAGTGGTAATCGAATTGGCTCTTTCATTTAAAGGATTCTTTATTGAATTTGTACCATGTTCTAAAAATTTGGAAGCTGACACTCTTGCTAGTTTGGCTGCAGATTTAGCAGTTCCAATTAGAAGACAAAACACCATTACTTTGTTGGATAGAGATTTATTCTGTGTCAAGAATAATTTGTATATCGAACACATTTATGCTACTGAATCAAATTCTCAGCAAAGGGATTGGAGAAGTCCATTTATTGATTATGCGGTTCATGAGATTTTACCTGAAGATCCAAAAGAAGCTGTATCAATCAAAAGACGATCATTTTGATTCTACTATGATTCTTCTTTGTATATGTTGTATCGTCGTTCTTATGATGGACTTTTTTTGCGTTGTCTTTCAAAAAATAAAGCCAAACAAACACTACATGAAGCTCATGATGGAGTTTGTGGTGCACATCAACCAGGTCCAAAATTATAGGACCGCATTCGAAGAATGGGTTATTATTGGCCTTCTATGATAGCAGACGCTGTGGATTATGCCAGACGGTGTAAAGCATGTCGGATTTATGCTGACTTTATTTACCAACCCTCTGAATTCTTACATCCTACAGCAGCTTCTTGGCCTTTCGAAGCTTGGGACATGGATATTATTGGTCCGATTAATCCTTCTTCTATTAAAAGACATCAGTTTATCCTGGCCATAACAGATTATTTCTCTAAATGGGCGGAAGCGGTTCTCCTTGTTGAAATGAAAACATCTAATGTGGTTAGTGTTTGCCATTAAAATTATTTGATAGAAAACTTTAATACAAACAGAACAGTATTACAATGTAGGACTTAGATGTAGTCCTAGGAGTACACTTTTGTTTAAGCTGGGTCCTTAGTGCCAATGGAGCGAGTGGTAATGCGTTGACTCCGTTGACCGGCTGACGACGGTTATCGGTTCTCTGAAGGTGTGGATTGCTCTGGGTGCTGGAGCTTGCTGAGAGGAGGAAGATATTGAGTGTCTGTATCTGCCTCTCTGATGATTCCTTGTATGTTCGTTATGGATTCTCCGTCTGTGTGTGAAGGAGAAGATCCCTCTATTTATAGTTTTGCAGGCTGGCTGCTCATGTGCGCATTTAGGATGCACCGGTGTGTGGGGACGCCACGTGGAGGTTGCTGATGGAGGCACGTAGATGATGTGCCCTGATTGAGGGGGAGAACTCTTCATACTGCTGTTGTGAGCCGGTACGTAGCAGAGGAGAAGATCTTTCTGTTGCTGAAATCTTGGACGAATTGAGTCAAAGGACACGTGTCATCGACTCATGGCTCGAAGATCTCGGATTTGGTGGGGGGAAGTAATCTGGTGAGCTGCGCCTTGGATCTGGGCGCAGGAGGAGGCTGCGGTTCATAACCTTTAGGAGTTACAAACCATTTAGGGTGCATGGCTTTTGGGGCGCATACAGGTGACCTTCCTTCTGTCTTTCGGGATCAGAGATCAGTCTGGGGCGCATGGCTTTTGAGGCGCATGCAAAGCTTCAACTGGAGACTCTCCTTCTGTCTTTCGGGATCAGTGAAGAGTCTGAGGCGCATGCTGGTTTGGACGCATGGCCGTAGAGGCGCATGGCGATTTGGACGCATGGCCATAGAGGCGCATGCGGATGGCCACGTGGCAGTAGCCGTCGGAATAGAGTCATGATGATGCTGACGTTGTCGACGCTTCGTTCTCTGAAAAAGCTGTCACTGTTCAGACTTTGGGAAGCGTGCTGCCAACTCTGGTGTCAGTTCAGCATTTAATGTTTGTGATGTTTGATGGACAGCTGAGTGGGCACATTGGTTGGTGTCCCACTCGGCATGGAGATGTGAGGGAGGGCGCATCCTCTGTGATGCGCCGGGTACTGTAGGGCGCGTCTGTGTGATGCGCCTGATGCTGGAGGACGCGTCCGTGTGATGCGCTGTTTAGCTGGCGCATCCGACATGTCTTTTAATGACGCGGCTGTCTCCCTCCTCGAGTGCTATAAATAGCCGTTTGGCTGAATTCGAGGCGTCCGGTTCATCCATTTAATGCAAATTCATTGCACAGAATTCGGAGAGTCATCCACTTGGCGCATGGGTTTGGTTTGCCCGGCCTATAAATAGTGGCATGGAGAGAAGGTTTGCTCCTCATTCTCTCACGTACTTCCAACATAAACTTGGATATGTGGGTGCATTCTGTTGACGAAGTGCTCCCGAGGATGAAGATGAGACGTCGTGTTGTCTTCGATGCACTTGAAGGTGACTGTTACATCCAAAAGACAGAGTCGAGGGCTTCTGAGGCAGGCGGAAGGTGCCTGTTGCATCCAAAGATAGGGATGTTCGGGCCTCGTCTCCATTATTCCGAAAGAGCCGTAGATCGGAATGGTGGTGCTAGGCTCTCTCTTCCTTCAAAGTGGGTGCTGCCCACTTTGATTGTGTTGAAAGCTCCTTGTGCCATAATTTCGATCACGGTCTTCCTTGTTCTTTGGAGGCTCTTTCGAAGCCTTCCCTAGCCACAACATTTGCGGTGCTCTTCTCTTCCTTGGTTCCAGCCAGAGGGTTAAATGCTTTGCTTGGCAAAGCACTTATCAGGCGAGCCTGGCTGGAAGAGCGGTACATAACTGGGCTCTGCTCGGCCAGGTGAGCCTGGTTGGAAGAGTTGCACATCACCGAGCTGCTGAAGGGATGCACATAACTGAGCTGCTGGAGAGATGCACATCACTGAGCTGCTGAAGAGATGGTAGGATGCGCCTGGCTGGAGGCGCATGACATCTGCTGCGCCTGGCTGACAGCGCATGGTGACTGCTGCGCCTATCGGAAGGCGCATGGTGGTTGCTGCGCCTATCTGGAAGGCGCATGGTGGCTGTTGGCTGTAGATCTAGGACCCTTCCTTTGTAGAAATTCTCCTTTGTATAATCTTTTCTAGACATGTAATAGACTTTTACATATATAAATAAAAAGTCCTTCTTCGAATGTCTATGGCTTATTTGATTAGCTGTCTGAGTTCTGGCGCATATAATGCCTGGCGCATGGGCTTTCTGGTTGTGAAATTCCATGCTTCTACAAGACCTCCTTCAAAGTTTTCAAAACTTTTGAATAAGTTTTGGAATACTTTGAATAAGAAGCATGGAGGTCAGGGCGCATGATTTTTTGGGCGCATGCTTGTTCGGGCGCATGCTCCTTTCATTTGATGATGATGACACTTTGGTAATCCAAAAGATTAATGATGATCTTTTGGTTGTATTTGTTGTTATCTCCTCACGGAACCCGAAGCGACGGCTGAGATTACACGTCATCGGTTCACGCGTGCGACCAAGCCCTATAAATAGGTAAGGGTTGGGGAGAGAGAGAGAGTTCATCTGCTCTGTGCCTTTACTTTCTTTAGAGTTTTTCTTCAAAACCCTAACTTTTTCTTCTCTGAGAGAATGGCTCCCAAGACTCCTCGCGGTGGTGCTGGCAAGGGGAAGGAGAAAGCGAAGGAGCCGGCGAAAGTTGTAATGGATGACGTTCCCCGACGGCCTGTTGAAGTTCGACCGGAGGTGGTTGGTAAGTCTCGTTTTTCCGTACACCAACGCACATAGACCTTGGGTCTTTAATGATGTGCCGCAGTCTTTGTTCGCCGACGCGCATGGGTTTAGACCCTGATGATACGCCGAGGCTGCTGACGCGCATGGGCTTAAACCCTGATGATGCGCCGAGGCTGCTGACGCGCATGGGCTTAAACCCTGATGATGCGCCGAGGCTGCTGACGCGCATGGGCTTAAACCCTGATGATGTGCCGAGGCTGCTGACGCGCATGGGTTTAAACCCTGAATGTGCCGAAGCACTTTTTTCTCTTGTTGCTTCTAACATTTTTCTGATCTTTGCTAGTGTCAGTAGTGATCCCGTCTTTGAATGAAGTGTTCTTGGAGGCTGTCTTCAACCAGATGGGAGTAGAGTATGATGAGGAAGTAATAAACCCCGCTCAAGAGGCTCTTATGCTGGATCAGCCTCCCGAGAGAATGACCCAAATCCGTGAGCAGCAGTATGGGTTCCTCAAACGGATGATGGAACGTGGTGTTTTAAAATCTTCCACATCTGATAAATTGACCTTCTTGAAGCCTGAGTTCCTATTCGGAGACCGCCTCACTTCTAGTGATGCGACGGTGTTGAAGGTCAAGGAGGACTGGTTCTTTACAGCGAATGGGGTGCATATGACTGTCAAGCAACTTGAACGTCAATGGCCTTTGACATCCTTCTGTCGCCTTGTTTCCCAGAGGAGGATGTCTTGGGATCTTACCCCTTCTCAGGGGGGAGCGGTGACTGGCGTCATCCAAATTGATTCTACCTTCGACCAAAGGGATACTTTGACCGCCACACGGTCTGGGTCTTCTTTCACTTGGCGGACTCTACGCCCCGGGAGCCTCTACAGTGACGTACCCATTGATACGTTTGCTTATAGTGCTTCGACCTTTACACATCGTATGTTTTTGATGGAACGCTCATACCCGAAAGGAGATTTTCGGGTAGAGGGTTGGTGCCATTACGTTTCTAAGTGGGATAAACTGACACTCTGGATCTTGTCACGGTTTCAGACCGAGCTTCGAGAGATTGGGTTGACTGCCGCGATCCGTGCTACCCAGGCGGGTGTTGATCTCAACAGGCACATGTTCCTCGCACTACTGGAGATGTTTGATGTCCATACCGGGACCTTTTTTACTCCGGTGGGGGAATTAGGGTTTGCACTTCATGAGATGTACGAGGTGTCAAAACTCCCTTGGGGGTCGGAACCCTATGAAGAGTACTTTCCCACCAACGAGGAACTTCAAGTCCTGGGGGACAGGGCTGAGGAGATAACGGCCGTCTTTAAGGAAGTGGCGAGTCATCATTACTATATGCAGAGACGGGATCGGAACGGGATGCAGCCTCATGTGACCGTTTGGAGAGATTATGTCTTTAGACAAGACAAGGAGGATCCTTCACAATTTTCCACTCCACCGGCGCTCTCTCGTAGCGAAGTGTTGTCCGAAATGAGCAGGTTAGGGGAGAAAAATCCTCGAAGAAATGAGGACCAGCAGTCAGATGCACGCTCCTACAGCTGCTTCTGGCATCTTGCTTATCGGATGTCACCCAAGGCGGTGTTGGCGTCCTACCTGATGATATGGCTCCGGGATTGCGTGTTCGCGGGCGGATCCGGTGCCGTAGAGAGGGTAACCCGAAACTTAATCCTGCTAGCCGTGAAGCTGGTCTTCGGCCGGCGTTTGGCTCTTCTCCCCGTAATGGTATGTAACCTGCAGCGAGGTTTGAGAGAGTTTGCTGGAAATGTGATTCATGACAGAGGCCGAAATAATAACTTCCTGCGTGCCGAACTGGTGTTTCACTATTTGATGGGATGGCTGATTTTGCATCATCCCAGTGTGATGAGTCCAGGCTCGGAAGAAGATTATAAGGCTGGAGATGCACTCCTTCGTCGTTTCAATCGGAGGAGCTGGTCACATACTGGTGTCCCTGTTTGTAGAAAGGTTTTATCCCGTCTTCAGGGTTGGGAAATTACCAAAGTTGGTCCAATCTACTTGGGCCTTGAGGCCAACGAAGATCTAAGAGATCTGGGCGAAGGTACCACCACTCTTCCTCAATGGGGATTCCGCTGGTTGCACAGTATCCGACCATCGCATCTGGTATACAGGAACAGGAATCAGTGCTACCTGGAACCATATTTGCCAAGCCGCTTTGCGCGACAATTTGGTTATGCCCAGATGATGTTGGATAACCCCAGTATTTCTCTGGGGTATATTGGAAGTTTGTTGGATGGTGCACGAGCTTGGCATTATTATAATGCCGGATGTACTGGAGCTCGTTTTACGTTGCCCGTCCCAGATCCGCGGCCGCCCATTCTTTACTCAGCCGCCAAATTTTACTGTGCTATGGCTGCTGCGCCCTTCGGATATGACAGGAAGACCAGTCTCATTGCAGGCACCCAGTTAGCGACGACCGGGAACATGCCGGTGAAGGCCCGATCGTATCGTCCGTCAGAGATAGGTCACCGGAGTGCCCCTTCCGTTTCTCAAGCAGAACCCTCGGGCGATCGATCAAAGCGATGTACAGACGAAGGGATTGAATCTCCTATACCGAAGAAGCAGAAGAAGGTGCCGTCGCCGACGGCGTCATCGGATTCAACATCCGCAGAGGTAAAGGCGTCCCACATAATCTGATTTTGGTTCCACAATTCACGAGGCTTCATCTTCTCTTGTAGGAACCGTTAAAAAGAAAACCTCGTACTCCAAAGTCGGGTGGGAGCAGGCGAGAAGGGACTGCGGGCTCGTCTGGAGTGCGTATCCCGCCGACCATGATGTCTCCTATGGAGGAAGATCCGGAGGATGCTGTTGACGTAGAGATTCCGGTATCCCCAGATTATGTCAGGAGGGAAACCGAGGGTGCAGCAGCTTCCGAGACGGCAAAGTCTAGAACGGAAGCTTCAAGTGCCGAAGGTTTAACAAGCACGCCGTTTCCTGGTAGTGAAGAAGAATGGAGTTCGTCGTCTTCCGATGACGTTGCTCCAGAGCTGCAAGAGCCTGTTGCGGAGGCAACAGAAGTAGTTGAGACAGAGGAGAGGGTTGAATCCCCTCTTCATCATGATGAGGGGAGGTCGGCTGCATTATTGCCGAGTCCTACCCCGGCTTCCATCGTGGAAGTTGAGGTGGCTACCACTCAGGAGGTAGCGACAGATTCTGTCCCTGTTGAGGGACTCGATGATGAGACCCGTCTGCCAGTCAAGACCGCTGCGACGGGTCAAGAGACAAGTGATAATCTCCCTATTCCGCCAAGGGAGGTACCAACTGTTGATAGGACGTTGGGGGTAGAAGAGGTGGCCGTTGACATCGGTGGTTCCTCCGGACTTGAGAAGGGTAAGGGTATAGAACCCTGTGTCGCTCCTTCTACTTGGGGGACCATCTCGACACCTTTGCCGGCTCCTTCTGTTGCTTCGGCTCCTCGGGCTGGAAGTCCAGCCCCTGTTGAGGAAGAGCCCATTGATGCCGAGGTTCAAGCCTCGCTGGTTGAAGTTGGCGGATCTTCTTCCGGTCTGCAAACTGTAGTAGCTCCTCCAACTCCCGCGATGACGCCGCAGGTCCTGGCGGATGCAGACGAGTATGTGAAATTCCTCATCGAGGGGGTATACAAAATGTTGCAGAAGGGTGTATCTGCTGTGATGGATGCCAATGGGAGTTTTGCGACGGCAAAAGCTCTGGCAATGCCCTGCATCGAGCTAATTCGTATTCACCAAGGCCACGACCATATGGCCGAAATTCTGGAGGCTTCGGTGATTGAGCTGGATGAGCGGCTCGCGGAACTTCAACGCATCCAGCGAAACGACCTCTCTGTCCTGATAGATGCGGAGAAGGGGAAGCTAATTGCCGAGATCGAGTCTTCATACCAGGCCACCGTGGGCGTTTGGGAGTGCGAGGTAGCTGAGACCGAGGCTGTGGTAGAGCAGTTGTCTCAGTCCATGAAGACGACGGTGGAAACTCGAGCTGCATTGGAGGCTAATATCGCGGATATCGACACCCAGATGCGCCGCCTTGAAGACCAACGGGCCCGACTCCAGTTAGAGGTCGAGCGTGTCCGGGCTGAACATACAGCATTCAAGAAGGATGAAGCGACTTTCACTCAGCGGACTCTTGCCTTGGCGCAGCAAGGACAACAGCTTGATGAGAAGCATGCAAGTGATACTTCCGCTGGGTCCATTGAATTGATGTGCCATGAAGCAGAGCGACGAGTCCTGGCGACGGTGGAGGCCCGCGCAGTCAACTTAAAGCTTCGAGTCAGGGAGCTCTCAGCCCATCCTGGGGAGATTCAGGGACAATAGCTTTTTCCTTTTTCTTTTGTGTTCTTTTGCAACCCTTACTGGGGGGATGATATAGTTTCTTGTACTCCTTTTTCAGAAGAATAAAGAAGTCTACAACTTTTTTTGTGATGTGTTCATCTTTTGTTGTCATGAACTTGATGATTTGTGTGGACCTATTATCTTTTGCGCACCTTGGTTTTCAGGTACAGATAATAAGTTTGAAGGAACCATTATGTTTGCTCAGAGGTAATGTGGACATGGCAATCATTGGGTTCGAAATGATAGAATCTCCCTACTCAGAGGTATTATGGACGTGGTAGGAATGATCTTGGGGGATACGCTGAACAACTCAGAGGTTATATGGACGTGGAAGTTCTGCGATAAATGTACAATAACGCAGGGGTTGTTTGTACAAGATGTTTACTCAGAGGTAATGTGGACGTGGTAAATATGAAGGGTTGCGTAGGCTTCTAAAGTGTAAGATTTGCTTTGTAGGGTGTAGAGAGACAACTCAGAGGTAATATGGACGTGGTTATCTTTCTACTGGAAGATGCCACGGAACAGCTGGGTTCCGGAGGCGTATGAGTTTGTGGAAAGAGGTTGTTTGAGGAAGTACATGTCTGGAGGATGTCAAGAATAGTACTTCTTTAGGAACTTGCCGTTGATGGACATCATAAACAAGTCCCCATTGGGTTTGGCGAGGCGGTAAGCACCATTTGAGTATACCGTCTCTATGATGAAAGGTTCTTCCCACTTGGGCTCGAACTTTCCTGGTGTCTTGTGGGTCAACACCATAGGTCTTCTGACTGCTAAAACCAGGTCGCCAACTTGGAAAGTCCTCTGTTTGACCTTCTTGTTGAAAGCCTGTAATATACGGGCTTAGTAGAGCTCGATGCGTTGTTGAGCTAGGAGACACTTTTCGTCAAGTGCCTCCAGTTCCCGCAGACGACGACGTTGATTGTCCTCTTCTGTGAGTTTGTTTATGATTGCTACGCGGAGTGAAGGTATCTGTATCTCGAGAGGCAGTACTGCTTCGCTCCCGTAGACCAGGGAGAATGGAGTGTTGCCTGTTGGGGTCCGTACCGTTGTGCGGTAAGCCCAAAGGCATTCGCCAAGCTTTTCGTCCCAATCGCGTTTGTTGGATGATACGACCTTTTTGAGCAGCCTAACGATAGTTTTGTTGAATGCCTCAGCCAATCCGTTTGTTGCCGAATTGTAGGCGGTTGAGGCCACGTTCTGAATGCGATTCTTGTCACAGAACCTGCTGAAAATGTGGCTGATAAACTGAGGACCATTGTCATGGATGATCCGCCGGGGTACTCCGAAACGGTAAATGACATAGTGTTTGATAAAGCTGACCACCCTGGAGCTTTTTACTTCTGCTAGTAGAACTGCTTCCGCCCATTTGGAGAAGTAGTCAGTGATGGCCAGGATGAAATGGTGTCCTCTCGATGAAGGAGGGGTGATTGGCCCTACAATATCCATGCCCCAGGCTTCGAAGGGCCAGGAGACGACTGTAGAATGTAGCGGCTCCGATGGTGTATGTATGAAGTCTGCATGAAGTTGGCACGTGTGGCACTTCTTAGCATATTCGACAGCGTCGGCAGCCATGGTTGGCCAGTAGTAGCCCATACGTCGCAGTCGATCTTGCTACTTAGGACCGGGTTGATGAGCTCCACAAGTTCCGTCATAAGCTTCTTGAAGAGCTTCGGCTGCTTCTTCGGTGGACAGGCATCGAAGGAGGAGCCCATCGAAGGAGCGTCGGTACAGCATTTTGGTAGCTGTATCGTAGTAGAATCGAAGAGAGCATCTCCTGACTGAGACGGCTTCCTTCGGGTCCTCTGGAAGGATTCCGTAGACAGCGAAGTCGATGAACGGGAACCTCCAGTCTCGGACATTAACACCAGTGTTTGTCGGCATGGCGTAAGCCACCTGCAAGCATAGGTTGTTTCTGGGACAAATCAGATCTCATCCTGTTACCGTGATATAGTGTTGAGTCCCAAAGGGCGCTGCTAATGAGGCTGCGAGGCCAGCCAGAGCATCGGCCTCCAAGTTTTGTAAACGGGGGACATGTTCAATGAAGAACCCGGTGAAGGTTGAAATGATGTTCAACGCGACTTCATGATAAGGGATTAAATCTTCATGGCGAACTTCGTATTGTCCCCGAACCTGGTTTACGACGAGTTTTGAGTCGCCGTAAGCTTCCAGATGGTCGACCCCCAGCTGTTGTGCGAGCTGGAGTCCCATGACGAGTGTGTTGTACTCGGCAACGTTGTTGGAGCACGGCTTCGAAAGAGAGTACGCACGCTGGATGACCAGCTGATCGGGGGAGACTAAGACTACCCCCACTCCTGCGATGATTTGGCCTTTGGGGCCTGTTCTCGAAGCGTCGTCGAAGAACATCCGCCAAACGGAGCTTCCTTCGGTGACGTTGGATTCTTGGACCTCATCCGGGATATCTTCATAGAGTTTTGAGGATTTTGGGATGGGGTGTGCAGCTAAAAAGTCAGCCAGAGCTTTACCCTTAACAGCTTTTTGGGGCACAAACACCATGTTGTACGGTGTTAGCAAGATCGCCTATGTAGCCAGCCGGGAGTTCAATGATCCTGGCTTCGTCATGAGGACTCTGAGCGGATTGACTCGGGAAATGACATGAATTGTCTGACCCGAGACATAATGACGAGTCTTCTGGATGGCAAACACCAAAGCCAAGCACTCCTTTTCGACGGGGTTGTACCGGTGTTCGGCCCCGATGAGTGTTCGACTGAGGTAGTAGATTGCTTGCTCGTAGCCTGTATCGCTGTTTTGAGCGAGCAGAGCGCCAAGAGAATGATCCATGGTACGGACGTAGAGGAGAAATAGTTTGCCGGTGACTGGCGCTACCAGGACTGGTGGGCTCGTCAAGTAGGCTTTGATGTCGTCGAAAGCCTTCTGGCACTCCTCTGTCCAGACATAAGAGACTCCCTTCTTCATGAGCTGAGTGAAGGGTTGACATTTACCGGAAAGGTTTGCTATGAACCTCCGGATATATGCTAGACGTCCCTGTAGGCCTCGAAGTTCTCGAAGGTTATTCGGAGGGTCCATGTTGAGGATGGCTTTGGTCTTCTCAGGATCAACATGAATGCCTTTCGCTGTGATGATGAAGCCCAAGAATTTGCCGCTAGAAACCCCCAGAAAGGATTTAGCGGGGTTCATTTTGAGTTGATTCGCCCGCATGAGATCGAAGACTGTCTTCAGGTCCTGTAGGTGATCTCTTTTGAGGCGGCTCTTGACTGCGATGTCGTCAACATAGCATTCGACTGTCTTGCGAAGATGTTGACGGAAGATGGTGCTCATAGCTCGCTGGTATGTCGCACCGGCGTTCTTCAAGCCGAAGGGCATTACTGTGTAGCAGAAATCATCCTTTGGAGTCCTGAATGACGTGTGTTTTGCGTCATCGGGGAACATCTTGATTTGATTGTAGCCTGAATACCCGTCCATGAAGGACATGCGCTCAAAGCCACATGTGTTGTCGATCATCACATCAGTGATTGGAAGCAGGAATTCGTCCTTCGGGCAAGCAGAGTTGAGACCCTGAAGTCGATACAGACTCGTATCTTCCCGTTCTTCTTGGTGACAGAAACGATGTTGGCTACCCAATCCGGGTGTTGTTCTTCACGGATGAACCTGCTGGTCAAGAGTTTGTCTACCTCCTGATCGATGGCATTCATGATGTCCGGACGGAAGCATCGCTGCTGTTGTTTGATAGGTTTGGCATCAGGTAAGATGTCCAACCTATGCATTGCGATTTGTGGATCGAGTCCCGGCATGTCTTCATAGCTCCAGGCGAAGACGTCGATATACTCTTTAGCCAGTTGGATTAAAGATTCTCGATCTTCTCCTTCCAGGCTTTTACTGATGAAGATGGGTTTGGAAGAAGACTCCTTCCCGAGGTCGATCTGCTCGACTTCGTCTTCGGTGGGAGGTTCACGAAGCTCAAAACGAGATTTCCATTGTTCCCCTAGGCGTTGGGCCCAGGGTTCTTCTTCGAAGGGTTCTGGCGCTTGGTCTTCGCCTTCACCTTTTTGAGGTTGTGCTGACGTCATGTTAGCTGACAGCACTTTCCTGAAGACTGATCCGATACTGGTATCGGAATCCCAAGTCGATGCTTCGGGCGAGTGGGAATGTTCTATGTCTTCTGCATCTGAACTCTCTGGGGTTGATGGCGGCGTGACATAGCCTAACCCTCGTCCAGTCCGATTATAATAGTCCTGTGGCTTTCCATTGGGCATCGAAAGCCGGACAGGGAGATGCCGACCCTTGCCGTAGTTTAAGCCTTTATTGCTTTTCAGGTCGTAGCCCATCTTTTGGATGATGTGCTTTGTCGCATCCGTATACCGATAGACTTGTACTCTGCCGGTATCAGGTTCGGGCTCGATTGACGGGAGGTCCCGATGACGCTCGACTTTGCCCGAGATTATGGTGCCTTGGTCTCGGCTCCGTGGAGGGACTATGAAGACTCCTTGAGACGGGACTACTCGATTATGATGGACGATCGTTATTTGTGTTTGCAACGACCGTAGAGCGTTATCTAATGTATACATGGCATTCCAGTATGGAAGACAAGAATAATTAAAAGACACTCTATTATTGATAAAATACGAGATCTTATCCCGTGGGATTACATTGTCAAAGGAGGGTGCCTCTACGTCAGCCGAGATGTAATCACCAAGCTCCTCGTCTGTAAGAACTGGGGGCGGACTAGGAGAGTCCAACACAGCTTTAGGGTCTGAGAGGGTTATATGAGCCTTCTCTGGCACCTTGGATGACTGCGGCGGCTTGCCCTTGAGACGCACCTTGAGAGGCGCCTCGGTTGCGCCTCCGGTGAGTGGTGCCTTCCCTTGTAATTTTGCCACCAGGGGAGCCGATGTTTGAGATGGCTTTCCCTTGAGGCGTATCTTCAGGGGTGGTTTCCCCTTCAGTCGGATTTTCAAGGGGGCGTCGGGAGTCGTCTCAGGCTCCTTGTCTGGCTCTGTTGCCGTCTCTGCCTCATCATCAGCGTCGTTAGCTTCCTCCTCGTCAATGGGCTTGTATAAGTCGAAATCGGTGAAGTAGGCTTCAATCCCTTTGAAAGGATCGATGTCTGCAAACTTCGTCCGGATGACGCTATTGGTGGATACATACTTCATGCACTGGTGGAGCGTGGAGGGCACCACCATGTACTCATGCAGCCATGGTCGACCGAGCAGGATGTTGTAGTTGACCTCGGCATCTACTACATAACAAGTCACCTCAGTTTTGAGGCTGCCAATGTGACACTTCAGTCGGATCTTGCCCAATGGCTCGCTCTTGCTAGCATTGAAGCCACTGATGGTTGTATTGGCGGGCGCCAGCCGGTACATCGGGATCCCCAGCTTTGATAGCAGCACCTTTGGAATGATGCTTAGGGAAGACCCAGGATCGATCTGAATTCGGCTCACCTTAACCGAGCCAATGTACCCTGTATAATACAGCGGTCGGTTATGTCGGTGATGCTTGAGCAGCATGTCTTGTTGGATGAAAGTTATGTTTGGGATAACTTCATCCGTACAATGACAGTGCGCACAAGTAGTTGGGAGGTCTTCAGGCTGCTTGACCTGACTGAGAAAGGATTCAGCGTCCTTCAGAGCTTCGCAGAGAGCTTCTCGGGAATCTTTAGAAAGACGCAGGAGCTCGAACAATGACAGGCGTGCAGGTGTACTGGCTAATTATGCCAGAATGTCGAAGTTGTGAGGCTTGGACAGCCCCGAGGCATTCTCCTTCCGTAGAGGTCTGTCAAAACGGGCCTCCACCTGCTTCTACTTATTGGCTGCTGAGGGCTTAGATGGACCCTCTTCAGGGATGGTGTTAGAAGGCACCACCTCGGCGGCGGCTTCACCGGATTGGGAGTTCTGTTGTGCACGTGTTTGCACTGGAAGTGCCTCTTCTGTTGAAGAAGAGACTGTACGGCAAGACTTGATCTTCCTGCCTTTTGATTTGGAGGTAGGGCGTACCTCCGATTGAGTCACCTCGGAGACGAGGTCGGAGTGAACCCAGAGGACCTCTCCTCAAGATGTGGTGAACGGGGTGAGTCCACTCACATTGTCACGAGTAGGTGGTAAGTTTACCACCTCCATTGTCGCCTTAGGGATGGGGACGACGCCATCTTGTGTGGTAGTTGGCAGCAAGGTGCCGAACTGAAGCGAAACCAGATTGGCCGACACTGTCTTCTCTTCATAGTCGACGGAGATTACATCCGCATTGATCATGCGCTGGATGTAATTCTTGAGGACGTAGCAGTCCTTGGTCGGGTGTCCGACAAATCGATGGTAGTGACAGTACCTTGGGTTGTCCACTTTCCCAACTTCATCGGGCCGCTTTGGGTCTGGTAGCTTGATCTTGTCACCCTGCTTCGGTATCTCAAAAAGTTGCAGGGTGTCGTCATCATTGAATGAATAAACCTCCTTGGGTCTTGGTGCCAGTGGAGGTTTCTGAGTAGGCGCAGATGCACCTTTTGAGGCATTAACAGTCAATGCCTGTTTCCCCTTTGCTTCTCGTCCGGAGCTGTTAGCTGCGGACTTTTTCCCCTTATCGTCAAAGGCGGGGAAGCTGACACCCAGAAGACGTGAATTGGTCGCCTTCTTTTCTGCAGCTTCAGCTTCGATGATCAGGGAGCTCCAGTCAGGAGGGGGAGTAGAATTGAGCCAGAGCTTTACTGCAGGCAATATGTTCATGCTGCAAGCGGAAAGGAGCGCATGTTCTGGCATGCCTGGAGGTAGCCTGAAGCAAGCCTGTCGGAAGCGTTCGATGAACGCCCGAACCGTTTCCTTCTCCTTCTGACGTATCTCTATGAGAGACGCCATCGTCATGTCCTTCCCGCCGTCGTAGAAGCGGTCGAGGAAGAGGCGCGTCAGGTCATCGAAGGACGATATGGAATTGTCGGGGAGGCTGCAGTATCAGTCATACGCCACTCCTTTCAGGGCCCCGACAAAGATACTGGTGAGGAGCGCGTCCTCCTTCGGAAGATGCCCTGTCTGTGACTGGAAGTATATCAGGTACCGTCGCGGAGAGTCCTTCCCGTCGTATGGGGTGAGTGTTTGTGGCTTATACTTTGGAGGATAAACCACCTTGTTCCACTCGAGGGGATAAGGCTGGGGAATGCCCATCTTCTGGCGTTCCTCTTGCCTGTTCTTGGACTCGAAGCGCTCCCGCAGGTCTTTGATCATTTCGACCACATCCTCCGTAGAGCTAGGAGTCGAGGAAGGAGGTACCATCTAGATTGGAGCGTTTGAGGGCTCTGAGGTCCGAGGTGCTTCTGTATCCGAGGGCGCCCGTTGGAGGGGCACACTCGACTCCCCATTAGCTCCTGGGTCAGGACCAGTTGAAGGTGTCCTGATCAAGGCCGATCGCATCTCAAACACTGCTTGAGTCAGTGCTTGCATTGAGGCAGAGAGGGTTTTGAGTCCTCCCTCCAATGAGTCTATGCGCTGGACTATGTCCTGTGACGGCGCATCAGACTCGACATCATCCCCAGCCATGTATACTGTCCTGACACGGCCAGGAGTGGATGGATTGGTTGAGGCTTCGCTTTCGGCCTCACTCTCATACGGGGGAGTCACTTCTCCTGGTGTTGGGCCACCCCCAGCCACATTCTGGAGTTCATCTTCAACAGGCGCATCTGCAAGGGTCTGCTTGCCCTCGGCTCCGTCTTGAAGGACCTCTTCGATTCCAGAACTACCCCCGACAGTGTCCTGGAGGACATCCTCATTTCGAGGGGCTTCAGGGAGAGTAATCTCGCCTTGATGATGGAGATCTGCCGCAGCTGTGCTTTGGACATCTTCGTCTTCGGAAGGAGGCTCAACAAGGGTCTGGCTACCCCCAGCTTCCTCCGAGGACTTCTTCCTCGACCGAGTGCCTTCAAACACTCCAGAGGTCGAGACAGCTGCTTTGGTTTTCCTCGGCTGGCTTTTGGATGAAGACGAGGAATTGGCAGTCGTCTTCCGGATTGATGAGGAGTTGGAGACCACGTTGTATGAAGCGACCATTGGCTCCTCTTCAGCTGACACCTTCGCCCCAAGGCGACGTCGGAGAGGTGTCGATGATTGCAGTCGTTGGAAGATTGACTGTCTTGGTGGAGCTGCCGCCTCGCAACAGCAGTTGATGGTGACCACCGCACAAGTATGCCCCGTAAGAGGCGCATCGTGCTTGTTGGTTGACTCTCCTGACCGGCGCTTGTGAGTGATCACGTTGCGTAGGTCGTTGGAGGAGAGTGGTGCCTTCACACCCCCTTCAGACGTATGGCAAAGCCAAACGTCGGGGTGGTCAGGTGAGTGCTGCGCCCCCTGATCTAATACCAAGCAGGCCTCACGATCAGTAGTGGGGGAACCACAACATTTGAAGTGACTTGAACGGACCTCAAACGCATAACCAGAGGAGGCGCGGGAGTTCAAGACCACTGAGTTTGCCTTTCTCGACTTGGTTGTGCACGCAGCAGATGCGTCCAAGCGAGATGAGGGCTTCGAAGATCAACTCATTATTGGTGCAGAAGCACTTGAGTCAACCCTGTACAGCTTGCCATCGGTAGCGCGCGTGATGACGAGCGCGTGCCTCTGGCCGGCTGCTGGCATAGCACGTTTATGGCGCATGGCCCGTGCCGCCTTGGATTTCTTCGTACCAGCCCGCTGGGGCGCATAGTACTCAGCATCCAAATTCTCCTCGCCATTACAGCGAGTGAGTCTGTCAAAGACAGAGGCTTTTTGTGGCGCATCAGAGGTGATGTGCGGGGCATTGGCTGCGCCCCTGCTCCGTCGACGTATCTTTCTCGCCTGAGAGGGAGATGGCTGGGGAACGTGGTCGGCCGCACGCTTCCCCAAGAGATGCGCTGCATCGGCGGGCGCACCTTGGTTGCTGAGAATGTCAGCAGGGAGGGAAGGCTGGATTACTGTATCCCCTTCAGTGGTGGTGCCCGAGGCGTCGACCTTGCGTACCCAGGGCGTGCGGATCTTCTTCGGCTTTGGTAGCCGCTTCGAAGGACTCGCACTTCCTTCAGAAATAAACTCCTTGTACGCCTGTTGATTGAGGCACACGACCAACGTCTTGTGGGAGGAGCCCACCTTCACGTCGTCAGCCTGTGACACGACTTTCTCGAAAGAGGAGAAAGAGGTCCCCAGCAGAGTCGCCAGCTTGTTTGCCATTAAAATTGTTTGATTGAAAACTTTAATACAAACAGAACAGTGTTACAATGTAGGACTTAGATGTAGTCCTAGGAGTACACTTTTGTTTAAGCTGGGTCCTTAGTGCCAATGGAGCGAGTGGTAATGCGTTGACTCCGTTGACCGGCTGACGACGGTTATCGGTTCTCTGAAGGTGTGGATTGCTCTGGGTGCTGGAGCTTGCTGAGAGGAGGAAGACGTTGAGTGTCTGTATCTGCCTCTCTGATGATTCCTTGTATGTTCGTTATGGATTCTCCGTCTGTGTGTGAAGGAGAAGATCCCTCTATTTATAGTTTTGCAGGCTGGCTGCTCATGTGCGCATGTAGGATGCGCCGGTGTGTGGGGACGCCACGTGGAGGTTGCTGATGGAGGCGCGTAGATGATGCGCCCTGATTGAGGGGGAGAACTCTTTATACTGCTGTTGTGAGCCGGCACGTAGCAGAGGAGAAAATCTTTCCGTTGCTGAAATCTTGGACGAGTTGAGTCAAAGGACACGTGTCATCGACTCATGGCTCGAAGATCTCAGATTTGGTGGGGGGAAGTAATCTGGTGAGCTGCGCCTTAGATCTGGGCGCAGAAGGAGGCTGCGGTTCATAACCTTTAGGAGTTACAAACCATTTAGGGCGCATGGCTTTTGGGGCGCATGCAGGTGACCTTCCTTCTGTCTTTCAGGATCAGAGATCAGTCTGGGGCGCATGGCTTTTGAGGCGCATGCAAAGCTTCAACTGGAGACTCTCCTTCTGTCTTTTGGGATCAGTGAAGAGTCTGAGGCGCATGGCTTTTGAGGCGCATGCTAGTTTGGACGCATGGCCGTAGAGGCGCATGGCAATTTGGACGCATGGCCATAGAGGCGCATGCGGATGGCCACGTGGCAGTAGCCGTCGGAATAGAGTCATGATGATGCTGACGTTGCCGACGCTTCGTTCTCTAAAAAAGCTGTCACTGTTCAGACTTTGGGAAGCGTGCTTCCAACTCTGGTGTCAGTTCAGCATTTAATGTTTGTGATGTTCGATGGACAGCTGAGTGGGCACATTGGTTGGTGTCCCACTCGGCATGGATATGTGAGGGAGGGCGCATCCTCTGTGATGCGCCGGGTACTGTAGGGCGCGTCTGTGTGATGCGCCTGATGCTGGAGGGTGCATCCGTGTGATGCGCTGTTTAGCTGGCGCATCCGACATGTCTTTTAATGACGCGGCTGTCTCGCTCCTCGAGTGATATAAATAGCCGTTTGGCTGAATTCGAGGCGTCCGGTTCATCCATTTAATACAAATTCATTGCACAGAATTCGGAGAGTCATCCACTTGGCGCATGGGTTTGATTTGCCCGGCCTATAAATAGTGGCATGGAGAGAAGGTTTGCTCCTCATTCTCTCACGTACTTCCAACATGAACTTGGATATGTGGGTGCATTCTGTTGACGAAGTGCTCCCGAGGATGAAAATGAGACGTCGTGTTGTCTTCGATGCACTTGAAGGTGACTGTTACATCCAAAAGACGGAGTCGAGGGCTTCTGAGGTAGGCGGAAGGTGCCTGTTGCATCCAAAGATAGGGATGTTCGGGCCTCGTCTCCGTTGTTCCGGAAGAGCCGTAGATCGGAATGGTGGTGCTAGGCTCTCTCTTCCTTCAAAGTGGGTGCCGCCCACTTTGATTGTGTTGAAAGATCCTTGTGCCATGATTTTGATCACGGTCTTCCTTGGTCTTTGGAGGCTCTTTCGAAGCCTCCCCTGGCCACAGCATTTGCGGTGCTCTTCTCTTCCTTGGTTCCAGCCAGAGGGTTAAATGCTTTGCTTGGCGAAGCACTTATTAGGCGAGCCTGGATGGAAGAGCGGCACATAACTGGGCTCTGCTTGGCCTGGTGAGCCTGGTTGGAAGAGTTGCACATCACTGAGCTACTGAAGGGATGCACATAACTGAGCTGCTGGAGAGATGCACATCACTGAGCTGCTGAAGAGATGGTAGGATGCACCTGGCTGGAGGCGCATGACATCTGCTGCGCCTTGCTGACAGCGCATGGTGACTGCTGCGCCTATCGGAAGGCGCATGGTGGTTACTGCGCCTATCTGGAAGGCGCATGGTGGCTGTTGGCTGTAGATCTAGGATCCTTCCTTTGTAGAAATTCTCCTTTGTACAATCTTTTCTAGACATGTAATAGACTTTTACATATATAAATAAAAAGTCCTTCTTCGAATGTCTATGGCTTATTTGATTAGCTGTCTGAGTTCTGTCGCATATAATGCCTGGCGCATGGGCTTTCTGGTTGTGAAATTCCATGTTTCTACAGTTAGCTTCATTAAACACCATGTTATTTATCGTTTTGGGATTCCCCGAAGGATAATCCATGATAATGGACCACAATTTGCCAGTCAGGCGTTTTATCGATTTTGTGATAAGAATCGGATCCAGAACATAGCTTCTACGGCTTATATTCCGGCTGCTAATGGTTTAACGGAAGCTTTCAACCAAACTATTATTAAACTTCTCAAAAAGTTTATCTCTTCTAATAAACGTGATTGGAATAAGAAACTTGGAGAATGTTTATGGGCTTATCGAACAACAGTCCGAACTCCCACTGGTTTTACACCATTCTCACTGGTTTACGGATGCGAGGTTGTTCTTCTATTGGAAATCCAGATTTCGTCTCTTAGAATAGCCATTGCTAATTAGCTAACCTCTGAAAATAATGATCGCTTACGACTCCAAGAACTTGAAGGACTGGACGAGAAGCGTCTTCAAGCACAACAGCACATCGAGCTATATCAAGTCCGCATATCTCGAGCTTTCAACCGTAAAGTTAAAGGGAGGGTATTCAAAGTCGGCGAGCTAGTCTTAGCTGTCCGAAGACCTATGGTTATGACTCATAACAGCAAAGGCAAATTCTAAGCTAAATGAGAGGGTTCTTACGTAGTCGAGACAGTATTCTCCAATGGTGCCTATAGGTTATCAAAACCTAATGGAGATTTGATTATGATGCCAATTAATGGCAAATTCTTGAAGAAATATTACATTTGAATTTCTTCCTTATTCCCCAGCTACCAAGGTTTGGTTAAGCTGAAGATTTATTTATTCTCCTAAAAGAGAATTTTGATTTTTTGTCTTACCAGCTGATTCCGGAAAGAAAAAGATTTATTATTTATTATGTCTTCTTACCTCTGAATAAATTTTAAATCTACTTTTTTTCCTTATTCATCTATCATGTCCACATTACCTCTGAATATATATTAATCTATTTTCTTTGAGTCATCACGATCTATTATGTTTATATTATCTCTGATAGTATGGTATGCTCTAAAAAGAAAACAAGATTTGTTATCTATCATATCCACATTACCTCTGGATAGATATAATCTACTTTGTTGAGTTTTGAAAACTTATCATGTTCATATTATTACCTCTGATAATTGTTTTCTATCTCACAACCATAAATTTTTTTTATTCATTGCATGATTTGAAATATTACAGCAAAAGAAAGAAAAAGACAGAATACAAAATTCTTTATTGATGATATGAAAGAAAGAATACAAAATTCTTTATTTCCTAAGGTAGAGCAGATACATCTTCAAGCATTTTCTGCAGCTATGCCAAACGCCTTTAACGAGAACTCAGTACAGTTGTAGTAGCTATGGTATGACGAGCCTCTGCAGTACAAAGATACTAGAGTTTAGCAAAAGCAGCTATCATCTTATCCTTGGCGTCATCAAGGGTTTTTATTGTAGCTTCAGCACCAAAGACCTTCTCTTTCAGTATTGAGCTCTGTGCCAGATGTTTGTCTCGAGTTGCAATCATCTGCTCTCTCTGCCTTCAATCGAGCCAATTCTGCCTCAACTTCACGAATTCTATCATTTTGTTGATAGATTCTCATGTTTGAAGTTTCATAGGCTTCTCTATGTGTCTCCAGCAGGGGTTTAGTTTCATTCAATAAAGCTCGCTCCTTGGCAACTTTGCTACTGTAGTCTTGGAGAGATTCCTTAAAAATAGTCTCTCGAGTGATGTATTCAGCTGATAAAGCATCAAACTCGGTCTGGATGAGACTATCAAGGGTTTCACTTGACAGCCTTAGATATTCCTTGATAGGCTGTTCAAGTCCTTCTACTACTTTCTCCAAAGCTGCTGCTCTCTCAGCATCATTGAACATAGCAACATTTCCAATGGTGGGAGCAATCGTAGCCTTTAAGCTTTCATAATTTAAGCCCTTCTTCAGGACCATTTTGATCAATGCTGCCAAGGTTTTATGGAAAGCTTCAGTATGAATCTCAACTAAAAAATTCATTTCTGCATTGGAGCTCGGTGTGGCAGCAAGATTCGCTAAATCCTTCTTCTGAAGACCGGGAACGGATGTCGTCGTTGCCTTGGTAGCAGGTTGAGATAAAGCTATAGTTGTTGTTGTTACTATAGTTAATTGATCCCCAGGAGTTCCAGAGACAATCTCTTCAGAACTTATGTGGATCATTTCTCCAGCTGTTTCTGGAGCTGAAACTACTTGAGTTTCGGTAATGGTGATTGTTTCGGTGGGAATGGTGATTGTTGTAACCGATTCAGATTCAGACACTGTATTCTCAAGAACTTGTGTCAGATTAGTAGTAATAGCTGAAGGTGCTATTACTATGTCTCTGACTTTGGTTGATGGATTGACAATGTCTTCATCACCTTTGCTGACTGCAGGCCTTTCAAGCTCTGACAGTATTTCAGTTGCAGTTGGTTCTTCATATGCAACTGGTTCTTCATATGCAACTGGTTCTTCTGCAGATGGTTCTTCTTCTCTTTCTTCAGCAAGAGAAGGCAATTCTTGGTGGGCCTCCACTACAGGCTCTTCTGGTATCTCCATAGATGGAGAGTCTTCTTTAGAAGCAGAATCTTCTTTTGAAGAAGAACTCTCTTTTTTAGACTCTATGTTTTCTTCATGAATAGTTTCTTGAGGAGAAAGAGGAGCCACGGGCTTTACTGCAGCGATGACACCTACAAAGATTAATCAAAATAAGTTAATATACAAAATCATAATACATAATTTTGTATAGATTTTTTATAATTTATATTTACCTCGAGTAGGTGCAGGACGTGCCAAGAGTTCATCATAATCTTGATCCCAGTCATCATCTTCTAAATCAAGAGCCGGTTCATCTGAGGGGATGGGTTCCGGATCAATAGTGTGAGTGGTGGCGGTGTCTTTGATAACTTGCGCCTTTTGTGGCGAAGTGAGATGTCACGACCCGCACCCTCTTTTCGGATATGAGACGTGTCCAAGCCCAGCCTATGCTGCAGTGTCGGCGGTAGTACGCTGTCTAGCCCGCAATAAACAAAGTACTCATAAATACTAACTGCTCATTCACAACAACTAAATCAACTTTACAAAATATAGAAGTTTTACACTTGAAGAAGAGTGTAAGCTTTTACATTTATAGAAAACTACCACACAACTAACTAGTCTTCTATGGTTTAGCCATCGAGTCTCTATCTCCCCCTCGTATGGTCCATAGCGCAAGAGTAGGCACGTCACCTCACCTATAACAACGATCCAGTCAGGAAAGGAGCAGAGTACAACCATATTGCAATTAATGTTGTTAGTCCAAAATAAGTTAGAACAAGCGAGAAACAATAATGACAATGAGTATATAAAGAACTAGTACTAGCCAGGTACGAACGATCAAGATATGAACTAACAAAATGTAAACTAGCAAGATGGGATCTAACAAGATATACACTGGCAAGATGTAAACTAGCAAGATATGAACTAACAAGATAATGGACTAGATAAAGAAAAAATAGGAACCACTAGGTGTGTGTGAAATACCTTTTAATACGTGAACGGCTGCACTAATACGGCACATCATACGATGGCTATCATTCAGTAATTGGCACGGCTAACTCATACGTGGGTGTGTATGACTTAGCTATCATTCGGTAACGGTAATTGGGTTTGTTCACGTATTTATCGAGTATTTCCCCTCCCGACTCTCTAACAATCAATAATTGTCAATAATACACTAATAAGGATACGATAACTACCGTGTCACAATTGTGTCTCAATGGAATATCAAGAAATGACTCAACGGGATATCAAACGAGAAAACTATAGAGTAAACTTTATAATGAACTAAAACATAAATGCAATACTGTACTTGCCTGAACCCTTGCACAAACCGTGGTCACAAGTTGAGGATGAGAGGATGCCGATCTATAAGCTGTCAACCTATAACACACATCGTACCACGAACCGTGCATGAAAACCACAAATCAATTCTAATGTTCTAGTTCTAAATAGTGGCTAGTTGGGTTACTAATCTAATAATAATTAATTCTGTAATAATTCACTCAAAAACCTAATTTAACCTAATAATAATCTGAATATAATCTAAACATGCAAGTTTGGCCATCAAAAGTCATGTTTCCAATTTTGGAAATCATGACACGCAAATCGAGACGTACCGTTGACTTTTTAGTCAAATGCTGTGAACTCTAGATTTTGAAAGTGCTCCTCGGAAGATTTCAGAGCCACGAGTGCGCTGGAATCAACCGTGCCACAAAATCACGCTTTGGTCAAAAGATATCGCCGTTATGGCTAATCGTGACCAAAACGGGGATCAACCGATCGGTTGTGAGTTCAACAGAATAAATAAAATATTATATGAAGGAAATAATTTTTGGAAAAAATATATGTCGTAGAGCTCTGTGTTAGCTTTCCAAAACTTCAAACAGTTCGTGATTTTGATTTCTGGTTCTTCCGGAATATCGCAAACACCGAAACGTGTCAAGTTTCGGACAACCGACACTCTATGAATTTTCCAGAAATTTATGTATTAAATATATGAAAACAAATTATATATTCAGAAACTATACCTCAATACGCTTCCAACAAAAAAAAGGCACGCAAAAAGCACGTCGGGGTTGGCGGGAATCGCTTCGGGAAGTCGGAAACCCTAGATGAGTTCTCCCACAAAAGGCGGCTGGAATTTAATTAGGGTTTGTGAATATACATGCATATATATAGGAGAGCGAGAGGCGGCTACAGTAGCAGCGCCGACAGGTAGGCCCCTCCCCTTTTGGATTATTGGGTAATTATTTATTTAATTCAAAAAAATTATTTAAAAATCATTTTAAGTCCGAATAAATCAAAATAAATTGCAAAAAAATCCAGAAAAATTCTAGAAAATTCCAGAAAATATATCTAAGTATCTAGAATATAAATAAAATATTTTAACACAAAATATCATCGTGTGACCTCGCAGTAAGTTCCAAAAACCTATAATCTATAAATTCTATATGTTTTAATTATATAAAAATTCCCAACAATTCTAAAAAATCCAGAAAAATTCTAAAATATTCTAGAAAATATTTTTCGTCATTTAAAGCCCAAATAAAATATTTGGCCCAGAAATACCCCCGTACGACCTTACGGTAAATCCTGAAAGTCCTTAAAATAATAAAAACTTAAATATTAAATACCTAAAAATATCCAAAAATTGTAGAAATAGATAAATATTAAATATATAAGCTATCTAGAGGTCATATGACCTTAATATGGTCGTAGCCCACCTACAAGCTTTGGCATGACTCACAATGGCCATAAAATTAATCATAAACAAATAAAATTAAAAAAAATAAAAAAAATTTGGGAAGTGGGCTTACAAATCTACCCACCTAAAAAAAATTTCGTCCTCGAAATTTTAAAAGATACAAATAGGCACAACCAAGAATATCATCAAAATATAACATGACCAATCGATATGAATAAGCACGACAAAGAATAAAATCAAGAAAATAATGTGATGAATGATCGAAATTGATCAGGCATATAGAATCAAAATCTAAATATGTTTTAGAAATATAGTGGAAGGAAATCAAGATAGGTTTTAAAGATGACAATTCGAAAATAGAAAAATATGAAAGAGATAAAGAACTACTAGTTGTAGAGAAGGTGGTAACAAAAAATAAGACATCAAATAAATTTTATAAAAAAAATTAATAGTCGTATGCCAATAGAAGATATAGTCGCTATGATATTCGAGAATCATAAGTATATCCGAAGTCATTTAACCGAGAATCCATGCCTCGCCAGTGTACATCTGGATGCCATGAACCCTTGATTTCATGACTCAAGTATAATATGTTATCGAACACTTTATCAACTCTACCTAATATTGACATAATAAATCAAAAGATCAATAATATAACTATGATATAGTTTTAGTAATATTCGACAACCTACGCAAACTTAAAATTATTTCAACTTAGGGCTCATGTCACGCCAGTGCGCTGCTGACTGCAGTGAACCCGCGGTCTCCATAATTCAAATAAATGGGGACAGTGCACATCTGCCTTACCATTGTATATTACCGAAAATTATTTTAACTATATCCATAAGAATTTCAAAGAAACTTCAATAAATTCAATTAAGTCGATCATGATAAGAAAATATAAGTATCTGTCCTTGAGTAAAAGTATCAGTTTTGAAAACAAAATGATCACGAAATGAACGAAGACAACTTGAATTAATATATAGATAATTGAACCAAGATTAGGAATTAAAAATAAAACGATCGTAAAATAGTTTTGAAAATAAAATGAGGTTTAGAGAAGGCAGAAGATAAAATGGCACAAAAAATGATCAAAATTAGGAATTAAATTCTGTGAAGCCCTAACTTACCAAACGTATATTCTACCCACCTTGGATCCTACCAACATGTCAAAACAAAATAACATATTCTCTTAGAAAAATTCTTCGATTTATCTATACCTAGACTTCAATAAATTATTAGCTAAATCACATGGCCTATTTAAATTTCTTAACTATCCAAGGGTAAAATTGAATAAGGGACTCCTAGTCCTATTTATTCTCCTAAAATTAAATCAATCCTAATTGTGAATGAGCACACTAGTCGCAGGCTTGCAGTAGTACTGCTAACTTAACTACTACCACAAGTTTACAATCTTTTGCAAAATTAGACCTGTATGGGCCACCATAAAACTTGTCACGACCCGCACACGCTTTTCGGATACGAGACGTGTCCAAGCCCAGCCTACGCCGCAGTGTCGGTGGTAGTACGCTGTCTAGACCACAATAAACAAAGTGCTCATAAATACTAACTGCTCATTCACAACAACTAAATCAACTTTACAAAATATAGAAGTTTTACACTTGAAGAAGAGTGTAAGCTTTTACATTTATAGAAAACTACCACACAACTAACTAGTCTTCTATGGTTTAGCCATCGAGTCTCTATCTCCCCCTCGTATGGTCCATAGCGTAAGAGTAGGCACGTTAACCTCACCTATAACAACGATCCAGTCAGGAAAGGAGCAGAGTACAACCATATTGCAATTAATGTTGTTAGTCCAAAATAAGTTAGAACAAGCGAGAAACAATGATGACAACGAGTATATAAAGAACTAGTACTAGCCAGGTACGAACGATCAAGATATGAACTAGCAAAATGTAAACTAGCAAGATGGGATCTAACAAGATATACACTGGCAAGATGTAAACTAGCAAGATATGAACTAACAAGATAATGGACTAGATAAAGAAAAAATAGGAACCACTATGTGTGTGTGAAATACCTTTTAATACGTGAACGGCTGGGCTAATACGGCACATCATACGATGGCTATCATTTAGTAATTGGTATGGCTAACTCATACGTGGGTGTGTATGACTTAGCTATCATTCGGTAACGGTAATTGGGTTTGTTCACGTATTTACCGAGTATTTTCCCTCCCGACTCTCTAACAATCAATAACCGTCAATAATACACTAAGAAGGATACGATAACTACCGTGTCACAATTGTGTCTCAATGGAATATTAAGCAATGACTCAACGGGATATCAAACGAGAAAACTATAGAGTAAACGTTATAATGAACTAAAACATAAATGCAATACTGTACTTGTCTGAATCCTTGTACTAACTGTGGTCACAAGTTGAGGATGAGAGGATGCCGATCTATAAGCTGTCAACCTATAACACACATCGCACCACTAACCGTGCACGAAAACCACAAATCAATTCTAATGCTCTAGTTCTAAATAGTGGCTAGTTGGGTTACTAATCTAATAATAATTAATTCTGAAATAATTCACTCAAAAACCTAATTTAACCTAATAATAATCTGAATATAATCTAAACATGCAAGTTTGGCCATCAAAAGTCATGTTTCCAATTTTGGAAACCATGGCACGCAAATTGAGATGTGTCGTTGACTTTTTAGTCAAACGCTATGAACTCTAGATTTTGAAAGTGCACCTCGGTAGATTTCAATGCCACGAGTGCGCTGGAATCAACCGGGCCACAAAATCACGCTTTGGTCAAAAGATATCGCCGTTATGGCTAATCGTGACCAAAACGGGGATCAACCGATCATTACGGAGTTCAACAGAATAAATAAAATATTATATGAACGAAATAATTTCTGAAAAAATATATGTCGTAGAGCCCTGTGTTACCTTTCCGAAACTTCAAACGGTTTGTGATTTCGATTTCTGGTTCTCCCGGAATCTCGAAAATACCGAAACGTGTCAAGTTTCGGACAACCGACACTACGAATTTTCCAGAAATTTAGGTATAAAATATACGAAAATAAATTATATATTCAGGAACTATACCTCAATACGCTTCCAAAAAAAAAACAACGGCGCACAAAAAGCACGTCGGGGTTGGCGGGAATCGCTTCGGGAAGTCGGAAACCCTAGATGAGTTCTCCCACAAAAGGCGGCTGAAATTTAATTAGGGTTTGTGAATATACATGCATATATATAAAGGAGAGAGAGGCGGCTACAGTAGCAGCGCCGACAGGTGGTCCCCTCCCCTTTTGGATTATTGGGTAATTATTTATTTAATTCAAAAAAATCATTTAAAAAGTATTTTAAGTCCAAATAAATCAAAATAAATTGCAAAAAAATCCAGAAAAATTCTAGAAAATTCCAGAAAATATATCCAAGTTTCTAGAATATAAATAAAATATTTTAACACAAAATATCATCATGTGACCTCGCAGTAAGTTCCAAAAACCTATAATGTATAAATTCGATATGTTTTAATTATATAAAAATTCCCAAAAATTCTAAAAAATTCCAGAAAAATTCTAAAATATTCTAGAAAATATTTCTAGTCATTTAAAGCCCAAATAAAATATTTAGCCCAGAAATACCCCCGTACGACCTTACGGTAAATCCTGAAAGTCCTTAAATTAATAACACCTTAAATATTAAATACTTAAAAATATCCAAAAATTGTAGAAAAATATAAAATAGCTAAATATTAAATATATAAGCTATCAAGAGGTCATATGACCTTAATATGGTCATAGCCCACCTACAAGCTTTGGCATGACTCACAATGGCTATAAAATTAATCATAAACAAATAAAATTAAAAAAATTAAAAAAAATTAGGAAGTGAGCTTACATGAGATGCATCGAAGTGCTGAGTCGTCCGGGAGATAGGAGCCCCATAGTTCTGTTGCTGCTGCTGAAGACCCTTCTCCAGGATGAGCTAAAGAAGGTGCAATATTTTGAGCTTCCTCGACTGGAGTTTCGCTTTCTGGAATAGCAGCCCTCTATTTGGAAGGCCCTTTAACAGTGACCTTTTTCTTCTTCTCTCGGGCAGCAACCGCTGTGTCGGATTTACGCTTCCTAGAGGTAGAAATTTTAATTGCTCCCGCTGGTGCCTCCCCTACTCCCGTTGAGATCACTTCCAGATATTCATCTGGAACAGCAGCATCATCAGGTACATCTGAAGATACCCTAACTGGTTCTTCGACGTTTCCTTCCTTGTCCCATCGAAGACTTCCCTTCATGTTGTAGTCATTTGCGAAGGAATGGATGGAAGCATAAAAACGAGCATACGAATGAAGCATTCTTAGCTCAGTTGTACTGATGGCAGTTGACACACGAAATTTAGCACTGGTACATCTAGCGTTAAAATATCTCCATGCCCTTGCGCCATCAACTAACTTTCCATAATAATTGAAGGCAGTGGAGGGATTACCAACGTGAAGTTGATCATACCCGAATTGACGAGCGAACTGACTGGACAGGTACGGTTCAAAGATGCAGCTGTCCTCAATCCTGTACATCAAATATGATGGTCTGATACATATCAGCCAATTAAAGACAAGAGCAGGGAGCCCTGTCCTCTCTTGACCTATATCTTCAAATTGTACACCGAGGCAGTCGGCTGGAACTGGTGGTCTTGTGCAAAAAAAGTTCCATCCATAAGAGTAGTTTAGTACTGCTCGAGTATCTGCCATTGAAGTTGCAATCCACGTGGCTTTATTGAACTTCTGAAGGAAGACCTCCGCATTATCTTCAGGGCATGGTGGCAATAAACTGCAGTTGTGATGCAGTAACTAGCCCATTAAATAAGTGTAGGCATCTCTACCCTAGGGAAATCTTTATGGTAGGGAGCGTTATTGATCAGCTCCTCACCAAATGCTCGCAGACCAGTATTTATCCGACATACCATTACCGGTAATAGGCTGAGTCTGGTCTTGAACACCAAACATACTGCTGGCCATAGTACGTTCCGATGGATTCTGTCAACCGTACCAGTTCCTAGTACGACACATTTTTGCAACCACAGAGAAAGAAAGCCCGCCAATAAGGCTTTCTTTGAGATCTTTCGACTGCCATGCTTCAGATAGCTCAATGCTTCAGTCCCCGCAGGGAATTCTCCAGTCTTGGTGGTCAGATACTTGTCCTGAGACTTAGATGTGATCATCAAACCATGGATCAAGTCTGAAGAAATTATTGATCAAAGGTTGATGGATTGAGCCATGTTGTCTTAGAATCTCCCCTTGTCATCCTTGGATATCCTATTCTGATGGTAGAATAGATATATTGTCCATTTATTGATGTATGCCAAATACGATCCACTTTCATATATAGTGGTGCAAATTAGATAATGACATCTTGATATACTTCGACTAGATCGGGATTTGTCTGGCTGATCTCTGTTAATTCCCGGTTGGAAGGAACATATTCTTCATATGGAACTTCCTCTATTGGCAGCTTAGAAATGAATTGCATCTCATGCAATACAAAACCCATTTCACCTATCAGGGTTGCAAAGTTCCCTGTTGAGCTAATGTATAACTCTATCAAAGCTAAGAACAGGTTATTGTTCATTGGTATGCCTTGATTTGTGGAGGCTATTGCTTCAAACAACCCAATGGCTTGCAGTTCCGCTTTGAAGTTCTGCATGACCCAAGCACAGAGTTAAATCCAGTTCTTATTATGAGGGGTCATCTACCCTGAAAGCCTAGGGTTGACCTGGGGATATAACACTGAGACGTTCATAAACTTGTTTATGAACATTGGTATCTGTACTCGTTGGATCAAAGCTGAATCCTCGCTTGGTGTGAATCTATGCAGTAAACCAGAAAAAGGAATGACACCCCCACTAGGAGTACTGGTATGGTAGCCCATTTGGTTAGACCCATCTCTCTTAAATATAATTTTTCCTGGTCTACCATGACTGTTGGGAGTCAGGTTCCAGATCATATGTCTTGGGTGGGTGGCATTAACAAACAAAGATAGGGATAATCCCTTGACATTGATGGAAGGTACATCGCTCTTTCCCTAAATCTAAATACCCAGGACTCATTCTTGGGATTTGTCTGAGATTTAAAGTCAATGGCTTCTCCAAACATGAAAGCAGGCTTAAAAAATTATTGGCCATCCAGCAATGTCAGCAGTTCTCCGTTTATCAAAGTTAGCAGCATCCTGTCTCCCTGAGCAACTATTAGTTGTTGTCTCTCTTCAGGGTACTGCATGTCATTTTGTGGGAACTCAACATGAGACAGATTCTATAAATAGTTGGAACCCAAGATACCTGTTGGGGAACCAAAGACTCCAGAGAGAGGATGAATCTGCAAGTCCACTACAAAAAGAATATCAACAAAAAATTAAGTTAGTAAAATTCAGAATTGATCTCTATGCATCTCTACGCAAATGCTTCTACGCAAATAAGTGTGTGTGTAAAGATTTTGAAAATTTTCATTCCTGGTTTCAAAAAGATTGAAAAAATGTCCTAAAATTGGTTCATCTCTATGCAAGAGTTCTTTTTATGCAAGTGAAGATTTGTGCGTAAAGGATTATGAATATTTTTTTTTATTTCAAAGAATTGGAAAATATTCTAAGTTGAGGCAGTGTATGACTAAAAGTTTTTTGCGCGTACTTTTTTTTTGTTCAAAGGAGTAAAAGTTGTACGCATGAAAACATAGTCTTTTGACTTGCTTTACGCAGACGCGTATGAACGTGGGTGACTTGCGTATTGTTAACTTTACGCTAGCACATATAGACTTGCACGTATTTAATGCTTAAAGATTTTACGCTGGCACGTATAGATGTGGTCGTATTTTGTTGTTTCTATTTTTTTACGCTGACACGTATAGACGTGGGCGTATTCTGTTGTTTCTATTTTATGCTGAAACGTATAGACATAGGCGTATTCTGTTGTTTTTATTTTACGCTGACACGAATAGACGTGGGCGTATTTGGTAGTTTTTATTCTATGTTGACACGTATAAACGTGGGCATAACTTTAGGGTTCGGCTCTTCTTCTTCTCCGACAAACCCACGGGCGAACTAGATAGGATTTTACCTATCATGGCCGGAGCCACAGTGGGATTAGGCCTAGGGGTCACCACCAATAATGGTATGGTGGTCTTCACACGTTCAGCCATCGACGAAGCAGCAACAGCGGGCTTCTTGCTCTTAGCACCGACGGTGGTCTTGCTCTTTGGTGCCATTGGTTTAGATGTAGATTTTGAAGATTAGAGTAAAGGAGATTGAGATTGCAAGAGATGAGTAAAGTTCTCTCTCTACTCGTGAAGCTCTATTTATAGAAATGTTTGAAATCGGTTCAAATTCTGAGATGACTATTGGTATCCCGAATTTTACGCTTCTGAGATGACTGTTGAGTATCCCGAACTATACGAGGATGACTGTTGGATATCCTGAATTTTACGCTTCTGTTCAAAGTATTTCAAATTTTAGAAAAATTTAAAAACTTTGAAGGGGGTCTTGTAGAAGCATAAAATAAACTTCATAGACCAAGTCAAAGAAGTTGAGAACTTTACGCAAAGTCTTACTCTACGCAAGTCCCATTTAACGACTCTACTGAGTCAGATTCAAGCTCTACGCAGAGATCAAACAGAGTCTAACTCTATGCGAGCTCCTTTACGCAAGAGACATCCTCAAAACTCTACGCGAGAGCAACAGGCTGTCCAGACTGCATTTAATGTGCGTGATACTGTTCTGACAGAATAATTTTCTGACAGAACATTGCACAGAAGCCGAGAAGATTTTTTGTACCAAATCCAACGCTTGTCGTTTAATGTGCAGATGAGATACTTTACGCTCAATAGACCGCTTCTTTTACGCATGAAAGTCATTTGAGTTTTTACGCTCAAGGCTATCTCAACTACTTTTGTGTGCGTAGAGTTTATTTGAGCTAGCTATACACTTAAGGCTATTTCTTAGCCACTTTACGCATGAAGCTTACTTTGGGCTATTTTACGCTCAATCTTTTCTTGCTATGTGAGAATGTGGTCTGTATACATGGCTTTTATGCCACACTTATCGAGGAACATGTGTACGTGCTCTCCCCATATTGTTGAAGTTGTAGGACACGTGTCACCATGCATAGAGACTACAACTCTTTATGGGACACGTATCATCACGCGTAGAGGTCAATTTTCAATAGTGGGTGGCAGTTACTTGCGTAAAGACCCAATTATGTTGCTTTTTACGTACAAAGGGTTTAGTCTATAAATAGACTTATTTTTAAACAGAAAACACAACAGATCATATAGAGATCAGAGCCCAGATACTTTGAGAGCAAAGTAATTTTCCAAAGCATTTCTCTTCAACTTTTCTTCAAGAACAGAGTGAAGCAAAGCAGGAAAGCATTCGACCTCGCCATCAGTGCCCAGTGTGTCGATACCTTTCTGGTGACTTAGTTCTTCCAGCTGTTCATCTTCCAGCAGTTTTTCTTCATCATCATCGTGTGGTCCAAGGAACAAAGTGATCGTTCTCAGATCAGACTTCCATAGCAATACTTCCCAGAATTTATTTGTACTTTTGTACTTTTTCTCGTTTTCTATCAAAAGCCTTTCAAGGGTATTTTGTTAAGTGAAACAAGGACATCCGGTAGTGATCGGTACGTGAGGTGCAACGACTGCTATCAACATTGACATTAGAAAAAATTATACATTGCGTAGACCACATGCATACTAGTTGTATTCTCCCTCCCGACTATCTTACAAGTACATGTCCAACACGATTAACATTAACAACACGACAAACGAGAATCACGATAAACTAGAAATTAGGCATGAACATGTACATTATAACAACTCTAACTCTCGTGCACAAGTGGTAATCCTGATCAGTAAAAGCAGTGACAACATGAAATATAAAGATGTAACAGTGAAAAGAAGATGTGAGGATACATGTAGTACAAAATAAAGGTAATATGTCACGACCCGCACCCTAGAGTAAGGGCACGAGAAGTGGGTACGTCCAGCCTACGCCGCAGTGTCGACGGTAGAAGGCTGTCCTAGGTCACAACATCTAACAATATAATGCTAAGCAGTTTATACTCCCTGAATGGGGGTAACATAGCAGAATGTAAACTCAATCACAACTAAGGAAGAAGAAGCACAAAATGATATAGAACTCAAATAAAATACAGATGATCTAAATAGTCTAAGTGTCTAAGATAACATCTCAACAAATATCCAGAAATACAAGTCTCAACTACCGAATATGGAAGAATATATACAATCCAGATCTCAAAGACAGAAATAAAGCCTAACTAAGCTAGTCCCAAGACAACATAAGTAAGATAGAGCCTAACTAACTAGTCTAGGCAGTAGGGGTAATGTCATCAGCTAGAGCTGGGTCCTCCTGAGAGTCCAGCTCACAAGTGTCGTCTAGGGCTGTCCCATAGAAGGTATCCACACAGGCCTCCTCCTCGTCCTCTGTAATATTTTCAACAGGTCCAGCCAGGACAGAGCGAGCACAATACATCTCAACAGTTCATAGCAGGTTAGAAAATATAATCATGCAGTAAATTAAGATATAGGAAACTAAAAAAAATACAATATGTAAACAGAGAGAGAACTGTAATAGAAATATCTACTATAAATAGAGAAATAACAGTGGCTAGTGAGTCAGAGTACAATATAGACATGTAAATGGCATAGGATGATTCTGATGCTACACAATGGAATGATTCTGATGCTACACTACTTGGATATTATTCACATGTCTACTTCTACTCCTCCGTACCCCCAATCAATACACAAGGATCCAGCCAGGTTATGTTATAATTCATGTAATGGCCTCCGAAGGGTGGTACATGATAGTCCCATAAATGAAGATTCTAGGAAAGCCCAATAAATGGGGGATTCAAGAAAGACTCTGTGATCATGACAGTACATGTCATAAGTGATTCAATGAACCATGAAGCATAGTGATACATCATGTAAGTGAATCGCACAGAACATGTAGTATCCGATGCTCCCTGAGGGGATAACATCTCAAGAAGGGATCCATATAGTACTAATTTATGTGACCAACGTGACAGTATCAAGTAAAGTAATTTAAAGCAGGAAAATAATTCTAAACAGGATATAAAATGATCAGAGAATGTACTCGCCTGGTATCTGAGTGTACGAGAGAAATGTACTGTCCGTAGAGAGGTGTCTGGCTCCTAATCAGAACAGCACAAGTCGCAACAAGTCCAAAATGATAATAAGATGCAATTCAATGCATTCTAAATGAATCGAGGTCAATCTAGGCCAAAGTCAACTCTTGGTCAACTCTGGTCAACCCTAGAAGTCAAACTTGGTCAACCATGGTCAACTAGGTCTAATAAGTCTAAATTAGGTCAAACAAGTCGTTCTAGGTCCTATCAATCCTACATTAGTTAACACACACCATTACAAGGCTATACAAGCCTAAACCAAGCCTATCAAGTCTGCATTAGTCTAATCAAGGCTAACTAGCTTATACTAGTCTACCAAGCAACATTACTAAGCCTCAAGCATCATACATCATATACCATATATATATGAATACATTATACATTCCTATTTATAGATAGAGTGCAATTGTGAGTGTCAATACATCAAGGTGAAAAAGTGTGTGTGTGCATTACAAGGTAAATGACATGTGAAGGTAAGGGTTTACACTAGTGCACATACCATATATCAATATCCAATTTAACTCAAGTTTACATATAGGTCTAAGGGTTTAGTTTTAGGCATATTTACATACATTCACATAGTTATATATACATTGCAATGCATCACATCAATCTTGCATATATTCATCCACTCTACTCACAACATACATTGCCTATATACATATAAGTGCATTGCTTACATATATGCATACATGTATTATTCATGTCTAACATTACATTCAAATATAAATTTCCAATCTCAGGTTTGAGTGTGTGTAGAGCACAGTAAAGGGTGTGTGTGCTATACAGTGTTGGCTAGATGGCAGATTAGCTAATAGGGAATAGTGTACAGGATAATATCAAAATGCAGGATATGAAGATGAAGGTGCAGATATATGTTGGTATTTTATACTCTACTCTAGGCTATATATATAGGGCAATTACTGGGAACAGGACAGTGTGTTTGTTCATATAAAAACAGTGCATCATCCCAACAGTGTATCAATAACAGTTTACATGAAGTCCCCACACCAATTTACATTCAAACTCAGGAATCAATGTATCACATGTTAAGTCCAGTTAACAATCTCAGTTTTCAGTGAGATTTAAACAATGTGAAATATATATGGGTCTATACGAGTGAGTGAGGGATAGGTTCTCGGTTTCAGGGCATACCTTCTAGTTTCAGTAAAATAGTGTGCAATGTGTATGTGTGGATAGAGGGATACAAGGGAGTAGGGGTTCAGTCTACATTCAGTTCTCAACATGTAAATTGAAATCAATCCAACTCCTATGAATCCCAATATGTGACATCACACAAAGTTACTAATTACAAGTATTAACATCATAATTTATGGACTAAAACAACAGTTCACTCTACATCTTGAACTCTGAAACAATTTTAAACCATGGTATAAGAACATGGCATTCAGACCCTATTCGAATCAATATGCTTTTACAATTAATCCCCAGCCATGCAATTACAATCCCAGTTATGCATACTTAACCCCAGACATGTATTCATGTAACACCATATCAATTAATACTAATTTACATTAAAGATCAATTTCAATCCTTGAGAGAGCCCAGGACAGAACACAGTTCTCAGGAAATGTAATATCAGTCAAATGCATTTGAAAACATCAACAAAACAGTTTACAATCCTTGAGAGAGCCTAACATGATCATCAAACCTTACATACATAATTTAACTATTCATGGTAGTTAAAACATCAACAAAACAGTTTAGAATACAAATTTAAATTCAGAATTTATTAACGGTAAACTTAAGTATCAGGAACATGGGAGAAAATGCGAATCGAAGGCTAAATAACAATCCTTGAGAGAGCCTAACATGATCATCAAACCTTACATACATAATTTAACTATTCATGGTAGTTAAAACATCAACAAAACAGTTTAGAATACAAATTTAAATTCAGAATTTATTAACAGTAAACTTAAGTATCAGGAACATGGGAGAAAATGTGAATCGAAGGCTAAATAACATGATCATCAAACCTTACAATCCTTGAGAGAGCCTAACATGATCATCAAACCTTACATACATAATTTAACTATTCATGGTAGTTAAAACATCAACAAAACAGTTTAGAAATACAAATTTAAATTCAGAATTTATTAACAGTAAACTTAAGTATCAGGAACATGGGAGAAAATGCGAATCAAAGGCTAAATAACAGTTAATATCCTGATTTAAAGGTTGATAAAGGCTCGTGTATATGTCATTGTGTTTTACAGGTCGTGTCGTGTCCATAAAAGTAGACACGACGTGTCCAAAACATGAATTACACTGAGTATCAAAAATACAGCACAGGTAGCCTCGTACAGAGGTGCAAAGCGTCCCAGGTACTCGTGCGTCGACCCTCGAGCCTCGTGCTCGTGTCCAGAGGTAGTCTAGGTATAGGGGTAGGTGTCTAGGTGCCTGCACAGTGTCCACGAGGTCGCGTGTCCATGCGCGAAGTGCGTATCAGTGGCTCGTATGCGCACGTTGTGTTTGTGTACAAAATTACTGTGAGTCAATTTTCTTTGTGCATACTAAACGAGAACGCATGAAACTTTGTAGGTGTCGTGTCAGTCACTAGGAGAACGTGTCCACCAAATTTTGTGACCTGAGTCGCCGTGTCGTGTCCGCTAGGACACCCGAGCAGCAGGTGAAACCCTAGCCGTGTGCGGGGACTGTTTTCGTGTCCTCGTGTGGACACGACACGAAACCAAAATCAAGGAAAAATGTCACAAATCTACAAGCAAGCCCTAGATATACAAATCCATTGAAAAAGATTCTAGAAATTATGCCGAAATGTCCTTTGGGGTATTTTATCAAACACTAGGTTATAGGGACTGATATGTGTCCAAATAGGGCACGAATTGGACACAATATCCTACAGAAATCTAGGGTTAGCTAGGGGACACCTAGATCTGGGCTAATATGCAATAATAACAGCAATTTCAATAAGTTTTGAAGGAATTACCTATAGGTGTCAATTTCCCCAAAAAGCTCCAAGGAGGGGTGTTCTTCTTGATGGCCAAACTTCACCAAATTGTCCACACTCTGAAATTATCCTCCATGAACAGTAAGAGGGAGACAATTAGAATATAATGCAAGTTGTTTGGATTAAAAAGGAATTATAATTGATTTTCTAGGAATTTCTAAAGATGGAGCATACCTCTCTTTCCAACTTGTGATCTTTCTAAAAGAGGCTAACCTAATGGAAGAGATTACTTATAGGGGGAATCCCTAGGTTGGCTGGCCGGCCATGCTAGGGTTAGGGTTAGGTTTACATGGTGCTGGGCTTGGGCCTCTATGGGCTTAAGTCATTAATCATGACTTGTAAAGTCATAAGCCATTAATCCATTCTCTATTCAATATTCCTATTCCTAAATTGATTTTAACGACTAGGATATGGTTAACTTAATTAAACTAGGGTTTCATAATCTAACCAAGTCACTAAAACTAGGATTAGCTTCTAGGTTAGGCTCCAAGTCAGCACTAGTCAAAGTCTAGAATAGCCCCTAATTAAATTATACCAAAAATCATATAAATTCTAATAAATCCCAATAATTCACAATAATTCCAAATAAATCCCAAAAATTCAAAATGACCAAAATACCCTTAAGCTAGAAATATGGTAGATGAAACACCCTAATCACAAGTCATGATTTTAAATAGTTTAAAAATGATTAAAAATCACCAAAAATCATAATATGAAATAACTATCAATAAATAATAATTATAATTTCAAAATTTCAAAATTATCCTCAATTGGAAAACTGGGTGTTACAATCCTATCCACCTTATAAAAATTTTGTCCTCAAAATTAAGATGATCGCACCCCCTTCTAGGTCAAACATAGTCAAGGGTCAATCACTAGTCAATTTTTTTACTTCCTAGTACTTGGTCATCAGCTGGTCAACTCCTTAGGATTTTACCTATGCTAGCTACCTATGTTGGCAACTAGAATTTAGCAAAAAGAGAAACTCTATAATAGGCTAGCTCTTAACTTCCCAATCCTATCAAGTCATCCATAACTAAGTACCTACAAGCTAAGCACACCAATCCCAAATACCACATATATATATGCTCAAGAACAACAATCCATCACATATATCCTAAGTATATCATCTATATATATATAACTGATCCACCAAGGGTTAAAGTAGACTAAACTCATAAGGGACTGAAACAAAAGCTTAGAATTAGGCTAAGGATGAATGGTCTGAAACATCAATATAGGCAAAAGGGAATGATGCTAAGGAGACTGAATTTATGAGCTAAAGGACAGGACATTTGGGTCCACTTGTATAGTCAATGTGAAAGAAAACCTACATGGTGATTGAAACATGCCTCTAGATCAACTTGGGCTCTCCTCCCTATCTGGCTGAACTAACTATATGCAAGACAGTGGTCTGAAGAAGTGAACCAAACTGGTGTACAGGGAATGCAATAGGCAGTATACTGCAAATGGGTGCAGGCTACAACCAATCAAAATACATTACTTATATATAAGCTATATATATATATATATTTATGCTTTACCCTCATCACCTCAACTCTACTCAAAGTCTAATAACACCAACTCCCTATCACATGCCTATCACTCCAAGAAAAGGTCAGATACCGTAAGGTGTACTGGGACAGAACAGTGAGCTGTCCCAAGTAGTGAGTATAGGCCTCTAGTATGCATGAAACTAACTCTTCAGATATGCAGAATATGGTAAGGGGTTAATAGTTATATTGGTGAGTCAATAATTGGGGTCTGAACTATGGTCCGGTGAAGCCTATGATGTAACATGGTAGATAATGAAAGCTGAGTGCAGTGAACAACTTGTACAAGTCTGAACTAAGGGGACTGGGTATCTAGTGAAGGGTCTGTACACTGCCTATAAAGGTTGATCAAACATGACTGAACTCCACACAAAGAGAAATTAACTAAAATAGAAAACTAAACCAATTATAGGCTAAATAACTTGTCAATAATCCTATACAACAATGACCTATAGGTACCAACCAACCCATATCCCATATGCCAATATTATCTGCAACCTATCTATATAAATAGACCTCTCGGTCTTAGGTGAAACTAAAACTATAATCAAGGGCAGGCTCTGGTCATGGGTGCCTTACTGGAAAATGGTAAGGAAAAATAATAATAATAATAATAAAGGCTGCAAGGCATACTAACATCCGATACGTAACTGGTTGATATTATAAATAACATGGAAATCACCTACACTGTGTTACTATTCTAATACCAATGCTAACTATCATCCCCAGGGTACATGTGTTGGCCCATTGGTCATATGGTCAACCTGATTTTAATAATTGATCAAACTCTGTCTGGATATACGAAGCTAGTCAGGATGTATCGGACTCTTGGACATGAACAAAAATAGCTATCTACACAGTTCAAGACCGAAGCTATGTTTACCTGTTCGAGTCTGTATTTCCTTTGAGCAATGTATTTTTCATTTTATTGAGTCTAGGAATACGTTGTACACCGAGTCGTACTGGTAAATAGGCTATTCCAAAATATTTTCAAAATACTTTTAAAATGTCCTTTGTTTTGAAAAATATTCTTTTAAACAAAAGTTTTAAAAAGGTTTTCCAAAATCCCCAAAAACTAATTTTTAAAACCTAAACCTAACCCTGACAGAACTCGGCCAGAGTTCGGTTGGTGGCCGTTTGATTTTTGAATTCTCTGGAACTTGGTCCTCCTGCAGTTGCAGATTTGACCGAGATTTTCTCATAGAGTTCTGTCCGAATTCTGCCCGAATTCTGCCAGAATTCTGTCTTTGGAATTCCTATAAATAGAGAAGGATTTCGATCATTTCAACTCACTCATTCACTTTCAATCTTCTCTCTATCTAAAGTTTTTATTCTTCCAAAGAGTTTTTCTTGAGCTTTAAATTTTAGATCCCAAGCCAATTACAATCCTCTAGTCGATTTGCCAGTGCGGTACGGTCTAGAAGTTTCTGAGAGATTGTAATTAGAAGGCTTGATTGAAGAATACTGTAGAAGCATGGAAAATACTAAAGAAAATGACTCATGCGGCCAGGAAAGATTCATGCGGCTCAGAAAACTCATGCGGCTCAGGGAGTCATGCGGCATAAGGAGCTATGCGGCCCGAGGTATTCCATGCGGCTCAGAAGACACGTGGCCTGACAGTGCTCCCCTCCGACCCATGCTGCATTAATTGCTTTGACGGCTGACCCCTCTGTAAAGTTGACAGTCCTGACACAAAAGCAGGTAATTATGACTCTGTCATAATGATGAATCTCTAGGGAAGAGAAAAGAGATCTCTGACACAAATCTCCCGAGAGCCATAAAAATGCCACGTGGCCTTGCCACGTGGGCGTTCGTATGCGGCTCGAGCAAATAACTTCTCATACGGTTCAGAAGGAATCTGTCCTATGCGAGGCCAAGAAAGCCTCATGCGGCTCGAGCAAAGAACTTCTCATGCGGTTCAGAGTGAATCTGTCCTATGCGGCTCAGGCCAAGAAAGCCTCATGCGGCTCGAGCAAAGAACTTCTAATGCGGTTCAGAGTGAATATGTTCTATGCGGCTCAGGCCAAGAAAGCCTCATACGGCTCGAGCGAGGACTTCTCATGCGGTTCAAGAGGATCATGTCCATGCAGCTCAGGCGAATATGTACCTATGCGGCCCACAAGGATTACTCCCCTGTGGTTCGAGGGCTCAAGTGAGGGCCACTGCCCAGGCAGCCCTGACACGTGGGCTTAATCATATGCGGCTCAAATTCATATGCGGCTCACTCGTCATGCGGTCCAGATCCCCCCAGCAGCTCCTGGGACACGTGTCCTAAACCGATTAATTCCTTAGATTTGCTGCCATTAAAGATTAGGTCAAATCCCAATAATCTGGGACACGTGGCAGAAGAATAGATCTAATTTATTCGCAGATATCAGAAGATCATTATAAGGAAGATTTATTCCAATCAGCATTAATTGCTAATGGGATTTGGTGTAATCTACACCTAATGGCTCGGATTCGTCACAATCAGAAATGAACGGCCTGGATTGACCAATCCCCAGGCCGCCGCCATCTCCAAGATGTAATTATTGGCAACCCTAATGATGACATCCCACTATTATAAATAGCAGGGTGCCATTCCCTTGTAAAAGAGATATGATATCAGAGAGAAATACGTATATACAGAGAGACTTTCCTCCATAGTCAGAGAGAAAATACACAGAGAGAGAGAGAGAAGCCAGAAGCGCAACAGAGGAGCATGAAGTGCATTTCTTCATCAACGCCAACCATCTTTTCACAAGGAGCCAAGGCTGCATACCGATCGTCCAAGGAGTATGGCAGGGCTGCTGTTGCCTTCCCGAGCCTCTATCGTTACCCCCCAGAATCTAAAATAAACAATTGTACTTAGACTGCTGTACCTAGGTTTTCGTCCCTAGGCTTTCTTTGTACAAGCTAGTTTGTAACGTGAAGTAAAAGTCCGGTCCTCCGATAATTATTCTGTTCTTTTATATTTTATGGCAAACACGATGGTGACTCTGCTGGGGACTAACTTCTTCACGGCTGAGGAGTTGGTGACGCAATCGGATGCAGCCAAGCTTGGCTCAACGTAATAAAAGATGGTCGCCCGGTTCGACCAACAGGCGTTCGAAGAAATTCTCTCCGACAAGAGCACTGGCCCGGTCCAGAAGCGAGCCCGCACAAAGAAGGCCCGTAAAGAGTGGAGACCCCGATCCTTCGTTCCTACTGAAGCTCTTGCGGAGACATCCTCTATTGTTCAAGACGGCGAGCAAGATTCCCCTGCGGCCCCACTTCAGATCGTAGACAACTCTGCTGTCCCCAAGTCCGGCAGAAGAAAACACTATGATGCTGGACTTGCAGGGGCAAAGAGGAACTCTATACGATCAGAGTCGCATAAGGATGTTAGCTGCAGGGAGAAAACTCATGCGGCTACATCAGCCAGCCGCATGAAGAAAATTCATGCGGCCACAACTGTCAGCCGTATAACTTATGCGGCTATAGCTGCCAATCACATGGATGAAACCCATGCGGCCAGGAAAGTCAATCGCTTGTAGAAAACCCATGCGGCCACAATTACCAACCACATGCGGCCAACCTGCACGGTCGTGGCTCCTAGCCGCACAAAAATATTCATCCGACGGTAGACAGCCTGCCCGGTACCCAACCCTAGCCGCATAACGTCCATTCCATGCTTCTCTCGATCAGTCTTCGACCGTCTCTTATGCGGTCCTGACCCTAATAGTTCTCTGGATGATAAGCCAGACTCTGTGGCTTTCAACTTGGACTCCTCCTATTACGCACCCGCAAGTGCTAAAAGGAGGAAGTCTAGGGCAGCGCGGGCTCATCAGGCCCAGTCAGCTGTCCCAACCTCTGAGTGTCGAGGCGTCCCGTTGATTATCACACGGGCCTCGAATGGGAAGTTGTATACAACCGCTCGAGTCCAGCCCCCGACGGCAAACGGACAGAGTGGTTCCTCTGACCTGTGGGAGCCGATCCTCCACAAACGCAAGGAAAGAGAAGGAGTATCGGCGTGCAAGGAGTCCTCTCTTGGACATAGCTGCACCCAAATCATCGTCAAATGCTGTTGCAACATCGCGGCAGTGACAGAAGATCGGCCATCCGTCTTCCAAAGACTAAAGCATCCGAGCTCAGAAGATGAGGCACCTCCTCTTGTCTCCTGCAATTCCGCTCAGAAGGTCCCCGCCGAAAGGAGGAGGAAAAAGACAAGCATCTCCAGTCCCAAGATATCAACCACTATAGCTAAGAAACTGTCGTCTAAACGGTTGTCTTCTACCGGAGTATTCCAACACACCCGTTCAAAAATGAAATCTGCTGCATCATTGGGGTTGGGGGTAGCACTCCTTCGAACATCCATAACAATCCGATGTTTCAAGGAGCCGAGCCCGGGGAAACGACTCTCCCATCAGGTCCGACAAGCACCGATGTCCCCGAGGACATCCATGACTCTCAAGACGAAGCAAATTCTGAGGCTGGGGGTACCGTTCCCTCCGAGTCCGAACCAGAAGACAATATTCCCATATATCTCGATAACTTCTCGGTACATGGGTATGACTCCGAGGGCACATCCTCCACCGTTCCTTCCATCACTCCTCATGTAAGGACGGTGTTCATGACGGACAGTAATCAAGGTGGTTCCAGTGATCGCCAGCGCATCGATAATCTCGAAGCCATATTACTTGCTTTGGTCAAGTCTGTAGACGAGATTAAAGCAGCCCTTCCAACTCTCCAAGGAGGGACGCCTGGCCAAACAAGCGCGGGTCCCGCAGTCAATGCGGACTCGAATTCGGCGACACCAAACCCGGGCAACAATCTTCCCGAAATAACAGCCCCTACCGCGATGGATGAGGCCCGAGAAGTAAGAAGAGAGGTTCAGGAGCTCCGAGCCATGTTCTATGCCCGAAAAAACACTCAAGACCTCAGAATTCGGCAACCATACCCTACTGAATGGAGGGATGTTCCATTCCCACCAAAATATAAGCCGTTCAATATCAACCCATATGATGGCAAGACCTCAGCAAGTCGATACATCACTTACATCGAGGTCACCACCGACCATCTGCCCCATGATGATGCTATCCTCACACGGTTATTCATTGGGGCATTGGAAGGAGTCGCCTTCGATTGGTACCGTAATCTGCCGGACAACTGCATCCACTCCTTCACCGGCTTTAAGCGCCTATTCTTGGAGCGATTCTACGAAGTAGGACTGGACGTCACTATGTCCACTCTCATGGACGTCGTCCAAGGGGAGAAGGAGTTGACAAGGAACTACATCGAGCGGTTCCGCCAGACCGCCATGAAGCTGCCCTCCAGAAATCCAGATTCATCTTTAATTGAAATTTGTCAAAAGAGACTGCTCCCAACGATCAGTCTCTGGATGGGCGAAAGTCAATTCAAAGATTGGAAGTCATTCATCATCAGCGCCACAAGTGCCGAAGAATGACTGAAGAAGGCTCGCCAACTGGAATTGCACATCTCGAAAGGAGAAAACAAGGACAAGCGTTCCAACAACGATAATGGGGGTAGCCCCTCTAACAATCGGGACAACAAGGGAAAGTAGGCTATGGTGGCCGATACAACACAAAAACCTGAGCCGAAGCCAGCAGACAAACAATGGCCGCAAATCGATTACTCCTTCGAAGACAGTCACGTCAAGCCCATCTTGGACATGCTCATACAAGGGGACAGAATCCAGCTTCCTTCACCAAGACAGGAACCGCGGTCGGCAGAGATGGAGAATCCAAAATACTGCCATTATTATCGCTATGTTCATCATGCTACACACGATTGCTACCAGCTGAAGCGATACATCCAGAACCTCATCGATTCGAACGCTCTGGCCATTGATTTCGAAGAGGTAACCGTGGCGGCCAATATGGTGTCCGTACAATTCGGCAGCTTCCCTCCGACGGAGACTCAAGACGGGGTAATCCCCGTCCCTCTGGCGATAATGGAAATTACCAATCTTTTACCTCCCCGAGATCAGGCTGCCGGTCTAGTACCCCTCACCACATCACGAGGGGAGGTCATGTGGATCTATCCAGACTTGGTGTCAGAAGTGACTCGGCCCACACCATCTTCCACCGACAAGAAGAAAAGTGGAAAAGTAAGGACCTGCCACACAATCTCGGCAGACAACGAGGAAGCTACAGCCGTCGTCACGCCGTCCGGAGCACAATCCCAACCTGTGGTTGACAACCCAGCCGAAAATCATTAACCCACTACTACTGATGCTCCGGGACCGGCTCAGCCTTCGACGACCGACAAGCCTAGGCCGAAGGAGACTCGTTTCGACAAATCTCTCCGAAAAGATGCAGCCCAAGGGCTAGAGAGGCCCTACAACTTTGACATCTTAGCACAATTGGCTAACACTCCGGCCAAATTATCACTGTACGAACTCCTAAGGCTCTCCAAGGACGTTCGTATTGCATTGAGCAAAGCACTCCAAAATGTCGATGCTTATCTGGCTCAATCCAACCTCACCGGGGAGGACTCACCTGTGGATCTCCAAGACAGCGCTTGCACGGGAGCAATGCCCAACATCGTCTTCACTCCACAGGACATGCTCATCAAAACTAACCTACATGATCGGCCGCTATACTACACGGGATACATCGGCGACGTGAAGGTGGATCGAATGCACATTGATCCTGGCTCTTCCTTAAGCATTATTCTGAAGGGTCTGCTACATCATCTTCGCATCCCAATGCATCGCCTGACACCTACAAGCACCGCCATCAGCGGTTTTAATTCGGGCAGGAGCTACCCTATTGGGAAGATTCGTCTGAAGTGTCAGATTGGCGATCTCCAATTCGAAGTCACTTGCTACGTCATAGATGCATACACTTCTTACAACATCCTTTTGGGGCGCCCATGGATACACGATTATATGATCGTGCCTTCCACGCTACACCAGTGCTTCAGATATGTCGACAAATACGGCTTCGTGAAGACGGAATTTGCCGACATCGATCCCTTCAAAGGGGTCGAATCTTACTACTCAGACTCCTGCCTATACGAAAAGTCGAAGAGGCACCTTGATGAAGGAAATGAACAAGCTGATACCGAAAAGGCCACAGGATCAGAAGGACCCCTGACGATCCACCTCCAAGCTCGTAAACCAGGCAGGTCCGTACCCCTTATTGCCACTCTGCGAAAGGACGCGATCAGCCTCTCGGCACAGGAGGAACAGACGATAATCCGGCTGCCAAGGTCGGGCCAAGTGCCGAGACCCACAACGGGGCCACTGACAATCAGACTGCCGAGAGTCGGTCAACCCCAAACGGAGAAGCTTAATCCCTCCGACAGGCTACTGACGATACGCCTTCCCAAGAAGGGTCGCCACCCAGACGCAAGGTCTGACACTTCTAGCGAACCGGCCACTCCTCGCTCCACCTCGAGTGCCAAACTGGGGGTCGCTAGTCTGCCAACAACTCCACGCTCAACTCCATCAACTGAACCACTGACAATCAAGCTTCCCAGGTCATCCTCTCAGTCTTCATTTACACAGGGGGTAGCCGAAGAGGAACCGGAGCTAGCCAAGTATGTGGCTGCCCACACTGATGTTTCCTCCGCTGATGATGTAATCCCCCTAGAAAAGATACCTTACTTCATCAATAAAGGGTTATCTTTGAACTACACCGAGCTCAATAAGCTATGCACAATGTATGCTATAGAACACGGTATAGGAGCTCACCTGCACACACAAGTGACAAATGTGTACACCGCGATCCAGCTTACTCCAGTAGAAGATGCTTACCGAATAATCGAGGGAGGGGACCATCCAATCATCTTCGGCCGAACAAACAACCCGCATCCCTCCACCACAAAGGAAATCGACCTCGGGTCAGATGCCGGAAGACTGCCTCTGTATCTCTATAGCCCTCAATCCAAATATCTCATGCAGAAATAGGGGTATGATCTGGAGACGACGCCAGGATTAAACTACGGCACTGGGCGACGATTACCTTTGAAGCCGCCAGTCCCGGCAGGCAAACCACAGAATTATTATAACAAAACTCGATGCGGGCTAGGATATGTGACACCCACTACGACCCCCAAGAGTTCAGATAAAGAATGCGACTGGAAGTCACATTCAACCGGGTCACCAACTTCTGACTCAGATACCAGCATCAGAGATGTGTTCAGACAAGTCATGTCCGTCAACATGGCGTTCGCAGACGCTTACGAAGAAGATGAAGACATCCCCGAAATCCTCGAGCTAGAACCATGGGCCCATCAGTTGGATGCACAATGGAAAAAGCGGTTCGAACTAAGAGAACCTCCTACTGAAGATGATGTTATACAAGTTGACCTTGGCAGCGAATCTTCTCCAAAACTAATTTTCGTCAGTAAAAGCCTAGCAGACGAAGAACGGGAGTCGCTACTAGAACTTGTCAGAGAATACATTGATATGTTCGCCTGGAGCTATGAAGACATGCCAGGGTTAAATCCCGACATTGCTCTTCACAAACTCAACATTCGGCCAGATGTGAAGCCAGTCAAGCAACAACAGCGACGCTTCCGCCCAGGCATTATGGACGCGATCGAAGCTGAAGTCAACAAACTGATATCCAGCGGCTTCATTCGTGAGGAGCAACATCCCGATTGGGTCGCCAATATAGTACCCATCCTCAAGAAGAATGGAAAGATTCGAATCTGCATCGACTTCTATAACCTGAACGAGGCATGCCCCAAAGATGAATTCCCCCTTCCTATCACAGACATCATGATCGACAATACCTGCGGCTTCGAACGTAGTCATTCATGGATGGCTTCTCGGGGTATAACCAAATCAAAATGTCTTCTGATGACGAAAAGCATATATTATTTCGAACACCAATTGGCACGTACTGCTACACAGTCATACCTTTCGGTTTGAGGAATGCCGGCGCCACCTATCAAAGAGCGATGAGCATCATCTTCAGAGACCACTTACGCAAGACAGTGGAGTGCTATGTTGACGATATAGCCGTTAAGAGCTGTAGCAAGGGAGACCATCTGCAGGATCTAAGGACGATATTCGACCTAATACGAGTGCACAATTTAAAAATGAACCCTACGAAGTCCTTTTTGGGCGTATCCAGCGGGAAGTTCTTGGGCTTCATCATCACTGCAAAGGGTATCCATGTAGACCCTGAGAAGACAAAAGCAATCATGGAGATGGGTCCCCCGAAAAATCTCTGCGAACTCAGAGGCCTTCAAGGGAGGCTAGCTTACATCAGAAGGTTCATTTCTAATCTCTTCGGACGATGCCGACCGTTCATGCACCTCCTGAAGAAAGGAGTCTCATTCGTATGGGACGAGGAATGTCAGCGTGCTTTCGATAGCATCAAAGAATATCTGTCAAATCCTCCGGTCCTGGTGGCCCCGGTTGCCGGAAAATCGTTTCTGCTTTATGTACGAGCAATGGAACACTCCCTCGGTGCCCTGTTGGCACAAAACAACGATGCAGGCCATGAGCAAGCCATATATTACCTCAGCCGAATGATGATTGGACCCGAGCACCGATACACCGCGGTTGAGAAGGAATGCCTCGCCTTTGTATTCGCCATTCAGAAAATGCAATACTATGTCACCGGACAAACGATACACGTGATCTCACGAATCAACCCTCTCAGAGTCCTCATGACTAAACCAGGGGCACTCAGCTCTCGCCTCGCTACATGGGCAATATTATTGTCCCCTTATCATATGATCTTTGTCCCTCAAAAGGCAATCAAAGGTCAAGCCCTGGCAGACTTCTTAGCAGCCCACCCAGGCTCGGAGTCCTCCAAGATAGATGAAGAGATCCCAGATGAGGTCGCCAACTCACATGCAACCTCTCACGAGAATATATGGCGAATGTTCTTCGACGGTACTTCGAGGACCGGACCTAAAGGCAACATAGTCATCGGAGTCGGGGTAGTATTGATCTTCCCTTCCGGATTGGTGATTAACCGTGCTTATTTCCTCACAAAACCCTGCTCTAACAATGTGGCCGAGTACAACGCTCTGGTCATTGGCCTCCAACTTGCAAGAGAGCTGGGGGTAGAATACCTTGAAGCATACGGCAATTCCCAGCTAATCGTCAATCAGATCCGGGGCTCATACGAAGTCTGCCACGAAGATATTGTCCCCTATCATCAAATAGCGATTGACATCATCTCGTCGTTCGAGGGGTTCTTCATCGAACATGTCCCCAAACTCCGAAATATCGAAGCCGATGCCCTAGCTGGTCTTGCCGCTTCCCTAGCAGTTCCGAATTATGATCGCCAATCAGTGGATGTGATAGGCCATGAACTGGTCTATCCCAAGAACAATGTGCAATTCGTGGCAAGTTATTCCGCACAGACGATCGATGATGCCCCAGATTGGAGACAACCATTCATCGACTTCGTCGTCTACGACATCCTGCCTGAGAACCCAAAGGAAGCCACTTCCATCAGACGGCGTTCTCTCAGATTCTTCTACGATACAGAGACAAAAATGCTGTATCACCGCTCCTACGACGGATTACTGATTCGGTGTCTGTCAAATACAGAAGCCAAAGAAGCCGTACGAGAAGCTCACGACGGTGTCTGCAGGGCCCACCAGCCCGGCCCAAAATTGTAAGACCGCCTTCGACGAATGGGCTACTATTAGCCCACAATGGTGGCAGATGCGATAGATTATGCTAGAAAATGCAAAGCCTGCCAAGTCCACACGGACTTCATTCACCAACCATCCGAATTTCTACATCCGACAGTGGCGTCCTGGCCATTCGAAGCACGGTTAATGGATATCATTGGCCCAATCACCCCACCTTCCTTCCGAGGACATCGCTTTATACTTGCGATCACTGATTACTTCTCCAAATGGGCGGAAGCTATCCCACTCGCAGAAGTCAAGACTTCAAACGTGATCAGCTTCCTTAAGCATCACGTCATCTACCGCTTTGGACTGCCCCGAAGGATCATCCATGATAATGGTCCACAGTTTGCAAGCCATGCATTCTATCGGTTTTGCGATAAACATCGTATTCAGAATATCGCTTCGACGCCGTACAACCCGACAGCAAACGGGTTAGCAGAGGCATTCAACAAAACAATCATCAAACTCCTCAAGAAGTTTGTCTCCTCCAACAAATGCGACTGGAACGAGAAACTCGACGAATGCTTATGGGCTTATCGCACCACAGTCCGAACAGCCACCGCGAATACACCATTCTTCCTGGTATACGGGAGTGAGACAGTCCTTCCATTGGAGACTCAGATACCCTCACTCCGCGTCGCCCTCACTTATCAATTGACGACGGATGACAACTACCGACGTCGACTGTAAGAATTGGAGGCACTAGACGAAAAGCGCCTCTAGGCTCAGCAATGAATTGAGCTATACCAAGCATGCATTTCCGGGGCCTTCAACAAGAAGGTCAAAATTAGAACATTCCAGGTTGGCGATCTCGTTCTGGCAGTACGGAGGCCGATGATCATGACTCACAAGACCGCCGACAAATTCCAGCCAAAGTGGGAAGGCCCATTTATCATTGAGACAGTATTCTCCAATGATACTTACCGCCTCGCAAAACAAAACGGAGACTTGCTCATGTTACCCGTCAACGGTAAGTTCCAGAAGAAATATTATGTCTAAATGACATTTCAGGTTATTGAGTCATGTACCCGCTGGTACCACTGAACTCACGTCCACAACATTCCAGATTATCGAGTCATGTACCCGCTGGTACCGCTGAACTCACATCCACGACATTCCAGATTATCGAGTCATGTACCCGTTGGTACCGCTGAACTCACATCCACAACATTCCAGATTATCGAGTCATGTACCCGCTGGTACCGCTGAACTCACATCCACAACATTCCAGATTATCGAGTCATGTACCCACTGGTATCGCTGAACTCACATCCACAATATTCCAGATTATCGAGTCATGTACCCGCTGGTACCGCTGAACTCACATCCACAACATTTCAGATTATCGAGTCATGTACCCGCTGGTGCCGCTGAACTCATACTTTCTCAATATTCTAGATTACCGAGTTATGTACCCGCTGGTGCCTCTGAACTCACATTTCGGTCACTCTTTCAGATAGTAAGTCACGTATGATTATACCTCTGAACTTTCTTCCTGGAAGAGATCCTCCTTCATGATCCACTATCCGCGCTTCCAGTGCACAATAAGGGTAATCGATCCACAAATTTCCGAAACGACTATGTCCTCATTACCTCTGAGTCATTTTCACTTCCACCAAAAAAATAAACCACCCCTCACATAGAACTTCCATGTCCTCCTACATCTGAGATATTCTATGTACCCCCTCTTCATTGAGCCCACTGCTGCCATATCCTCATTACCTCTGAGTGGGAAGGCTCCGTTGAAGAAACCTTCATGCTTGCCATGTCCACATTACCTCTGAGCAAGTATATAGGTCCCCTTTCGACCTATTATCTGTACCCACAACCGGAGTACGCCAAGGGTAATAGGTCCACAAATGTCCTCTGTTGACCACAAAATGTCCTCTGTTGACCACAAATGTCCTCTGTTGACCACAAATGTCCTCTATTGACCATCAATATCCTCTGTCGAGTTCACTCCTGCCATGTTCTCATTACCTCTGAGTAGGAAGACTCTACGTTTAAAAAACCTTCCTACTTGCCATGTCCTCTTACCTCTGAGCAAGTATGTCGGTTTCCCCTTCATCCTATTATCCGTATCCTAAACCAGGGTACGCCAAGGATAATAGGCCCACAAATATCCTCAGCCAAATTTCTCAGCACAAATCTACCACCTCAGCATGCCCCAGGAGCCCAGCTGCTCTACGACATTTTTTTTCTCCATATCAAGAGCACCCATGACCACCTTGCTATGGTTACTTCAGGGACTCTGATCAAAACTTGTTATCTCTACCTAAAACCAAGGTATGCCATGGGTAACAGGTCCACAAATATATCCCCTATGCGGGGGAAAACACCACCACAATATCACAGGTATAACAAGCAATACAAATGAAGGGTAGAATAAAAAGTACTCTTTATTTGAAGGAAGAAAAAAGTATTACATATTTTCGGGACCACGTCCCTTTCAAAAAAAAGAAAAGAAAAGAAAAGGCCGACTATATTTCAGCATTACTCAATTCTAGGAGGCGGTTTCTCACTGAGGTGCTCCTTCGTTCAATCCGTTGCCGAGCGCGATGCTCGGCCTCCTGGAGTAACCGCTCCTCATTGTCCAAGCCCAGGAGCGCCTGACAGTCATCTTCCAATTTCTTCAGGCCAGTCTCCAGGTCAGTCGAAGCTTGAGTAACCCTGTCAGCCTCCTGAACAATTAGCCCCCTGTCATTTCGGGCAGCATCAAGTTCAGACTCCAAGAAAGTCAGCTTCCTCTGAAGTACAAGGATCTGCTCCCGTATCTCAGTAATCTCACGAGAGACAGACTCCTTCCGAGCCGTGACATTTTCATTTGCGTAACTCAATTGATCATACCGATCAGATAAGTCGCTGAGATCCTTCAGGATGGCCGGTCTGGTCTTATCCCGAGCAGCTCTGGTCCTCTCTATAACAGCGATAAGGGAACCCCGCTCCTCGTTTATAACAGCAGACAGATCAGCCTGCCGCAATACTCGAAGCTCGGCCACCAGCTGATCAGCCTCCAACAATTTTGCCTCCAGAAGCGAAGCCACCCCTGCATCACCAGGAAGATCCCTAAGGATATTTACTTGACCCTGGGCGCATTGTCGGGCCAAGGTGAAGGAGCTTCCTCTATCCACAGCAGCCTCGATTCCCCTATTCAAATGACGATGAAAACTGGCAACCACGTCCTGTAATGCGTCGTCCAGAACTTTAGCAGAGGATGGCGACAAGGGAAGCAGGGACGGCAACGTCGGAGAAATAACGATAGAGCTCACCACCGGAGGAACGGAGTCCGAGTAGAATGATGCATGAATAGCGGCTAACTCATCTTCCGTCGTCCAGAGAGCTTGGATACTCGGCAGGGCAGAAAGGTCGATTCTCGGAGCCACCGGAGCAGAGGATGACGCAAGGATCGTCGTTCCCTGCCCCGGCTGCCCCGATGATTGGCCCGCTAAACTCGAGCCCCCAGAAGGCCCATCAAGACAAGTCGGACGGTGAGGGGGTGCACCCTTCTCCACCAATGCCCCTTCGGTTGGGACAGCCCCAACGACGTCCATCCTCGACACCGGAGGGGTAGGACCAGTATGTCCAGAATAACAATCAATCAACGTAACCCGAAGGACGTGATGATAGAGCAGATAGGCTTCCTCATAGGTCAAGATTCGGCTAATCTTACCAGGGGAAGGGCATGAAGGCTGCAGCTCATCCACAACTGGCGTGGTCCCCTCACCCACGATCCTCGAGTTAAAACCAATCACGTCCTCTGTCCCCGTCACCTTGAAGGGGGATACAGATTGATCTGCCTCATCTTGAAAAGGAACAGGCTCACGGGAGTCCCCGCCGTCTTGGGTCACCGCCTCGACATCTTGAAGTTCTTCTTCTTCTCCTAACACCTAAAAGAGAGAACGAAGATGGTTAGAATTGAAGCTCGAAGGAAAGAAGGAAGAAGGAATCGAGAACAGTTTTTGTTACCTCTGATGCAGGGTTAACTTCTTCTCCACTTTCTCTTATGGCAAGCGGGCGATGCCTAGTCGCAACCAGCTTCCAGGATCGAGTAACACCGCCAACAGGAGAAACTTGTCTGCTATGTTTTGGAGTAGGACCAGGCGCAACGAGGGACTGATCCCCCAACATCTCACCTGATGAAATAGGCGGTTGACCCACTTCTGCATCGGCTACTGGAAGGACAGAGTCATCTTTATCATGCTCGTTGACTTCGTCCCCCTCAGTAGCGGAGCCCAAATCTGGTACCTCGGCTCTAGTCTTTCTTTTCTTGGCCCCTTGAGAGCCTTCCTCCAGACCGGTACTAACAATAAAACTGGTACCCGGGTTAAAACCGACCGGGGGTTTGTTCGCCATGACATGATACAAAGCCGCCATATACAAGATCTCCACTGACTCCTTAATAGCTGGGACCAAGAAAATGGTACGAGTATGGAACGAATCATAATATTACCATGCTCTGATACCATCAAGAAGGCTACCTTCATAACCCAGACAAGAACTGGGGCTGTCCAGACAAAGTTGGCTGTATCCAAAATGCCGGGCAAACCTGCTAGGCAGATAAGGCTCCAGAAACACAGTATTGCAACTACGATACACCAGATGTGCGGGACGAATGTTACGCAGCCATAGGAGCATCTGGCCATCCAGAAGCTGAGGGGGCGCGATACCGTCATTATGTACAGTCTCTATGTCCCTGGCAGTAAAGCGAGGGACGCATACGAAAATATGATACTTATCTGCCCTTGCCAATGCCATCCGGCAAGCCCGCATGGTTTCACATTCCCAAGGCTCATTACGATAACGGAAGATAAATATGTCATCATCAGTCACACCGTCTTCAGAGCCCGGCCTCATCAAAGATGGGTAATATATCAGCAGCCATCCCTTCAAATAGTGATAAGGAAACTCAGTTCGTTCAAAATCCTTGGTCACGTCGCGAGCAATGACTTTGGATGTGAAGGTACGAAGGCCACGGTGTATGTTGCACACCATGGCCGGGAGGAGAGCTATCCTGATTCGCAAAACTAACTTCACAGCCGGAAGGATGAAGTTATGACTAATTCTCTCAATAGAACCGGCTCCTCCTGAGACTACACAATTTCGTAGCCAGATCATCCAAAATCCTGCCAGAAGCGCTTTCTCGGATAGCTCTTGAGTATCCTGGTAAAAGTAACTGAAAGTGTCAGTCTTGCTCCCTAAGCCGTCACTGGTGGTGGCCACTCTCTTAGCCGACGACACCAAGTCCTTAACCGCTTCCCGAGATCGAGGGCGACGAGAGGTGACTCGATTGGAAGCATCTGCCGGGAAGTGATAGTGCACCCAATCCTTGGTATAGGGATCATTCCCTTCCGAGTTACCATTCTTTCGGGTTACTTGATGGCATGTGTTATAATGGCACAATATTTTCTGGTAAAGAGCCACGAAGCCAGGATACCGTCGTTCCAAATCCTCAAGTTCCTCATTAGTAGGAGTATACGCTTCAAATGCTTCGTCCCCCCAAGGAAGCTTGGAAACCGCGTGCATCTCATGGAGCGCGAGTCCCATCTCCCCTACAGGTTTGTAAAAAGTCCCCGTACGACAATTATACATCTCCAACAGAGACATAAACAGCTTCTTGTTTATGGACAAGCCATGACTGGTACCTCGAATAGCGTGGTAAAGGCCAATCTCGCACAAAAAGACCTCATACTTCTGCAAAATCTAAGTAGACAAATTGATCCACGAGGGAATAGGGTGTACCCAACCAGGGAACGTCAACCGACCAACGGGATAGGAGCCTTTTCGAGCAAGTTGATTTATAAAAGTATCGGCAGTAGAGAATGTGAAGTTAGGGCCCGCCACATTCAGGAAAGAACCTGGGACCAACCCCGTCACAGAACAAGTAGTATGCACTTTGCCGGCAGTCACGGACTTCAGATTGTTATTATAATGGATGTTCCCCACAAACATCCCACCTCTGGTAGGGGTTAAAGTCTCCCCCATCTTTCGGTCCAACGGGAGCATATTGAACCAAGATAATAGAAAATGCCGCTCCATCTGGGGGATGCGGATCGCCATCCCGTTAAAAACAAAACTCCAATCCTCCGACACCTCCAGAACATGATCATTCCCCACGGTCAAGGCGTCTCCAAAAAAGAATGCAGGCTTCAAGTTCTCCCCTTCAAATTTCCCAAAATTCATCATAGCATTAAGGAAATGGAAAGACTGATTCTTGATGGCATTCAATCTATCCATAGGCTCATCGCTCGGAAACTGGTCCGTCATATGCTGAACAATATGGTATTACCTATAGCCGAGAGCAGCTTGAGCGCTACCCACCAAGAGTTCTCCAGCAGCGTTAACCGACAGATTTACTGAAGAACAGACAAAGAAAAGTAAGTTAAACGGAGGGATAAAAAAGAGCTGATTGGGTGCTTTCAAACCCCTGGCGGCTCAAAAAACATCCATGTGGCCCTATGAAGCTCTCATAAGTCTTATGCGGCTCCAAAAAGCCTCATGCGACTCAAGCCCAGAGGAATGCTTATGCGGCTTCGCACAATAACAGTCCATGCGGTTTCGCTCCACTTATGCGGCTTTGCCGATAAGGCGTGTATACAGACACGACAGTTTTCTTATACGGCTCGCAGCTCATCCGTAGGGCGAACATACGATTTACAAAGGCTCGTACATAAAGTATGCGACGTAGCCATGGCAGTTGGGATTCTCTAACTCACACATTGTCCTTACCAGTAATGGGAGGGCGAACGTCAGGATGAATATCAGGTACGACAACCTGCGGAGTATCAGCCGCAGCCGAGGCGAAAGTGGAGGCCGCCTTCTTGTCCTTTGCTGCCACGGTCTTCTTGGGAGCCATTAATTATCGAAGAAAGGAAGGGCAATCAAGATAGGGAAGGTCTGAGAAAGAAGAAAGAAAATAAAGAAGCCTTCTCTCTCTTCAAAACTCCTCCTATTTATAGGAAGATGGGAGAAGGAGGACACGTGGGCCAATGACCGACTCATGAGGAACGAAACCGACTCCTTGGGTTTCGTCTCCAAGATTCACCCAAGGTGTCAAATCCGAAAGATTTAATGAGCTGACCCATGGGATTCCCCTACAAAGACGGCGCTGAAATGAATTTGAGGCAATTAAAGACCCGCACACGTGGCGAGAAACTATGCGGCTGAACAGTCCCTGCGGCTGAACCACCTACGCGGCTGAACAACCTATGCGGTCAGGATTTCATATGCGGCTAGAAGAATATCCATCCATGCTTCTTATTCAAAGTATTTCAATTTTGGCAAATTAAAAACTTTGAAGGGGGTCTTGTAGAAGCATGAAAAATACTAAAGAAAATAACTCATGCAGCCAGGAAAGATTTATGCGCCTCAGAAAACTCATGCGGCTCAGGGAGTCATGCGGCATAAGGAGCTATGTGGCCCGAGGCATTCCATGCGGCTCAAAAGACACGTGGCCTGACAGTGCTCCCCTCCGACCCATGCTGCATTAATTGCTTTGACGGCTGACCCCTCTGTAAAGTTGACAGCCCGGACACAAAAGCAGGTAATTATGACTCTGTCATAATGATGAATCTCTAGGGAAGAGAAAAAAGATCTCTGACACAAATCCCCCGAGAGCCATAAAAATGTCACGTGGCCTTGCCACGTGGGCGTTTGTATGCGGCTCGAGCAAAGAACTTCTCATGCGGTTTAGAGGGAATCTGTCCTATGCGGCTCAGGCCAAGAAAGCCTCATGCGGCTCGAGCAAAGAACTTCTCATACGGTTCAGAGTGAATCTGTCCTATACGGCTCAGGCCAAGAAAGTCTCATGCGGCTCGAGCAAAGAACTTCTCATGCAGTTCAGAGTGAATCTGTCCTATACGGCTCAGGCCAAGAAAGCCTCATGCGGCTCGAGCGAGGACTTCTCATGCGGTTCAAGAGGATCATGTCCATGCGGCTCAGGCGAATATGTACCTATACGGCCTACAAGGATTACTCCCCTGTGGTTCGAGGGCTCAAGTGAGGGCCACTGTCCAGGCAGCCCTGACACGTGGGCTTAACCATATGCGGCTCAAATTCATATGCGGCTCACTCGTCATGCGGTCCAGATCCCCCCAGCAGCTCCTGGGACACGTGTCCTAAACCGATTAATTCCTCAGATTTGTTGCCATTAAAGATTGGGTCAAATTCCAATAATTTGGGACACGTGACAGAAGAATAGATCTAATTTATTCACAGATATCAGAAGATCATTATAAGGAAGATTTATTCCAATCAGCATTAATTGCTAATAGGATTTGGTGTAATCTACACCTAATGGCTCGGATTCGTCACAATTAGAAACGAACGGCCTGGATTGACCAATCCCCAGGCCGCCGCCATCTCCAAGATGAAATCATTGGCAACCCTAATGATGACATCCCACTATTATAAATAGCAGGATGTCATTCCCTTGCAAAAGAGATACGATATCAGAGAGAAATACGTATATACAGAGAGACTTTCCCCCATAGTCAGAGAGAAAATACACACAGAGAGAGAGAGAAGCCAGAAGAGCAACAGAGGAGCAAGAAGAGCATTTCTTCATCAACGCCAACCATCTTTTTACAAGGAGCCAAGGCTGTATACCGATCGTCCAAGGAGTAAGGCAGGGCTGCCGTCGTCTTCCCGAGCCTCTATCGTCAGCCCCCATAATCTAAAATAAACAATTATACTTAGACTGCTGTACCTAGGTTTTCGTCCCTAGGCTTTCTTTGTACAAGCGAGTTTATAACGTGAAGTAAAAGTTCGGTCCTCCGATAATTATTCTGTTCTTTTATATTTCATGGCAAACAAATACCTCTTCACATTTGAAGTTGGACGAGTTCTTTGTATCAAAGCTCGCGTTGTAGAAGTTACAAGGACTTCGTAAGAAAACTTGCGATTTTGCCAATAGTGGATTCAACTGGTAGCAAGAGTTCTACCGACTGGATTAGTCCTCAACAGAGGGAAACCAGTATACATCGCTGTCTTTGCGTTTGCATTCTTATCTCTATCTTTACTTTACTTAGTTGTGATTATTATTCTGTGATCTTGCTGCTAACATTTTTTAATTATCATTATTCCGCTGCCTACTCTATTCACCCCCCTCTAGAGTATTATGCTTTACGATTTCGTTCCTATAATTGGTATCAGAGCGGGTGTTACAGGCAAAGCAAAGGTAACAGTACAATTATTTATTCATTTTAATTAACTGTTATATAGATCACAGCACAACACATGGCAACTGTAAAATTCACAAGTGAAGGCCAGGCCACAAACAGACCTCCACAGTTTGATGGTACGAACTATACCTATTGGAAAACACGGATGAGTTTCTTCTTGAAATCTTTTGACTTTTATTTATGGTCTATTTTTATTGATGACTATCAAAAGCCACCTCTTATAAATCTTGATGGAGTTTTAGTTGAAAAACCCCATAGCAGGTATACAGAGGAGGAAAAGAAAAAAAGCCAGTCTTGACGCACGTGCTATTAACGCTCTATTTTGTGCTTTAGACAGAACTGAATTTAACAGGGTATCTATCTGCACAACGGCTAATGAAGTGTGGAAGCTACTTGAAGTCACACATGAAGGCACGACTCAAGTCAAAGAATGTAAAGTCAGCAGACTTACTCAAGAGTATGAGGTGTTCAAGATGAAGCCCAACGAAACAGTTACTCAGATGTTCGAAAGGTTCTTGGATATTATAAATCCTTTGTCCTCCCTAGGCAAAGAGTACAGTAACCATGAAAAGATTCGCAAACTCCTGCGAGCACTTACCAAGAACTGGATTCCAAAGGCTACTGTAATCGTTGAAGGGAACGACCTCACAACTATGTCCCTCGAAGTACTCATGGGTAAGCTACTCACTCATGAACTGGAGGTACAAGATTTTGAAGAGCCTGTACCAAAGGAGAAGACGATTGCTTTCAAGGATCAGCACAGAAAAGCTATTGAAGGTGACTCAGACAGCAGTGAATCTGATACTGAAGAACAAGCACTCCTAGCAAGGAAATTCAAGAGATTTATGAGACATGAGAAGAGAGCCAAAGAAAACAACAGCAACAACTGGTATCACGATGATGCTGTCTGCTATGGCTGCAAGAAGAAGGGACACATGAAGAAAGATTGTCCTACAAACTCATCATCAAGCAAGAAGAGCAACAGGTATAAAAAAGGGAACCTGAAAAGATCAACATCACAGAAGTATGCCAACACCAGCATATGGCATGAAAGTGAAGCCAGCGACTCAAAAGACGAACAATCAGAAGACGCTACAAACGTATACTTTATGGCATCCGATCAGGTACCTACTGAACCTGTAGTTGATACTTATGATGACTTTACCTTTGAGCAATTAGGAGATGCCTTAAGTGAACTGATGCCGGATTACAGGAAACTGCGTAGCAAGTATCAGACCTCTAAGAAGGTACTCAAAGAGTACAAAGGTGAAATTGGTAGACTTACCGACCTACTAGCTGAGATTAGAAATAATGTTAGTGAGTCTGGTGAGCTTTCTTCAATAAAGCTCTTATTACACGAGACTACCAAGTCATCTGAAGAGAAAGACAAAGTTATTGACCAACTCAAGGAAGAACTTTCTAAAGAGAAAAAAAGTCTTCAAAGTGCATAAATCAGAATGGAAACACTCACTTCTGATTATACTAAGTTGTATGACACTTCTAAAAGATTGGAAATTAGGTTAGGAAAACAGCCTGAGACTGCTGCTTCCTTCCTTAACACGTGTCACTTACCGAAAAATTGAAACATTCCCAAGCCAAACACTGTCAGACCTAACCCTATCAAACCTTTACCCAAAAGGTTAAGCCCAAACAGGATTATCGGTATGTTTTCTTCTATACTAGAAAACCTAAACCTACCAACCATGTACACCACTCAGCTTTCAACACTCGACATGCAAAATGTCATTATTGTGGCCTTATTGGTCATATTTCATCTGCATGTAGAATCAGAAAGCTTGTTGATTTAAATATTTATGCTTGGATACCAAAGGTTAACATTTCAGGACCCTACAAGAAATGGGTACCAAAAGTTTCATCTGCAAACTGTTTTGTAGGTGGAACACCTTTCACATTCTAGAAGCAAATAAATCCTCGACAGAGGTTGTTCACGGCATATGACCGGTGACGCTACATTATTTACAACACTGTCGAAGAAAAAGAAGGAAGGCTTTGTCTCCTTCGGTAATAATTTGAAAGGGTATATTATTGGTATCGGTGATGTTGGTAAGTCTCCCTATCCTATTATTAAAGATGTCTGTCTGGTTACCGAGTTGAAACATAATCTACTCAGCATAAGGCATTTGGCTGATCATGGTTATGGCATCAACTTTGGCAAAGACAAAAGTATTATAGTTGATAGCTCAACTGAAGGTATCAGGGAAGACAACATATATATTTTCTATTTGTTGGAAAAAACTAACATTTCAGGTAGATGCTTAATGGCTAAAAGCGATGAGAGTCATCTGTGGCATATGAGACTCGGTCACGCAAATATGGACACAATATCAAAATTATCCACAAAGAAGCTAGTACGCGGTTTACCGGACATTACATTCAAGAAGGATTCGGTATGCAGCCAATGTGAAAAGAACAAAGCTACCAGATCCACATTCAAATCAGTAAACGCAGTATGTACTACTAGACCTCTACAATTGCTTCATATGGACTTATTTGGTCCTATCAGAGTTGCTAGCCTAGGAGGTAATCTTTATGCTTTTGTAATTGTAGATGATTTTTCTAGATACACGTGGGTATACTTCTTGACACGCAAGAATGATGTATTATCCGAATTTGTCGCCTTTTCCAAGAAAGTACAGAATGAAAAAGGTTACATGATCACTCGCATAAGAAGCGATCATGATGGCGAATTCGAGAATGCAGAGTCTGAGCAATTTTGTGACACACACGGTTTTGTACACGAGTTCTCCTGTCCTAGGACTCCACAACAAAATGGAGTTGTGGAACGTAAGAAAAGAACTCTATCCGAAATGGCCAGAGTAATGTTAAACCAGTTTAGTCTATCCAAATATTTCTGGGCTGAAGCTGTCAACACAGCTTGTTTTGTTCTCAATAGAGTTCTAATTCGACCCAAATTGAAGAAGACTCCATTTGAGTTATGGTTTGATAGAATTCTATCTGTTTCTTATTTTAGAATATATGGTTGTAAATGTTTTATTCTTAATACAAAAGACAATTTGGGAGAGTTTGACGAAAAGGCCGATGAAGGTATATTTTTAGGTTATGCGGCCAAGAGCAAAGGATACAGAGTCTTCAACAAACGAACCATGATTATCGAAGAGTCAATCAACGTCACTTTTGATGAACTGAATCAAATGACTATCGATGACAATGACGAAGATCCAACTGTACCAAGCACAACAACAGCTGATTCTCAACCAAGCTCGGCACTAGCTGATCCTCCTAGAGAAGATCCAGGAACCAGCTACCTTCAGAGTCTGCCGAAAAGATTAAAATTTACGGCTGATCATCCAAAGGATTTGTTAATTGGTGACATTACCAAAGGTGTAAGTACTCGTACATCCAGTAGAGATTTTGTTTCTAGTGTTGCATTTATTTCACAGCTAGAAACCAAAACTATTGATGAAGCATGTAGTGATAGTTTTTGGATAGATGTTATGCAAGAGGAATTAAACCAATTTGAACAGAATCAAGTTTGGGAACTTGTTCCCAAGCCTATTGATCGTCCGGTCATTGGCACCCGTTGGGTATTCCGAAATAAACTGAATGAGAATGGTTTAGTGACTCGTAATAAGGCTCGACTCGTAGCTCAAGGATACAATTAAGAAGAAGGTATCGACTACGATGAGACTTATGCCCCAGTTGCGAGATTAGAATCCATTCGTATGTTATGTGTATTTGCATGTTTTCATAATTTTAAATTATTTCAAATGGATGTCAAGAGTGCATTTTTAAATAGTTTTATTAAAGAAGAAGTTTTTGTAGCACAACCTCCAGGTTTCACAGATTTTAAAAATCCTGATCATGTTTTCAAATTGAAGAAAGCTTTGTACGGTTTGAAACAAGCCCCTCGTGCTTGGTATGGTCGTCTAAGCTCTTTCCTACTTGACAACGGTTTTTCAAAAGACAAGGTTAATACTACACTTTTCATTAAGTCCTTCAATGGTAAGCTTCTTTTAATACAAGTCTATGTAGATGATATCATATTTGGATCTACTAATGAATCTCTATGTCAAGAATTTTCTAAGTGTATGCAGAATGAGTTTGAGATGAGCATGATGGAAGAGCTGAAATTCTTTCTCGGACTGCAAATCAAACAAGCTGACAATGGGACGTTCATAAATCAAGCCAAGTATACAAAAGATTTGCTAAAGAAGTTCGATCTGGACAATGTCAAACCTATTGGCACTCCGATGGCAACTTCAACAAAGCTTGATATTGATGAATAAGGCAAGCCAATCGACACACGTAAGTATCGAGGTATGATCGGTAGTTTACTTTATTTAACTGCTAGTCATCCAGATATAATGTTTAGTGTTTGCCTGTGTGCACGTTTTCAAGCTAATCCAAAGGAATCACACTTGTGCGCAGTTAAGCGTATCTTTCGATACCTTAAGGGCACTTTTTTTGTTGGCTTGTGGTATCCCAAAACTAAGTCCTTTGACCTTACTGGTTATTCGGATGCAGATTTTGCCGGATGCAAAGTTGATAGAAAAAGTACCAGTGGCAGATGTCATTTCTTAGGCAAGGCTTTAGTCTCATGGTTTAGTAAAAAGCAAAATTCTGTAGCCCTATCAACAACAGAGGCTGAGTATATCGCCGCAAGACGTTGTTGTGCTCAGATTTTGTGGATGAAACAAACCTTGGAAGACTATGATTTAATTTATACACATATTCCCATTTTCTGTGATAACACGAGCACTATTAATTTGACTAAGAATCTTGTATGTCATTCTCGTACTAAATATATCGAGATTAGACATCATTTTCTTAGAGATCATCATCAAAATGGAGATATTGACCTTGTATACATAGATACTGAGAATCAATTAGCTGACATTTTCACAAAACCTCTAGTGGAAGATCGTTTCAATTATTTACGTCAAGAATTAAGAATTTTAGACGTCAATAATATTAATTAATTTTATTTTATAATTTTATTTTAATATGCAAAAACTGTGTTAGAGACAAGCCAATAAAGAGTCTGTTTGTCACCACAACTACGGTTGAAGCGAAGCGGTACTTAAGAGTTCCCCGGTGAACCTCCGCTAGCTGGGACACTACTCCTACAGCTAATCTGAAATAGTCGCTGTGTAATAGAATTTAATTTATAAAATAACATTAATTATATTATTTTAATGTCAAAATTACTAATCTTTGAATTAAATATTTGAAATGAGCCAATGAAAAAGAAAGTATTTCAAACGAAACCCAGGCGAATTCGGCCAGACTTCGGACCGAATTCGGCCCGAGTTCGGTTGAGGGTATCAGGTTATATATACTAGAACCCGAGAGCCTTTGTTCCTCATTGCTTCTAAACTACATCATAACCAGCAACATCAGCCGCGAAGGAGCCCCGAACCCTAGTTCTTCACCACCCCCTATCTTCTAATCCAAGTGGTAAAATCAATCCAAACTTTGGATTCGTGCAGAGTTCGTCGTTCTCTTCGACATACTTTGATTTCGGGAGGTATAACTCCATCTTTCTCCACTTTTCAATTAGTGAATATTTATTTCTATTTGCACAAATAGCACCTAAGGGATTCAACCCCTTTAAGAGGAAGAAGACAACCAACCCAAGTGAGGAAGGTTCACCTTCGGATCCACCCACTAATTCCCTATTTTCACCAGTCCAATCTAGCGACGGCACGTTCGACGAGTTTTACTTTCAAACCCTAGACCAAGCCTTACTGTGGTATGGAGACTTCTCCATGAGATCCATATGCACAGGCGTACCCATCAAGTGGACTGTATTTCTGATCATCGCCATTTCTTTGAGGCATTAGGGTTACAGCATTTTGTTAAACTCTACTTTCCCGTAGCAACTAATGCCATTAGACTGTTTTACTGCAATATCATATTAAACACTTTTGATGTAAGCACACGTGTTGGAGGATTAGATATCAATTTCAATGATGTTCTCTTAGCGGAGATCCTTGGTATTCCCAACGAAGGTGAACAGCTTGTTGACATCACTGAGTTTGATTTCCCCGAAGGCACGACACTTACCAGTTTCAAAGCTAAACTTTGTGCACCTGATAGAGTTCGCTATGGAAAGTTCAAGGAAAATAACCTGAACTTGTTTAATTATTAATTGCACCGTATCATTTATTCCACTCTTTTTCCAAAGTCTACTTCGAAGGATGATGTCACGTCTCTTGAATTATCTGCTATGTATCACATTCTTAAGGGGATTTCATTTTCTGCCCCTAAGACCATTATTCAGATGATGGGACATTGTCGTGCAAGAGATAGAAATCTCTCTTATGCGATGATTCTTCCACGCATCTTTCAGCGTTTCGACATTGACTTATCTACTTGTGCTCAAGACCCTGAGCCCAAGGTTCTCAAGGTATCTCGTCGCAGTATGACTGCATCTGCTCCTCCCACTGCTCCGGCTATTGCTCCACCTCCGCCACCTCCTCAGCAGTATGCTATGACTTTTGAGGGCATACACCAGCACCTTTCAGATTTGCACGTCTCCATGACGGACATGGCTCGCGAACGTGAGTTCCGCGACGTCATCCATTATCAAGCGATTGCAAATTCCTTAACTGATCTTCGTTTCGCCCAGACTGGACATTCCGTCGGTTCCATCCTTAGCGATCCAGCTTTCTCTGGTTACCGCTGTGAGGATGAGACTGTTAATGCCTACTTCCAGCCCGGGTAACGCATATGATTGGTACCATTCTGACCGTGCTCCTCCTCGTGATTATGTCGGTGAGTTTTACACTGGCGCTCCTCCTCACCCTTCTGGCGCGGGTACCTCTGGAGTTGGTCCTTCTGGACATGCTGGTCGTCATGCTGATGATGACGATGATGATGATGATGAGGAGTTCTGATTTGTTTCTTTTTGAGACTTAGACATTATCTACTGTACACTTGGAAATGCTCCGACGTTCCAAGTTGTTCTATTTTCAGACTTTATTATCAGTATTTTTTTAGGACTTGTACTGGATTTGTTTTATTTGATGTCATTTGAACATCTTTATCTGCATCTTTATTGGTTTATGATTCACATCAGTTTATCTACTTAGCATTTATTTATCTGCTTCTCAACTATAAACTGCCTGTGATATAATTCTTTGTTTATTATAAACTGCCTGAATACAAATACATTCATGTGATGTTATGCAAATTTTTTTTTACTATTTCTATCATTTATCATGTTTATTTTCTTGTGTTTCTTCACTATTTGTTATTTATGCATTGATTGCGGGAGAGTTTTTACTCTTTTGCAATTATTTTCCTAAATGACAACGGGGGAGAAAATAAAGATCTAACATTTCTTTTGAGAAAATACAGGACATGAACAATTTTTTTTGATTTTATTTCAAGCTTAAATGTTATACCATTCATAGTTTGTCAATTATCAAAATGGGGAAGATTGTTGGCCCATTGGTCATATGGTCAACCTGATTTTAATAATTGATCAAACTCTGTCTGGATATATGAAGCTAGTCAGGATGTATCGGACTCTTGGACATGAACAAGAACAGCTATCTACACAGTTCAAGACCGAAGCTATGTTTGCCTGTTCGAGTCTGTATTTCCTTTGAGCAATGTATTTTTTATTTTATTGAGTCTAGGAATATGTTGTACACTTAGTCGTACTGGCAAATAGGCTATTTCAAAATGTTTTCAAAATACTTTTAAAATGTCCTTTGTTTTGAAAACATTCTTTTAAACAAAAGTTTTAAAAGGATTTCAAAAAGGTTTTCAAAATCCCCAAAAACTAATTTTTAAAACCTAAACCTAACCCTGACAGAACTCGGCCAGAGTTCGGCCATAGTTCGGTTGGTTGCCGTTTGATTTTTGAATTCTCTGGAACTTGGTCCTCCTGTAGTTGCGGATTTGATCGAGATTTTTTCATAGAGTTCTGTCCGAATTCTGCCCGAATTCTGCCAGAATTCTGTCTTTGGAATTCCTATAAATAGAGAAGGATTTTGATCATTTCAACTCACTCATTCACTTTCAATCTTCTCTCTATCTAAAGCTTTCAGTCTTCCAAAGAGTTATTCTTGAGCTTTAAATTTCAGATCCCAAGCCAATTATAATCCTCTAGTCGATTTGCTAGTGCGGTACGGTCAAGAAGTTTCTGAGAGATTGTAATCAGAAGCTTGATTGAAGAATACCTCTTCTCATTTGAAGTTGGACGAGTTCTTCGTATCAAAGCTCGCATTGTAGAAGTTGCAAGGACTTCGTAAGAAAACTTGCGGTTTTGCCAATAGTGGATTCAACTGGTAGCAAGAGTTCTACCGACTGGATTAGTCCTCAACAGAGGAAAACTAGTATACATCGCTGTCTTTGCGTTTGCATTCCTATCTCTGTCTTTACTTTACTTAGTTGTGATTATTATTCTGTGATCTTGCTGCTAACATTTTTTAATTAGCATTATTCCGCTGCCTACTCTATTCACCCCCCTCTAGAGTATTGTGCTTTACGATTTCGTTCCTACAACATGCACTCTATAAGTCATCATATCATTATACTATGAAGGAACTACCTATGAATAAGCTCTACAAAACTAAATATCCCTAATTCTAAGTTGTTTATAATCAACAGAAGGGTATGATGTTTAAAACCTTCTCAAGATACAATCTGTTAATCGTATGCATCTGTCCAAAATCATGTTGTCTAGAGTCTCCATCATGTTAGTGAACAAGGCTACGATAATCACAGAGTCCTTGACTAAGGTACGTACCTCTAGGTTCATGGTATTTAAAATTTTAGCATTGCCGCATGCGACGGCAAAAACTTTAAATTCCCATACCCGAGAAATACATCCAAAATATGACTACATGTCCTCACTATGCCAACTAACACGACTATCGAAGATTCTAGATCCCATGATTTAGGTGACCTAGCCCATATGATTTTTTCAGAAGAAAAAAAAACAAACAATAAAAGAGCAACATGACAAATTTAATCAATCAACAAGGAACAGATGGAATCGGATTTCAAGGTAGTTATAAAAGACAATTGTGGGAATAGAATCGAGAAGAACGGAACTTGCAGCAAGATCTCCAATGGTCTGTGCATCATCGAATGTCCTGACGATAGCTCGCCCCTGCTGGTTTTCCCTGGTCTGCTGCTGATGCTGCATGAACCACTACTGATGAGAGAAATCGGGAATGACAGGAGAAAGTCTCTGTACAGACAGAGGTGCACCTCCAATGTAGCAGAAACGCCAACCTGAGTTGGCACAACAGGAGCTGCGGTCTCGAGGCCCTGATGAACAGGACGAAAGGTGGCCAGACTCTCGATAGTATCCCCCGAATCGAAGCGATGAGATCGTGTCTTCATAACCATCATGAAGACAGATCAAAACAAGAAGCAATTTCTGAGAATGAAGCAAAAATTCAAAAGGGAACAGTTTATATTCAAGGGAAGTCAATAAGCAATAATTTAGATAAAAAGAATCTGATTAAGAGTTCTCCTAGTGTGATTGAGTACCCTCAAAAATATCCTAATCCTACTGCAAGCTGTAGTGATACTCTAGTTCAAATACCACTACATAAACTTGACCTGCATGGGCCACCACAAAAAAAGTGTCACGACTCGCACCCTAAAGTAAGGGCACGAGAAGTGGGTACGTCCAGCCTACGTCATAGTGTCGGCGGTAGAACACTGTCTAGGTCACAACATCTAACAATATAATACTAAGCAGTTTATACTCCCCGAATGGGGGTGACATAGCAGAATTTAAACTCAATCACAACTAAGGAAGAAGAAGCACGATATGATATAGAACTTAAATGAAATACAGATGATCAAAATAGTCTAAGTGTCTAAGATAACATCTCAGCAAATATCCAGAAATACAAGTCTAAACTACCAAATATGAAAAAATATACAATCCAGATCTCAAAGACAGAAATAAAGTCTAACTAAGCTAGTCCTAAGACAACATAAGTCAGATAAAGCCTAACTAACTAGTCTAGGCAGTAGGGGTAATGTCATCAGCTAGTGCTGGGTCCTCCTGAGAGTCCAGCTCACAAGTGTCGTCTAGGGCTGTCTCATAGAAGGTATCCACACAGGCCTCCTCCTCGTCCTCTGAATATTTTTAACAAGTCCAGTCAGGACAGAGCAAGCATAATACATCTCAACAGTTCATAGCAGGTTAGAAAAAATAATCATGCAGTAAAGTAAGATACAGGAAACTGAAAGAAATACAGTATGTAAAAAGAGAGAGAACTATAATAGAAATATCTATAAATAGAGAACTAACAGTGGCTAGTAAGTCAGTGTACAATATAGACATGTAAATGGCATAGGATGATTCTGATGCTACACTATGGAATGATTCTGATGCTACACTACTTGGATTATTTACATGTCTACTTCTACTCCCCCGTACCCCCAATCAATACACAAGGATCCATCCAGGTTATGTTATGATTCATGTAACGGCCCCCGAAGGTGGTACATGATAGTCCCATAAATAGGGATTCTAGGAAAGCCCAATAAATAAAGGATTCAAGGAAGACTCTGTGATCATGAGAGTACATGTCACAAGTGATTCAATAAACCATGAAGCATAGTGATACACCATGTAAGTGAAACGCACAGAACATGTAGTATCCGATGCTCCCTGAGGGGATAACATCTCAAGAAGGGATCCATATAGTACTAATCCGTGTGACTAACGTGACAGTATCAAGTAAAGTAATTTAAAGCAGGAAAATAATTCTAAACATGATATGAAATGATCAGAGAATGTACTCGCCTGGTATCTGAGTGTCCGAGAGAAATGTACTGTCCGAGGAGAGGTATCTGGCTCCTAATCAGAACAGCACAAGTTACAACAAGTCCAAAATGATAATAAGATGCAATTCAATGCATTCTAAATGAATCTAGGTCAATCTAGGCCAAAGTCAACTCTTGGTCAACTCTGGTCAACCCTAGAAGTCAAACTAGGTTAACTATGGTCAACTAGGTCTAATAAGTCTAAATTAGGTCAAACAAGTCGTTCTAGGTCCTATCAAGCCTACACTAGTTAACACACACCATTACAAGGCTATACAAGGCTAAACCAAGCCTATCAAGTCTGCATTAGTCTAATTAAGTCTAACTAGCTTTTACTAGTCTACCAAGCATCATCACTAAGCCTCAAGCATCATACATCATATACTATATATATGAATACATTATACATTCCTATTTATAGAGAGAGTGCAATTGTGATTGTAAATGCATCAAGGTAAAAAAGTGTGTGTGCATTACAAGGTAAATGGCATATGAAGGTAAGGGTTTACACTAGTGCACATACCATATATCAATGTCCAATTTAACTCAAGTTTACATATAGGTCTAAGGGTTTAGTTTTAGGCATATTTACACACAATAGTTAAATATACATTGCATTGCATCACATCAAGCTTGCATATATTCATCCACTATACTCACAACATACATTGCCTATATACATATGAGTGCATTGCTTACATATATGCATACATGTATTATTCATGTCTAACATTACATTCAAATATAAATTTCCAATCTCAGGTTTGAGTGTGTGTAGAGCACAGTAAAGGGTGTGTGTGCTATACAGTGTTGGCTAGATGGCAGATTAGCTAATAGGGAATAGTGTACATGATAATATCAAAATGCAGGATATGAAGATGAAGGTGCAGATATATGTTGGTATCTGATACTCTACTCTAGGCTATATATATAGGGAAATTACTGGGAACAGGACAGCGTGTTTGTTCATATGAAAACAGTGCATCATCCCAACAGTGTACCAATAACAGTTTACATGAAGTCCCCACACCAATTTACATTCAAACTCAGGAATCAATGTATCACATGTTAAGTCCAGTTAACAATCTCAGTTTTCAGTGTGTTTTAAATAGTGTGAAATGTATATGGGTCTATAGGAGTGAGTGAGGGATAGGTTCTCGATTTCAGGGCATACCTTCTAGTTTCAGTAAAACAGTGTGCAATGTGTATGTGTGGATAGAGGGTTACAAGGGAGTAGGGGGTTCGGTCTACATTCAGTTCTCAACATGTAAATTAAAATCAATCCAACTCCTATGGATCCCAATATGTGACATCACACAAAGTTACTAATTACAACTATTAACATCATAATTTACGGACTAAAATAACAGTTCACTCTATATCTTGAACTCTGAAACAATTTTAAACCATGGTATCATAACATGGCATCAGACCCTATTTGAATCAACATGCTTTACAATTAATCCCCAGTCATGAAATTACAATCCCAGTTATGCATACTTAACCCCAGACATGTATTCATGTAATACCATATCAAGTAATACTAATTTACATTAAGGATCATTTCAATCCTTGAGAGGGCCCAGGACAGAACATAGTTCTCAGGAAATGTAATATCAGTCAAATGCTTTTGAAAACTCAGGAATCAACCCCAACCATGAGCCTAACATGATCATCAAACCTTACATACATAATTTAACTATTTATGGTAGTTAAACATCAACAAAACAGTTTAGAATACAAATTTAAATTCAGAATTTATCAACAGTAAACTTAAGTATCAGGAACATGGAAGAAATGCAAATAGAAGGCTAAATAACAGTTAATATCCTAATTTAAAGGTTGATAAAGGCTCGTGATATGTTAGTGTGTTTTACAGGTCGTGTCGTGTCACAAAGTGGACACGACGTGTCCCAAAACACGAATGACACTGAGTATCAAAATACAGCACAGGCAGCCTCGTGCAGAGGTGTAAAGCGTCCCAGGGACTCGTGCGTCGACCCTCAAGCCTCGTGCTCGTGTCCAGAGGTAATCTAGGTATAGGGGTAGGTGTCTAGGTTCCTGCACAGTGTCTACGAGGTCGCGTGTCCACGCACGAAACGCGTATCAGTGGCTCGTACGCGCGCGCTGTGTCTGTGTAAAATCAGTGTGAGTCGATTTTCTTGGCACCCTAACGAGAACCCATGAAACTTTATAGGTGTCGTGTCGGTCACTAGGAGGAACGTGTCTACCAAATTTTGTGACCTGAGTCGCCATGTCGTGTCCGCTAGGACACCGAGCAGTAGGGGAAATCCTAGCTGCATACGGGGACTGTGTTTCGTGTCCTCGTGTGGACACAACACGAACAAAAAATCAAGGAGAAATGTCACAAATCCATAAGCAAGCCCTAGATCTACAAATCCATTCAAAAAGATTCCAAAAATTAGGCCGAAATGTCCTTTGGGGCATTTCATCAAACACTAGGTTATAGGGAACTGATACGTGTCTAAATAGGACACGAATTGGACACAATTGGACACAATATCTACAGAAATTTGGGGTTAGCTAGGGGACACCTAGATCTGGCAAATATGCAATAGTAACAACAATTTCATAAGTTTTGAAGGAATTACCTATAGGTGTCAATTTCCCCAAAAAGCTCCAAGGAGGGGTATTTTCTTGATGGCCAAACTTCACCAAATTGTCCATGCTCTGAAATTATCCACCATGACAGCAAGAGGGAGCACAATTAGAATCTAATGCAAGTTGTTTGGATTAAAAAAGAATTATAATGGATTTTCTAGGAATTTCTAAAGATGGAGCATACCTCTCTTTCCAACTTGTGATCTTTCTAAAAGAGGCTACTAATGGAAGAGATTACTTATAGGGGGAATCCCTAGGTGGGCTGGCCGGCCACGCTAGGGTTAGGGTTAGGTTACATGGGTTGGGCTTGGGCCCTATGGGCTTAAGTCATTAATCATGACTTGTAAAGTCATAGCCATTAATCCATGCTCTATTTCAATATTCCTATTCCCAAAGATTTTAATGACTAGGATATGGTTAACTTAATCAAACTAGGTTTTATAATCTAACAAGTCACTAAAACTAGGGTTAGTTCTAGGTTAGGCTCCAGTCAACACTAGTCAAAGTCTAGAATAGCCCCCTAATTAAATATACCAAAAATCATATAAATTCTAATAAATCTCAATAATTCACAATAATTCCAAATAAATCCCAAAATTCAAAATGACCAAAATACCCTCAAGCTAGAAATGTGGTAGATGAAACACCCTAATCACAAGTCATTATTTTAAATAGTTTAAAAATGATTAAAAATCACCAAAATTATAATATGAAATAATTATCAATAAATAATAATTATAATTACAAAATTTCAAAATTACCCTCATCTAAAAAACTGGGTGTTGCATAATATAATGCTACAGTGAAACTTGCCTTTAGTTGGTTGTAGTTGACGCGTGGTATGATTGTGTTGGCACAAATATTCATAGATGCCAAAACTAGGCAAGATAATCTCAATTGATGAGATGGGCCTCTAAAATAAAAAAAAAAATTTAAAAATTGTTGACAAAAATATATGATGTGTACTTTTTCATCAGCGTTCCGAAACTTCAAACGGATCGTGATTCCGATTCCTGGTTCTCAGGGAATCTCGAAAACACCGAAACGTGTCAAATTTCGGACAACTAACACTCCACAAATTTCTAAAAATTAGGTTAAAATTATTTGAAAATAAATTTTATATTCAGAAAATATACCTCGATACGGTTACAACATTAGAAAATATACCTCAAACGAGGCCGGAGTTAGAAGTTATGGCTCTTCGAAGTTGGTAAAACATTTGAAAAGGAATGCTGAATTTATGACGAATTTGGGGTAATTATGACGAAAAAAAGAGAAATTTTAGAAAAGAAGGTATCAGAGATTTTATTTTATAGGTTCAATATATATAGATAATAGAAAGCAATTAGTGAATTAGGATATGATTAGAACTCAATCAATAAAGATATGATTAGGATTACCAACTAATTCGGATAGGAATATGATTAGTTCAAATAAGAAATAATCTATCTAATACTAGATTGATTAAATAGGATTAGAATTTCTAACGACAAGTCTCTCCATAAATTTAAATCAAATAAATTATTTAAATCCAAATCATATGATTCAATCCAAATCTAAATCCAAATCAAATTCAACATAATAACTTTAAGATAAATTAATATTATCAAAGCAATTTAAATCATATAATAGATAAATCGTTAAATCAAAAATATTTCAAACCTATATTAGATAATTCTTAATGCCACAATTAGTCACCATAAGTATTTTAAATAATGTTTGATGTTATCAAATAAGGGAAAATATATTTTATAAATCTAAATCTTATTCAAAATAAGTTACTAATTAATCTTTTTGTTGCTCAAAAAATAATCATGATTTTCAAACTATTTTCGAAACCGATATTTTTTTTAAAAAATTCAAACATATAATAAATAACTTTAATTTCAATAATAAAATTTCAAGAACAAATATTTATTAAAACTAAATTATACTTTTAAACCGTTAATTACAAACTATAATTTGAATGCAGAAGAAATAGTAAATATCTTTACAAAGTTTAAAAAATAAATTACTTTTAAACACAATAAAATAAAATAAAAATTTTTGAGAACAGGAGTTACATATCCCTTCGTTGTTTGCTAATTTAAGGTCAGTCCCTTGTTCTTAAGTTTCGGGACGAAACATTTCTTAGTGGTATATAGTAGTGCCCTGCTTCCGATAGGCGACTGGCTCCGTAATATGCTTGCGCCGAGTCAGATCGACCAGGAACTAAGATGGCCATCTAACTCGATCACTTAGCTTGGCAAACGATAACACCTTGTGGTATCGATCAAATCGATTTGGACAAATATTACAAGAATTGATCCAATTATGGGAAGACTTCTGTTGGAATAGATGCAGCAGGCTGCGTCTCGACGAGTGAGCTCTATATAAGAGTCCTTTCGGCGAGACCGGACTGCTGTATGGTTTTTTTGGAGCTTTCGTCGCTTAGTTTTGATGAATGTTTTTTGCGTCATTTTCTGAATGCATTCTACGAATTTCGAAATGAAGGATTAAAGAAGGAATTCTGACTAAGTGTTGGTGCCATTGCAGAAGCTCGCATAACTGAATCTTGAATGCTGCGACGCGCTCCGACTATCGGCACGATCGAATAATTGGTGGGTAGTTCGGCCCTTTCTTTTTTACTCTATCCCGCAAACGAAATTCTTTTGGCTCGAATTTATCAAATTGACGATGCCAAGTTAAATGCATGTCAATCCACTAAGATCAAGAACTCGGAAAAATATATCGATTTAGAGTAATTTACTCTGAAAGTATAAGTTTCACACTAAAACAAGAAAGGATAAGGTTCTAGAAAAAAGATAGACTATTCCATGATCTGTAAAATAGAATAATGAAACGTTGGTTGGCATACGGTACCTCGGTAGAATTTGGTGCCTATGGAACGCTAAATCGGAAGTACAGCTTTGGAAAAAATAACTTAGTTGCATGAGTTAGAAAAAATGTAATGCTACTTAATATTGTCCACGCTATGCAATCTGTTTCATATGTTAAACTATTCTCGTATTTGTATGGTCATGCACAACTTGTGCACAAGGGTTTCCTCGAAACGGTATCCGGGGCATCGGAACCGACGGAACCGAATCGACCTAGGGGGAATTTGAGATTTCGTGCTTAGCACGAGGCATTACGGGATCTCCAGCTAGGCTTGCAACCTAATCTGAGAGGGTGCATCGTATTGCCATGATGAATGGTCCCTCGTGGTGATTAACACCGATGACTGCATATAAAATAGCATGCTCACCTATTATCTTATGCAGGTGAAAATTATAATCTCTATTTTTATGTAGGGACGAGCACGGCCATATTAAAAATTAGATAAACTGCTATAATTTTTGTCTGCTTTACTATTTCAAATGGAGGGCTATCAATAAGAACTGAATTCGCTTAGTTGTAAATTGAAAAAAAAATCCAATGCATGCCTACCTTAACAAATTAGAGTCGGTTTAGGCGAGTAGTTTTGTCCCACTCACTAGTACATTTCTAAGTGTACTAATTCCTAATCACACAGGTGATGAGAATTTGGGGGTGCACGTCGCTAAGCCAAAGCTGAAGTTCGGAGAAGCGTTTTGATGCTCTTCCTATTCTGAAGTATTTTGAAGCTAATTTATCGAAGGCTTTCAATGTATAAAAGGGTGAATGCATGGAACGCCAAGTATTAGTTCAGACAGCTTGTCGAGTATATTTCTTTTGTTTCAATGAATGTAGCCGCAACGGCATATCCAATGTAATATGACTTGCACTTCGTTGCAAGCTATCAATGAAAAAGCATATTTCTATCTTCCTATACTGCATGTTCAATTACTCTGAGATTTGTGAAGTTTCAACTTGGTGTATTCAAATAAATGATCAAATGTAATGTTCTTGTCTTGTACGAGTGTGACTCCAGACTCGTACGACATCATGCCTTAGCAAGAATGATCGATCTGGCATAATAAAAATGTGGACGAACGGTTTGTCGAATCAGAACGTGACATATATGTCATAGTTATTTACAAAAGATGACTGATTTGTGTCATCTATACTTTTACAAAAGAGAACTTTTTTCGAGGATACAACAATACATGTCATCTTTATTTACATATGATGACTTCTATGTGTCATCTTTATTTATACAGGATTAGTTTTATGTGTCATTAAATATTCGTTATTATGTGCAGTACCAATTTTGTACCTGATACAATTTGTATTATTCAAAACAATATCCCATAGAAGGAAAAAAGAATAAGAAATTACTATGCAACACCAATAAAAAACATTTCATTTCATATTTTTTTCAAAGTGAACATTGAACTAAAACAATATTACTTCGTTCACATACTTCAAAACATAAAATATTAATACTACTAAAATTTCCTTAATACAATATTTTTTTAAATATGCTCTTCATTAACAACATCCATGATAAATTTGGCCATCTCTCCTCTCGTTTCACCAATTATTTTGATAGAGTAATCCTTTCTCCCAGCAAACTACAAAAACAAACAAAAAATCAGTTATTATGTTAATAACATCTTTTGAATTTGGGTTCCTAGAATTTATCTTCTATTTTGGAGATTTTTTTTAATTTTAGTTTTAGTTAGAATCAATTATTAACTAGGATATTGACATCATTAATTATCCCTTAAGTCCACAATTTCTTATTTCGGTCGTCCTTTATATATCTTTTGATTCATCGTGCATCTTCCTAAAGTGCATCTCCATGCTTATCATTTAACAACCTCTAATATACCATGTCAATTTGCTTGGTATTCACATCATTAATTATCCCTTCCTTGATTCAAATCACAAGTGTTCGTATTTATCTCATCTTTATCCCATAACTCATGTACTCTATAAATTCCTGCTATAAATTATTCTAGATTTAAATCATCGAGCATGATCGGATTGTAGGCATGATCACTAGGTACAATGATAAAATATATGTACGATCAAAATTATTTAGATATGATCTGAAATAGAGTGGAAATATTGTTATGATCAAAATTATTTTAGACACGAGTAAAATCTAGGTACGATTAAAATATGATCATCAAATAGAGGAAAATCAAATGAGGTCTCGTGACACAAAAAGGAAAGAAAGGAACGAACGTCAAAAGTTTATTGAGAAGGCAGAAAGTAATATAATCTTCTGAGATGAGGGACTAAAAGTTCTAAATCAAATTGGAATGGGGTATAAGGGTTTGTGACTCTGAGAAAATCAACAAGTTGTATGATAGTAGGATAGCGAGGGTGATTGGAATAATATAGCTATGATAGGAATGTAATCGAATAAGATATGTCCATTGAGGACTGAGTGATAATCAAAGGGGATAGAAAGAATATCGTATCACTATTTCAACGGTCAACAGATAGGATATGCATGAAAAAAATGACTTACAAGATAACCATCTTATTAATACCCATGCTAAAACCAATCTCCAACTCGATAAACTAGCTGAACTTCCAGTATCTACAGAAAACTAAGGCAGCTACCAAGGTATTAAAACAAAATCTATTTGGAATCATAAATCATCTAAATCAAATTTCTATCCATCGTCGTATGTAACTCGTATGCCAAATGTATTTCAATTTCAAGTATTTCTCTCGATCAAATCATTTTATGGATATTAATTTTTAATTGTCAGTTATTCTTCCAAAACTGACTACATCAAAGTTCATAATCTTCACTTGTCATAGTAAATCCTTAGAAAATTCCTTAACATGACCTATATTCGAGAATTTTTAATTCTTGAAATCAATTGACAAAATTATAATCACTCATCAAATTTTAGTCTTTAACCATGCACCTATCAATCGTTCTCATCCAAACACATTAGCAAAAAAATCTCAATCATTTTTACCATAACTAATATGAGTCTCCAATGTTTGGTAGAAGTTGCAAACCCAATTGCTTCTTTCCAAAGTTGCATGCCAATTGTCTTATCTCAATTCCTCACTGCTTATTCCTTCTTTAGAATATATCATTCCATTACTTGTGATATTACTTCTATGGTTATATCCATCCTTTCTGGATACGATAGTCATCCGATCATAAAAGTTGATCCTCGTCAAGTGTTCCTTTACTTGATCCTCATATTCTCATGTTTTATATATTATCCAAATTTACTTTCTCTATGGGAGAACCTTACCAAATTCTATACTTTTCTTGCTAACTCTACCTACGTCTTTCTCTATCTTCCATAACTCTTCCTTTAATCATAAAATTTGAAATCATCAAATACCTAAGGCTTCATCCAAAAGAATACCAAACTCTATTCTTCCAAAACTTAACTTCCATATATTTGACAATCCTATCTTAGTAATCTTACATAATTTCTTTCTAATGTTGAAATCCTCAAATTTTTTGAAATTATAGCATAAGGAAAACATGATCTCATGAAAGATATCTACCAAAATTAAGAGTGTAACTAGGAATTTATATCCTCAATATAATTACAACAAGATTCTCGTTTCCTAAATCCTTTTAACTTATCTATGGTGACTGGTCAACCAGATATTTTACTACTATATAATACTCCTTTAGCCATCCTCTGAATGTTTAGATACAAACATAAGCAAGATAACCTAAAAAAGCAAGTAAAATTAGATATTATAAATAGATAAATTCGGCCCTATGTCGTGACATGGTGAATATAATCTAGGTGTTCTAGTTGTTTCTAGAATCTATTTTCCTAGAGTCATATCTAGACCTAAGTCAGATTGTAGGACTGCATATCGGTCTAGACTAAGTTGACTAGACCAATTTTATAGAACTGGACCTGCATGGACCACCACTAAAAATATGTTACGACCCGATCCCAATATACTGGGTCCAGTCGGATCATGCCCAGCTTGTACCGTTGTGAGACGACGGCAGTAAGCTGTATCAAGCAGTGAGAACACCAATAGACAATATCTAAAGCAGAAAAGAAATAACATTTTATTGAATCTTGAAATATAACTAAGAGTCTGAATGAAAATAACACAAAACAAGGCAGAACACCATTCTGTTACTACAACGGTTCTTATTAAAACTGGAAAAGGACAAACTAAGACAACGGTATAGCTAATAATCTGGGACTCCCTGGTCAGGTTCAGCTACCTCGTCAGGACTCGGATTGGGTCCGTAGAATGAACTAAAAGCAAGATCTTCGTCGTCGCAGTCACCTAAAAATGTTGGTCTCCAGTCAGGAGGGGATTAAGAACATATATCCACATCTAACATTCTAAATAATAATAAATGATGCAAGACAGTTTAAAAGCATTATATAATTTTTTTAGATAATAATAAAAGAGATAGTAGGCAATAAAACTCATAAGTTACAATGATGCAATCTACAATGAGTCAATAGTATTTTTAGTATATAACATATCTGTGAGCGGCTGGTAGAGTCAATGTGTATACTAACATTTTGGCCAAATGATAGTATACGGTACGGCTCAACCCCCTGTGCGGTAGGGGTTAGCGCGAGAGAGGCAATATTCTGTTATAATAGCTTTGGTCACATATGTTATATTACTCCCTCAATCAATCTTCGAGTCAATGAGTCAACCAATCAATCAATATGGAGTCCGAGAGGGATCCATTGTGAATCAGTGTCGCTACAATATACATGATTCTACTGATGCATCACATTTAATTATTAAGTAAAATGTTCACATGAATGATATGAAACTTGTCTTATATTTTTTTAGGTGTGGAAGTAACGACAGAAAGGTGTCGACTAGGGTCCGGGACTTGAACCTACATTAATAATAATCCGTGCTTAGAACTTATTCTAAAGGTTGGCTAATAAGGCCACTAAACACAAACTACGTTAATTATAAACATTGTCCTTTTTATTAGAGAATAATAATTTAATTATGTAATATTTTGGTAAAACTATTTTATTAGTATTTTATAAATAGAGCGGAAATTAATATATTTTGGAATATTATTAAAAATAGTAGCGGTTTTATCGTAAATCATTTTAATAGAAACTATCGCTTAAACTCAAAAATATTCAAAATCCAATTTAATATTTATTTAATTAAAACTTTATAAAATATTTACTAATACTATTTCTTTCAATAAAGAATAACCATTTTAATAATATAAATACGAAAACCTAATTTTAGTAAAACTTACGGTTTTATTAGAAAAGATGTTAATATATCTAGTTTTTAATACCATAAAATTATTAATAAAAGTAATAGTTAATTATGAAAATAAACCTTCTAATCAAATATATATATATATATATATATATATATATATATATATATATATATATATATATATATATATATATGGAATAAGGAAATTTTAGTGAAGACCGAAACCTAAAACATAGACTAAAGTAGCTAGGCCCACCCAACGACCAAGATTCAAAATTCAAAAAAATTGAAAATAATTGAAAAAAGGACCCGCACACAGCTCCAGGAGGAGCACGTGTCGGGCTGACGCAGGGCCCGAGGGGGCCAGGACCTGGCGCATGGCCCGAGGGGGCTTGGACCAGGCGCGGGGCCCGAGGGGGCCTGGTCCTGGCACGGGACCCGAAGGGGGGGTGGGGGACCCGAGGGGACTCGGGACACCCCACGCGCGAGCCACCAGGAGGAAACGCCACCGGAGGGAGCGGCACCGGGGGCGACTCGACGGCGAGGGCCACGGCGGGTCACGACGGACGGGCGACGATTACAAGGTAACCCTTCTGCGAGCCTGCGAGAGAGAGTGGGGGAGGCCACGACGCTGGGAGCAAAGGGCGGGGTGGGAGGGAAGGCGACGCCGGGGGGACCACGTCAAGGGGCCGCCGAACAGGATGGCTCGGCCGGGAGGGGCAGGCTCTGCCGTGCGGGAGGGAGCGGGGGCGAGTGGGGGCTCCGACCTACCTGAGGGAAGCGGGAAGGCAACTGAGAGGGGGAGACGACCCCGGCAGAGGATCGCTCCGAGAGAGGGAGGCGACGACCAAGACCCGAACGGGGGGCGGAAGAGCCGCGGGGGCCGTTACTGCCAAGCGGGATGGCAGCGGCCGCAGCGGCACCCGACAGGGAGAGCTGACGACGCCCACAACGAGGCGTAGGGGTAGCCGAGACAGCCGAAGGCAGGATAGTACCGGTAGGACGTCGATGAGGGGTCATAAAGGGGGACCCATTGCCACTGCTGAGGTGGGGCTGCCGACGAGGTAGGGGGAAGCACGACGAGCTAGGCGTCTAAAGGGGAGGACGACGGGAGCAGCGCCGCTGACGAAGTGGGGGAGCGGCGGGGATTGAAAGGAAAGAAGCTTCAGGGCCACCGGGAGCCGGAGGAGAGGGGTCCGGGGCGGACGAGGCCGGACCCGAGGGTGCAACCCCAGGGTGGGGAGCGCAGGGGGGCTGCGGCCATGGCGGGGGGCGGCACCGCAGGAGAGCTGGAGTCCGGAAGGAGGAGCCCCTGATGGTCGATCGGGTCGCCTGGGAGAGGAGCCCACGAGGCCGACGCGCCCAGGGAGGCCGGAGGCCACCGGGAGGCGGGAGATGCCAGGATGAAAGGGGGACGGGGGTGCCGGACCTGGAAGCGAGGGAGCTGGGAGATAATCCGGGGCGGCCACCGGCAGAGGTCCAGAGGGTCACCTTAAGGGGAGGGAAACAGGAGGAGGTGCCGCGAACGAGAGAGGGATCGGCGCAACCGCTGTCTCGGCGGCCGGAGAGGGTGGGGTGCCGAAGAGGGGCAGCACCGCGTGCGGGGCGGCGATAGAGCCGGGCGGGGGGCCGAGGAGGGAATGAGACGAGGGTGCACGCGGGGGCCGAGTGCGGCGACGCCTAGGAATGCCAGGGCGACGGCTGCGTCGAGGGCTGGAGAGGAAGGGGGAGGGCCTGTCGCACGTCGGGTAGACGCCGGCTGAGTGGAAACTCTACTGGTTGAGTGGCCGGGTGAGGCTTGGCCAACCAAAAAGGGAGGGGAGGCCAGAGGGTGAGAGGATCTCAAGGCGGTGGGGGGCTCGCCCTAGAGAGGTCGGCTTCCGGCCGGGGGCGGGAGGGGGGATAGGGATTCTCGAGGAGCGGGGAGGCTCCTTCCAGAGGAAGCCAGACCCAAGCCCCAGCCATTTTTATTTTATTTTATATATATATATATATATATTTTGAGACTATTTATTTTGAGTCTAAATTATCGATTAATAATAATTAGTGAAATTATTCAATAACTATATGATAATTAATATAACGATAACTCTACGTTATCCGCAGTGCTTAAACAATAACTCTACTAATCACTAAGTAACTATTATAATTAACCGTTCTAATTGAAACGCTACTAACATTATTACATCGCCTAAAATAGAAAACTAAACTAAACTAACTATCCGGGAATTGACAGAGCTTCATTCTGTCAATTTCGGTCAGAAACAGATAGGTTTATTAGGTTCTATGAATTAAACAGAAGGCAGAAAAGGTTACCAAAGGTTATGACGGAGCACCGAGGGGAAGTCTCGAACTCGAAATGCATGCGAGCATGGACACGGACACATAGGGCACATGCACGGACACGCAGAATGGAAGAACGTGGCGTACGCGGAGCGTACGCCGGGCGCAAGCGAATACGAAAATGTGCTGGAGCGCACGGAGACATGCACTGGTGTTGGCCGACGGACTGGTTGGGCCGGCTGCGGTCGTTGACGCGTTCTGGAGCACGCGTGGACCGGTCGGGAATGTCGCAGGGCTGGGCGTGGCTGCTTGCGTTACACGAAAGGCGGCCGCGGCTGCTGGTGCAACGAGGAAAAGTGCGCCGATACGGCACGGAAAGTGGGACGCGCAAGAGACCCAACCGTGTAGGTGCGTCGCTGGTGGTCAGGCATCGCCGGTGGTCGGGCGTCGGTGGCCGGGGTCGCGGCTAGGGCACCGAAGGGCTCTGGCGATCGGGGAGTAAAGGTGTGGGGTCTGAAGTGGAATGAGATGTGCTGTAGCGTAAGGAAAAATGATTTGGTGTTGGTGTATAGTGCAGGGGAGAGAAAAATAAAGAGGGAATGGTGTGGTGGTGAGTGTTTTGTGGTGAGAAATAAAGGGAGAAGTGGAGAACATGGAATAGAAAATAGGGAAGAGAGAAAGAATGTGGGGGGAAAGGAATTGGGAGAGCTGGTCAAGGGTTGGGGGTTTACAATATATATATATATATATATATATATATATATATATATATATATATATATATATATATATGCACTCCTCTTTAATTTTTTAATATTCAAATTTCAAATTTGTCCTTTCATTAACATTATTGACACTCCTAAAATGTCATCCTACACTCCTCCCTCCATGCATATACAAATTAATGTCATATTTAATTCAGGGGTAGAATTGGAATTCGAATCTTAAAAAATTAAAGAGGAGTGCCGAATGACATTTTTTGAGTGCTAATAGCAGCACCCATATATATACATACATATATATATATATATATATATATATATATATATATATATATATATATATATATATATAATATATATATATATATTTATATATATATATATATATATATTTATATATATATATTTGTTTTTTTTGGAACAACAAACTTTATTGATCAAGGAAAAACTGGGTGGGCACATAACAACCCTCTCTATGAACAAAAGGAAGCCACTCGACCGGTAGCTCCAGAAAAGTATACCCGAGTCCACAATCGGGCCCAAAATGAAAATGTATACCCCCTATCCATCGGCATAGAGCCAAGGCAAGCAAAACAACAAGAAGGAAAAGAAAACAAACAAAAACCACAGGAAGGAACAGAAAAACTCAAGCTACTGAAGTCGATCCCGAACCCAACTTCACCTACTACCTCCCAACCTCCTCACATAACTGCCTAACTGAATAAGACGCACGTTCATATCTTTGTTTGTTCATATTCTTCGACAATACCCATATCACCGCCGTCGTCGTAATTTTTTCCTCCTCCTCTGATGTGTTCCACATCCAAAATTCGATTATATTGCAAATGTTCATCTTAGAGTTTCCCCAATTCTACTTACTCCACATATAGTTCTAGACTACGCACGCCATCTCCCCCTCGGCAAATATATGATCAATCGATTCCTCTTCTCCGTCCCTACAACAATGACATCTCGATGCGAGTCTAATCCCCATAAGTTTAAGAATGTCGTCGGTCGACAGCTTGCCCCGCAGCACTCTCCATACCAAAATGGACCATTTGGTAGGAAGGAACGTATACCCCAAATGACGACAAAAATGCTCCTTACCTCGCCTCTTCTCCTGCTCGCCTCACATGCCGACCGAATCAAGAATCCCCCTCCCCCCCGCCATGCCGACCAGATCAATAAGTCCTCCTCGATATGCTGACATCCGCCTAACTGATTACCCGAGCCGCATCCTCCCCATACATACCCGAGATAAGTTGGAAGTCCCAGCCACCCTTCTTCCACAGTTCGGAGATGGCGCCCGCCTCCTTCCCGTTCACCAGCAGTCACAGAAGACCGTTCCCCGTCCTATTTTTCCTTTGAGGGTCACCAGACCCTCTACCGACCTTCCATCCTATGAATCGCTCCCCTAGCTCGCGGCCCTTCAACATTCTTTTCCAAATGTGGGATGACTTATTGTTTGCTATATCCTCCGTCGGATGACACCTCTTGAAGTAACGAGCTTTAAAAAATTGGCTCCAAAGCGTATCATGCTTTCTAAGCCTCCACCATAACTTCATCGAGTAAGCATCGATCACTTCAGAGTTGCCCCTAAACCCCATGCCTCCCTCTTCCGTCGGTCTGGCTATTCCTTTCCATCCCACCCACACCCACTTTTCCTTGCCGTTCCTTGAACCCCCAGAAGAATTGGCCGAACAATCTCTCAAGCTTGCACACCACATAAGCCGAAGGGTTGCAAACCGCAAGCAAATACATAGCAATAGAACATAAGACGTATTTTATTAGAACTATTTTACCTCCGAGTGATAGGATATAGTTGTGCTACCCCTAATTCTATCCTTGATCTTGTCCACCAGGCCATCGAATAACGCCCTCCGTCGCCTCCTGTATGCCATGGAATACCCCAAGTATATGAAAGGAGGGTTACCCATCGAGAAACCCGTTTGTTGCTCTAGCTCTATCTTCCTTTCCTCCTTACATGAATGGTGCACATATATTTTACGGTTACTGCCATTGGTTTTCTGACCAGAAGCTCTCTCATATCCTCTGATCACGCCCATCAACAACCCAACTGATGGCTTGTCTCTTGCCGTAAACAATAATACGTCATCCGAATATGCCAAGTGGGTGACGACCAAGCACCCACTCGTAGAGTAGTACCTCGCAAATCTCTGAACACCACCTAGCCTATTCAAGCTTCTAGTAAATGCTTCAGCCACTATAACAAATATAGTCGGAGATAATGGATCCCCTTGCCTCACCCTCCTATAGGACTTGAAGAAACCATCCATCACTCCATTCACTTCCGTAGAAAACCAACAGTTAGAGATAGCCCTCCAAACGATGTCAATCCAAACTTTCGAAAACCCGAATACCCTAAAACCCATATCACGAAGCTTCACTCAATTCGATAATACACCTTCTCCATGTCCAACTTGATAGCCACATTCCCTCCTCTTTTGGACTCTTTCATGCAGCTGATCAACTCCTGTACGAGGATGATGTTGTCTGCGATCTCACGCCCCTTCACGAATGCACTCTGTTCTACCAAAATGATTCTGGGCAACAATACACTCATCATGTTCACGATCATTTTGGATACTATCTTGTTGAAGAACGTACACATACTAATCGGTCTGTATTCTGTGAACGACAAGGGATTGTGAGTCTTAGGGATCATCACAAGCAGAGTGCACCCCATGTCCTTAGGAAGCTCCATCCCTTGGAAGAAGGCTGAGATTACCTCCATAATATCCTAACCTACTATATCCCAACAGCTTTGGAAGAACTTTCCTGTGAACCTGTCTTACCCTACCGTACTATCCGTCTTCATAGAGAAAACCACCCCTCTAACCTCTTTTATATTCGGTGAGGCCGTTAGGATCTCATTGTCTGTAGTGCTCCGTCCCGCAAAGTCAATCGGAGGAATTGAAATGCCGACGGCGTTTGGACTAAGCCTTGCAACGGTTACTTGAAGGCTCGCTCGGTCGATGCAACTCCTCGCTCAGGTGGGGTAGTTTCGGTGAACTCGCCTCATCTTAGCCTTCACTTAATAACTCGCATGTTTTCAACTTGCACAAGTTAGGATTGTTAATAAAAGAGACGCATCCACATAGCTAAGAGAATAATCCTGACCTGTCGGAATGTCTTAGAACATGGAAAAGTGTCCCACAGTCTGCTTAGAAGTCGGCTCAGCGTGCTTTCAAATGACACTCGGTCCTTCGTTCCGTGGCTTGGGAGAAGGAAATTGGCCTAAGTTGCTAAGTTGCCCCGACACTCGAGTAAGCCTAAGTCATAGGCGTCGCCCGCATGAATGCTTGATAAAGCATGCACTGTCCCGTCGTTTTGCCCCAACACTTGTATTGGCCTAAGTCATAGGCATCGCCCGCGTGAATGCTTGAAAATGCATGCACGATCCCGTCGTCCAAGGCTTGGCATAGCCTTCGCACGTACCACGAGTTAAGTTGTCTTGCACGGCTGTTGGCTTAAGTCTAGGCACCCAAGAACTTGGTTGTTCATGTTGAACGCGTGCACGACCCGTCCTGTCAATGCGAAGCTCATCGTAGCCTTTGCTCGTCGATTCGTTGCCCGAATAAGTTAGACAAGTATTATGCTGGGCTATCGAAGCTATTTCTAGCACTATCTCGTTCTATCTGCGGTTGTCATGTCGCGTAGTTCCTTGGGAACAAGGCTAGTCGTATAAAGTATATGACTTGAGTGATAGCATTGCCTATAGAATAAGGTCTGTCTAAGGCACGAGCCATGGTCGGTCTAGTGAAAAGCATGTCACGGACAAAGGAAGTCTACGCGACTGGTTGTCGCCGAGATCGATCCCGCTACTTGGGAGTCTCGCTAAAAGTCTTGATAAGGAAGTGCACGAGATCGGTCCCGCTACTTGGGAGTCTCGCTAAAAGTCTTAATAAGGAAGTGCACGAGATCGGTCCCGCTACTTGGGAGTCTCGATAGAAAGAAGGAAAGCATGGTCATGTTAAGGAAGGATTGGTAGATCGAGTTGAGTCTTGCATGGTTATTGGACAACTTGTACAAGGTGGAGGTCTTCTCGAGTGATCGTCGGGGTGCCAGGATCATTCGGCCCGGGAGAAGCGAGTTGGCTCAAGAAGGATGTTGGATAACCGTATGGGAGATTCGGCACTTCCGGGGCTAGCTACCCATGGAAGGGCAGACCGAATCCCCCGAGCCAAGTCCATTATAGCGCTGGGCGCTAGTGACTAGTTCATATAGATGTGTCCACAAGAGTGGCAATCCGCATATTTGCTTTTGGATAGCGTCAAGTACTAGGACAGCATTGGTCGAATCATGAGACAGTCTAGCACGACATGTATCAAGTCAGCAAGATGTAATCCCGTTAGTGCTAGCCTTGTATCAGCACAAAAGAAATGAGTTATAGCTTATGTCAGAAAAACATGTGCTTCGGCACTAAGTAGGGCTTTCGCGTATCAAGTATTAGCTTTCGCGTATCAATATTGGCAATTCGCGTATTGGCTTTCGCGTATCAAGTATTGTCTTTCGCGTATCAATATTGGCATTGGCGTATTGGCTGTCGCGTATCGGCATTATTGGCCTAAGTTTGCATAAGTTAAGTCGAGTGCCATCACATTAAGTCGAAAGGACCGTTATGTAAAAGTTGCCTAAGTCAGGGAGTCGTTAGGCACGGCCTCAATCTTGATGCATGAACAAGTTTAAGCAAGGTCTAGAGGCACGACCTGCACGAGTCGTCCCCTTGACGTTGTTGGCACGAGAGTTGGTCTAGAGGCACATGAGTTTAAGTGAAAGTCTTGGCACGGCCGAGTTCACATGAGTTGCTTCTCGGTGAAGCACAGTCTCAAGAAAGTTGAAGTCACGAATAGAGTATGGCACGACCCTGTTGTCCCGAGTTGAAGTTCGGTCAAGTACATGAGCGATGAGGCACTGCCTCGATCGAAAAACATGTTGGAATTATTGCACGACCATGTCGTTGCACAACGGTTTGGTCAGACGTTGTAGTCTTAAAACTGATCCTAAGACAAGACTAGCAAGACAATCGAAAGGGACTTGTATTGCACAAAGTAAATGAACGTGTCGGTTTTGTATGGGTGGGAGAGGAGCTCACTCCACCAGTACAGTTGAGTACTGACACCCACACAGTTTTCATGTCCAGGCACAGGTAGAAGCTCGTGGCATGGAGCTCGCTTGGATGCGTCGAGGCACGGAGTCCCTTGGCGAGTCGAAGCATGCGGCTGCGTGAAATCAAGACTTATACATGACATAATATATGGACATAGCCTTCCGAAGCTTTCACTGGCTCAAGCATTATAATCGAGAGAGCAGAGTGACTTGTAATATGAGAGAAAAATGAGCACGAGAGACTTATAATCAAGTCCTTGCGCCCATTGTAATATCATCGTTCAATATCAATAAAGAGTTCTTTTGAATAACTTATGTTTTGTCCTTAAATTTCTGCTGCATGTTCAATGTTTCTGCTTGGGACTTCTGTGCAACGACCCCGTCGCCGCTGATGTAATCGGCCGTTACGAAACTGCCTTGCATGAGAGCAATCTAGGCTCGTGCGGCATCATGCCTTAACGAGGACGATCGCTCCTACGGGAGCGGGGCGTGACATTGTCTGCCTTCGAGATAATGCTCGAGATGTTCCCTAGGATGTCATTGTTCTTATGGGCAATTCCCCCCGAAAGTAGTTCAACAAAGTACTCGTTGGCTTCCTCCTGAATTTCCTCCTGCTTGAACATCATCTACCCATCTCTGCCTCTGATACGGTGGATATGCATTCTCTGCCTTCTCCCTTTGACACACCCACGGAAATAATTAGAGTTTTTCTTCCCCTCCAAATCCCATCTGACCTTAGCCTTCCATTTTGATCCGACGTTTGAGCTCTGCCTGCGCTTTGTACATCTCTATCATATTTTTAGGATTAGCCTCCGTCGCGTACTGATACTCCGCTTCGGCAGCCCTCTTCTCTGCCTTCCTAGCTTCTTCGAAATATCTTCAAAAACCTCCCTGCTCGACTTACCCAAGGCCGACCTGGCCTCCTTCAGCTTGAAGCAAACCCTCCACAAAGGATCAACATGCTGGGCTTTCCCCCACCCATCCTTCACGACCTCCTTGAACCCCTCGTGCTTCACCCAAAGGTTGAAAAATCTGAATGACTTCTTTCTACTGATCGGTGCGGGTAGCACCTCTAATAGTAACGAGCTATGGTTCGACTCGACATCACTGGGATGCTCCACCTTGGTGCAGTAAATTACTGTATTCTAACTAGCTTCAACCAGCACCTTGTTAAGTCGCGAATGTTGTCCCTTCCCCCCTTCCTGCTTATTGCTCCAGGTGTAATCTGATCCTGTGTAGTTCACTGTCTCCAATCCAGCCTGATGGATAAAATTAGAGAAAGATGCTATCGAAGCTTGGCAAGGTCGCAGCCCTCCCGGCTTCTCCTCTTCTCTCCCCAACGCATTGAAGTCCCCTGTGCACACCCATGGTAAGTCCTGGTAGCTTCTCTGGATAGTTAGTAGCTTCTCCCATAGATTATTTCTTTTTCTTCATAGTGTTTCCCCCGTGAACAATGGAAAGAAAGTATTCCCTAGGTAGTTTGCTGTCATTAACCTTGACTGTAAAAGCTTGCTCGTCATCATCCTTCATCTGAATGTTGACTTCTCCCCGCGCCATAATCTAAATGTCTTTACAACCAACCACCCCCTGTTTGAATCCCAACTTCATCTGATACGCTAACATCTTCTCCGCTTTCAACTTGTGCTTTTGTGTATCCTGCATAGATTTTTCACCCTGTTAAGAGTCCTTTTATTAGCCAATCCCCTAATGTTCCATATGTGTGTGTGTGTATATATATATATATATATATATATATATATATATATTTCTGCCGCACTTTTCTTTGAAGAAGAAGATACGAGAAAATGGTTCAGCGTTTGACCTACAGGAAGCGGAGCTACGCCACCAAGTCCAACCAGACCCGGGTCGTCAAAACCCCAGGTGGGAAGCTCACTTACTAGACTACCAAGAAGAGGGCGAAGGGACCAAGATACCCCGTGACTGGAAAGAGGATCCAAAGAATTCCTCATCTACGAACTACTGCGTACAAGAGGTCTAGGTTGGCAAGAAACCGAAGGACTGTGAGCCGTGCTTATGGTGGGTTCTCTCTGGTAGTGATGTTAAGGAAAGGATCATTCGGGCTTTCTTGGTAGAGGAGCAAAAGATTGTCAAGAAAGTTTTGGAGTTCCAGAAGACTAAGGATAAGCAAGCTGCTAAGAGCTAGGAACTGACACGTTCTTTTTTGTGATAGTGCCATCTTGTTGGGTACTTTGCGAGTGCTTTGTCATTTGAGTAAATTTTGCTACAATCTGCTGGGATCATATAATTTGGTCCTTTATAGGCTATTGCATTTTGCCAGCCATATATTATGTTCTGTTCCTACTTTGAGCTGGATATATATATATATATATTTTTTTGAGCTGGATATATATATATATATATATATATATATATATATTGGTAGGCAAATTAGAAAATATATAAGATTTAAAAAGCAACTTTCGAAATTTTGAAAACTTTCGAAAAAGAGAAAAGTGTGGGCTCACAGCCCGCTGAAGAAAACGGCCCGCTGCCCGAAACGACGGAATCGCATACCGGCGTCCGGAGTCACAAAATAGGGGGTTCACCTGTCTGGTTTTTTTTAGAAAAACAAAACACGAAAACCGAAAATCGAGAGAATTCGAATTTCGAATTTCGAAAAGAGAACAGAGCGCCAGGCGTAGTGCACTGGGCCCAAGGGGGGTGGTTCCACTGCCCGAGGGGGGCCCGCAAACCAAAGCAATGCGCGACGCGAGGAGGGCGTGCTGCCCAAGGCGGGCGCGCAGCCCGGGGAAGGGAGAGGCTCATGCCAGCGTGGCTCCTGGGGGCGGGATCGCCGGCGGCGAGGCCGGAGGAGGGCCCTACGCGGGGGTGACGACCCAGAGCGGGGGAGGTCCGGCAGCGGAGGAATATGTATATATATATATATATATATATATATATATATATATATATATATTTTTCGAACCCCCTCCTTTTATTACAGACGGCTCAACGACCGCAGACTAGACCGTATACAAGGCGCAAAATGCCGAAGCCTATACAGGTATACCACAAAAGGGAGGAGGGAGAAAGCAAAACTATAAACCGGGGCTACAGGGGTAGCACCGACCAAAATGCTCTAGAACTGTGGGAGCACAGGGCGCTCCGCTTCCGATATTGTCAGGTAATTTCCCGAAAGAGTTGGTTCGCCGAGTATGGGTTACCTTCGTATCTCGCTTTGTTGCGATTCTTCCAGATGACCCAAGTAGCTGCCGCTGCGACGATCTGGTGGCCGTGGGAAGTGGAGCCCCAGGAGGCCACGAGATCATGGAAGGGACCGCCTCCCTGCTCCATGTTGAAAAGTTGGTAAAGGGTGGTCCAAATCCTGTCCGACAGCTCCTCCTGCCGAAAAATATGATCGATGGACTCAATCTGGCGCTCGGAACAGCAGGAGCAAGCTGATGCTAAGCTAATCCCGATGGTGTTGAGGATGTCGTCTGTGGGTAGCTTCCTTCTGAGGACTCTCCATAATAGGAAGGACCATTTCTTGGGGATGCAGGAGTGCTAGAAGTGGGCCATAGGGAGGTGAGGCTGACCGGCGCTATGGATGGCGATTCTCACTGACCTCACAGAGAATGCTCTCGAACCCTCGAGGGTCCATCTTAACACATCCGCCTCATCGATGATGCGTAACCCTCTCTCTCAGATGCTATTCGCCGCATCATCACCGGACCATACGCAAATCTGCTCCCAGTTCCAGTCGTCGGTGGGTGGGGGGGGTTCCACAGGTCTCTGATCCTGCAATCTCTCGGGGCCTCAGAAAGACACGGGATCATGTTGTCTCCAACCCATCGCTCAAGGAATGGGTTCGAATTGCCTGCTCCAAGCTGGAGTCTTATCACGGGCTCGGCCAGGTCACGTCTGCACAGGATGCGACGCCATGCCGTCGAGGATTTGCAGTTAGAGATGGCCATCGACGAGTGGATGTGCTTGAAGTATCTAGCTTTTAGAAACCTGCTCCATAAGTTGTTGCTCGTATGGAGGTTCCACCAAAGTTTCATCGAGAAAGCTTTAACTATGTGGTTGAGTCTGGTGAATCCCAGACCCCCTTCGCCAGTCAGATGAGCCACGGATTCCCAGCTAGCCCAGTGGTGCTTATCATGGCCATTGCTATGCCCCCAAAAGAAATTACAAAAGATCTGTTCGATCGAAGAGAGAACCTTGATGGGCCGTGACTACGCTGCCAGGGTGTGGATGGGGATGGAGGAAAGAACGTGGTTGATGAGGATCATCTTGCCACCTGGGGATAAGGTGGCGTTATGCCACCCTTCCAATTTCTTCCTGATTCTAGTAGTCAGGTCCTCGAAGATGCTGGCTTTATACCTCCCATACACCAATGGGCAGCCGAGGTAGGAGAACGGGGGCTTGGCAACCTTAAAAGAGGTTAAGGTTGAGAGTTTGTTAACATGCTCTTTGTTGGTGTTATGGTGGGCGCAGATAACGCTCTTGGTGTGATTGATCTTCTGGCCGGAGCATCTGGAGTACCTCATTAGGGTGTTATGAACAACCTCCACCGCTCCTTCGTCCCCGAAAGAGAAGATGAGTAAGTCGTCAGTGAAGGCCAAGTGGGTGATGATAGGGCAGCCACTGGCTGAATGATAGTGCTGAAAGTTAGGGGTATTGACCATATTATTAAGGTTCCTACTCAGCGCATCAGTAGCAATGATGAAAACAGTGGAAGAAAGGGGGTCGCCCTGTCTCACCCCTCGCTGGGATTTAAAAATCCTCTGCGTGGCCATTGATAATCGTAGAAAACCACGAGTTGCTAATGGATCTCCAGACGATATTGGTCCAGGTTTCCGAGAATCCGAATGCTCTGAAGACCTAGATCATTAATTGCCAATCCAGTCTGTCACACGCTTTTTCCATGTCGATTTTAACGGCGATGTTGCCGCCCCTCACCGGGAACTTCATACAGGTGATTAATTTTTGGGCCAGCATAATATTATCCTGGATATTCCTACCGCAGACAAACCCGTCTTGCTCATCCGAAATTATCTTGGGAAGAAGACCAGCCATTCTGGTGGCGATTACCTTGGATATGATCTTGTTGGTGAAGTTACAAAGACTAATGGGCCAAAAGTCACGGAATGTCTCTGGGTTGTCTTTTTTAGGGATGAGGATCAGGTTGGCGCTCGAGATGGCCTTTGGGTAAGTAGCTCCTTCGAAGAAGGCGATAGCCGCTTCGGTGATGTCTTGCTTGATGATATCCCAGCTAGTGCGAAAAAATACTCCCGAGAACCCGTCCGGGTCTGGCGCACTATGTTCGTTCAGGGCCTACACCGCATCTTTAACTTCCTGAGCTAAGGAAGGATTGATCAACTAGACATTGTTGTAGAAGCATGGAATTTCAGAACCAGAAAGTCTATGCGCCAGACTACATGCGCCAGAGCTTGGACAAAGTACTTCACAGCAAAAAGCAACAAATATAGACATTGAAAAAGGACTTTTTTTATTCAACATATAAAAGTCTATTACATGTCTAAGAAAGACAGTACAAAGGAGAATTTCTACAAAGAAAAGATCGTAAGTCTACAGCCAGCAGCCAACATGCGCCCTCAAGAAGGCGCAGCAATCAACATGCGCCATCAGCCAGGCGCATCCCACCATGCGCCCTCAGCAAGGCGCATCCTTTCCGCAGCTCAGTTATGTGCATCCTCAGCTCAGTTATGTGCATCCCTTCAGCAGCCCAGTTATGTGCCGCTCTTCCAGCCAGGCTCACCGCCGTCTAAATGCTTCGACTAATGAAGCATTTATTGAGCAGAACGAGGGTGGCAATCAACCCTCTAGCCAAGGAAGGGAAAAGAACCACAAGCCAACCTGTGGCCAGGGGAGGCTTCGAAAGAGCCTCCAAACACCAAGGAAGACTGTGATCAAAACCGCGACCAAAGGAGCAGCTTTCAACATAACCAGAATGGACTACACCCATTTTGATGGAAGCAAGAGCCACCAAAGCCGCAGCACCGCCAATCCGATCTACGGCTCTTTCTGTACAACAAAGACGAGGCTCGAGCATCCCTATCTTTGGATGCAACAGACACCTTCTACCTGCCTCAGAAGCCCTCGACCTCGACTTTTGGATGCAACAGTCACCTTCAAGTGCATCAATGAAGACATTGCGTCGCATCTTCACCCTCGGAAGCATCTCATCAACAGAATGCATTCGAGTACACAAGTTTATGTCGAAAAGATGTGAGAGAACGAGAGGCAAACCCTCTCTCCATGCCACTATTTATAGGCCGGGCAAATCAAACCCATGCGCCAAGTGGATGGCTCTCCGAATTTCGTGCAATGAATTTGCATTAAATGGATGAACCGGACGCTTCAAATTCAGCCAAGTCAAAACGGCTATTTAAAGCACTCAAAGAACGTAACAATTGCACCATCAAAGACGTCTCACGAAGCGGATGCGTCGGCCAGACCGCGTATCACACATACGCGTCCCTTAACATCAAGCGCATGACACAGACGTACCCATCAACACCAAGCGCATCACAGGGGTTGCTCCCCCATGCGTCCCTATACGCCTAGTGGAACGCCAACCGACACGCCCACTCAGCTGTCCATCGAATGTCACAAATATTAAATGCTGAACTAACAGAGTTGGCAGCACGCCTCCCATAGTCTGAACAGTCGGCAGCTTTTTCAGAAGACGAAGCATCGCCAACGTCAGCATCATCATTACTTTCCTCCGACGGCTACTGCCATGTGGCCACCCAACCATCTCGTATGCGCCTCCGCGGTCATGTGCCCAAATCTGCATATGCCTCAAAAGCTGTGCGCCTCAGACTTTTTACTGATCCCTAAAGACAGAAGAAAAGTCACTGTTACAACCCTGCATGCGCCTCAAAAGCCACGTGCCCCAGACTTCTCCCTGATCCCAAAAGACAGGAGTAAAGTCACTACTGAAGCTCTGCATGCGCCTCAAAAGCCATGCACCCAGAATAGTTTGTAACTCCTAAAGGTTATGAGCCAAAGTTTCCTCATGCGCCCAATCATTCCTCCACCAAATCCGAGATCTCCGAGCCATGGGTCGATGACACGTGTCCTTTGACTCAACTCATCCAAGATCTCAGCAACAGAAAGATCTTCTTCTCTGCTACGTGCCGGCTCACAATAACAACATAAAGAAGTCAACCCCTCGATCAGGGCGCATCGCCCATGCGCCTCCTTCAGCAATCAACACGTGGCGTCCCCGCGTACAGGCGCATCCTACATGTACGCATAAGCAGCCAACCTGCAGACTATATAAAGAGAGGGACCATTTCCTTCTTCCATACCTATGTACACACACGTACCTACCTACAATGAACACATAGAGACTTCGCACCACCAGAGAGGCAGATACAGACACTCAACGTCTTCCTCCTCTCGGTAAGCTCCAGCACCCAGAGCAATCCAGACCTTCAGAGAACCGATTACCGTCGTCAGATCGTCAACGGAATCAACGCATTACCACTCACTCCATCGGTACAAGGGACCCAGATTAAACAAAAGTGTACTTATAGGACTACGTCTAAGTCCTATATTGTAACACTGTTCTGTTTGTATTGAAATTTGCAATCAAAGAATTTTAATGGCAAACAAGCTGGCGACTCTGCTGGGGACCTCTTTCTCTTCCACCGAGAAAGCTGTATCGCAATCCGACGACGTGAAGGTGGGCTCCTCCCACAAGACGCTGGTCGTACGCCTCAATCAACAGGCGTATGAGGAGTTCATATCTGAAGGCAGTGCGAGTCCTTCGAAGCGGCTGCCGAAGCCGAAGAAGACCCGCCGAGTCTGGGTGCGCAAGGTCGACGCCTCGGGTACCACCACCGAAGGGGATACGCCAATCCAGCCTTCCCTTCCTGCTGACGTCCTCAGCAACCAAGATTTGCCTGCTGGTACAGCGCATCTCTCGGGGAAACGTGCGGCTAACTACATTCCCCAGCCATCTCCCTCTCAGGCGAGGAAGATGCGTCGACGGAGCAGGGGCGCAGCCAATGCCCCGCGCATCACCTCTGGTGCGCCACGAAAGGTCTCTATCTTTGACAGACTCACTCGCTGTAGTGGCGAGGAGAATTTGGATTCTGAGTACTACGCACCACAGCGGCCTGGTACGAAGAAATCCAAGGCAACACGGGCCATGCGCCCCAAACGTGCTATGCCAGCAACAAGCCAGAAGCATGTGCTCACAATCATGCGCGTTGCTGATGGTAAGTTGTACAAGGTCGACTCGAGTGCTGCGGCGCCGAGAATGAGCCGACCTTCAAAGTCCTTGTCTTACTTGGGCGCATCTAATGCGTGCACAACCAAGTCGAGTAAGGCAAATCCAGTAATCTTGAACTCCCGCGCCTCCTCTGGTTGTGCGTTTGAGGTCCGTTCAAGTCACTCTAAATGCTGTGGTTCCTCCACTACTGATCGGGATGCCTGTTTGGTATTAGATCAGGGGGCGCAGCACTCTCTTGACCACCCCGACGCTTGGCCTTACCATGCGTCTGAAGGGGGTGTGAAGGTGGCACTCTTCTCCAACGATCTGTACAACATGATCACTCACAAGCGCCGATTAGGAGATTCGACTGACAAGCACGATGCGCCCCTTACGGGGCATACTTGTGCTGTGGTCACCATTAACTGCTGTTACAAAGCGACAGTCCCACCAAGGCAGTCGGTGTTCCAGCGGCTGCAATCATCGACACCTCTCCGATGTCGCCTCGGAAAGAAGGAGTCAACAGAAGAAGAACTAATGGTTGCTTCATGCAACGTGATCTCCAACTCCTCGTCAGTCCGAAAGGCGACTGGCAGTTCCTCTTCCTTGTCTAAAAGCCAGCCGAAGAAAACCAAGACAGCTGTCTCATCCTTCGGAGTGTTCGAAGGCACTCGAGGGAGGAAGAAGATCTTGGAGGAAGCTGGGGGTAGTCAGACCCTTGTCGAGCCTCCTTCCGAAGACGAGTGTGTCCAAAGCACACCTGGGGCAGGTCCTCGAGGCGAAGTCAGCCTCCCAAAAGCCCCTAAAGACGAGGATATCCCTCAGAACCACTACAACAAAAAACCCTTTTAATGACGGCTAAAAAGCGTCATTAATGACGAACTATGACGCTTTTTTTTTCCACAGGAACCGTTATGCAAACAGGTGTTATAAATATTTTTTAAAAGCGTCATAAAATAACCGTCATGAATAGTTTCTATAAAAGAGTTATGAATAGTTAATATATAGTGCACAATTCAGAACAATTTTAAAACGTCATGAATAGATAATATGTACAGGCTCAATGCAGCACATTTATAACACTTTATACTATTCAAATTAGCACATTTATAATGCTCTATACTGCACAGTATATATTACATTCCAAAAACTTAACATTATATATCACCATCTTTATTAAATTTCTCAAAATATAGTACATATCAACATCCTCATTACATTGAATATCCAAATACAAAATGTACCCAAAAAATAGAAATAAATCTCTCTTTTGCTAACCAAATTATTAGAAATATTTACTTATGTAGATTCTGACCATGGATCTTCTCTCTGCTATCTCTTGAAGATATCGGGAGTCCCAAAGAGAAGTAGTGGCGCAGCTGAGCGACGACTTGGTGCTGCTGCAGCCGACGCAGTCGTGGGAGAGCCTCATCCTCTGATCCCTTACTCTCGCCTGAACCCTCACCAGCGCCATCAGTACATCTACTACAGATGGCAACTAACTCCTCTTGGCTAGCATCCCCACAGATATTACAGACTTTGACCTACAACCATATTGCATTTGGAATGTCACACTTCAAATAGGAATAGCATCATGAAAGGGTAGAAAATTAAGTTGCACACACTAATCTGCAAGCTGGAAGACAGTTGGAAAAATCACCATTATCAGAGGATTAAGGTATAATAAAGTAGCTTGCAATAAAGTAAGGAACCTGCAGGGGCTTTTTCCACCAACTGCAAATAGATATCTCATACAGCTGCAAAGTGCAGCAAAAACCAGTAGGAAACAATAAACTTCCAATAGTCCTCCATTGCAATGACAAATGAACTTAACCCACTTATGTAACAGAATAATGACGTATCCTTCAAAAATCTTTAATAAGTCCTCTACTTGCTACAGAAGCTTAATAAGAGAGAAGGAAAAATTACAAAGAAAAAAGAAAAGAAAAAAATCTGCAACTGGAACCAGAAAAACTAATAGACGACTAGTCTTTAAGACCTTGATGTGCCAAATGATAAACTTAAGTAATCCGAGCTCAACTTACTGAACAAATTGTCAAACAATATAAAATTTTCAAGCCAAACTTGAAGCTAGTTATGGACCACTCACTTTGCTTACAGCTATAACTGAAAAAATAGTAAAGAAATTACCTTTGAACCTTTAAGATCTTCTCTCTTCAGTTCATTGGCCTAAAAATGATAACATAAGCAGAGAAAATGATAACATAAATAGCTCCAAGAGGTACATAAATTAGCGAGAAGAGGCTCAGATTCAGCTTCAGTCCATGATTACTCACTCACAATTGGAGGTGGACCCCCACTCTCATCATCCCTTCTTCCAACAAATGGCTGCAATGGAGTTGCCTCGCCATCTGAAGGAGCAGCCAAATCATCGTTGCCAAAAAAAAAAAGAATTTTGAGCAGTGGGTAATATCTTTTTTTTTGTGTAAAAGGCGATTCACTTGTGCATATACGTGTAAAATATGGATATTTTCACTTGCCTTTCTTTACTTGGAGATTAGAGAAGTAATCTTGGATCTACTCCCAACCAGACAGTCAAACCATGATACCGATGGATGACTGTAATATTTTACTTATATATAATAAAATATATAATAAATGGACAACACAATCTCATCTACGAGCATTTGCAAAAGGCCTAGTCATTTTCTAATACAGCTATAAATTGAAGAATATATCTGTTTGGATCAAATTGAATCCAATATGGTATCCATATTCAAAAGTAACATTGGTTTTCGTACGAATTATCTTCTGTTTGCATCCTACTGAAATTTAATGTCTGTGCTCAACTTCTGGATGAAATTCTACAATATGATTCAGTTGTGAATTTTCTACCTTGCAGGCAAATTTCAAACAGACGTAGGTAAGAGTTGGGCAGCTGAAGTCATTGCAAGGAGGAATAGGAGATTGCGGAAAGAGGCCTAACACAGCCCTCTAAAAGAGCAGCTAATCCACAGAACCTCTCTCCATATAGCTTAACCAATACCAATACCTATACCTGCAATACCAAAACCAATATCCTTCCTCTTTATCGCAAGGACAATGACACGACTGGTGTCCAAATCCGATACCGACACTATACATAGTGTCCTAGCGCATTTACAAGGCACAGACACGGCACCCAATGCCTGGGCTTCTCTGCTAGAAATCTTCAGATTTCAACCGATATAGCTCAAAAAAGAGGGTAGTAAGTAATTACCAGAACTTGAACTCGGGAAGACGGCGCATGAAGGGCTTAAGCTCGTCGGACCCCCTCGTCGGCAGCGAGGCCCCGTCCAGTCCCTCAAACTCCGGATCCACGACCGGCGAGAGGAAGCCGATCAAGAGGTTGAGCAAGTAGATCCCCAATCCGTAGGAGACGACGTAGAACCCCTGGAGCAACTAGACCCTGAGCGCGTAGAGGGACGCGATCGTGAGGGTCCCCAGCCACCTCCCCACGGGGTGGGGGGTCGACCGGTCGAGGAAGTGCTGGAAGCGGCGGGAGAAGTCCGATCTCTATTTTGCGAAGGAGAGGGAGGTAGATGCGTCGATCGATGATGTCTCCATTTTTTTCTTTTTCGGGGGAGGGATGGGGTGGGGTTAGGGTTAGAGTTTTGATCTCATTTGTGGATCGGAGTGGGGAAAGGATGGAGAAGAAGGGGAATCGACGACCAGCGGAAGCCAAGAAGATAACTGCTTGGCGGATCCCACTAAACCCGATCCGAAGCCGACCCGTGCCGTCAGCTCCCTCCCCATCTCCTCCTCCCTTTCTAACTAGGTTTAGGGTTTTGTATCTAGGGTTAGGGTTTTGGAGTTGGAGGAAAGGAAGGAAAAGAAGAGGAGGAGAGGAGGGTGTTGCTAAACTAAAGTTAGGGTTTTGGATCTATGGGATTTTGGAGTTGGGGGAGAGGAGGAAGAAGAAAGGATCGGAGAAGGAGAAGACCAGAACCAGAGGGAGAGAAAAAATTTTGTTGAAGCGCGGGATTTTGTCAAAAAATGAACTTAACAAATATTATAAGTTTGCCACAGCTCTAAACTATTAATAACGTTTTATTTTATAAACGTTATAAAAAGCCCAGAATTAGCCCAAACCGTCATAGAAAAAAGGTACTTTTCAACTTAATAACGCTTATGTATCAGCCGTCATTAAAACTCCTTGTCGAGCGTCATTAATAGGTCTTTTTGTTGTAGTGAACATAGCTGGGGGTAGTCTAGCATCTGTGAACTCGAGTTCCGGAGACGAATAGGCCCTTCAAGACGAAGTTGAGGGTAATCAAGCCCGTGCAGATGCGCCCGTGGTGAATGTTCTTCCGAACATAGCCTGGGGTAGCCAAGACGAAGCTCCAGGAGAGGCAACTCCCCTACAAGAGAGTGAGGCCGAGAGTGAGGCCTCAACCCATTCATCCACTCCCGGCCGCGTCATGACAGTAAATGTGACTGGGGCTGATGTCGAGTCTGATGTGCCGCCAACAGACCTCGTCCAGCGCATAGATACCCTGGAGGGAGGACTCAAAACCCTCTCTACCTCCATGCAAACATTGACTCAAGCAGTGTTTGAAATACGGTCAGCTTTGACCAGGACACCTTCTACCGGTCCCGATCCAGGGGCCAATGGAGAGTCGAGTGTACCCCTTCAACGGGTATCCTCGGACGCAGATCGCCGAGAAGTACCTCGGATGTCAGAGCCCTCAAATGCTCAACATCCGGTGGTACCACCTTTTCTGACTCCCAGCTCCACGGAAGACATGGTCGAGATGATCAGGGACCTGCGCGAGTGCTTTGAGTCCAAGACGAGACAAGAGGAGCGCAAGAAAATGGGCATCCCCCAGCCTTATCCCCTCGAGTGGAACAAGGTGGTTTATCCTCTAAAGTACAAACCACAAACACTGACGCCATACGATGGGAAGGACTCTCCGCGTCGCTACCTGACATATTTCCAGTCTCAGACGGGACATCTTCCGAAGGAGGATGCGCTACTTGCCTGCATATTTGTTGGGGCACTGAAAGGAGTGGCGTACGACTGGTACTGCAGCCTCTCCGACAATTCAATATCTTTCTTCGACGACCTGACGCGCCTCTTTCTCGACTATTTCTACGACGGCGGGAAGGACATGACAATGGCGTCCCTTATAGAGATACGCCAGAAGGAGAAGGAAACAGTTCGAGTGTTCATCGAATGCTTCTGACAGGCCTGCTTCAGACTGCCCCTGGGCATGCCAGAACATGCGCTTCTCTCCTCCTGTAGCATGAACATGCTGCCTGCAGTCAACCTCTGGCTCAACTCTACTCCTCCTCTCGTCTGGAACTCCTTGATCATTGAAGCAGAAGCCGCGGAGAAGAAGGCAGCCAACGCTCGTCTTCTGGGAGTCAGTTTCCCTGCCTTCGAGGATAAAGGAAAATGGCCTGCAACTAAAAACCCCGGACGAGAAAAAAAGGGGAAGCAGGCATTGACTGTCAATGCCTCAAAAGGTGCATCAGCACCTACTCAGAAGCCTCCACTTGCACCAAGGCCGAAGGAGGTTTATTCGTTCAATGACGAAGACACCCTGCAGCTCTTTGAGATACTGAAACAGGGTGACAAGATCAAGCTTCCAGACCCGAAGCGTCCTGATGAGGTTGGGAAAGTGGACAACCCGAGGTACTGTCACTACCATCGGTTTGTCGGCCACCCAACCAAGGATTGCTATGTCCTCAAGAATTACATCCAGCGTATGACCAATGTGGATGTAATCTCCGTCGACTACGAAGAGAAGACGGTGTCGGCCAACGTGGTGTCACTCCAGTTTGGCACCCTGCTGCCGACTACAACACAGAATGGCATCATCCCCATCCCTAAGGCGACAATGGTGGTGGTTAACTTACCACCAACCCGTGACAACGCGAGTTGACTCATCCCACTCACCACATCTCGGGGAGAGATCCTGTGGGTTTACCCCGATCTCATCTCTGAGGTGACTCAACCGGAGGTACGCCCTACCTCCAAGTACAAAGACAGGAAGATCAAGTCTTGTCGCACGATCTCTTCTTCAGCGAAAGAGGTACTTCCTGTGCAGACGCGTTCACAACAGAACGTCCAACCCGACGAAGCTGCCGTCGAGGTGGTGCCTCCGGGCACCGTCCCTGCTATCCAGGACGAGGGCCCGTCTAAGCCCTCAAAAGCCAATAAGAAGAAGCAGATAGAGGCCCGCTTCGATAGGCCTCTGCGAAAAGAGAATGCTTCGGGGCTAGCCAAGCCGCACAACTTCGACATACTGGCACAACTGGCCAGTACTCCTGCCAGCTTATCTCTGTTCGAGCTCCTTCGTCTTTCCAAAGACTCCCGAGAAGCTCTCTGTGAAGCCCTGAAGGATGCTGAATCCTTTCTCAGTCAGGTCAAGCAGCCTGAAGATCTTTCGAATGTGTGCAAGCACTGTCACTGTGCGGAGGAGGTTATCCCCAATATAACCTTCACCTAACAGGACATGCTGCTCAAGCACAATCGACACAACAGGCTGCTGTATTATACAGGGTACATCGGTTCAGTCAAGGTGAAGTGGATTCAGATCGATCCGGGGTCTTCCCTCAGCATCATCCCGAAGACGCTGCTCTCAACACTGGGGATCCCAATGTATCGACTGGCGCCCTCCAACACAACAATCAGTGGTTTCAACGCCAGCAAAAGTGAACCACCGGGCAAAATACGACTAAAGTGCGACATTGGTAATATCAGAACCGAAGTCACCTGTTATGTCGTGGACGCTGAAGTCAACTACAACATTCTGTTGGGTCGCCCATGGCTGCACGAGTACATGGTGGTGCCATCCACGCTCTACCAATGTATGAAGTACGTGTCCACCAACAACGCCATCCGTACGGAGTTCGCAAACATCGACCCTTTCAAAGGGATTGAAGCCTACTTCACCGATGCCGACTTATACAAGTCACCTGACGAGGAGGAGGCCAATGATGCTGACGACGAAGCAGAAATGGCAGCAGAGCCGAACATGGAGCCTGAGGTCACCCCCGACGCTCCTTTGAAGATCCGACTCAAAGGCAAACCGCCTCATAAGTTGCCTCCCATGAGCATTAAGTTACCCGGGAAAGCACCAGCTGCTCCTGAAGCTCCCCTGAAGATACGGCTCAAGGGAAAGCCGCCTCAAACAATGGCTCCCCTTGTGGCAAAACTACAGGGGAAGGCATCAATCACCGGAAGCACAGCGGAGGCACCTCTGAAGGTGTGTCTTAAGGGCAAGCCACCGCCATCCCAGCCACCTGAGAAGGCCCATGTAGTCCTCTCGGACTCCCAAATCAGCGCTGTGGTGGACCCTTCCGATCCTACTCCAGTTCTTACAGATGAAGAGCTGGGGGAATATATCTCGGCCGATGTAGATGCCCCATCTCTCGACAATGTAATCCTACGGGATAAAATCTCATATTTCATCAATAACAGAGTGTCTTTTAATTATTCTAGTCTTCCACATTGGAATGCCATGTATACATTAGATAACGCTCTACGGTCGTTGCAAACACAAATAACGACCGTCCATCATGTAAATCGAGTAGTTCCGTCCCAAGGGGTCTGTTACATAGTCCTACCATGGAGTCGAGACGAAGAATCCATCATCTTCGGCAAGGTCGAGCATCATCAAGACCTCCCGTCACTCGAGCCAGAACCAGATGCCGGCAGAATGCAACTCTATCGGTACACAGACAAGGCAAAGTACCTTATCCAAAAGATTGGTTACGACCTAAAAAGCGACAAAGGCCTGAACTACGGCAAAGGTCAACGTCTTCTTCTCCGGCTTCCAACACCTAAAGGAAAGCCGCAGGACTACTACAATCGAACTCGACGGGGGGTAGGCTATGTCACGCCACCGTCAACTCCAGAGAGTTCAGACGCGGAAGAAGTAGAACATTCTCACTCGTCTGAAGCATCAACGTGGGATTCCGATACCAGTATCGGATCTGTCTTCAAGAGAGTACTGTCAGCCAACATGACATCTTCACAATCTCAAGAAGAAGAAGGCGAAGACCAAGCACCGGAATTCTTCAAAGAAGAACCCTGGGCTCAACGTCTGGGACAACAATGGGAGTCTCGTTTTGAACTACGTGAACCTCCCACCGAAGACGAAGTTGAGCAGATCGATCTTGGGGATAGATCTTCTTCCAAACCTATCTTCGTCAGCAAAAGCCTAAAAGGACAAGACCGAGAATCTTTAATCCAGCTGGCTAAAGAGTATATCGACGTCTTCGCTTGGAGCTACGAAGACATGCCGGGACTTGATCCTCAGATCGCGATGCATAGGTTGAACATCTTGCCTGATGCCAAGCCTATCAAACAACAACAACGACGCTTCCGTCCGAAAATTATGAACGCCATCGATCAGGAGGTAGACAAACTCTTGACCAGCGGCTTCATCCGTGAAGAGCAACACCCAGATTGGGTAGCCAACGTCGTCCCCGTCACCAAGAAGAACGGGAAGATACGAGTCTGTATCAACTTCAGAGACCTCAACTCTGCTTGCCCGAAGGACGAATTCCCGCTTTCAATCACCGACGTGATGATCGACAACACATATGGCTTCGAGCGCATGTCTTTCATGGACGGGTATTCGGGCTACAACCAGATCAAGATGTTCCCTGATGACGAAAAACACACGTCATTCAGGACTCCAAAGGGCGTTTCTGCTACACAGTGATGCCCTTCGGCTTGAAAAATGCTGGTGCGACATATCAAAGAGCTATCAGCACCATTTTCCGTCAACACCTTCGCAAGACAGTCGAATGCTATGTTGACGACATCGCAGTCAAGAGCCATCTCAAGGGAGATCACCTGCAAGACCTCAAGACAGTCTTCGATCTCATGCGGGCGCATCAACTCAAGATGAATCCCGCTAAATCCTTCCTTGGGGTTTGGAGCGGAAAGTTCTTGGGCTTCATCATCGCAACGAAAGGCATTCATGTCGATCCCGAGAAGACCAAAGCCATTCTTGATATGGACCCTCCGAAGAACCTTCAAGAACTTTGAGGCCTACAGGGACGTCTGTCATACATCCGGAGGTTCATAGCAAACCTTTTCAGCAAATGTCAACCCTTCACCCAGCTCATGAAGAAGGGAGTCTCTTACGTCTGGACAGAGGAATGCCAAAAGGCTTTCGACGACATCAAGGCCTACCTGACGAGCCCTCTAGTCCTGGTGGCACCCGTCGCCGGCAAACCATTCCTACTATACGTCCGTTCCATGGATCATTTCCTCGATGCCCTGCTAGCTCAGAACAGCGACACAGGCTACGAGCAAGCAATCTACTACCTCAGCCGAACTCTGATCGGGGCCGAACCCCGGTACAATCCCGTTGAAAAGGAGTGTTTGGCTCTGGTATTTGCCATCCAAAAGACTCGTCATTATGTCTTGGGCCAAACAATTCATGTCATTTCCCGAGTCAATCCGATCAGGGTCCTCATGACAAAGCCAGGATCACTGAACTCCCGGCTAGCTACATGGGCGATCTTGCTAACACCATACAACATGCTGTTCGTTCCACAGAAAGCTGTTAAGGGTCAAGCTCTGGCCGACTTCTTAGCTGCACACCCCATCCCAGAGTCCTCAAGACTCTATGAAGATATCCCGGATGAGGTCCAAGAATCAAATATCACCGAAGAAGGCTCCGTCAGGCGGATGTTTTTCGATGGCGCTTCAAGAACAGGCCCCAAAGGCCAAATCGTTGCAGGAGTGGGGGTGGTATTAGTCTCCCCTGATCAGCTGGTCATCCAGCGTGCTTACTCCCTTTCAAAGCCATGCTACAACAATGTTGCTGAGTACAATGCGCTCATTATGGGACTCCAGCTGGCACAACAGCTGGGGGTGAATCATCTGGAAGCCTATGGTGACTCAAAACTTGTCGTAAACCAGATCAGAGGGCAATACGAGGTTCGTCATGAAGACCTGATCCTTTACCATGAAGTGGCATTGAACATCGTTTCAACCTTTACCGGGTTCTTCATCGAACACGTACCCCGCCTATAAAATCTGGAGGCTGATGCTCTGGCTGGCCTCGCAGCCTCCTTGGCAGCACCCATCGGGACTCAATACTACGTCACGGTAGTAGGTCGAGACTTGGTCTGCCCTAAAAACAACATGCGCTCACAAGTGGCCCACGCCATATCAACGGGTGCTGGTGTTAACGTTCGAGATTGGAGATTTCTGTTTATCGACTTCGCTATCTACAGAATTCTTCTGGATGACCCGAAAGAAGCCGTCTCAGTCAGGAGGCGCTCTCTTCGGTTCTACTACGATACAGCCACTAAAATGCTGTACTGACGCTCCTACGATGGACTTCTCCTTCGATGTTTGTCCAACGTAGAAGCAGCCAAAGCTCTTCGAGAAGCTCATGATGGAACCTGCGGGGCCCATCAACCTTGTCCTAAGTTGCAGGATCGACTGCGACACATGGGCTAATACTGGCCAACCATGACCGCTGACGCTGTTGAATATGCTAAGAAGTGCCATGTGTGCCAGCTTCACGCAGACTTCATTCATACACCGTCCGAACCACTACATCCTACAATCGCCTCCTGGCCCTTCGAAGCTTGGAGAATGGACATTGTGGGACCGATCATCCCTCCTTCATCGTGAGGACACCGCTTCATCCTAGCAATCATCGACTACTTCTCCAAATGGGCAGAAGCAGTCTGCTAGCAGAAGTGAAAAGCTCCAGGGTGATCAGCTTCATCAAGCACCACGTCATCTACCGTTTCGGGGTACCCCAAAGGATCATCCACGATAATGGTCCTCAGTTCATCAGCCATGTTTTCAGCCGATTCTGTGACAGAATCACATTCAAAGCGTGGAATCGACCGCCTACAATCTCGCAGCAAATGGATTAGCAGAGGCATTTAACAAGACTATTATCAGGCTACTTAAAAAGGTCGTGTCATCCCACAAATGCTACTGGGATGAAAAGCTCGGCGAATGCCTTTGGGCCTACCGTACAACGGTACGAACCCCGACAGGCAATACACCATTCTCCTTAGTCTACGGGAGCGAAGCGGTACTGCCTCTCAAGATTTAGATACCCTCACTCCGTGTAGCAATCACAAATCAACTCACAGAAGAGGACAATCAACGTCGTCGTCTGCGGAAACTGGAGGCACTAGATGAAAAGTGTCTCCTAGCTCAACAGCGCATCGAACTCTACCAAGCCCGTATATCACAGGCTTTCAACAAGAAGGTAAAGCAGAGGACTTTTCAAGTAGGCAACCTGGTTCTGGCAGTCAGGAGGCCGATGGTGTTGACTCACAAAACACCAGAAAATTTCGAGCCCAAATGGGAAGGACCTTTCATCATCGAGACGATATACTCAAACGATGCTTACCGTCTCGCCAAACCCAATGGAGACTTGTTTATGATGCCCATCAATGGCAAGTTCCTAAAGAAGTACTACTCTTGACATCTTTCAGACATGTGCTTCCACCAGGGGATCTGTGGACCCAATCATCAGGGCTCACAGACAATTCCCTTCCACAAAATCATACGCTTCTGGAACCCAGTTGTTCCGTAGCATCCTCCAGTAGAAGGACAACCACGTCCACATCACCTCTGAGTTGTTCCCCTATGCCCTACAAGGCGGAACCTTACACCCCGTAAGACTACGCTATCCTTCATGTTTATCACGTCCACATTACCTCTGAGTAAACATCCCGTATAGACAACCCTCGCGTTGTCGTACATTGATCGCAGAACTTTCACGTCCATATTACCTCTGAGTAGTTCCGTGTATCCCCTAGAGTCATTTCCTACCACGTCCATAACACCTCTGAGTTGGAAGATTCTATCATTTGAACCCCATATTTGCCACGTCTACATTACCTCTGAGCAAATATATTGAGTCTTTCAAACTTATTATCTGTACCTAAAACTATGGTACGCAAAAGATAATAGGTCCACACAAATCATCAAAGTTCATGACAAGCAAAAATGAACACATCACAGAAAATGGTATACTTCTTTATTTCTAGAAAAGAAGAGTAAAGGATTACACTATCCCCAGCAAGAGTTACAAAAATACCAAAAAAAAGCAGAGACTACAAGCCTTAATCCCCAGGGTTGGCGGAAAGCTCTGTAATTCTGCATTTCAAGTCTGCCGCCCGAGTCTCCACAGTCGCCAAGACTCGACGTTCAGCTTCTTGACGCATCGCTTCAACAGCCTCAGCAGAAGTTTCATTCTCGTGCTTCTCATCAAGCTGTTGTCTCTGCTGAGCCAGGATAAGAGCTCGGAGAGTGAAAGCTGCTTCCTCCTTCTTGAATGCTACGTGTTCAGCCTGGACACGTTCGGCGTCCAATAGGAGTCGGGCCCGCTGGTCCTCAAGGCGGCGCATATGCGCGTCAATCTCCGCGATATTAGCATCCAAGGCAGCTCGCGTCTCCACTGTCACCCGCGTAGAATTAGAAAATCGTACCACTGCAGCTTCAGTCTCAGCCACTTCGCATTCCCAGACACTCACTGTGGCCTGGTAGGAAGACTCAGTCTCGGTGAGCAGCTTCTTCTTCTCCGCATCTATCGGAACGGAGAGGTCATTTCGCTAGATGCGCTCTAATTCGGAAAGCCGCTGGTCCAACTCAGCCACCGTGGCTTCCAGAATGACGGCGATATGATCGTGGCCCTGGTGAATACGGATCAAGTTGATATGAGACAGTACCAGAGTTCTTGCTGTCGCAAAGCTTCCTTTGGCATCCTTCACTGCCGATACCCCCCTCTGCAGCATTTTGTATACTGCCTCAACGATGAATTTCACATATTCATCTGTGTCCGCCAGCACCTGCGGCATCATAGCAGGGGTTGGAGGAGCTACTCCAGTCGGCGGACCGGAATAAGACCCGTCGATCTCAACCTGCGAGGCTGGAACCTCGGTATCAGTAGGCTCTTCATCAACAGGGGCCTGACTACTAGCCCGAGGAGCTAAAGGAACAGAAGACGCCGGGACAGGCATCGAGATCGTACCCCAAGTGGAAGAAGCAACAGAGGGTTCCATCACACCCTTACCCTTCCCAAACACGGAAGTACCACCGACGTCAGTGACCACCTCTCCAATCCCCAACGTGCTATCAGCAGCCAGTACCTCCCCCGGCAGAATAAAGAGATCAACACTTGACTCCCGACTCGTCCCTGAAGTCAGAACCGCTGGACGATTCTCTTTATCAAATCCCTCTACAGGGACAGGATCTGTCACTACCTTCTGATTGGTAGCCACCTCAGCTTCCGCCGCTGAGTCTGGGGTAGGGCTCGGCAATGATGCAGCCGACCTTCCCTCATCATAACAAGAAGGGGAGTCAACCCTCTCCTCTGTTCTAATCATCTCTGTTGCCCCCGCAACAGGCTCTTGCAACTCTGGAGCAGCGTCATCCGAAGATGACAAACTCCACTCCACATCATCATCACAAAGCCCCGTGTCTGCTGGACCCTCAACGTCCAAGGCCCTCACGGCAGCTGGCTCCTCCCCGAAAGTTGCAACAACCTCTGCATCTCTTTCAATAAAGTCTGGAGAAAGTAAATCCTCTGCAGGAACATCTCCAAGACTCTTCTCTATTGGAGATATTACCATCGGAGGGATGTGCTATTCAGAAGAGCTTGCTACCTCCTTCGGTTTACTGACACCCGGTTTTGAAATGCGGGTCTTCTTCTTCGACGATCCCTACAAGAAGAAAAGCACAAGTCAACAAAATGACAAGATGAGCCAAAATTACGGAGGACTCCTTACCTCAGCAGGAGCTGATCCTACTGGTGATACAGGTGGCACTCCCGTTGCCTTTGGAGTCGTCGTCTTTCTCGACCTTTTTGGTACAGACGAGCCGACTTCTGCGTCAGCCTGCCTCTTCCCAACAAGGGGATCCCTCACTGATGCTGCAGCAGCAACCCAATATCCCGCCGATTCTGGTGGACGATATGACCGAGCCACCATCGACATGTTCGCCGTAGCCTCCAGCTGAGTTCCAATGATGAAACTAGTCTCTCTATCATAACCTGGAGACGCAGTATTCATTGTGTAATACAGCTTAGCTGCCAAATACAGGATCTGTGGCCGAAGGTTGCGAACGGGCACCGTAAACTGAACACCAGTACACCCGGTATTGTAATATTGCCAGCCCCGGGCTCCATCCAGCAAACTACCGATGAACCCCAGACTGTTACTAGGATTCTGTAGCATCAGCTGGGTATAGCCAAACTGGCGAGCGAACCGGCTGGGCAGATATGGCTCCAGATAACACCTATTCTGGTTCCGATAGACCAAGTGAGAAGGTCGAATACTTTGCAACCAACGAAAACCCCATTTTGGCAGAGTAATCGCATCTTTACCAGAGTCGACTAAATCTTGGTCAGCCTCAAAATCTTTGAAGATGGGGCCGACCTTGACAATCTCCCACCCATGAAGGTAGGACAAAACTCTCCTACAAATGGAGACGCCAGTGTGTAACCACTTCCTCTTGTAGAAGCGACGGATAAAGGCATCTCCTTCAACATGATCCTCCTCCGGACCTGGACTCATCACGTTCGGATGATGCAGAATTAGCCATCCCATAAGATAATGGAATGGCAGTTCAGCCCGGGAAAAGTTATCGTTTTTACCTCTCCCCTGGATCATGTCATCAGCAAAAGTCCTTAAACTCCGCAACAGGTTACACACCATCGCGGGAAGGAGAGCCAAGGGACGTCCAAAAACCAACTTTACGGCAGGCAAAATAAGGTTCCGGTGTACCCTCTCTCCTGTACCAGATCCGCCCGCAAACACGCAATCTCGGAGCCATATCATCACGTATGCCGTCAGCACCGCCTTAGACGACATCCGGTGCACACAGTGCCAAAAGCAGCTATACACATTCTTGCCACTTTCATTGGAACGAGGAGTCCTCTCGTCCAGCCGGCTTATCTCAGAAGTCACTTCTGCATGTTTCAGCCCTTGCGGAGTCGTAAACCGGATCCTCGAGGGGTCCGCCAAATCCTGCTTGAAAACATAATCCCTCCAAGCAGTCACATGAGGCTGGGTCTTGCCTTTGTCCTTCCGGTGCATCAAATAATGATGGCTCGCCACTTCTTTGAAAATGGCCATCATCTTCGAGTCCTTATTCTCCAGAACCTGGATCTCTTCATTCGACGGGAAATATTCTTCGTACGGTTCTGAGCCCCAGGGAAGCTTGGACACTTCGTACATCTCGTGGAGAGCCAACCCCAACTCCCCTACTAGAGTATAGAAGGTGCCGGTCTGGGTATTAAACAATTCCAAGAGTTCAAAAAACATAGGCTTATTGAGATCCACGCCAGCCTGTGTGGTACGGATAGCGGCCGTCAGCCCAATCTCCTTAAGCTCAGCCTTGAACTTTGAAAGTACCCAAGTGGTCAACTCGTCCCACCTCGAGATATGATGACACCAACCTTCGACCCTAAAGCCACCTTTCAGATACGTGACCCTCGATATCAGCATCTGACTTACGAAGGTTGAGGCACTGAAGGCAAAAGTGTCATTTGGGACTTCAATGTAGAGGCTCCCAAGACGCAAAGTTCGGCAACTGAACGAGGGACCGGTTCATAAAGCAGCCAGGGTATCACTCTAATTCGAGGTAGCATCAATCGAAAGAGCACCCCCTAGGGCTCCCCCATGAGAAGGAGTAAGATCCCAGGGCATCCTTCTCTTCGAAGCTAAACGATAGAAGGTCGTCAGCGACAACTGGCGGTCAAGTTGTCGTATGTACAGTACCATGCCTTTTGTAGAAATGAACCAGTCTTCTTTGACCTTCAGTATCTTTGCTTCAGTAGAGATCAGGCGGTCGCCGAACAAAAAGACGGGTTTCAAGAAGGTCACATCCTCGGATTCAGCAGATTTCAGTTTTCCGCTTTCCATCATACTCTAGAGGAAAGTTGGCAACTGGTTCTGGATCTGCATCACTCTCTCAGGAGGTTGATCCTGTAAGATAATACCCTTGGCAGGGTAGACAACCGCCTCGTCAAAATTAACTCCCATTTGACAAAGGAAGAATCCATAAGGACCTCATTCAGCAAAGGAATCGTCATCGATACTGGCACAACAAAAATCAAAAGTCAGGCAAAAAGACAAGGTGTATCAAAGCAACCTGGCGCATCATCAGGGTGTAAACCCATGCGCCTCAGTAAAAAGCTTCGGTGCATCATCAGGGTTTAAACCCATGCGCCTCAGTGAAAGGCTTCGGCGCATCATCAGGGTATGAACCCATGCGCGTTAGCAAGAGGCTTCGGCACATCATCAGGGTGTAGACCCATGTGCGTCCGCAGTTAAACCTCGATGCATGATAAAGGCCTAAACCTATGCACGTCGGTGGAGGTAAAACCTCGGCGCGGACAGAAGTCCATGTGCGTCGGCAGAAAAGAGTTAGGACACACCAACTCATTCGAATGACACCTACCCGTCACAGCGGGTCGAACGTCGGCCGGAGTCACAATGGTGATAGTAGCATCCTCCTCGGCATACTCTGCCGGCTCTTTTCCCTTGCCAGTACTGCCGCGAGAAGTCTTGGGAGCCATTCTTTGAGAGAAGAAAAGTTAGGGTTTTTTTGAAGAAAAACTCTAAAGAAAGCAAAAGCAAGGAGAAGAAGAACTCTCTCTCCATCTCTCACCTATTTATAGGGCTTGGTCACACGCGTGAACCGATGATGTGTGATCTCAGCCGTCGCCTCGGGTTCTATGAAAAGATAACCACAAATAAAACCAAAAAGATCATCATTAATCTTTTTCAGTTACCGAGGCGTCATCATTTGCACTAACTGAGCGGAACATACACCATATTACTGACGCACGGAGTATCTATGCGCCCCGACGGTCATGCGCCTCCACTACCATGCTTCTTATTCAAAGTATTCCAAAACTTATCCAAAAGTTTTGAAAACTTTGAAGGGGGTCTTGTAGAAGCATGGAATTTTAGAACCAGAAAGTCTATGCGCCAGAGCTTGGACAAAGTACTTCACAGCAAAAAGCAACAAATATAGATATTAAAAAAGGACTTTTTTTATTCAACATATAAAAGTCTATTACATGTATAAGAAAGACTGTACAAAGGAGAATTTCTACAAAGAAAAGATCCTAAGTCTACAGCCAGCAGCCAACATGCGCCCTCAAGAAGGCGCAGCAATCAACATGCACCCTCAAGAAGGCGCTGCAATCAACATGCGCCATCAGCCAGGCGCATCCCACCATGCGCCCTCAGCAAGGTGCATCCTTTCAGCAGCTCAGTTATGTACATCCTCAGCTCAGTTATGTGCATCCCTTCAGCAGCCCAATTATGTGCCGCTCTTCTAGCCAGGCTCACCGCCATCTAAATACTTCGACTAATGAAACATTTATTGAGCAGAACGAGGGTGGCAATCAACCCTCTAGCCAAGGAAGGGAAAATAACCACAAACCAACCTATGGCCAGGGGAGGCTTCGAAAGAGCCTCCAAATACTAAGGAAGACCGTGATCTAAACCGCGGCCAAAGGAGCAGCTTTTAACACAACCAGAATGGGCTACACCCATTTTGAAGGAAGAAAGAGCCACCAAAGCCGCAGCACCGCCATTCCGATCTATGGCTCTTCCTGTACAACAAAGACGAGGCTTGAGCATCCCTATCTTTGGATGCAACAGGCACCTTATGCCTGCCTCAGAAGCCCTCGACCCCGACTTTTGGATGTAACAGTCACCTTCAAGTGCATCAATGAAGACATTACGTCGTATCTTCACCCTCGGAAGTATCTCATCAACAGAATGCATTCAAGTACACAAGTTTATGTCGAAAAGATGTAAGAGAACGAGAGGCAAACCCTCTCTCCATGCCACTATTTATAGGCTGGTCAAATCAAACCCATGCGCCAAGTGAATGGCTCTCCGAATTCTGTGTAATAAATTTGCATTAAATAGATAAACCGGACGCTTCGAATTCAGCCAAGTTAAAACGGTTATTTAAAGCACTCGAAGAACGTAACAGTTGCACCATCAAAGACGTCTCACGAAGCGGATGTGTCGGCCAAACCGTACATCACACAGACGTACCCCTCAACATCAAGCGCATCACACAGATGTGCCCATCAACACCAAGGGTATCACAGGAGATGCGCCCCCATGCGTCCCCATACGCCTAGTGGAATGCCAACCGACGCGCCCACTCAGCTATCCATCGAATGTCACAAACATTAAATGCTGAACTGACAGAGTTGGCAGCACGCCTCCTAAAGTCTGAACAGTCGGCAGCTTTTTCAGAAGAAGAAGCATCGCCAACGTCAACATCATCATTACTTCCCTCCGACGGCTACTACCACGTGGCCACCCAACTATCTCGCATGCTCCTCCGCGGCCATGCGCCCAAATCTGCATACGCCTCAAAAGTTGTGCACCTCAAACTTTTTACTGATCCCTAAAGACAGAAGAAAAGTCACTGTTACAACTCTACATGCGCCTCAAAAGCCATGCGCCATAGACTTTTTCCTGATCCTAAAAGACAGGAGTAAAGTCACTAATAAAGCTCAACATGCACCTCAAAAGCCATGCGCCTAGAATGGTTCATGACTCCTAAAGGTTATGAGCCAAAGTCTCCTCATGCGCCCAATTATTCCTCCACCAAATCCGAGATCTCCGAGCCATGGGTCGATGACACGTGTCCTTTGACTCAACTCATCCAAGATCTCAACAACAGAAAGATCTTCTTCTCTGCTATGTGCCGACTCACAACAGCAACATGAAGAAGTCAACCCCTCGATCGGGACGCATCGCCCATGCACCTCCTTCAGCAATCAACACGTGGCGTCCCCGCGTACAGGCACATCCTACATGCGCACATGAGCAGCCAACGTGTAGACTATATAAAGAGAGGGACCATTTCCTTCTTTCATACCTACGTACACACACGTACCTACCTACAACGAACACACAGAGACATCGTACCACCAGAGAGGCAGATACAAACACTCAACGTCTTCCTCCTCTCAGCAAGCTCCAGCACCCAGAGCAATACAGACCTTCAGAGAACCGATAACCGTCGTCAGATCGTCAACGGAGTCAACGCATTACCACTCACTCCATCGGCACAAGGGACCCAGATTAAATAAAAGTGTACTTCTAGGACTACGTCTAAGTCCTATATTGTAACACTGTTTTGTTTGTATTGAAATTTGCAATCAAAGAATTTTAATGGCAAACAGCTGTCTGTGTCACTGATGAGGAGGGGAATTTGGTCAAGGAATAATCTATCTTTGTGGACAGTATCTTTGGAGAATAGTTTGGAATAGAATTCCGTAGCTGCTTCTTGGATGCTCTTTTGGTCAGTAATGATGTTTCTGTTATCATCGGTGGTCCTGTGAATCGAGAGCTTCTGTTTGTGCCCATTACGAGTTTTTGTCCCCCTCGCTGTCCCATTTCAATCTCGCTTTCTGCTTCCAGAAGTCGGTCTCCACTTTGATCCTGAATTTGAGCATAGCCTTGGTAAGGTTGACAGCTCTTCTGGCCGCAGGCGATCGGTCCGTGACGACGAGGGCTTCGACGTGGGTAACGTCGTCCTCGGCGACATGAATGGCTTGAAAGATGTCCCCGAAGGCGAGCTTGCTCCAAGTGGACAGAGCTTTCCTGGTGGCCTTAAGCTTGTTGCTCACCCGGACAAGAGGGTTGGAGGAGTCCTCACTGTTCCAAGCCTCTGCAACGATGCCCAGAAACTGGAGGTGTCCTGTCCAGAAGTCGAGGAATTGGAATTTCTTTCTGGGTGAGAAAATATTGTTTTTGATCTCAAGCAGCAGGGGATTGTGGTCGGATTCAGTAGAGTTAAGGTGGGATAGATTAGAGGTGATCCCCATATCGTGCCAGATGGCATTCGTGAGGGCCCTGTCGAGCCTAGAGTATTGACGGTGGTCGCCTTCTTACATGTTGCACCAGGTGAAAGCATTGCCAGTGAACTGGGTGGGGGTTAAGTGGGCATTAAAGATGAAGTTGTTGAAGTCTAGCATGGCGGAGACGGGGGGGAGCGGCCTCCGAATTTGTCAGTGCTGCAGGAGATCGCATTAAAGTCCCCTATGCAAATCAATAGAGAATTAGAATGAAGGTAATGAATGTCGAGGAGGTCATTCCATAGTTGTTTTCTCTCCGTAACTTTGCAGCTACCGTGGACTCCAGAGAGGATGGCACTGTCGGGGAGTTTAGGGTGATAAAACCAACATGAGAGGGCCTGCCGGGAGTCCAGGATGGCTCCTAGTTGGACGTCCTTCGTGCCGAGGATCCAAATATCGTGGCTGCCGGATATGGCCACTAGAGGACCTAGCTGCAGTTGGATGGACTTTAATCTTTTGGGGGAGGGATCTTGGGTTCGATAATGACAAGGATGTCAATTTTGTGGATTTTTTACAGATTGGTTATTCTCCGTATCGTCGGTTTGTTCGCCAGACCGCGAACGTTCCAGGATAGGATGTTAAGCATTAAGGGAGTTGTTGGGGGGGTTTTTGTTCCGCTTGAAGGCGGATCTGGTTTGGATGGTTCCCATTTCTGTTGGTCCTTGGTTGGCTTTGGCCTTTCTCGAGGTTGAAGGTCCTGCCTCGGTAGTGGGGAAGGTATGATTGTGTGATTGCTCCTTCGTGTCTATTTACTGATTGACCGATTCTCCTGCAGAGTCAACAATGCGATGTTCTGGAGGGATGATTATGGAATTACTGGTACTCCCTGTCAGGAGATTGGATTGTTGAAGAGGGAAGCCTGCGGAGTACTGTTCGGTGTTGAGAAGTTGATTAGCTTTGGTCACGTCGGAGTACTGTTCGATGCCTTTCGGAGTGGTATGAATCTTGGTGAGCTCGCAGTCAGGGACGACAATATCCACTGAGTCTTCCGCTTCCTCGGTGTCGAGGGCGTCAAACCGATTGAAAATGGTGAGGGCTTGGATGATGTGAAGAATCACTGCTTTGCAGGGAGATGCGCTACTGACCGACGAGGTGTCCCTGGAGTCGAATCGAGTGTGCGTATTTGGACGGGAAAGGATGGGAGGCATGGGAGTCCTTTCCTCGGTTGGCTCGCTGACTTTCCGGGTTGATTTATTCTTTAGTTCTGGGTGGAGGCGGTGGCAGTGCTTTGAGATGTGACCTCTTTAGTGGCAGCGGTTACAGAGACATGATGTAGTTGTCGTAGAGGATTTATTGGGTGTGGGTCGGTTGCCCAGCTCGATGTTGATGAAGTTAGGTGGTTCGGTGGTGAGGTCGAGTTCTACACATATTTTGGTATAGTGGGCTTTGGTGAGGTTACTGGTCTCAGGTGCTGAGGCCACTTACGTGCCGAAGGAGTTGGCGATGTGCCTAAGAGCCGCTGGAACGAAGCAGATGAGGGAAAGGTTGGGCAGAGTGATCCAGGCAGCGACGGTCGCGGAGTCCTCTTTCGTGCTAAAGTTAGCTGACCACTTAAAGATCTTCATCTAGAAGGAGTCAATCCTGCACGTGCCTTTGGACCAGACGGTCTTATGATCTGATTCGGAAGAGAGATGAAGAAGGATGTGTTTTGGATCAAGGGGGCTACTCGGTAATCCGCTGAGAGTCTCCAGCTAGTTACCGTCTCCTACAACCAAGAAAGCTTAGGGCAACCGGAAGAGAATTTTAGGATGAATGTGTGGGGGAATGAGTTTGAAAGTGAGGACATCTCCTGGTCCGAGAAAGGGATCGAGGGCACCGAAGATTCCTTGGGGTACTCAATGTCTGAGAGAATAATGTCGGGGACGATGGGAGCCTTGGCTGGCGCCAGGTCCGGACGCAGCTTGTCTGCGAAGGTCGGCGGGGAGGGGGTGGGGGGACCGGAGACGGGGTCGTGGCAAAACCAGCCGAGGAAAGGGGGACGACGAGGGGGAAGTGACCAACGCGACCTCGGGAGGGGCATCCGAGAAGCGGCCTGCCGAGGAGGAGCTGGCTCTGAGATTGGAGGGAGGGGCGGGTGCATGGTTGGCGAGGAGGTGGGTATTGAGCGTAGAGGAAGGGGCGTTATATATATATATATATATATATTTTTTTTTAAACTTTTTTTATTTTTTTAATAAGAACCCCCTCTTTTTATTCATCAAGGCTCAAAAAGCCGAATCCTGTTACAAAAACAAGGCCGAAGCCACAATAGAAAACAACCAAAATAAAAGACAAGGGTTCGGGGCGACTGTGCCCGCCAAAACTAAAAGGTTAACGGTTGCCAAAATGCTGTGGGGCTATGGGAGCATAGTGAACTCCTTTTGCGATATTACCGGTGAATTTCTCGGGTTAGCTATTCGGAAGAGTATTGGTGTCCCTCATATCTCGCTTTGTTGCGATTCTTCCAAATTGCCCAGGTAGCGACCGCTGCAACGATCTGGTGCCCGTGGGACTCAGCTCCCCATTGGGCCAGAAGATCGTTAAAGCGCCCATCTCTTGAAGTGATAATGTAGTTGTGGTGCAGGGTACTCCAGATTTTGTCAGGGATGCTGCCCTCTCGGAATATGTGGTCAATCGTCTTTGTCTGACGCTCGGTGCAGCAATTACAAGCAGACGCCAGACAAATACCGATGGAGTTAGGTATCTCATCGGTTGGCAATTTCTTTCTTATGACTCTCCACAGGAGGAAGGACCATTTCTTAGGGATGCAAGAGTGCCAGTATATAATACTATTAGTTATGATTCTTACATAAACTCAAGAGATGACAACTACTCATAGAGTAATATATATATATATATATATATATATATATATATATATATATATTAATTTTTTTTAAATTTTTTTAATTTTTTTTAATAATAACCCCCTCTTTTTATTCATCAAGAGTCAAAAAGTCGAATCCTGTTACAAAAACAAGGCCGAAGCCACAATAGAAAACCACCAAAATGAAAGACAAGGGTTCGGGGCGACCGTGCCCGCCAAAACTAAAAGGTTAACGGTTGCCAAAATGCTGTGGGGCTATGGGAGCATAATGAACTCCTTTTGCGACATTGTCGGTGAATTTCCCGGGTTAGCTATTCGGCAGAGTATTGGTGTCCCTCATATCTCGCTTTGTTGCGATTCTTCCAAATTGCCCAGGTAGCGGCCGTTGTAACGATCTGGTGGCCGTGGGACTCAGCTCCCCATTGGGCCAGAAGATCGTTAAAGCGCCCATCTCTTGAAGTGATATTGTAGTTGTGGTGCAGGGTACTCCAGATTTTGTCGGGGATGCTGCCCTCTCGGAATATGTGGTCAATCGTCTCTGTCCGACACTCGGTACAGCAATTACAAGCAGACGCCAGACAAATACCGATGGAGTTAAGTATCTCATCGGTTGGCAATTTCTTTCTTATGACTCTCCACAGGAGGAAGGACCATTTCTTAAGGATGCAAGAGTGCCAGTATCGCGCACTGAGGTGTTCCTGGCCGTTCTCAAGGATAGCGTTTCTGGCCGAACGCACAGAGAAGGCGCCGGAAGCTTCCAGCACCCACCTCAGCTCGTCAGCGTCGGGCCCCAGGGTAAGTTCGTGCTAACGAAGGCTGTCGACCATTTTGTTGTCGGACCATTCGCGAATCAGGTCCCAATTCTAGTCGTTATTGGAGGGGTTCCACAGGTCTTTGATCTTACTGTTGCTGGAGGAGTTTGTAATATTCGGTATAAGGCTATCGCCGATCCATCTCTCCAGGAAGGGATTAACCTCGCCCATATCCAGATGAAGCCTAATTGCTGGCTCAGCTAAATCGCAACCTCGTAAAATACGACGCCAAGCCGCGGATGATCTGCTGTTCGCTTTGGCCGTCGCTGGGTGGATGTGTTTGAAGTACCTGGCCTTCATAAACTTGGTCCACAGGTTATTGCTCGTGCGTTATTTCTACCACAGTTTTATCGAAAAAGCTTTGATGATGTGGTTGAGTTTAGTGAATCCGAGCCTGCCGATAGCAATTGGGGTGGCCATGGTATCCCAGCTGGCCCAGTGGTGTTTGTCTTGCCCTAGGTTGTGTCCCTAGAAGAAGTTGCAAAAGATATGCTCAATCGACGCGATGACCTTCTTGGTCGGAGAGCATTCCGCTAAGGTGTGGATGGGGATGGAGTTGAGCACGTGATTGATGAGGATAATTTTGCCGCCTGGGGATAGGGTGGCGTTATGCCATCCTTCAATTTTATTTCTGATTCTGTTAATTAAGTTCTCGAAGATGCTGGCGTTAGATGTCCTGTAAACTAGGGGCAGCCGAGATAGTTAAAAGGAGGATGAGCTACCGTGAAGGAAGTAAGGTTGGTGAGTCTGATAGCGTTCTCGATCTTGATGCTGTAGTGGGCGTAGATGACGCTCTTAGATTAGTTAATTTTCTGGCCTGAACATCTGGAATACCGCTCCAGGGTATTGTTAACCACCTCCATCGATCCAACATCCCCGGATGAGAAGATGAGTAAATCGTCGGCAAATGCCAGATGGGTTAAGGTGGGACAACCGCTGGATGTGTGATATTGCTGGAAGTTAGGGATATTGACCATGTTGTTGAGGTTTCTGATCAGGGCGTCAGCAGTAATGATGAAGATCATGGACGATAGAGGGTCGCCCTGTCTGACTCCGCGGTTAGATTTGAAAAAGCCCTCTGATTGGCCATTGATAACTGTGGAAAACCAAGAGTTGCTGACGGATCTCCACACGATGTTGGTCCAACTCTCTGAGAATCCGAATGCTCGAAAAACCCAGATCATGAACTGCCAGTCGAGTCTGTCGTAGGCTTTTTCTATGTTAATTTTGATGGCGATGTTGCCCCCACGAGCAGGAAATTTTATGCAGGTGATGAGTTCTTGGGCCAGCATGATGTTGTCTTGGATGTTCCTACCTCGAATGAACCCGCTCTGCTCCTCCAAGATAATTTTGGGTAGAGTGTCCGATATACGAGACGCGATGATCTTGGATATAATTTTGTTGGTAAAGGTACACAGACTGATAGGTCGAAAATCACGAAAGGAGTCGGGGTTGTCCTTTTTCGGGATGAGGATAAGATTGGCGCTGGAGATTGCTTTGGGGTAAGGGGCCCCTTCAAGGAAGACAGTAGCCGCTTCGGTGATGTCCCGCTTGATAATATCCCAGCAGGTACGGAAGAAGGCTCTAGAGAAGCCGTCTGGGCCTGGGGCGCTGTGCTCATTCAAGGCCCACACCGCATCTTTCACTTCCTGTTCTGACAGGGGGCGCTCTAGCCAAGCGTTGTCAGAGTCGTTAAAAATGGTAGGAATTTGGTCTAGGAATGATGTATCTTTGTGGACTATCTCCTTGGAGAATAATTTGGCGTAATAATCAGCTGCAGCCGCTTGGATTCCCTTGTGGTCTGTTCTGATGATGCCATGTGCGTCTGATATATGATGTATCGATAGTTTTTGTCTTTTTCCAATGACGTATGCATGGAAATATTTAGAGTTTTTGTCCCCTTCGCTGTCCTATTTCAGTCTGGCTTTCTACTTCCAGAAATCAGTCTCAACTTTAAGCCTGAATTTAAGAATAGCCTTGGTAAGGTTCATGGCTCTCCTGGCCACAGAGGATCGGTCGGATAAGAATAAAGCTTCAGCTCGGGTGACGTCATCCTCAGTGACACGAATAGCTTAGAAAATGTCCCCAAATGCTTGTTTGCTCCACTTGGCAAGAGCTTTCCTGGTGGCTTTGACCTTGTTGCTGACCCGTGTGAGGGGGTTAGGGGAGTCCTGACTGCTCCATGCTTCAGCAACGATGCTCGAGAACTGTGGATGGCCAGTCCAAAAGTCGAGGAATTGAAAGTTCTTTTTTGGTGAGTGGGTGTTGTTTTTGATTTCCACCAGAATAGGGGTGTGGTCGGAATCTGTAGAGTTGAGGTGGGACAGGGTGGAGCTGATCCTCATTCCGAGCCAGCGAGCGTTGGTGAGGGCTCTGTCCAGACGGGAGTATTGACGGCAATCTCCATCTTGTATGTTACACCAGGTAAATTCGCTGCCTTTGAACTGGAGGTGAGTGAGGTGAGCATTGAATATGAAGTCATTGAAGTCTTGCATGGCTGATAGGGGAGTGGGGCGACCTCCGATCTTTTCTTCTCTGCGGGTGATGGCGTTGAAGTCCCCTATGCAAAGCCACGGGGTGTCGGTGTTATGAAGATAGGTGTCGATAAGGTCGTTTCAGAGTTGTTTACGATCAGCGATGACACAACTACCGTGAACTGCTGATAGGATGGCACACTCCGAAAGAGTGGGGTGAGAGACCCAGCAAGAGAGAGCTTGTTGGAAGTCCTGAATGATGTCTAGTTTAACCTCCTTCGAGCCGAGAATCCAAATATCGTGCCTGCCGGCAATCGCCGTGGGAAGACCCAAGGCCATCTGGGTAGATTTGAGGCGTTTGGGGGGGATTTTAGGTTCAATGATGATGAAAATGTCAATCTTGTGAATTTTTCAAAGACTGGTAATTCTCCTTAATGTCGATTTGTTTCCCAGACCTCGAACATTCCAAGATAGGATGTTAAGCATTTATGAGATTGTGAGATGGTTTTTTTGTTCTGCCTTGCGGCGGATCTAGTTTGGATGGTGATGGTTTTGTTTGTGCTTGGCTTGCTCCGTTGGGGGTTCGCCGCATCCGCATTCGATGTTATGAGGGAATTGCAGTTGTGACTTTCGGGTGGGCCTGAGGGGGGGCCTATCAGATCTCCTGCTGAGTCTACTACTGGATCTTCTGAGGGTAAGGCCAATGAATCGTGCTCGCTCTCAATCAGCAACTGCTGTAAGGGAACTCCAGCGGCTAGGACTTGCAGACCTCTCCTTTCTTGGTCGGGCCTAAAAATGGCTAGGGCTTCTTCGACTGGGCTCCAGCTGGGGGGATGGTAGGCTGCATTATTGGGGGGAGGGTCCAGGGAGGCTGTTCCCTGGCTGGAGGAAGGGTACAGGGGATCTGCACAGTCGAAGTCGATCGCACCCTCCACACGCTAGGGAGTAGGGGAGGGGGGTGGAAGTTCTGGAAGACCAGAGTCTTCTGGATGGCTACCAGACTCCTGGTCCTCCGCTTCGAGAATGGCGAATTGGTTGGAAATTGCTATGGGTTGGGGAATGAAGGGGATCAGGGCCTTTCTCGGTGGATCGCTGCAGGTCGACTCGCTGTTGCTGGAGTCGAATCTAATGTAGGAATTCGGCAGAGGTAGAATGGGTGACTTGGGGGACTTTCCAACTGGTGGAGCGTTTTCTTTCCTCGATGACTTATTTTTAAGCTCCGGGTGAAGCCGGTGGCAGTGTTTATGTAGGTGGCCTCTTAGGTGGCAGTGGTTGCAGAACAATATGTGATTGTCGTATAGGAGTTGTTAGGTGTGGGTGTGGTTGCCTAGCTCGATGTTGATGAAGTTGGGTGGTTCTGAAGTGAGATCTAGTTCAACACATATTTTAGCATAGTGGGCTTTAGTGAGGTTGCTGGTCTCGGGCGCAGTTGCAACATACGTCCCGAAGGAGTTCGCGATGCGTCTTAGTGCCGCTGGGATAAAGCAAATGAGAGGAAGATTCGGGAGGGTGACCCAAGCTGTAACAGTGGCTGAATCTTCTTTGGTGTTGAATTCTGGGGACCACATGATTATCTTCATCTGGTGGGTGTCAACCCTGCAAGTGATCTTGGACCACACAGTCCTATGATCGTGTTCAGAAGATAGGTATAGGAGGATGTGTCTGGGGTCGAGTGGGGCCACTCGATAGTCAGCCGAGAGGTTCCACTTGGCAATTGCTTCCTGCACCCTGGGGATTTTGGGACAACCAGTAGAGAATTTCAGAATGAACGTGTGTGGGAAGGCCGCTGACAGCGAAGTCAGTTCCTTGTCGGAGAAGGGGATGATAGGAACAGAGGACTCTAGCGAATAATCGATATCCGACAGATGGACGTCAGGGAGAAGAACGCCCTACGAGGGATTAAGATTCGGGCGCAGAATGGCCGCATAGGAAGGCTGAGGAGGGCCGGAAGAGGAGGGTCCCGAGGTGCCGGAATAGGAGGGCGGGGCAACTCTCTGGGGAAGGGAAAGACCGAGGCTGGGGAATCGGGAAGAAGAGAGATCTCGGGGTGCCTCTCCAGAGAGGGAGAGGAAGGGAGGAGGCGGGGCGACTGAGGGGGCGGCGATGGAGGCCGCTCCGCCGCAGGGAGGAGGGAGGGGGATCTGTGACGGGGCAGTCGCCACCGAAGAGGGGGTGCCCGGCAAAGCCGCGGGAGAGGGCCCGGGCCCGGCGACGACGGAAGCGGGGACTGATGGCTGGGGAGCAGGGATAGAGAGCGGCGCCGCGGGGGGCGAGGAAGGGGCGAGGGCGGAGACAAGAAAAGCGAGGGGAGCGGGGATCGCTGGGGACGATCTAGGGAAGTCAGAGAGGCCTGGGGACGGGGAGGGATACTGGGGTGACTGGGAGATGGCGTTGGGGGGCGGGAGAGCTGCGCCAAGGGGAAGGTATAGGGAAAGTTGCACAGAGAAGGTGGAAGGGGGGGCGGGGAAGGAAACAGCAGGGGGGTTGACTGCGCAGAGGGGGGGTTGACTGCACAGGGGAGGGTCGAATTGTGCATGGAAGAACAAGACAGGAGGGGGTGGGAGCAGATTGCGCATAGAGGGGAGTGGGAGTCTGCGCAGGGGGACCACAGCAGACTGCGAGGAAGGGGTCCTAATTGTGCAGTTGGGGCAGCAGGATGGAACTGGCGCAATCGAAAAGGAGGGTGAAGTACTGTGCCCGGAGGATGGGATGGGGTGGGTCACCCACGACGGGAGCGACCCATGGCTGCTACGCAAGGAGGGATGGAGACAGATCCGGTATCGGGCGAGGCTCAGCAAGGAAGGAGCGGTCGGAGGGCCATGCCTGCTGAGAACCACCAGTAGAAGGAGAGAAGAAGGACAGACTGCGCTTGATTCCAGAAGCGCATGCAGAATTCAACGCCTCGAAAAAAGTGCCCAGATGGGAGTTCCCGAGGAGCCAGGACGCATAGGGCCTGAGGCCTGCTCTGCTGAGGAGCTCGCTTCCCAAAGGGGAAGAGAATTCGAAAAGGTGGAGTGGGCGGGAGCCGGGGGAGTGAGGACGGAGGGCCGGAGGCCAGTCCCGGCGTCGCCTGGCCCACTGATCGGGGCGATGGAGGACGGAGGGCCGGAGGGCGCTCCCGGCGAGAAGGATAAGCCACCCCCCGGCGCGGGGGCTGGCCGACCGGAGTGCTCGCTGGGCTGCGCGAAGAGGGGATCGAAAGATGGCGGTGATAAACTCTCAGGGGGAAGCGGAGGAAAAGGATGGAAGAGGGAGTGGGAATGGATGGCGGCGGGGAGGAGTTGGCTGATCAAAGCCAGCGCATCAGGAGGCCATGGGATCGATATTTGGGAGGACAACCGGAGAGGCGGAGGGGGTAAGGCGGGGGAGGGGGAGAGGGGCGGCCGGCCTAAGCCGGCCAAGGGGAGAGAGCCTGTCGCTCGGGGAACAGGAGGAAGCAGGACATTATTTTTATATATATATATGTTTATATATATATATATATATATATTAGGTTGATATATATAAGGTTCGCAGTATTGGGGCGCCATCCCCCACCATCGCGGCCTTCTGGCAGACTTGCATCCCCAATAAATGGTCCTTCCTTATTTGGAGAGCATTTTGCAAAAAGTTGCCTACTGATGACAATCTCAACACCATTGTGTTCAGCCTTGCGTCTGCGTGTAATTGCAGCTCGGAGCGTTAGACCGAAACGACCGACCATATCTTATGTCAAGGGGATTTACCTGTCTAGGTCTGGAGGGTCCTCTCTCAGCGTTGCGGGCAGCATCAGAGGGGTGGGCGCTTCAATGATCTCTTAGCAGGATGGGCCTCTACTTTCTACGGTCACCAGATCGTCGCGGCGGCTGCTACGTGGGTCCTCTGGAAGAATCACATTAAGGCGAGATATGAAGGTCACCAGTACTCTGTCGACCAGCTAATTAGGGAGGTAATCCGACAGTACCGAAAGATCGGATCCTTCTGCTTGTACGACCAGTCTCTCTTTTGGAACTCTCTTCTCTCCTAGCTCCTTGAAATTAGCGTCTTTTTGATTGGGTTCTGGTATAGGCGTCGACATTTTGGGCCTACGATTTTTTGGTTCTGAGTGGCCTCCCCCTTTCTTGTTGTATTTTGCTTTTTGCGCTTACTTGTAAAGGCTTCGGCATTTTGCGTCTTGAATGAATAAGAAGGGGGGTTTCTCATATATATATATATATATATATATATATATATATATATATATATATATATATATATATATATTGAGTTTAAATATATATATATATATATATATATATATATATATATATATATATATATATATATATATATATATATATGTATTGAGTTTAGATTGATAAATTTCTTTATATAGAATTTGCAATATATAAATGGTACCGGTATGAACCTAGCTGGCATTAACTATCCTAGCCAACCAACACCTATATATATATATATATATATATATATATATATATATATATATATATATATATATATATATATATATATATATATATATATTTATATTTATATTTATATTTATATTTATATATAATATATATGGAAGCGGATCAAAAACCCCCCTTAGAAAATCCCATAAAAACTGCCTCACTCTCAGCTGTCCATTTAATGTTAATATTAATGTTAATGCTAATATTAATGTTAATGTTAATATTAATGTTAATGTTAATATTAATGTTAATATTAATGTTAAATACTAAAATGAACATTAAACTTAACATTAAAATTAATATTAACATTAACATTAATATTAACATTAACATTAACATTAATATAAAAATAAAAATTAATATTAATATTAATATTAACATTAACATTATTATTAACATTAATACTAACATTAATATTAACATTAACATTAATATTAACATTAAATGGACGGCTGAGAGTGAGGAAATTTTTAGGGGGTTTTCTAAGGAGGCCTTTTGATCCGCTCCATATTATATATATATATATATATATATATATATATATATATATATATATATATATATATATATATATATATATTTTATATATATATATATATATATATATATATATATATATATATATATAAATAAATAAATAAATATATATATATATATATATATATATATATATATATATATATATATATATATATATATATAAATATATATATAAACCTAGCTGGCATTAACTATCCTAACCAACCAATACCCTACCTAAAACAAATTTGACCCTAGATGGAAATCATTGCCATGGTCGAACACCCTAAGATTAGTCCCCTTCCATTTGTGCCAATTAACTCCCATAAATTCAGTCTAATTAAGACCAAAGCCACCCAAATATTTTTCGCGATATATATACCACTCTATAACCCAAAACCTACTTTATATATATATATATATATATATATATATATATATATATATATATATATATATATATATATATATATGTAATAGGTGCAAAATGTCGAAACCAATACATGTAAGATCGTGATCACAAAAGGAAAGGAAAGGAAAGATGGGCGGACAAGCAAAAATCGTCCGCTCGAAGGCCTAACACCTCACACCCACTAACGACCTAGTTGTTCAAGGAGGTACAGAAGTCCGCCTTGACGTGCTTGCATAGTCTCCTGGCCTTATGGATCTGTCTATTGATCTCGGAGATCAATCGATTAGAGTTTTCTCGGTATCCTTCATATCTGAATTTTTTACGGTTCTTCCAAATAACCCAAGTGATGGCTGCTGCAACGATCTGGTGGTTGTGAGAGGCTTTGCCCTAGGTGGCTAAAGGATCATTGTAGCCCCCATTGGCCGAGTTCGAGTGGAAACAAGATGAGAACCTAAGCCACACTACAGACGCTAGGTCGCCCGATGAGAGGATGTGATCTGCTGTTTCAGGCTTGCGCTCCGAGCAGCAATAACAAACTGACGCTAAGTTGAAGCCTATTTTGATGAGGGCGTCGTCTGTGGGAAGTTTCTTGTGAAATACTCTCCATAGCAAAATGGACCACTTCTTGGGGATGCAAGACTGCTAGAATAAAGCAATGATGGAGGAAGCTGTACCGGCCCATGAGCCGTAAGATAGCTAGGTCGAAGCGAGGAAAAAGGAGCCACTAATCGCCAGAGACCACCGAAGTGAGTCAAGGGTCGGACCTTCCACTGCTCCGAAGTCGTCTAAAGCAGCCGCAGCCTCTTCCCCTAGCCATGCTTATGCCTGCCCCCATTTTCAATCTCCGTCGTTGTCCACAAGTCCCTGATAGAGTTGTTAGTGGAGGCCCCCGGAGAAGGTTGAAGGAGATCGTCTCCCGACCATCGCTCGAAGAAGAGAGACATTTCGCTCGTGTCACGACCCGCACCCTAAGTAGGGGCACGAGCATGTGGGTATTGTTAGGGTTATATAGTAAAAGCATCACTTTTGTAGTAACCTTATTTTCTTAAATTTTGAATGATAATTATATGGGCAAATATTTGCATATTGTATTTGTTGTAAGTGTTAATGCAAATGTCTGATATTCTATATTGTAGATAATATGGTGTGTGGTGTCACATAGAAGATCATATTATCAGTTCCCTATGGAGTATATAAATAGTTCACAACCTAGACAAACTTGGACAATCTATTGGAAAGGTTGTAGTATAATATGGTATTAGTCTTTCTTGACTATAGGTTTATACTGGTACACTTTGTGTGTATTGAATAGGACCACTTGAGGTTGTTCTCTTTGTACTGACTACATAAGAGAACAAACACCTCTGTTATTATGGATGCTTGTGCTCTTAATCTGGATATAATAACAGACATGTATATGCAGTGTACATTACTTTGACTCATGAAAGAGTAAGATTCATTATGGGTCAACAACCACTATGAATTGGGTAGTAACATTGTATGTATAATGGGCTGTTGATTATAAATGAAATCCATGTCCCGATACATCAGGTTGATGATGTCCCCTTAAGGAGCTCATAAGGATTGTCATGTAAACCCTCCAGGTGGATTCTATCCGATATGACAAATAAAGTTGAGCGGTACTACTTAAGGATAAAAGATGTCGAATCAATATAGTTGTCAGTAACTTAATTTGTTCGACGTACATTCGATATCTTAACATGGGGAGCCAAACGAGAATATAATAAAAGGAGCCCATAAACATAATTTGGGATTAGGAAGGTAGTGCAACAATAGCTCATTAGTGGACCGAGCTATTGTTAATGGGCCTGGATTGTGTGTTCGGGCTGAACACGGGATATCCAGATCCGTTAGGAGGCCTAACCCTAATTTCTCCTCATGGTCCCTGCCGTAGCCTATATATATCCTTTATTCTCTGGCTGCCAAATGATTGATCAAAAATCTGAAGCTTTATCTAAATTCGTGATTCACGTAAGGCGAGAAAGAGAGGGCTGCCAAGGAGAAGAAAAGGTTGGGAGATCGTCGTCCACACGACGTCCAACTCGAGGAAGGAATACGTGCAGAAGATCTTGGGATTGTTCGCTCAAGATTTCCAAGAATTACTTGTCTTCTTTCCGCCGCAGGTATAATTCGTGAACCCTAGTTTCCGCCTATGAAGGGTTAGAACACATATTAAATCTGTTTGACTTTCTATTGATCAATACGCACACCAAAGTAAGGGTCCTGGGAATCCCCAATTCCATCAATTAGTCCCAGAGCCACTTTGGATCTGCGTATTGATTGATACGTCCATGTTGTCCAATAAAACCTGCGCTGTGTAATAGTCGGTAGATGTAGATCTGTTCTAACTCGATTTTGTAGGCATCTTAGATCCAACTATTATGGTCCAATGCATGTTTTTGATTGTGTTGTTTAAACCACAAACATGTCATGGATGTTGTTGTTGCTGTGGATGTAATTAAAATCACGAGGGTTGATCGTACTTATTATTTGAATTTTTCAATCTAGATTATGTGTGAACTCTTTCCGGAGACATAGGATTGATGTAATTTTAATTATTTTTGATCAATCCTGATGGCGGTGGTGGCTGTTTCTGACGCTAGATGAGATGCTGGTTTTTCTCTTATTTGTTGTCATCTTGCTTTTTCTGATTATGCATGTTTATTATTGTGTGGATATTTTTTTTTTGAAAAACTAGTCCTGCATTAATAGTGGACAATATAATATCAACTAGTAGAAAAATCCTTATTGTTAAATAACTAAGTGGGAGAGGATATTTATTTAGTATAAATCCTATGGTGTCACGCCGCAGAACCAGAATACTAGAGAGCGGGGGCAGACACAGCCAGCTACGTATATTGAAGTGCAACCCACCCCGCTGTACGGTCACGGCTGTATAGATACATGAGGGTTTAACTACAAGCCATCAGTCTCTTATAGTCATGAACAAGCCTATTGTCTCAATCTCAAGCAAGTGATAGCAGTTACAAGATGTTAGAGCACCCAATATACAATAGTAAGGCATCCCATACATTACATATTTGGATGATCATAAAGCTAGTCATACAAAATATGAAGACTAGCAAGAGTTTCAGTCATGCATGATCAACCCTAGGATTTGTTAATCATGCTACAGCCCGTAGGCAGACAATAAGTAAAGTGCAATCGAGCTAACACGTGCTCGTCGGCTAAACGCCTCAAAAAATACTTTTACAATAGAGTTGGAGAGCAAAATAAAACCAACTCGTTGCCAGGGTTACGCCTGGTGGTAACCATCTGGCTGGAAGGTAGGAAGATCCTCTGGAGCTGCTCCGGTATCTGGTCATGCAAAACCAGCTGGATCAGATCCCAGAAAGAGCAAGTGCCACAAAGGATGCTTCACTTAAGAACTCAAACCAGCATATCATAACGTAAAATAAGAAAGATAATAATAAGACATAAAATCTAAAATAGAGCAATAAATGCCAAAAGGATGAGAAATTATTCTGATCCGTTATTGATAAGGTAAGCATAAGCAATCATGTTCCGAAGTAGCTAGGTACTGGAACAAGACAAGGCTTGGACTGGTTAGACTCCATCTAACATTCACGGCCAATCAATGAGTACGGCTTGATACTTTAACTAACTAGGGTTATCACAGGCCTAGTTACTAGCAAGATGCAATGAGATTGTTCCAATAGCCACAAGCCCTGCAGACCATCCAGGTTATCCAGACGACATTAGGGGTTGAGTTCATGTGGGTACATCGTCCAAGAAATGCATGTAACCTTAAGTAGCTTGCACGGTGCAACACATGACAGTGTGCTGGAAGTGTGCCCTACTCGACGGCAGGCTACAAATCCTATGAAGGGGCGCCCAGATAATAGGATTTCATGTAGCTGGAAAATCTCTTCATGACTACTGGATTATTCTAGTTATTAGCCTTAGTCAGTTTTAGTAGGTACCCCTGACTGTGGTACTCAGGGGTCCCTGCCCTAGACATGATGCAAGATAATACTGATTCATTTGTACAACCACAATCATCCACGGTGTCTAGGCCATTCATTCTTGTTATGTCATGCTAGCCATTGCAACAATATTCAATAGTTCCTATCATGCTTACTTGTCATATCATGCCATGTCTTGACACGTCCAATTACTTGTTATACCATGCCGTGTACCAATTCATGATTATCTAGTTCATGACAAAAGGTGCAAGAATATAAAAGGGCAAACGGGGTACGCCAAGGGGCTCAAGCTCTCTACGCTAGAGAAACTACGCTAGGCCAAAGGGACCCCAAGCATAAAAATAGCTCTACGCAGGCAAGACCAAGGAAAGACAGCTCTACGCAAGCAAGGCTGTACGCGAGCGAGAGAGTCTACGCGAGCGAGACTCTACGCGAGCGGAAGAGTCTACGTGAGCGAGAGTCTACACGGGCGAGGGTACACGCGAGAAAGACTCTATGCGAGCGAGACCCCATACGAGCGGGAGTAGCCCCTGCGTAGAGTTCGAATGAACTCGGCGTAGAACAGATTACGCGGGAACGTGAGAACGTGTGCGTAAAGGGGAAGCACTACGCTGGCATGTAAGAACGTGTGCATAAAGGGGAAACACTTCGCTGGCACGTAAGAACGTGTGCGTAAAAGGGGAAAACACTATGCTGGCACATAAAATGTGTGCGTAAAAGGCTCGCCTTCTTCCCAAGGCCAAGACAAGCAGCCATGGGACTCAAGAACTCAAGAAACCCCATCTCGATCAAGACTTGATGAAATCCAACCACTTAAAAACCAAACTTGAATAAAATCGAGATTCCTACTACATGGAACTCTCAAACTCCGGGAACAACCAAGTTTAGTAAATCAAAACCCAAGAAATCTGAAATGCAACAAACTTAGATCTACAAGAAATAAACCATAGAAATTGAAAATGCTAAGCACTAAAGTGTCTTAGAATCTCGTGAGAAAGACAATAGAACAACAAAAATGGAGTTCCTCCATGAAGCAAGTTGCACTTGCCTAAGCCTCTCTCTGGGTAGGTGGAGAGAGTAATGAGGAAGAAGGAGGAGTTTAATGAGAAAATGAATGAGGAGAGAAGGGGTTGTTGGGTTAAAAAAATGAGGGATGGTGGTAGGTAGGAGTTTGCATACTAATCCAAACCGAACCAAACCAAGCCGAACCCAACCGAACCCAATGCATGTCAAAGCCAAAATAGACCACAAGAACCATAAAAATGCTAACTAACCCATGCCAATGCAAAAAACTCAAGACTAGCCAGCCATGACAAGTCAAAATATGGGTCTGAGATACGTACACATATACCAAAATACATATAACAAAATCCGAGGGTGACAACTCTACCCACCTTAAAAGAATTACGTCCTCGAAATTTAATCAAGAGGCTAGAGATGTCGAACAAGATATACTAATCACAAGCAAGTTATAACTAGGCAATCAATCAAGCAATCATTCATACAAACAAGAAAGTTGAAGGCGTAAGGCATAAGAAAGACATTATACCTTACAAGTCAAACAGGTCGGGATATCGTGATCGAATATCGTCCTCATGCTCCCATGTTGAATCACCCAAAGAGTGATGACCCCAAGCAACACGGACTAACTTGATAGTCTTGTTCTTGAGTATTTTCTCTCTTCGATCCAATATGGATACGGGTCTCTCCTCAAACGAAAGGTTGGTACCAATAACCAATTCCGAATGATCATGGATATGACTCGGATCCGGGATATACCGTCACAATTGGGATACATTGAAGACATCATGCACCTCACGTAACGACGGTGAAAGAGCGAGACGATAGGACACATCACCGACTCGCTTTAGAATGTCGAACGGCCCTATATACCTAGGACTAAGGTTTCTCTGTACGTCGAAATAAATGACGCCACAGGTAGGTGAGATCATAAGAAATACATGGTCGTCGACAGAAAATTCAAGGGAACGTCGACGAGAATCGGCCCAATGACGCTGGCGATCTTGTGTAACTCGAAGATGATCTCTGACTTGACTGACCACCTCAATAGTCCGTGTGATCACCTCTGGACCAAGCATCTGCCTTTCGTCTATATCATCCCATGCTAACGGAGATCTGCACTTTCTGTCGTACAAGGCCTCAAAGGGTACCATCTGGATACTGGCCTGGAAACTATTGTTATAGGAGAACTCTACATGATGCAAGTGATCTTCCCACGAACCACCGAAGTCGAGTGTACATGACCGCAACATATCTTCGAGAGTCTGGATCGTGCGTTCTGACTGACCATCTGTCTACAGATGATAAGCTGAACTGAACTTGAGATGAGTCCCCAAACATTTCTGAAGACTCTGCCAAAAGTGAGATGTAAATCTTGAATCTCTGTCGGACACAATACTGACTGGTACTCCATGCAACCTGACTATCTGTCTGAGGTACAATTCTGCTAGCTGATCCGTCGACTGACCAACTATAAAAGGAAGAAAATAAGCTACCTTGGTGAGTATGTCGACTATAATCCAGATAACATCTCTTCCAGCTGGGGATCTAGGTAATCCAGTCACAAAATCTATGGTAATGTGCTTCCTTTTCCATTCTGGGATTGGTAAAGATTGAAGAAGTCCAACCGGTCTCTGATGTTCAACTTTAACTTGCTGGCAAACTAAACATCGATAGACAAACCGGGCTATCTTCCTCCTCATGCCATTCTACCAAAAATGCTGTCGGATATCACGATACATCTTCGTACCGTCCGGATGAATCGAATACTGAAAACTGTAAGCTGTTGCCATGATCCCCTGTCTGACATCACCACTAGGTACACAAAGACGCCTCCCATGCCAAAGTATACCATCCTTATGGATACATAACTCTGGTCTTCGTCCTGCTGCACATTCTTCCCTAAGCCGCTGAAGTTTAGAATCTGACGACTGAGCTAACTTGATCCTCTCAACTATACTGGACTGAACTTGCATATTGGCTATCAATGCAATATTGGTAGGAAGGACAACCTCTATACCCATTTTCTGAAGATCTGCTAACAACTCTGGTTGTGCTGTTAGAAAATAAACTCTGGCTCTCCTGCTCAATGCATCTGCAACAACGTTGGCCTTTCCAGGATGATACTGCAGGTTGATGTCATAGTCCACGAGTAGCTCTAGTCATCTTCTCTAACGCATATTAATATCCTTCTGAGTGAACACATACTTAGACGCATGTTAAGATCCTTCTGAGTGAACACATACTTAAGACCCTTGTGGTCGAAAAAAATCTCCATCCTATCTCCATACAAGTAGTGCCTCCAAAGCTTAAGTGCAAATACTACTGCTGCCAGTTCTAAGTCGTGGGTTGGGTAATTTCTCTCATGATCATGAAGATGACGTGATGCATAAGCTATTACCTTCCCATGCTGCATAAAAACATATCCTAAACCTCTGCCTGAAGCATCACAATATACTGAGAATCTCCCGGTCCCATCTGGAAGCGTGAGAATGGGCGCCATCATCAAGCCTCAGTTCAACTTCTTAAAAGAATCCTGATATTCTGCTGTCCAACCAAACTGCACATCCTTGCAGATCAACTGGGTCATAGGTGCTTAAATCTGTGCAAAGTCTAAAACAAACCGTCGGTAGTAGCCGGCCAAGCTAAGAAAACTGCAAACTTCTGTAACTATGCTGGATATCGGCCATGTCTCAATAGCTACGATCTTATAGGGATCCACTTCTACACTATCGCCGGTGATGATATAATCCAAGTATGAAATACGATCGAGCCAGAACTCGTATTTACAGAACTTCGCATATAATTGGTATTTCTGGAGAATCTGGTAGACAACTCTGAGATGCTGCTCATGCTCCACTTCACTCTTCCTGTAGACCATAATGTCGTCTATGAACACAATCACAAACTGATCCAAATAAGGCATAAAAATATGATTCATGAGGTCCATGAATACAGCCGGCGTATTGGTTGCTCCAAAGGGCATAACAAGGAACTCCTAATGCCCATACCTGGATCTAAATGTCGTCTTCGGGATGTCCTGGTATCTGACTCTGATCTGGTGGTATCCTGACCGCAAGTCAATCTTCAAAAATACGGATGTCCTTTTGAGTTGATCAAACAAGTCATCTATCCTCGGGAGAGGGGTATCTGTTCTTGATTATCACTGAGTTCAAGGTACGATAGTCAACACATAATCTGGACGTACCATCCTTTTTTTTCACAATAAGCATCGGGGGTCCCCAAGGTGATCCACTAGCACGGATGAATCCCTTGGTCCTGAGTTCTTCAATCATCTTATACAAGATCTCCAATTCTGATGGTGCCATCCGGTAGACTCTCTCTGACATTGGTGCTACTCCGGGGATCGAGTCTATGGTGAACTTGATCTCTCTCTCTCTGGTGGCATACCTGGAAGTTCATCGAAGAAAACATCGGGAAACTCTTCTACAACTCTGGGAATTCAAACTGTCGCTGCAACTGCCATCCGCAATACTAGAGGAGAAGGTTCTACTCCGCCTCAGAAAAATAAAAACTCTGGCTCACCAGGGATACTAAAAATAATCTTGCCGATATAGCAATCTATTCTAGCACACTGGTCCCTCAACTAATCCATCCCTAAGACCGCATCATAATCGGCTATCGGGAATTCTATCAACCTAGCGGAAAACTCTCTACCGCTAACTACGATCTGACACGAAAAAATACTCTATCTACCCCACAAGTCCGTTACCAGTAAGTATATTGAGCCTTACTGATAATGACTCGAGCTCTAGTCCTATCCGTGTCGCAAATCGTACAGACATAAATGAATGCGATGCACCAGAATCAAATAACGCTAATGCTGGGATGGAGTTAACGAGAATAGTACATGCCACTACCTCACCTGATGCTAACTCCTCCTCTACGGTCAGAGCCATCACTTGACCTTGCCCTCTGGGTGCTGGTCCCTTTTACAGGAAACCTCTTTGGCGATTCTGGATCTGAGCTTGGACTTGTGCATACTGTTGGGGATTCTGCTGCTGAAATGCTTGGGCCTGAGGCGGCAAGGGCCTTAGAAACGGGTACTGCTGCTGCTGCTGAACTGGTACTGGGGATGGCCCCCTAACCGAGGGACTAGAAAAGGTCGAAGAAGATGAACTCCCCCTATTCGGGCAGTTCCCAACCCTGTGGTTCGGTGCCCCATAAACCCTGTGCTCTGCGACACTCTGATACCACATGCCCTGGCTTCCCACAATGAGTGCAACTCATGGCGAAAGACTGCTTTTGCTGAGGATATACCGGGGTCAAATACGGAGCCAACATCACGGAAGCCGCCCGCCTCGAAGCTCCATTGGTCAAGGCCCTAGCTGCCTGGGCTGGTGCTGAAGACTGGTTCATCTGGCCGTGAGACCGCTTTCGTCCCCCAATTCTGTCCACAATTCTCTGGTAGGTATACTCGTGCCTCCTAGCTGCTCTCAATACTGCATCGAAAGTCTGCTGCTCAAACTGCTCTACTGCCAGTAAAATCTTTAGGTGGAGTCCCTGCTGGAACCGCTGAGCTCTGTCGAACTCGATCGCCACCAAGGTGGAAGCAAATCGCCTAAGCCTGGAAAACTCGATCGCATATCCATCGACTGTCCTGTCCATCTGCTTCAAATTAGCAAACCTCGTCTGTAGATCATACCGAGCTACAGCGTCAAAGTACTTGGTCCGACATCTCTCACGGAATACTGTCCAGGCAATAGGTGCCACTAATCCAATAGCCTGTGCCGCCCACCAGCTGCGGGCTAGATCAAATAACTGTAGGCGTACCATAGCCACCTTCTCATTTTCTGTTGTCCTGGCTGCTTCTAGAATAACCTCAGTGTCCTGTAGCCAAGCATCTACGGCAATAGCATCTTCGCTGCCATCGAAGAAGGAAGGATTCAAGCGCTTGAAGCTATTGGCAGCATTGTTTCCTCTGCTCATAGCATCTTGTACTGTCTGGTGCAATGCATCACCCCGACGATCCTGTGATGCAAGCAACTCGCTGATGAGTCCAACCAAGACTTCATCATCATGTCTTGCAGGATGGGCTGGCTGCACTGGGGGTTCTAGACCTCCGGGAAGCATGACTCGGGAAGCTGTTCCTGAGTGCTGAGCTTGATCTTCTTGTTGCGGGGGTACTCGTTGAGATCCTTTCGGCTGATTGGCAGGACCAGGAATAATGCCGCTGGAGAAGAAGACACAGACAACAATAAGGAAGGACCAGGATAGATCAAAGATACAAGCATGTGATCAGGTCAAGATTTCAGGAATTTAGAGGATACGAGCAGAGATCAAGGGCGAGTGCTGATTGAGACATCTATTCGGTAAACCCTCACATATCATGATTCATAAGACCTGCATGGGCCACCACTTAAACCGTGTCAAGTCCCAGAACCAGAATACTGGAGAGCGGGGGCAGACATAGCCAGCTATGTATATTGAAGTGCAACCTATCCCGCTATACGGTCACGGCTGTCTAGATACATGAGGGTTTAACTACAAGCCATCAGTCTCTTATGGTCATGAACAAGCCTATTGTCTCAATCTCAAGCAAGTGATAGCAGTTACAATATGTCATAGCACACAATATACAATAGTAAGGCGTCCCATATATTACATATTTGGATGATCATGAAGCTAGTCATACAAAAAGTGAACACTAGCAAGATTTTCAGTCATACATGATCAACTCCAGGATTTATTAATCATGCTACAGCCCATAGGCAGACAGTAAGTAAAGTGCAATCGAGCTAACACGTGCTCGTCGGCTAAACGCCTCAAAAGAATACTTTTATAATAGAGTGGAAGAGCAAAATAAAACCCACCCGTTGTCAGGGTTACACCTGGTGGTCACCATCTGGCTGGAAGGTAGGGAGATCCTCTGGAGCTGCTCCGGTATCTGGTCATGCAAAACCAGCTGGGTCAGATCCCAGAAAGAGCAAGTGCCACAAAGGAGGCTTCACTTAAGAATAAAACCATCATATGAGAACATAAAATAAGAAAGATAATAATAAGACATGAAATCTAAAATAGAGCAATAAATGCCAAGAGGATGAGAAATCATTCCGATCCGTTATTGATAAGGTAAGCATAAGCAATCATGTTCCGAAGTAGCCAGGTACTAGAACAAGACAAGGCTTGGACTGGTTAGACTCCATCCAATATTCACGGCCAATCAATAAGTACGGCTTGATACTTTAACTAACTAGGGTTATCACAGGCCTAATAACTAGCAAGATGTAATGAGATTGTTCCAACAGCCATAAGCCCTGCAGACCATCCAGGTTATCCAGACGACATTAGGGGTTGAGTTCATGTGGGTACATCATCCAAGAAACGCATGTACCCTTAAGTAGCTTGGAGGGTGCAACACATGACAGTGTGCGAGAAGTGTGCCCTACTCGACGGCAGGCTACAAATTCTATGATGGGCTGCCCAGATAACGAGATTGCCAGTAGCAGAGAAATCTCTTCATGACTACTGGATTATTCTATTTATTAGCCTTAGCCAGTTTTAGTAGGTACCCCTGACCGTGGTACCCAGGGGTCCCTGCCCTAGACATGATGTAAGACAATACTGGTTCATTTGTACAACCACAATCATCCACGGTGTCCAGGCCATTCATTCTTGTTATATCATACTAGCCATCGCAACAGCATTCAATAGTTCCCATTATGCTTACTTGTCATATCATGCCATGTCATGACACGTCCAATTACTTGTTATACCATGCTGTGTACCAATTCCTGATTATCAAGTTTATGACAAAAGGTACAAGAATATAAAAGGGCAAACGGGGTACACCAAGGGGCTCAAGATCTCTATGCTAGTGAAACTACGCTAGGCCAAAGGAACCGCGAGCGTAAAAAAAGCTCTATACGGGCAAGACCAAGGAAAGATAGCTCTACGCGAGATTACATTTTTTTGGGCTATAAACCAGTAGATCTTTATTAACTTGGCTCTGATACCAGATTACACAACAAAAATAAAAACTCACAAAGAAACTAGAAAAGAGCACTCAGAAGACTTATTAGAAAGTAGAAAAGAGCACTCAGAAGACTTATTACAAGAACACTCAAATTCGTTGCCCTTATATTACAAGGAGCCTTTCTATATATAGGCTCAGGGACGGTACAAACCGGTCTAGCCGGTTAAGGCTACCGGTGTCAACAGTCTTCCTTCAATAATTGAAGAAAGATTCCTCCTTATCGTCCAGCTGGTGTGCCATCACGTCTTCCTTAGCTGGTATGCCGTCACATCAGGGCTTTATTCATTTCGGATAGAAATGAATCTTCCACCTGGCTTATATTATTGTTATGGTGGGTCCCCCTCCCATATCATATTCCACCAAAGTTCCCACTCATCAAGGTCTGACGGTGGAGGTGGTTCTGGGCCCCAAACTGTATCAGCACTATTAATATTTTCCCACCATATCTCTAACTCTTCAGTTTCCTACGGACTCTTCTTCTTGTGACATAGAGGACAAAAGCTGATTTTGCCCACCAAGCTTCACAGCTGCAGGAGCTGAGACACAATAGTAGCCTTCGTAATAATTGCATCTTCAGTACAGTCGTCTCCTTTTGCCTGTAAACCTGCTGGACCAAGACACATATTGTTAAAAAAATCTTGGAGCAGGGTCATGTTTTCCTCTTCATTGACGGACTTCACAGTAACATAGTCCGCCAGAATAATATTGCTGCTGCTAGAAAGGTCCGCCCGTCCTTCAAAAAGCTTTTGGGCTTCGACAAAAAATTCTCTGGCAGCGCCATAGCGTTCCTTCCCTTCGTTGAAGTTGCCTTTCTTGAAAGGAGAGAACTGAAGTCCCGAATCTCCAGCAAGACGGTGGAGTTCCCAAATCTGATATGAGGGGAAGCACTTGATGTATCGCTTCTTCTCCCAAATACTCCAGATTCTGAACCTGAACATGGTTTGAAATCTGGAAGCACTAGCTTTTACACCTTCCCAGTAAATTTCTGGGATTAATTGCTTATAGATGTTATCATCTGAGGAACAGATGAACATCTCATGAACAAAACCCTTTTTTATTTGTACGGGTAGGTTAACAATCTCTTGGAAGCAAGATACCAGGTGAATGTTCCCGTAACTTGAGTATACTACCTCTAACCCTTCAAAGTATTTAGTGATGTTGGAGTCATCTAAGCGTCTGAAGTAGGTTAGAAGTTCGGCCTCATCAATCAGCCCTTGCTTGTATCTTGTAGTCATTCCCTGTGCCATGCCTTCAACGTCCATGCTCTGAGTTCGTTCATCATCAATGGACAGGAAGGAGCAGAGCTTCAGTAAGTCTGGTATTCTAAGATTGACCAGATCATGGCTGTTGATCTGCTCAAGAATTTTGTAAAGTTCATTGTGTTCGAAAGAAGGTCCACTGAAGAGATCCTTATCCATAGCATCAAGGGCAGGTGACCTTGATGTAGTGCTATAGGCCATCATCACAAGTGCCTACTGCCTGACCTTGTGTGATTTAGAGTTTAGCTGCTCGGACTTGGCTCGAACAGCAAGAAATTATTTTTCAATCTGAGACAACCAGAAGTTGGCTCCTTTAGTGTCGTTTGACTGAATGGCCTGGTAGCATCCATTAAACTTATCCCAAGAATCCTTATCATTTTTTTTAATTCTTGGTTGTACCAGTTCTTTACAACGGTACTTACAAAAGACATGTTCTGGAAAGGAACGAGCCTCTTCGGTCCTCCTTTCAGAAACTGGGCCTGTGTGCCCTATGATGCATGTGCGGCTTGTAGGGCCTGTGCGGCCATGGATTGGGCCTGTGTGCCCTGGGTTGCCGGGGTGGCCATCTAGCTATTCGCCTGGCCAGCAACTGCCGGAGCCGGGCTGTTCGCCTTAGGCATTCCGGAAGAAGATGATGATGCCTGGTTGTTGTACCAAATTTGGTCTTTTTTTTGCCAGTAACAGGAGTAAAGGCATCATGCCGCTTCATTTCTTCATGAATTGCTTTCATTTTTTTGTACTCGTCTGGATCCATAGCATCACGGCATAGTAAGAGTATGAGCAAGAAAGTTATTATATCCGGGGATATAATTGACTTCATAATTAAAAATTTCTAAATAAATGGCAATTCTAATCCTTCAAAGATTTTCATCTGGATTATTAATAGTTTTCTTTTTCAGAAATTGAGCAACAGATTTATTATCAGTCTCAATAATGAAATTTCTGTAAAGAAGATATATACGCAAGCTTTTTATGGCTAATTTAACAGCAAGTAATTCTTTATCATAAGTCGCATACTGAATCTGGGTTTTAGTAAATTTTCCAGAGGTGTATGCAACAATTTCTTTATTTTTTGTAATTAATACTCCTGCCCAAAAATAATCAGAAGCATCAGTTTGCAAAACAACTTTGTCTTCATCAAGAGGAAAATAAAGTATTTTTTGATCTTTAACCAGATCTTTGATTTTAGCAATCTCTACTTTCTCTTTGGGTGAAAGAGAAATAGAGATTCTACTGGTGTCCCACTTCCTGGGTTGTTCACCAGTCATGGTTTTATACTTAGCTTGTTCAGCTTCTAGCTTATCTTGTAGTTTCTCAACTCTAGCAAAAAGATGAGGAATAAAATTTCTACCATAGTTAAGCAATCCAAGAAAGCTCTGAAGTTCCTTCAAAGTTTTGAAGTCTTCAGGAAAATCTTTTATTTTAGCATAAATATGTTGTTGTAACTCAATCTGACCATTTTTTATTACTTTGCCTAAGAAATCAATTTCTGTCCTAAACAGCTCAATCTTCTTAGGACTAAGTATAATACCATTATCAAGCAATAGCCTTGATACTTGTAATAAATGATCTTTGTGTTCATCAGCAGTTTTAGAGAATACAATAATATCGTCAATATAGACCACAACAAAATTGAGATGTCCGAATATTGAATTCATCCATTTCTGGAATATTTGTGGAGCGTTTTTTTAATCCAAATGGCATAACTAACCATTCGTAATATCCCTGAGGACAACTGAATGCAGTTAGCTCAATGGATGCTTTATCCGCAAGCTTGAGTTGCCAAAAACCTGATTTGGCATCAAACTTACTATAAAACTTAGCTCCCTGTATCTGCCTAATTATATTTTCAGCAGAGGGAATAAAATAACCATCAAATTTTGTGTAGCTATTAAGCTTTCGATAATTAATAACCATTCTAGCTTTTCCTCTTTTGATCTCAGCATGATTCCTAACTAGAAATGCTGGAGATGAATGAGTACTATGACTTTTTTGTATCAACTTTAATCGAAGTAGTTCATCAATTTGTTTAGCAAATTTCTCCTTGTCTGTAGGAGAAACCATAATGCTATTTACACGAACTTTAGATTCTTTATGTATATCTAAAAGCTCAATTTTACAATATTGTGGAGCTTTATCAAACCATTTTAATGGATTTGTCAGAATACAATGGTTCTAACATTCCATGAAATATTTTTTGAAAATTATTATCTGTCGGAATATTATAAGTGCAGATTTTGTCATCAATCTCACCACGCTGTGCTGCGGGTGGAAATTTGTTAGCAAGGGAGACATTAAACGGCACGCGAGGAATAGAGCGTCCATCAATATCAAAATTATGATGATTAAAGGGAAGATAATTGTGAAGATTATCCATACCTAATAAACAATCATTATCAAAGTCCTTTGGGAGTAATCGAAAAGTATACTGATGAGCGGGTGTTATAGTAATATGATCTTCTTCAGGTTCTATGCCGGGCTCGGAATCCAAGTCATCCAAGTCATAAATCCTGATATTCTAGGCAAAAGTAACCCTGCGCTTTTGTCTATTATCTTCAAGATGAGCTTCAGTTGTATTTTAATAGAAATGAATATGCTCATGAAGAAGCCTTTTAGTTTGTTCTAGGTGTCGCATTACAATAGTTCTGTAATTCGACTTAGTAGCTTCAGTTTTAATAATATCCTTAAACTTTTTGGTTAAACACAACATTTTATATGCCTCACAAATTTGGAGAGGAGCATAGCTGGTCGCACGTTTTATGCTTAAGGTATTTCTTTTAAGTTGAGTAGATGTACTCATTTAAGATAAATCAGAATTGTTCTCCCTGATTGGGGGTAAAGATGTACTAATGACTAGATTATCCCTTCTGGGTCTTTCGTCCATCAAGAGTCTAGTCTTTTCCTCCATAGGGGTTTCACTGATACTTGTTCTATGGGCAGAGATATCAGGAGAAATATATATTCTTCCTGTATCAGATGTCCCATAGAATTAGATTGTGAAATTCTTACTGAATTAGAGGAAGATGCCTCATCATCATGTGACTGGGGTCTTCTTCCGCTTAAGATAGTAGAGATGGTATTACCAGAGGCAATAAAGTACTCAATCGGTACTTCAAGTTTTGGTTTTAAGGATTTGACAAAAACTTACATTTCATTGTCAAGCCTTAAATGTTCTAATTTTACTAATCGGAGTTGTATAGTCTTTCCTATACCAACCTCAAAGAGTTTAACTAAATGTTTGGGAGTAATGGATTTAAACGTTGGAGTATCGTTTAAAGCTATACAGTGTTCCCACTGTATTCCTAAAACTTTGGATCCTGGCATTAGTTCTATGCCTTGAAGGTTTATGGTTAAAGTACATATTTTTTCTATATTTTCATCATCAAGACTTATCGAGAAGTCGGGAAGAATGTTTATTCCAAATAACCTGTTTACTAAGTTTAATTTAGCTCCTCCAATGATACTATTCAGAGGGCTGTTAATGATACGTTCGTCCATACAGACCACTAGTATGGGAGTATCAATTCCTGTTCGGAATAGACCAGTTATTTTTAACTGAATCAACCCAATATGTAGATATCTCATTTTTGGGTATTTCTTTTTTAATTTTTTGATCTTTTTTTATCTAGAAGACAGATAGAAGAAAAGTCTTCTCCTCCGCGAAGCTCGATGATTCCTTGCATTCTTTCGAATACATAGGTATGTTTGTTTAGGAATCGGGACTGGAAGAATATAGGCTTATATACTTTCTTTTTATCTGAGTGTGGAATAGCTTCCTTCAGCTTTTCCAAATCTTCGTCAGTAACTTCGAATTGTTCACCCTCGCTTTGCTGGAGGCTAGAATTCGAAGTTTCTTCTGACGTTAGTCTATTCATATATATTCAAAATTCATAGTAATGCTCCTCAGGGTCTCTCCTGCTGGAGCCAATACTGGAACTAGAACCTAGTTGAGGTACTGCTTTGGACGAAAGGGGTTCTTCCACCATAGGTAGATCCTCATATTTATGTATTACAAGCAACCCAATAAGGTCAGCACGGTGAATTATATAATCACCCTCATAGACTGTTTTTTTAACGGTAATACATACATTATGTCTTGACACTGGTTCAATAAACCCTTGTGTCAATAGTATGCCTTTATTTGTATTTAACGGAACACTATGAATTATTCCGTAGTATCCAAGAGGTATAAAAAAATTTAATCCGAGAAATATCTCGGCACTCCTATATCGTTTGATACAAACATCCTCTTTAGCGTATCAAGTATATCCTGCAGAAATCCCTTCTTTAATAGGGAGGATAGCTTTATCAACTAAAAGAGTGATGTGTATCTGATTATAGGTTTTATTTATTGTATTCATATTTATCTTAAGATGTTCTATAGCCTTACTGAGATCCTCAACTTCAGAAGAGTTATCTTCTTCAGAGGATTATGTCATAGACTCAATTTCATAGATGGAAGAAGCAGAAGTATTACTACTAATTTAATCTAGAGTTCCTATATGAATACCATAATCTTCGAGGTCTGTGATGACCACGCTTTGTATGTTTTTAGGACATTCATTAGCATAATGTCCCTCCTTGTTGCATTTTAAACACTTGCAACCTTTCTTAAATTTCTTTTTCTTAATAAATTTCCTTTTTCGGAAATTCTTTTCTGTTTTGAACTTTTTCTTGAAGTTAGGTTTCCACTTCTTTCGAGTAATTTTCCATTTTTTCTTGCTAAAGATTTTACCCTTTTTTCTTTGTCTTTTTCCATTTCGGTTTTTGTCATACAGGCGGACATCCGAATTGGAAGTTGATATCTTCATCGTACTTGTTACAACATCTGTAACCTAGTACTGAATTTTTGATAAACTTATTCATTTGTGATGAGGCTTTAGCCTGCTCACAAGTTTCTTCCATGGTTCTCATACAAGCTTTCTTTAATAAGCAGTTGTATGAACATCATTCATACCACCACGGAGTTCGTCGTATTTTGCTTTAATAATATTATTCCATGGGTAAGGAATTTTAGTAAAAAAAAATCCCTCCATCCAGAATTCTTTTTTCCTAATATTATTTAAGTAGAAAATTAGTCCAATATATTTAGTCACGAATTCTTCAAGCATACATATATCACACAAAATCATTTTGTGTAACATCTTGTTATAATTTTTTGATACTTGAGAGCTTTCTCATGTAAAGTCGGCCAGAAGCTGCCGAATCAGCTCATCAAGGGCTGCGAATTTATCAGGAGTAGCCATAATAGCTTCAATCGTTTGGGGATTTAGAATTTCAAAGTTTCGCAACAATGCAATGCTATCACCTTGCCAATGACTAGTGGCATAGTGAATAAATCCCTCGGTACTGATATCAGCAGGAAGGAAATATGCCATGCCCTACATTTTCTGTGACCAATTAGAGAGATATTCTCCAATTTGTTTGTGTGGTATATTTTCAAGGTTCAAAATCAAACCATCATTCAAATATCTTTTATCATGATGGTATGCATGCTGAGAAGAGTAGATTTTATTCCAATCTTTCCGTCTTTCTTCCCGAAATTTTGGTGTGTATGGAGAAGTTCCTCCAAGTACAAAATTCGGATCTCGCATAATTACTTCGGGATTGGGTGGTATAGTCCCAACGTTAGTGTGTGGTTCAGCTTCTATAACCATAGTGTTGCTATCCTGTCCTTCTTCTATGGTACGAATGTAGAGAGGTTCTACTTCATTATCCGAAGAATCTGATTCAGAACTCTCCGCATATTTCCATCTGAAGAAGTCAATTGCTTTCGCATGATCTTCATAATAAGTATATACATCTTTGTTATCTATTTCTTCAGTTATACATGATCAACCCTAGGTTTTGTTAATCATGCTACAGCCCGTAGGCAGACAGTAAGTAAAGTACAATCGAGCTAACACATGCTCGTCGGCTAAAGGCCTCAAAAGAATACTTTTACAATAGAGTGGGAGAGCAAAATAAAACCTACTCGTTGCCAGGTTACGCCTGGTGGTCACCATCTGGCTGGAAAGTAGGAAGATCCTCTGGAGCTGCTCCGGTATCTGGTCATGCAAAACCAGCTGGGTCAGATCCTAGAAAGAGCAAGTGCCACAAAGGAGGCTTCACTTAAGAACTAAAACCAACATATGAGAACATAAAATAAGAAAGATAATAATAAGACATGAAATCTAAAATAGAGCAATAAATGCCAAGAGGTTGAGAAATTATTCTGATCCGTTATTGATGAGGTAAGCATAAGCAATCATGTTCCGAAGTAGCCAGGTACTGGAACAAGACAAGGCTTGGACTGGTTAGACTCCAACTAATGAGGGTTATCACAGGCCTAGTTACTAGCAAGATGCAATGAGATTGTTCCAATAGCCACAAGCCCTACAGACCATCCTGGTTATCCAGACGATATTAGGGGTTGAGTTCATGTGGGTACATCGTCCAAGAAACGCATGTACCCATAAGTAGCTTGGAGGGTGCAACACATGACAGTGTGCGGGAAGTGTGCACTACTCGACGGCAGGCTACAAATCCCATGATAGGGCGCCCAGATAACGGGATTGCCTGTAGTTGAGAAATCTCTTCATGCCTACTGGATTATTCTAGTTATTAACCTTAGTCAGTTTTAGTAGGTACCCCTGACCGTGATACTCAGGGGTCCCTGCCCTAGACATGATGCAAGACAATACTGGTTCATTTGTACAACCACAATCATCTACGGTGTCCAGGCCATTCATTCTTGTTATGTTATACTAGCCATCGCAACAGCATTCAATAGTTCCCATTGTAACGCCCCAGTCCGAAAATACTTAGGACTAGGTACGTATCCATGCCAGCTGTATACATACGAAGTATACTCCAATATATGGAAACTTCGTATGAACACATAAGCTGTAAAATGCAGTAAACCAAGAGTAATCTAATCCCATCCACAAATGAAGAATAAAAGATATCAAATAATCAACTGTAATAAGTCTTTGCACAATACGTTGGGTGGAGACAAAGTCCACTACCAACTATCTCAAATAAAAGGTACAAGAAAAAATAGATGATATAACAAGACTAGCCAAGTGCAATCATCTTCGAAGGGATGGAGAAGATCACGGCCTCGACTAGAATACCTGCAATATCACAGAAGCACACACACCTGGAGAGATAACCAGGTCCTCAGAGGGACGTAACAAGATACAGGAAGAACATGCCATATGAACTGAATATAAATGCACCATAAAATAAAGATAAAGTAAAAGCGTCCAAACCATAAAATGGCTCAATATCCCATCAACGAAATAGTAGGCTACCCCTACAACCAAACAAGGACAAGGGGTAACTTACTATTCCGCGATGTGGCATTTTTCCATGCCATGACTGGACCATAAAATTTGCTAAGGTCTCCTAACCTTTCTAGTAGGCAATTTAGAAGACATATCGATGTATGGGCAGGTGAAGGCTGACTCCCCCAGGACCAGGTAATAACTCACAACACGTACACGTCAGTACCAATACTATCAGCCAGCATAACTCGAGGCTAGCGGCCCACGCGACCCATCAGTCCACATAGCTCGAGGCTAGTGACCCTCGCGACTCGACTACCGTAGTACGCAGTTACTACAGCCTTTGGATTTGGGGTAGCCCATACATTTTACTGTCTTCTCCCTCCCAAGGTCCCTAATAGAAGGTAGTTCACTAAGACTAGGTCCATATGCATACAAAAGACAAGAAGGAAAAATAACCGAAACAAAATAAAGTGAACAAATAGCAGTACTAGATCCAACTAAGAATAAAGAATAAAATATGCAGTAAATAAATAAATAAAGGTGCATCTAATTATGAACAGTAAATAAGGCAAGGTATCTTGCCTGTGGGTGGTACGAGAAGCAGCAAAATCCAACAATCAGAATCGTCAACACGAAAGTCAAAATCCATAAGAAGCTCCGGATGCTGAAACAAACATCACGAACGAGTTTGGAATAAAAGATATGCCTAGGAAATGCTTGTCCAAAAGTCAAATTCTGGAACAGGGACAAAATCGTAATTTTGGGTCAAAACGATGTCCGCCGTTGGACCCATTTTGCACCGAAATGTGCGCCAGAACCTACGGTCTGTCCAATTTTGGATTCCGGTGGGCTGTGCTCAAAATCGCCCGTTGAGTGGGATTATGGGCCCGCCAAAATAGCGTCCCGATCAACGGTCTCAGAATCGGACCAAACTTGGCTCACAGGACCAGAAAAATATTTCGAGTCCAATGGCGCAAGTTTTGTCGCGATTTGATGAGTGTGCACAAAATAATTGGAAAATTCCAAAAAGTCGATATGCAAAAAATTGACGGATACGGACCAATTTCGTTGCACACACAACCAATTTGAATCCCGTCAATTCTCACAGGTTCACAAATTCGATACGGACCTTTCGGTACTCTCGGTTTGCGACGGGGTCGCCCGATTTGTCGGGACGTACCTCGTACGGGATTTTTAAGGTTTATAAAAACTATTTTTTTCAAGATTTTTAATTTAATTAAAACTGAAATTTTTTGCAGAATAAATAAATCTTTTTGAAGGTGATGAAATACGCGCCAGAACCTACGGTCTCTAAAGTCGTCAAACTACATGTCTACGAATTTGTTTTGATGAAACGAACCCAACGGTATGTCCAATTTTGGATTCCGGTGGACTGTGCTCAAAATCGCCCGTTGAGTGGGATTATGGGCCCGCCAAAATAGCGTCCCGATCAACGGTCTCAGAATCGGACCAAACTTGGCTCACAGGACCAGAAAAATATTTCGAGTCCAATGGCGCAAGTTTTGTCGCGATTTGATGAGTGTGCACAAAATAATTGGAAAATTCCGAAAAGTCGATATGCAAAAAATTGACGGATACGGACCAATTTCGTTGCGCACACACAACCAATTTAAATCCCGTCAATTCTCACACGTTCACAAATTCGATACGGACCTTTCGGTACTCTCGGTTTGCGACGGGGTCGCCCGGTTTGTCGGGACGTACCTCGTACGGGATTTTTAAGGTTTATAAAAACTATTTTTTTCAAGATTTTTAATTTAATTAAAACTGAAATTTTTTGCAGAATAAATAAATCTTTTTGAAGGTGATGAAAGAGGGTCATGTGGGCTATCTACACGAATTTACGGATCTACAATCGGATTAGAATTGAAGGAAAAATCGATTGGGAAAGTGGGATACCTTAAAGTGGGAATCTGTTGTTGTTGTCAATGGTTCCTTTGTCTTCTTCGCGAGCACGGCTTCGCCATGGTGCGTCCGAGCTCCGCCGTGGAGTGGGGAGGAGAAAGGAGGAGAGAAAAGAGGTGGAAGAAGTTTGGAGATTAGGGTTTGGCGGCTATTAGTTGTTGTTGTTGTTGTTGTTTCTATATATTTTGCAATATATATGCTTAAGGGATAAGTCGGCTATTTGTAGTTGCTGCTTACCATTTAATGGAAGGCCGGGTCCCCCTTGCCCCTAGCAGCATTTGCTGCGGCTAACTCTTGGGTGGTCGGCCAGGTGGTGGGGCCGACCACTCAATACAATTTTTTTTTTCTCTTTCTTTATTTCTAAGTACATAAAATATGTCTACCTGGCCACATTTGGTCACACTATCTGCTTACATGGGCAAAAAAATTGGTTCGGGCCCAATTCGGATTGAATTGGACAACCCGGGTCATCTAAAAATCCATATATAAAATAATATCTAAATAAAACATTGTAAATGTGTTATTTCACAACTCGGTCTGGTTTTTCCTAGTTTGGACATCACCGTGGCTAGGCTTCCCCCGGCATGGTTTGTACACTAGTCCAGGCACACTGTTACATTTTTCGTGCCAAAATTCATGGTCGCTTTGTGTTCCAAAATTCAAAAATGGCTAAGGTCATTTCTAATGCAATAAATAATAAAAATCATAAATTGCATAAATTAAATTTGAAGTCTATTAAAAATAATAAAAATTAATTTAAAAAAATAGGGGTTTTACACCCATCATGCTTACTTGTTATATCATGTCATGTCATGACACGTCCAATTACTTGTTATACCATGCCGTGTACCAATTCATGATTATCAAGTTCATGACAAAAGGTGCAAGAATATAAAAGGGCAAACGGGGTACGCCAAGGGGCTCAAGATCTCTACGCTAGCGAAACTACGCTAGGCCAAAGGAACCCCGAGCGTAAAAAAAGCTCTATGCGGGCAAGACCAAGGAAAGATAGCTCTACGCGAGCAAGGCTGTACGCGAGCAAAGCTCTACGCGAGTGAGAGAGTCTACGCGAGCGAGACTCTACGCGAGCGAAAGAGTCTACGCGAACGAGAGTTTACGCGGGCGAGGGTACATGCGAGAAAGACTCAACGCGAACGAGACTCTACACGAGCGAGGCTGCACGCGAGCTAGACTCTACGCGAGCGAGACCCCATGCAAGCGAGAGTAGCCCCTGCGTAGAGTTCGAATGAACTCGGCGTAGAACAGATTATGCGGGCACGTGAGAACATGTGCATAAAGGGGAAACACTACGCTGGCACGTAAGAATGTGTACGTAAAGGGGAAACACTACGCTGGCACGTAAGAACATGTGCGTAAAAGGGGAAACACTATGTTGGCACGTAAAACGTGTGCGTAAAAGGCTCGTCTTCTTCCCAAGGCCAAGACAAGCAGCCATGGGACTCAAGAACTCAAGAAACCCCATCTCGGTCAAGACTTGATGAAATCCAACTTGATGAAATCCAACCACTCAAAAACTAAACTTGCGTAAAATCGAGATTCCTACTACGTGGAACTCTCAAACTCCGGGAACAACCAAGTTTAGTAGATCAAAACCCAAGAAATCCAAAATGCAATAAACTTAGACCTACAAGAAATAAATCATGAAAATTGAAAATGCTAAGTACTAAACTATCTTAGAATCTCGTGAGGAAGACAATGGAACAACAAAAATAGTGTTCCTCCATGAAGGTGTTGCACTTGCCTAAGCGTCTCTCTTTGTAGTTGGAGAGAGTAATGAGGAAGAATGAGGAGTTTAATGAGAAAGTGAATGAGGAGAGAGAAGGGGTTGTTGGGTTAAATAAATGAGGGATGGTGGTAGGTAGGGGTTTGCATACTAACCCAAATCGAACCAAGCCATGTCGAACCAAACCGAACCTGATGCATGCCAAAGCCAAAATAGACCACATGAACAATGAAATGCTAATTAACCCATGCCAATGCAAAAAACCAAGACTAGCCAGCCAGGACAAGTCGAAATACGGGTCCGAGATACGTACACGTATACCAAAATACGTATAACAAAACCCGAGGGTGACATATGGTCTCCATTACTGGTTTGTAGGTGATGTAATTATACTTGCGCATTGGCTTTAGTACCTTCATCCATATCGAATAAGTATAATTATGGATCACCAGTACAAACTTTTTTAGGGATAATTGTAGAAAGTTATCAAGTATGTGTTCACTTCTCCATCTGAAGGAACTCATTACAAGGTAATGGACTTAGTATTAAGTAATGGTATGCATTTAGATACAAATAATGGTATCCTCCTCATCGGAGTCACTGCTATTATTTGTATGAGCAGAGCAAGACCAACATATTAATTTTATTTGTCATAAAGTTATGTTGACATGATAGTAAAATTAATAAGAAAAATCTACTTGAACAAAGTTGAATTTGTATACGTCCACACTATCGTGGCATGCTAAATTCATGGTGTTCAAGGTGATGGTGAATTTGTTATTATTATTTTGAGGGAATCAATATTTAATTAATTCAAAAAGTTTTGTTTGCCCAACATAATTTTATTTATATGATTCGCGGGATTTCAAAAATGGGTTCTTTCAGTCCACTTATGGTGATTCTTAAATAAAACAAACTTACTGGACCTAATTATATTGACTGGAAACATAATTTGGACATTGTTCTGACTGTTGAGGAGTACAAATATGTACTTGTTGAGGAATGCCCACCTAAGCCTGATGCTAACTCTGATGAAGCAGTCAAAGAGGCTTATAAGAAGTGGAAAAAGGCAGATAAGATGGCACGGTGTTACATTCTGGCATCCAATAGCTTTTACACCCTATACTCAAAGCATTGCTCTGGTCATCTCATCTGTCTGTGTAACACCGCGCCATCTCATCTGCCTTTTTACACCCTATACTTAAAGCATTGCTCTGGTCATCTCATCCAATGGCTTTTTCTAATGAGATGGCGCGGTGTAACATTCTAGCATCCAATGGCTTATAAGAAGTGGAAAAAGGTAGATGAGATGGCCCGGCTATCACAGGAAAAACTCTAAAAAGGTTAAGCCGGCCAACATGGAAAACTAGCACAAGAAATATAAGATCTCGCTACACTCTACGTGCGGTGAGGGTGACGCAAGAACAAGAATAGTGACATGAGGGTATTGATCACATAACCTCTAATAACTCTCCATCCCCGAGTAGTATAATGGATCCGGACATGACACGTCATGACACGGGATTCAAAAGTAGGGGGCCATCCCACTCCCAAATCGGTGTCTATACAAGTACAGGAAACAAGATCGACAATGTACCAATATACCAAGAAAGTCCAAGAATAACATCTCATGACAGGATACGACGTATACTAGTTCATGAACCATCGTGTTGGGAATCAAGTAAGACACTACAACTGAATCGGATATAGCAGATATCAAGACAATAAAAACTGTCAGAGAATATACTCGCATGTGTTCCTGAGCTGATAGTCAGAACAGATGCTCAGTGTGATGTTACAGACCTAAAGATGAGATATCATGAGTTAATTAGGGTTTGACAGTGAATGTCATGATATTTTAGTTATGCTGTGCAATTTAGGTCAATCTCAGTCAAACTAAGTCACACTAGGTCACACTAGGTCAAACTGAGTCAAACTAGGTCAAACTAGGTCAAACTAGGTCAAAAGTTGACTTACAGTTGACTTTTGGTCAATTGGTCAACTCTGGTCAACTCCTAGTCCAATCTAGGTCAAACTATGATGACGGTTGACTCACAGTTGATTTTTGGTCAATTGGTCAACTCGGGTCAAGTTCTAGTCAAATTAGGCCAAATGTTGACTATCGGTTGACTTTGAGTGAAAATAGTCAAACTCGGTCAACCGAGGTCAACATTAGACTAAGTATCATATTCCCAACATTTACCTACCAAGATATTTCATATCTTGATTAAATTGGTATCCCGATACCAATATCTTAGTTTAGGGTAAATACCTTAACTAAGGTAAACCTTTACCTTAGATAGGTAAACCCACAATCAAGTCTCTATCTAACTTTCTAGGCACTCTTCTACCTCAACATGGTATCATAATATCTTACCATTGCATCTCGATACCATACCTTGGTATCTTGATACCTTACCTTGGTATCTTGAAGGTATCTTAATACCTTATCTTAAAATAGGGTAAATCCCATTTATCCTAAGATACCAAATTGGTATCCTAAGTACCACTCAACTCTAACTCTAATAAGCTAGATATCAATCTCTAACAGAGACTAACCTATCAATATCTAACTTAACTAGTCATCTCACTATCTACAAACCATATCCTAACATATAGGATACTAACTTTACTCTCACATATACATATCCTAACATCCTACTTGTTCCCTCATTCAACCCCTCTTTGAACCTTATTTAAAGATACACACACACACACACACACACACACATATATAACCCCATATATATTAGGTATATATAGGGGTATATATAGGGGCTAAATGGGGGTCATGTAGGGGTGAAAATAGGGCTGCAAATGGGCTGCCAACACCAGCTGCTGCTGTTGTTGTGGGTCTCCAATCCAGCAGCTTGCTGCTGCTGTGGCTGCTGGTTTGTGGCAGCCACTCCCCCCTTCATCTCACCTCCTCTCCTCTCTTCTAATCTCCCTTCAACTCTACTTCACTCTCCCTTCTATCCCTCTATCTCTCTCACTCTCTTCACATAAAACAACACCAATACACACACACACACACGCACGCACGCACGCACGCACGCCTGCCCGCACGCACGCACGCCCGCCCGCACGCACGCCCGCCCGCACGCATGTACACATACACACACACACACACTAATGAACACAACTCAAAACTAACAAAAACACATTCATGAAACACAACTCCCCCTCTCTAAACATAGCACACATATCAAAACACATGTAAACATATACCTATATATTCAAAACAGTCCACTTAGAAAAATAACACAAAATTGACATGTAGAGGCCAAAATTAGACTTGTAGGCTCAACCACTTGGATTCAACCATGGGCATACAAATGGAACTTGCTCTAACCATCATAACTAACATTAATCCACTCTCTAATATGTCTAAAACTGAAATTAAAATACATTAAAGCCTATTAGACATTAAATCAAACACATGGAGTGCCTCCTCTTGGAAACTCTCCATGGGGACACCAAAACTACCCCAACTTCCCAGAGAGGACTCATGAGAGCCTCTAAATCCATACTAATGGTGGTTTATGCATGGGGGTAGTCCTAATCAATGTAAAACTAATTAAAATGGAAAGGAAATCAATTTAGAGAGATGGTTATACCTATTGGAAGTTGGATCCCAATGATACTCTCAATCGGACACGTCTCCGACACAGAAACTCCTCCAAATTGGTCACCCTTCCTTGCTCCTAAGCCTTGCTGGCACCTTCTCCATGGTAGATTAGGTAGAAAGGAGGGAGATTGGATTGATTTGGGAGATCAAAACCTAGAGGAAAGCTCTCAAGTTTTTGGGAAGAACTAAATCAGGAAAGAAGAGGCAACTTACTAAATGGAATAGAGAAAGAGATTGACCTAATGTGGCCGGCCCCTATAGCCCTCTCTAGCTCCATTTGAAAAGTCCATATTGCCCCTACTTGGTCTTCTTTGGGTCAACTTAAGTCATGTGAGAGTTTGGAGTCAAGAGGGTCAAGTTCTAATCTCCTAATGGACCATTTAAGTCATGTGGGATTAGCCTAATTATACTAGGCTAATTAGTGGGATTTGTTAGGGTTATATACTAAAAGCATCACCTTTTGTAGTAATCTTATTTCCTTAAATTATGAATAAGAATCATATGGGCAAATGTTTGCATATTGTATTTATTGCAAGTGTTAATGCAAATGTATGATATTCTATATTGTAGATAATATAGTGTGTGGTGTCACACAGAAGATCATATTATCAGTTTCCTATGGAGTATATAAATAGTTCACAACCTAGATGGACTTGGACAATCTATTGGAAAGGTTGTAGTGTAATCTGGTATTAGTCTATCTTGACTACAGGTTTACACTAGTACACTTTGTGTGTATTGAACAGGACCACTTGAGGTTGTTCTCTTTGTACTGACTACATAAGAGAACAAACACCTCTGTTATTATGGATGCTTGTACTCTTAATCGTATATAATAACGGACATGTATATGCAATGTGCATTACTTTGACTCATAAAAGAGTAAGATTCATTATGGATCAACAACCTCTATGAATTGGGTAATAGCGTTGTATGTATGATAGGCTGTTGATTATAAATGGAATCCATGTCCCGATACATCGGGTTGATGATGTCCTCTTAAGGAGCTCATAAGGATTGTCATGTAAATCCTGCAGGTGGATTATATCCGACATGACAAATAAAGTTGAGCGGTACTACTTAAGGATAAAAGATGTCGAATCAATATAGTTGTCAGTAACTTAATTTGATCGACGGACATAAGATATCTTAACATGGGGAGCCAAACGAGCATATAATAAAAGGAGCCCACAAATATAATTTGGGATTAGGGAGGTAGTGGAACAATAGCTCATTAGTGGACCGAGCTATTGTTAATGGGCCTGGATTGTGTGTTCGGGCTGAACACGGGATATCCAGATCTGTTAGAAGGCCTAACCCTAATTTCTTCTCATGGTCCCTGCCGTAGCCTATATATATCCTCTATTCTCTGGCCGCCAAATTAATGATTAAAAATCTGAAATTTTCTCTAAATTCGTGATTCACGTAAGGAGAGAAAGAGGTGCTGCCAAGGAAAAGAAAAGGTTGGAAGAACGTCGCCCACATGACGTCCAACTCGAGGAAGGAATACGTGCAGAAGATCTTGGGGTCGTCCGCTCGAGATTGCCAGGAATTACTTGTCTCCTTTCCGCTGCAGGTATAATTCGTGAACCCTAGTTTCCACCTATGAAGGGTTAGAACACGCATTTGATCTGTTTAACTTTCTATCGATCAATACGCACACCAAAGGAAGGGTCCTGGGAATCCCCAGTTCCATCAATTGGTATCAGAGCCACTTTGGATCTACGTATTGATTGATATGTCCATGTTGTCCAATAAAACTTGTACTATGTAATAGTCGGTAGATGTAGATCTGTTCTAACTCGGTTTTACAGGCATCTTAGATCCAACTATTATGGTCCAATGTATGTTTTTGATTGTGTTATTTAAACCACGGACATGTCGTGGATGTTGTTGTTGCTGTGGATGTAATTAAAATCATGAGGGTTGATCGTGCTTATTAATTTAATTTTTCAATCTAGATTATGTGTGAACTCCTTCGGGAGGCATAGGATTGATGTAATTTTAATTATTTTTGATCAATCGTGATGGCGGTGGTGGCTGTTTCTGACGCCGGACAAGATGCTGGTTTTGAGCAATCCAGAGGCCGACAGATGATTTTTGATGAAGGAATCGACAGCAATCCAGAGGCGCTGCCCCGAACCCCACGACCTGACCGGGCAGGTCGAAACCCGTATAAATCTGCGCAGCGCCAGATTTTGGTTTTCAGATAGTTGAGGACGGAGCAGCAAAGATGACCATAATAGTTGGATATTTTCTCTTATTTTTGTCATTTTGCTTTTTCTAATTACGCATGTTTATTATTGTGTGGTTGTTTTTTTTGAAAAACCAAGCCTACATTAATAATGGACAACATGGACATAATATCAACTAGTAAAAAACCCTCATTGTTAAATAACTAAATGGAAGAGAATTTTTATTTAGTATAAATCCTATGGTCTCCATTACTGGTTTGTAGGTGATGTAATTATACTTGCATGTTGGCCTTAGTGCTTTCCTCCATATCGAATGAGTATAATTATGGATCACCAGTACAAACTTCCTTAGGGATAATTGTAGAAAGTTACCTAGTATGTGTTCACTTCTCCATCTGAAGGAACTCATTACAAGGTAATGGACTTAGTATTTAGTAATGGTATACACTTAGATACAAATAATGGTATCCTCCCCATCGGAGTCACTGCTATTATTTGTATGACCAGAGCAAGACCAGCATATTAATTTTATTTGTCATAAAGTTATATTGACATGATAGTAAAATTAATAAAAAAAATCTACTTGAACAAAGTTGAATTTGTATACGTCCACACTATCGTGGCATGCTAAATTCATGGTGTTCAAGGTGTTGGTGAATTTCTTATTATTGTTTTGAGGGAATCAATATTTAGTTAATTCAAAAAGTTTTTTTGCCCTATATAATTTTATTTATGTGATTCTCAGAATTTCAAAAAAATGGGTTCTTTCAGTCCACTTATGGTGATTCTTAAAGAAAACAAACTTACTGGACCTAATTATATTGATTGGAAACGTAATTTGGACATTGTTCTGATTGCTAAGGAGTACAAATATGTACTTGTTGAGGAATGCCCACCTAAGCCTGATGCTAACTCTGATGAAGAGGTCAAAGAGGCTTATAAGAAGTAGAAAAATGCAGATGAGATGGCGCGGTGTTACATTCTGGCATCTATGTCAAATGTACTGTAACATCAGCATCAGGCCATGGCCACAGCTTATGACATGATGTATAACCTCAAGGAACTCTTCGAACATCAGAGTAGAGCAGCTAGGCAGTTTGCTATGAAATGCTTGATAAATACAAAAATGGCTGAGGGCACACCAGTAAGGGATCATGTTCTCAGGATGATGGGTCATCTGAATGAGATAGAGATCCTTAGAGCTGAAATCGATAGGGAAACCCAGGTCGATATCATTCTCGGGACTCTGCCTAAAAGTTTTGACAATTTATGCCTTAATTACAACATGAACAAAAGGTTGTATAGTTTGGCAGAACTTGCAAAAGAGCTACAGGATGCTGAATCTCTCTTTAGGCAGAGTGGTCATGTTTTTGTTTATGAAAAGGCTTCTACTTCTAAGCCAAAAGGCGATAAGAAGAAGAATAACATTCAGAAACAGGCAAACTTAGCAAAGAAGGGCATGGGACCTCAAGGCACGGTAAAAAAGCCGAAAGGCAAATGTTTCAAGTGCAAAGGGTCAAGACATTGGAAGACTGATTGTCCACTTCTCAAACAAGAGAACAAAGAAGGTATATCTCATTTACTAGTAGTTGAAACATGTTTAGCGGTGTTATCTACCGGCACTTGGTGTGTAGATACAGGAGCCACTAATCATGTCTGCAATACATTGAAGGGGTTCCAGGAAACCAGACGGCTCAGTGATGGAGAGATATGCTTGTTTATGGATGATGCTACAAAAGTATCGGTCGTTGCATTAGGAGATGTTACTTTATCTTTTGGTAGAAATAAGTCTCTGACATTGAGAGATTGTCTTTATGCACCTTCACTTAGAAGGAATTTAGTTTCTATTTCTATGTTAGTTAAGGATGGATATTCAGTTTATTTTAATGACAATATTGTTATTAGAAAGAATAAACATTTTATCTGTTCTGGTGCATTGGTTGATAATTTGTATGTCATTAATCCTATTTCGCCCACAATGCAACTTATGGAAATGAATAATATGTCATCTAACTTAAATAAGAGAAAAGAACCTTCTTGTATGAACCAAACATATCTTTGGCACTTACGATTGGGGCATATTAACCTAAGAAGGATTCAAAGACTGGTTGAAGATGGACCTTTGAGTTCATTAGAAGTGGAGGCACTACCAGTCTGTGAATCCTGCTTGGAAGGTAAAATAACCAAAAGGCCTTTTACGGCAAAGGGGTATAGGGCCAAAGATGTGTTGGAATTGGTTCATTCTGATTTGTGTGGACCCATGACTATCCAAGCTAGAGGTGGCTTTGAATATTTTATCACATTTATTGACGATTATTCAAGGTATGGATACATTTATTTGATACGCCGTAAGTCTGAGTGCTTTGAGAAATTCAAAGAGTACAAGGCTGAAACGGAGAAATGTCATGGAAAATGTATCAAGTCATTACGATCAGATCGTGGTAGCGAGTACCTCTTTGGAGAGTTTAGGGATTATTTATCAGAGGTTGGGATTGCATCCCAATTGACTGTACCTGGAATGCCCCAACAGAATGGTGTAGCCGAAAGAAGGAATAGAACTCTTATGGAGATGGTTAGATCAATGATGAGTTATTCGGATTTGCCAGATTCGTTTTGGGGATATGCCTTAGAGACTGCAACTTATATTTTGAACTTGGTTCCTTCTAAGTCAGTACCTCTTACTCCCACAGAGCTGTGGATTGGGCGTAAGCCTAGTCTGAAACATGTTCGCATTTGGGGTAGTCCAGCACATGTGCTGAATGGGAAAACAGATAAGTTGGAATCTCGTACAGAAGTACGCTTGTTTGTAGGCTATCCAAGAGGTACGAAAGGAGGTTTATTTTATAGTCCTAAGGATTAGAAGGTCATTGTTAGCACCAATGCCCGATTCATAGAGAAAGACTATGTAATGAACCATAAACCCACAAGTAGAGTTGTTCTAGAAGAACTGAGACGTAAGACACCAAGTACTTCAGTACCAACAGTACAAGAGGATGAACCATAAATAACTGCACAACGTGTCACAAATGTTACACCATAACCGATAGTGCCTCGTCGTAGTGGGAGGGTTGTGATACAACCTGATAGATATATGTTCTTAGGAGTGTCGTCAGACTTCGTCCCTGAGGAACAAGATTATGATCCCTGTACCTATAATAAAGCACTCCACGATAAAAATGCAGAGTCTTGGCAAAAAGCAATAATATCTGAAATAGAATCTATGGATTCTAATCAGGTCTGGGAGCTTGTAGAACCACCCGTTGGTGTAAAAGCCATTGGATGCAAGTGGGTCTATAAGAGAAAAAGAGGATCAGACGGTAAGGTTGAAACCTTTAAAGCTCGGCTTGTAGCAAAAGGTTTTACTCAAAGAGAGGGTATCGATTATGAGGAAACCTTTTCTCCTATAGCCATGCTTAAGTCTATTCAGATTCTTTTATCTATTGCAGCTCATCTCGATTATGAGATTTGGCAAATGGATGTCAAGACAGCTTTCCTTAATGGAAGTCTTGAGAAAGACATCTATATGAAGCAACCAGATGGGTTCATTGAAAAGGGCCAGGAGCATCTTGTTTGTAAGCTCAAAAAGTATATTTATGGACTTAAGCAAGCTTCCAGATCTTGGAACATCTGTTTTGATCAGGTGATAAAATTCTATGGATTTGATCAATGTCAGGATGAATCATGTGTATACAGAAAGTGTGACGAAAATGTGGTGGTGTTTCTAGTACTTTATGTGGATGACATCTTGCTCATTGGAAACAATGTTAAGGTATTATTTGATGTAAGGGTATGGTTATCCAAACAGTTTGATATGAAGGACTTCGGAGAAGTAGGTCACATCCTTGGGATCAAAGTTCTACGAGATCGCAAGAAAAGGTTGTTGGGCTTATCCCAAGCTTCCTATATCGATACTGTACTAACTCGTTTTAGTATGCAAAATTCTAAGAAAGGTTTCTTAACTTTTAGACATGGAATTGCTCTATCAAAGGAGCAGTGTCCGAGGACACCTAAAGAGATAGAGAACATGAAGGCAGTTCCTTATGCTTCAGCAGTAGGAAGCTTAATGTATGTAATGCTATGTACGAGACCAGACATCTGCTTTGCCGTAGGCATGGTCAGCAGATATCAGTCTAACCCAGGACAAGAGCACTGGACTGCCGTAAAGCATATTTTGAAGTACCTGAAAAGGACTAAAGAGTATATGCTAGTTTACCAGACAGATAGTTTAGTTCCCTTGGGGTATACAGACTCAGATTTTTGGTCAGATAGGGATTCCAGGAAATCTACCTCAGGTTATGTGTTTACTTTGGGAGGTGGAGCCATTGTGTGGAGGAGTATCAAGCAAAATGTATTGCTGATTCCACCATGGAAGCCGAGTATGTGGCAGCCTCTGAGGCAGCCAAAGAAGCAGTTTGGCTCAGAAACTTTCTATTGGACTTGGATGTGGTACCTAGTTTGCCTAAGTCTATTACACTTTATTGTGATAATAGTGGTGCAGTTGCAAATTCGAAGGAACCATGAGCCCATAAGACAGGCAAACACATTGAGCGCAAGTACCACCTGATACGAGATTTCGTAAAGAAAGGAAAAGTTGTGATCAAGATAGCATCAGCCGACAACCTAGCTGATCCCTTTACAAAGAGCTTACCAGCTAAGGCTTTTGACAGTCATGTTGAGGGAATGGGAGTCAGATGTGTAGCAGCATGGCTTTAAGTATAAGTGGGAGATTTGTAACAGTATACTGAAAAGCAATGCTTTGAGTATAAGTGGGAGATTGTTAGGGTTATATACTAAAAGAATCACTTTTGTAGTAACCTTATTTCCTTAAATTTTGAATGAGAATAATATGGGCAAATGTTTGCATATTGTATTTGTTGCAAGTGTTAATGCAAATATCTGATATTCTATATTATAGATAATATAGTGTGTGGTGTCACACAGAAGATCATATTATCAGTTTCCTATGGAGTATATAAATAGTTCACAACCTAGATGGACTTGGACAATCTATTGGAAATGTTGTAGTGTAATCTGGTATTAGTCTATCTTGACTATAGGTTTACACTAGTACACTTTGTGTGTATTGAACAGGACCACTTGAGGTTGTTCTCTTTGTACTGACTACATAAGAGAACAAACACCTCTGTTATTATGGATGCTTGTACTCTTAATCCGGATATAATAACGGACATGTATATGCAATATGCATTACTTTGACTCATAAAAGAGTAAGATTCATTATGGATCAACAACCTCTATGAATTGGGTAATAACATTGTATGTATGATGGGCTGTTGATTATAAATAGAATCCATGTCCCGATACATCGGGTTGATGAGGTCCTCTTAAGGAGCTCATAAGGATTGTCATGTAAACCCTGCAGGTGGATTATATCCGACATGACAAATAAAGTTGAGCGGTACTACTTAAGGATAAAAGATGTCGAATCAATATAGTTGTCAGTAACTTAATTTGATCGACGGACATACGATATCTTAACATGGGGAGCCAAACGAGCATATAATAAAAGGAGCCCACAAACATAATTTGGGATTAGGGAGGTAGTGCAATAATAGCTCATTAGTGGACCGAGCTATTGTTAATGGGCCTGGATTGTGTGTTCGGGCTGAACACGGGATATCCAGATCCGTTAGGAGGCCTAACCCTAATTTCTTCTCATGGTCCCTGCCGTAGCCTATATATATCCTCTATTCTCTGGCCGCCGGATTAATGATTAAAAATCTGAAATTTTCTCTAAATTTCTGATTCACGTAAGGAGAGAAAGAGAGTGCTGCCAAGGAGAAGAAAAGGTTGGGAGATCGTCGCCCACACGACGTCCAACTCGAGGAAGGAATACGTGCAGAAGATCTTGGGGTCGTCCGCTCGAGATTGCTAGGAATTACTTGTCTCCTTTCCGCCGCAGGTATAATTCGTGAACCCTAGTTTCCGTCTATGAAGGGTTAGAACACGTATTTGATCTGTTTAACTTTCTATCGATTAATACGCACACCAAAGGAAGGGTCCTGGGAATCCCCAGTTCCATCAGGATTTATAGCCCATGCCTAACTAACCTTTGGGTCATGACTAGAGTCTAAGCTACCTAGGTCTCTAACACAATTCAGAACGAGATGAAATTCGAACCCAACTTAACTAATCCCCAAATAACAATATTAATAAATAAATAATTCCAAAAAATTAGAAAATGAAAAATGACCATTTTACCCTTATTTGTGAAAACTGTAAGTGACAAATCTATCGCCCTTCAAAATTTTTGTCCTCGAAATTAAAACAAACAAATCACAGGAAACACAGGCAGAACCAAAAGAACATATACCTCAAGGCTTGAAGAGATAAGGAAAATGCTCCCGCATGTCGTACTCCCTCTCCTAGGTAGACTCACCTGGAGAGTGGTGCCTCCATGCAACACGAACCAATGGTATAACCAGGTTTCAGAGCACCTTCTTCCGACGATCCAGAATTTCTACGGGCTGTTCTAGATAGTTGAGAGTAGGTCCCACAACTATCGCTGAATGATCCAATACATGGCTAGGATCTGCCACGTACCACCTCGGCTATGACACATAGAACACGTTGTGCACTCCCTCGAGCGTAGTTGGAAAGTCTAGTCGATAAGCTACTGCACCGATCCTTTCAAGGATAGTAAAAGGCCCGATGTAGCGCGAACTAAGCTTCCCACCCCGGCCAAAGCGGATCGTGCCACGTGTAGAGGAAATATTTAGGAACACCATATCACCAGCCTAGACATAAAATAAAACTCAGCACACAAAACCAAACAAACAAGCACAACAGAAAACTGAAACTAACCTCGAACTCTAACGATCTCTGGTGGCTATCGGCCCAAAGCCGCTGTCTACTCTGAGCCACCCAAAGTCTGTCTCTAATCAGTCTAACCTTCTCGGCCGCATCCGCTACCATCTCTGGCCCAAGCATCGTCCTCTTATCGACATCGTCCCATGACAAAGAAGTGCGACATCTCTGTCCGTATAGAGCCTCAAATGGTGACATCTCTATACTGGCCTGGTAGCTGATATTGTAAGCAAAATCTACCAGGTGAAGATGATCCTCCCAAGAACCCCGAGGTCTAATACACATGTACGAAGCATATCCTCAAGAGTCTGGACGGTCCTCTCTGACTGCCCATCTGTCTGGGGTGGTAAGCGGTACTAAACTTGAGCTGGGTGCCCAAGCTAATATATAAACTCCTTCAGAAGTAGAAAATAAAATGACTATTCTGATCTGAGACTATGCTCACCGGAACTCCGTGTAATCTGACTATCTGATGCACGTACAGCTCTGCCAGCTTCTCCGTAGATAGTCCCACTTTAAAAGGTATGAAGTGGGCCAATTTGGTCAATCGATCAACAATGACCAAAATCTCGTTTTTCTCTCTAGGAGATCGTGGAAGTCCGGACACAAAGTCGATAGTGATGTGCTCCCACTTCCACTCAGGAATGAGTAGTGGCTGTAGCAACCCACCTGGCCTCTGCCTTTCGGCCTTCACCTGCTGACACACTAGGCAGCGAGATACAAACTGAGCTACCTCTCGCTTCATATCGTACCACCATATGTGCTCTCTCAGATCTTCGTACATCTTCTTGGCTCCAAGATGCATAGAGTACTGAGAGCGATGCACTTCCTATAGAACCTCCTTTCGAAGCTCTCCGCTCGAAACGTACAGTCTAGCACCGTGCCTCAGCGACCCATCTTCGGCTATAGAGAAATCATCGAGCAAACATGCCCGTACCTGCTCCCTAATGCTCCTCCGGGCAACATCATTGTACTGTACTGATCTGACTCCGTCCATCAACTTAGACTAAATCTGTAAGTCCCAGATCTGAATCTTTATGCCCGGATCAATCACCTCGATACCCAAACTATCCAGATCGGCCAAAAGATAACGATCTGTCATCAAATACATAGCGACTGGATACCTTCTCAAGGCATCTGCAACTATGTTGGCCTTGCTTAGATGGTACTGCAACGAGATATCAAAGTATATTCTCAGCTCAAGCCACCGTCTCTGTCGCATGTTCAGCTCCTTCTGAGTGAACACGTACTTCAAGCTCTTGTGATTCGTGAAGATCTCAACTCGTGCTCCGTACAAGTAATACTTCCACAACTTCAAGGAAAAGATAACAGCGGCCAACTCTAGATCGTGAGTAGGGTAGTTCTTCTCACAAGGACGTAACTGCCTAGATGTGTGAAGCCCATGCTTGTCTTTAATTTATTTTTATTTTAAATATTTTGTTTAAGCCCAAAACCCCAAGCCCAAAAAATTAAGCCTATGACACCTAGACTCAAACCCAAGCCCAACCCAAAACTTACCCATTCTCCACACTCTCCAGTTCTCCCTCTCAGATCCGGACCCTGTGCCCACGTACCCCCTTTCTCTCTTCAACTACGTAACTCTCAGAAGGAGAAACCCACCCCATCACAGAAACTCCCATTCTCATTCCTCACACGAAACTTCCTATCTTCCAACCTACTCCACCGATTTCTGATCCAGAAGCACCCTCGCGTCCGGCTCGCCGTCCTCTTCGGAACCAGACCACTCTCATCCCTTTTTCATCGTGCTCCGTCGGACTGTCGTCGCTCGACCATCGTCGGCGACCCCCGCCCGGCGTCCTCACCTTTCCGGCGACCTCCGGCCGACGTCCCCGCCATCCGGCGCCCAGCCCGCAGGCGACCAGTACTCGACCGGTGCCCCTGCGAGGTGCCAGCAGCCACGCCAGGCCAGCCCCGCCCACGTTATTTCCGAAAGCGCAGTCCGCGCCCATCCGACGCCGCCGGCCCCCGCTCAGCGTCCCCAGCACCCGCAGCGGCCTCGTTGCCGCATCAGCACCCCCGTGCCAGTTTTTCCGTACGGACCAGCAGCCCGTCCCGTGCCCTTCGCGGCTTCTCCGCACGTCTAATGCATGCCCCGTACCCATGCCCGAGCTATTTTCTTGACGTTTCGAGTCCGAGGCCTCCCCTCGGTACTCCTTCATGCAACCCTATGGTAAATTTCCAAACCAGAAGCCTTCTGTTAACCTTTTGCAAACCTGTGCATGTTTCGGCCAATGGGCTGAATTAAGCTCTGCCCATTGGGAATAGCTAGTGTAGTTCTTTAACCTTTTGTTGGTAATAATTCTTTATTAATGTTAGTTTTAATGTTAAATATTAAGGTAGGTGGTAATATATGTTGTAAGGATTTAGCTATGCTTAAGTTGCTAATAAATAAGTTTTAGTCCTGGTTAATTGGGTTTATTAGTATAAAGTCGTTATTTGTTAAACTAGCTAAATATTTTCAGTATTTAAAATGATATCGGAAAAGTGTATATATTTATTATATATATATATATATGTTATATTATATATTATATATTATATTATATATATATATATATATATATATATTTTTTAATATATATTATATATATATATATATATATATATATATATTTTATATATATATATATATACATATATATATATATATTTCTAAAATGGTTTTTATAACTAAAGGAATATATATATATATATATATATACATATATATATATATATATATATATATATATATATATATATATATATATATATATATATTTCTAAAATGGTTTTTATAACTAAAGGAATATTATGATTCTCAATTTGTCCCAAAAACTAATAATTTGGTATCAGTTAGTTATACAATATTTTTGTAAATGATAGAGTTTAGCACCGAAAAATGTATTTTTAATATTCAGCAGTTATTTCGGAACTTTTGCGATAATGGAATTTTTATTAAAATATTGATTTGGACAAAATTGTATTTTTCGATAAAAATAGTAATTTGTAAATGCGATCAAATATTATTACTCTTATTTTGTGAATCATAGTAAAAAAAGAGTTTTTAATAAAAATCATATTTTTCGCATAATTTGGGAAATTGCATAAAACTACTAAATTCCTAAAAATACGATTTTTAAGTGATTTTCTTATTATTTATTATTACGGCAAAACTTATATTTTAATAAAAAATGATTAATTGTCAAATATTATTTTGTAATAAAACCTATTCCTAAAATAAGAATATTTTCTTTATTAATAAAATTACGTTATTTTCAACCTGGCTAGAATTAGCATCTTTAGCGTTGCTTTATAGGTTAGAGTGTAGTTTTCCAGTCAGTTAACCTGGTGTTACGAATCTGTATGTTTGGGACCCTAAACCCTAGCAGTTACCACTAGTTGCTGGCCACACCGAGGAACAGCCTGAGGTAAGTTTCATATCTATTTCATGTCTGTGTTTTATCTTAATAATTAAATGTATGCATCAGTTGGTTTCATATAGTATAGTGACACTGATTCACCGTGGATCCCTCTCGGACACCACATTGATTGATGAATTGCTGGATGGCTATCTTGACATATTGACTATTGACTCATTGACTCATTGACTCGGGATTGCTTGGGGGAGTAGTATAACGTCTGTGACCAAAGCCAAAATCTTGCTTGTTTCTTGCTCGCACTAACCCCTACCACACAGGGGGTTGAGCCGTACCATATACTATTCGTTCCGGCCCAAACGTTAGTATACATATTGCCTCTATCCCAGCGGGTCATAGGTCCTGTTATATACGCAAAACCACTAGCTTAGCTTTACATCATATTTGACATTGATTCCCTCTTGCTCGTTGTCTTTTACTATTTATTACAAAATATATAATGATACTTAAACTGTCTCCTATTTTTATTTATTATTAATTTAGAAATGCTAGGTATGGAAGAAATATGTTACTTGTTCACCCCTGACTGGAGATCCATCATTTTTAGGTGATTGCGATGAGGAGGAACTAGCTTACTGTTCTTTCTACGGGCCTGACTTGGGCCCCGCAGATTCGGCTGAACTAGGAACCCCAGAACCATAGAAGCTTGGCGTCATTTCATTTCCCTTTTTTTTTGAACAATTGTAATAAAAGAATTTTGTGTTATTGCAGTCTTGCTATTTCCATTTCAGACCAGTTTTATTTTAATAAAAATGTTTTTATTTCTGTTAGATATTTGTACTGCTTGTGTTTCACTGCTTGATATAGCTTACTGCCGCTGTCTCACAACTGCGCAGGCTGAGCATGATCCGACTAGACCCATTATATTAGAATCGGGTCGTGACATATTTTTAGTGGTGGCCCATGCAAGTCAGTCCTGTAAATTGGTCTGGTCTACTTAGTCTAGACCAACCTGCAGTTCTGTAACTTGACTTAGGTTTAGATGAGACTTTAGGAAAATAAACTATAGAAACAACTAGAACACTTAGATGATTTTCACCCTGTTACATCATAGGGCCAAAATTACATATAGTAATATCTATTTTTGCTTGCTTATAGATTTATTAGGCTCCCTTGCTTATGTGTTTGTACCCAAACCTTTCAGAAGATGGCAAAAGGAATGACGACTCGTTCAGGGCCTACGGACGAAGAGGTCTCTTCCTCTAGGAACATGCCTACCCAGGCTCAGTCAGACCCTTCTCCAGTACTGTCCAGTACACGTCTTTGTGTTGCACGGACTCCCCGTGCTGTATATACCTCCACTGTGCATGTAGCTGTACCTATTCCCCAGAGACCTACGCTCTCGATTGCTGACGCAGATCCTCCAGCTACTCCACCAGTGCCAGTGGACCCCACCGAGCTCGTAGGCCTGCTACGAGGAGTACTTACGGCCCAGAGGGCCCAAGCAGAAGTGGATCGCGAGCAGACCTCAATCATAAGGGAGGGCATGGAGAATGCCCACAATGTCGCTATGGCGGCACTCGACCTATACCAGAGGGAACCAGGAACTGTCAAGGTAAGAAAAGTTGAATTGATAATCTTTTATATTTTATTGGAGAAATTTATTTCTAATTGGCAGTCAATTATCCAGGAGAAAGTTGGAGACATTGAAAGTTTCAAAAAGATGAATCCGCGGTCCTTCAAAGGAACTGAAGGCCTTGTGTACACGGAGGAATGGCTCGATGACATGGAGCGCATCCTCAGTGTTGCTCGAATTCCACCCGGTCTCATGGTGGAGACGGTAGCTCAATAGTTGGAGAACTTGGCTAGCATATGGTACAGGAACGAGCCAAGATTCCAGGATGGAAGAATCTCCTAGCGATCTTTCAAGAAATAATTCAAGAGGAAGTTCTTCCAGAAGCTGCCCTACAAGCCATGGAAAGGCAGTTTCACGACCTGAAGCAAGGAGATCGCACCATTGAAGAGTACGCAGCCGAGTTCAATCGACTCGGCAGGTTTGCACCTCGCTTGGTAGCAGACCCGGTGGAGCATGCCCAGAAGTTCCGACATGGACTGCAGGAGGTGATCCGCACCAAGGTTGCCACAAATGGAGCCAAGACATACGACAAAATACAGAAGGTAGCCCAAGACGTGGAAGCCAGTTCCTCTACCCGGACCAAGAGGGAGCACCCCGGATCCAGCAGTAACCATCAGGGCAATTTTATGAGGCCCAACAACAACCACAGCAGCAAGCCCTCTCAGCAACTGCAGCACAAGGCACCCAGAAAGAACCAGCAGAGGAACATCACCTGCACCTACTACAAGACTCCCGGGCACACATCAGATATCTGCTGGAAGAGATTAGGACACTGCCTTTCTTATGGGTCTGCCACCCACCAGATCAAGGACTGTCCTAAGGCTTTCAATAGAACTGGAGCTGGACAACAGAAGGGTCCACTTCCTACCCAGCAGCAGTATTACAATCAGCACAGGGCTGGGAAAGCTTTTGCCTTGGCCGTTGAGGAGCATGAAGTAGAGCAAGAACCTGAAGAAGATGTCATCGTAGGTTCTATTTTATTGCACTCATACCCAAATTTATGCCTATTTGATTCTGGAGCTTCGTACAGTTTTATATCTTCGGAATTTGTTACTGTATACCATATAGATGTAGGGTGTAGTAAGGTGATTTGTAGAGTTATGACCGGTGGCGGACCAATCCCCATCACAGAGACTTGTACCTGCCCCATCACCATTTCCGATCATACCTTTATAGTAACCTTACTTGTTATACCTCTCCCTAACTACGATGTAGTCTTGGAGATGGATTGGCTGAGCAAGCAATACGCCCTGATAGACTGTAATTGGGGTTGTGTTATCTTTAGTCCACCTGGAGGACCTGAATTTGAAGTAGCTCGAGCACTAGAGAGCTTGGAGTGTGTCCCCTACACCTCCATCATCGAAGATTTCTGACCCCTTTATCCCCTGATAGCAGAATTCTTAGACGTCTTTCTTGACAATCTACCTGGATTACCCCATGATCGAGACGTGGAGTTCACTATTGATCTTATACCTGGCTTATCCCCTATTTCACAGAGAAGCTATAGAGTCAACCCTAAGGAGGCTATGGAGATAAAGGACCAGATAGATGAGCTGAACGCCCAAAGATTTATCAGAGATGAAGCTTCACCCTGGGGATCACCAGTTTTGTTCGTGCCCAAGAAGGATGGATCCGTGCAGATGTGTATAGATTATCGGGCATTGAACAATATCATAATAAAAAACAAGAACCCTCTGCCCAGGATCGATGATCTTTTCGATCAGCTGAGCGGAGCAAAGATTTTCACGAAGATTGACCTCAAGTCAGGATATCACCAGGTCAAGGTTCGAGAGGAGGCTATTTTGAAGATGGCATTCAACACCAAGTATGGACAATATAAATTCTTGGTCATGTGCTTCGGTCTTACTAATGCCCCAGTTGTGTTCATGAATCTCATGAACAAGGACTTCCATGAGTACTTGGATCGGTTTGTTGTCGTCTTCATTAATGACATTTTGATCTACTCAAAGACCCAAGAAGAGCATGAGAAGCACCTGCGGATTGGCTTGGAGACTCTGAGGAAGGAGAAGCTATATGGTAAGCTTTCCAAGTGTGAATTTTTCTTAGATAAAGTAGATTTTTTTGGGCATGTTAGCACAGGAGAAGGGATATCTGTGGACCCCAAGAAGATAGTAGCAGTGGAATCTTGGACAACCTCCAGCTCAGTTGCAAAGATTCAAAGTTTCCTGGGCTTAGCAGGATATTACAGAAAGTTTGTAAAGGACTTCACGAGGATTGTGGAGCCAATGACGAAGCTCACCAGGAAGAACGAAGAGTTTGTTTGGACTGAAGCATGCCAGGCGTCATTCGTGGAACTGAAAAGAAGGTTGACAACTGCACCTATCTTGATTCTACCATCCAGATCAGGTGGTTTTTCTACATATAGTGATGCTTCGGGCAAATAATTAGGCTGTGTGCTACAGTAACATGGAAAGGTAATTGCTTATGCTTTTCGACAATTACGCAATCATGAGAAGAACTATCTGACGCATGACTTGGAGGTAACGGCAGTCATCTTCGCCCTGAAGTTGTGGAAGCATTATCTCTATGGCGAGAAGGTAGATATATACACAGACCACAAGAGTCTTAAATATGTCTTCACTCAGAAGGAGCTCAACATGCGCCAGAGGCGATGGCTATAGCTCATGAAGGATTTTGACATCAATCTACAGTACCACCCGGTTAAGGCTAATGTAGTTGCTGATGCACTTAGCAGGCACCCAATGGCTATGTTTTTGACAAAGAACTGTCACTTGCTGGAAGACACGGAGAAGCTAGGTTTGGTGATCGTGCTACCAGAGGAAATCATGTTGATGCTTGGGAAAGAAGCAGTTGTACCAGGCATAGACTCGCCTATGATGCAGCTTTAAGTGTAGTCCAGTCTGATCAACAGAGTCAAGGAGACTCAATTCCAAGATGAGATACTGTACAAGTTAAGAGATCAAGTGCTAGCTGGAACACTCGAAGGATTTTCCATAGCAGGAGATGGAGCATTGAGGCACGGCACGAGACTTTGCGTATATATTAGCAAACTGAGAAATGAGTTGATGAAGGAGGCACACCAGTCACAACATTCTATACATCCAGGAGGTAACAAGATGTACAATGACATAAGGACCCATGTATGGTGGCTTGGAATGAAGGAAGACGTGGCAGTGTTCATCTCCAGATGTTTGATCTGCCAGCAGGTGAAGGCAGACCGCCAGAGACCAGCAGGTTTGTTGCAACCGCTTCCCATTCCGGAGTAGAAATGGGAGCATATTACTATAGACTTTGTAACAGGATTACCCAGATCCTAAGGAGGAAAGGATGCTATATGGGTAATAGTGGACAGATTGACTAAGTCTGCCCATTTCATTCCTTTCAAGATTGGTTTATCCACCGACAGGCTCGCAACTCTTTATATACAGAATATATACGGCTTCATGGAGTTCCAGTCAGCATCGTATCCGACAGGGATACCCGTTTCACCTCGCATTACAGGAAGAGTCTGCAAGAGAGCTTGGACACGGAGCTGAAGTTTAGCACGGCGTACCACCCGCAAACCGATGGCCAGTCCAAGCGGACTATCCTGACGCTTGAGGACATGTTGAGATCTTGCGACTTGCAGTTTGGTGGATCTTGGGAAGATCACCTACACCTGGTAGATTTCTCCTACAACAATAGCTACCAGGCCAGCATTCAGATGACACCTTTTGAGGCTTTGTACGGTCGACATTGCCGCACTCCACTAGCATGGGACGATATTGGAGATCGAGCCTTGTTGGGACCAGAGATGGTTACAGATGCAGCCGAGAAGATGAAGATGATTAGAGAGATAATGAGGATTGCACAGGACAGTCAGAAATATTGGGCGGACAGCAGGCGTCGAACCTTGGAATTTGAGGCCGAAGATAAGATATTCGTCAAAATATCACCTATCAGGGGCACAATCAGATTCGGCCAAGCTGGGAAGCCGAGTCCTCACTACATCGGTCCATTTGAGGTTTTGAGCAGAATCGGAGAGGTAGCATACAAGGTGGATCTACCTTCCAGCCTCGAAGGCGTGCACAACATCTTCCACATATCGCAGCTGAGGCATTATATACCAGACCCGAGCCATATTGTTGATCATTCTAAATTGGAGATTGGACCTAGCATCACCGTGCCAGAGCAACCAGTGGAGATCATCGATTGCAAGGAAAAGAGTGATGCGTGCAATAATCCCACTAGTCAAGATAGCTTGGTGTCACCACTCCCCAAGCGAGGATACCTGGGAGCGAGAGGACAAGATGAGGGAGAAGTATCATCATCTTTTCTAGGTATATTCTATCACCTCTTTTTTATTATTGGTTGAAATTTCGAGGGTAAAATTTTCTAAGGAGGGAAGGTTGTGAAGCGCATGCTTGTCTTTTATTTATTTTTATTTTAATTGTTTTGTTTAAGCCCAAAACCCCAAGCCCAATAACTTAAGCCTATGACACCTATACTCAAACCCAAGCCCAACCCAAAACTTACCTATTCTCCCCACTCTTCGGTTCTCCCTCTCAGATTCGGACCCTGCGCCCACGTACCCCCTTTCTCTTTTCAACTACGTAACTCTCAGAAGGAGAAACCCACCCCATCACAGAAACTCCCATTATCATTCCTCACAAGAACTTCCTATCTCCCAACCAACTCCACCGATTTTTGATTCGGAAGCACCCCCGCGTCCTGCTCGCCGTCCTCTTCGGAACCGGACCACTCTTGCCCCTTTTCCGTCGTGCCCCGTCGGACCGCCGTCGCCCGATCATCGCCGACGACCCCCGCTCGGCGTCCCCATCTTTGCGACGACCTCTGCCCGGCGTCTTCGCCGTCCGGCGCCCAGCCCGCAGTCGACCAGCACTCGACCGGTGCCCCCACGAGGTGCCAGCAGCCACGCCAGGCCAGCCCCGCCCACGTCGCTCCCGACAGCACAGTCCATGCCCGTCCGGAGCCCAGCCAGCCGTCGCTGACCCCCGCTCGGCGTCCCCAACACCCGTAGCAGCCCTGCTGCTGCACCAGTACCCCCGTGCTGGTTTTTCCGCACGAACCAGCAGCCTGTCCCGCGCCCTTCGCGGTTTCTTCGCATGTCCGTACGTCCAGTGCGTGCCCCGTACCCGTGCCCGAGCCGTTTTCCTAGACGTTTCGAGTCCGAGGCCTCCCCTCGGTACTCCTTCGTACAACCTTTTGGTAAATTTCCAAACCAAAAACCTTCTGTTAACCTTTTTGCAAACCTGTGCATGTTCCGGCCAATGGGCTGAATTAAGCTATGTCCATTCGAAATAGCTAGTGTAGTTCTTTAACCTTTTGTTTATAATAATTCTTTATTAATGTTAGTTTTAATGTTAAATATTAAGGTAGGTGGTAATATATGTTGTAAGGCTTTAGCTATGATTAAGTTGCTAATAAATAAGTTTTAGTCCTGGTTAATTGGGTTTATTAGTATAAAGTCGTTATTTGTTAAACTAGCTAAATATTTTTAGTATTTAAAATGCTATCAGAAAAGTGCATATATATATATTTCTAAAATGGTTTTTATAACTAAAGGAATATTATTATTCTCAATTTGTCCCAAAAACTAATAATTTGGTATCAATTAGTTATACAATATTTTTTTAAATGATAGAGTTTAGCACCAAAAAATGTATTTTTAATATTTAGCAGTTATTTCGTAACTTTTTCTATAATGGAATTTTCATTAAAATATTGATTTGGACAAAATTGTATTTTTCGGTAAAAATAGTAATTTGTAAATGCGATCAAATATTATTACTCTTATTTTGTGAATCATAGTAAAAAAAGAGTTTTTAATAAAAATCGTATTTTCTGCATAATTTAGGAAATTGCATAAAACTACTAAATTCCAAAATTACGATTTTTAAGTGATTTTCTTAATATTTATTATTACGACAAAACATATATTTTTAATCAAAAATGATTAATTGTCAAATATTATTTTGTAATAAAACCTATTCCTAAAATAAGAATATTTTCTTTGTTAATAAAATTAAGTTATTTTCAACCCGACTAGAATTAGCAACTTTAGCATTGCTTTATAGGTTAGAGTGTAGTTTTCCAGTCACTTAACCTGGTGTTACGAATCTGTAGGTTCGGGACCCTAAACCCTTGCAGTTACCACTTGTTGCTGGCCACGCCGAGGAACAGCCTGAGGCAAGTTTTATATATATTCCATGTCTGTGTTTTTATCTTAATAATTAAATGTATGCATCAGTTGGTTTCATATAGTATAGTGGCACCGATTCACCGTACATCCCTCTCGGACTCCACATTGATTGACGGATTGCTGGATGGCTATCTTGACAAATTGACTATTGACTCATTGACTCGAGGATTGCTTGGGGGAGTAGTATAGCGTATGTGACCAAAGCCAAAATCTTGCTTGTTTCTTGCTCGCGCTAACCCCTACCACACAGGGGTTGAGTCGTACCGTATACTATTCGTTTCGGCCGAAACGTTAGTATACATATTACCTTTATCCCAGCCGGTCACAGGCCCTGTTATATACTCAAAACCACTAGCTTAGCTTTGCATCATATTTGACATTGATTCCTTCTTGCTCGTTGTCTTTTACTATTTATTACAAAATATATATTGTTTCTTAAACTGTCTCGCATTTTTATTTATTGTTAATTTAGAAATGCTAGATGTAGAAGAAATATGTTACTTGTTCACTCCTGACTGGAGACCCATCATTTTTAGGTGATTGCGATGAGGAGGAACTAGCTTAATGTTCTTTCTATGGGCCTGACTTGGATCCCACAGATTTGGCTCAACCATGAACGCCAAAACCATAGAAGCTTGGCGTCATTTTATTTCCCTTGTTTGTTTTTTTGAACAATTATAATAAAAGAATTTTGTGTTATTGCAGTCTTGTTATTTCCATTTCAGACCAGCTTTATTTTAATAAAAATATTTTTATTTTCGTTAGATATTTGTACTACTTGTGTTTCACTGCTTAATACAGCTTACTGCTGCTGTCTCACAACGGTGCAGGCTGGGCATGATCCGACTAGACCTATTATATTGGGATCGGGTCGTGGCAAGATGTATAGGCAATCACCTTTCCGTGCTGAGGTCAACCTCTTCTTCAACTCATCGAAAGCAGCCTGACACTCCTCACTCCAGACGAACTCCACGTCCTTTCTGGTGAGTATAGTCATCGATTCTGCAATCCAAAAGAAGTCTTGTTCGAACTTCTGATTGTAGCCTGCTAGACCCTGAAAGCTTCGAATCTCGACAACTGAACTGGGTGTAGACCAAGACTCCACTACAGAAATCTTCTTCGGGTCCACTAAGATCCCTTGCTCGGTCACAACATGACCTAAGAACTCCACTTGTCCCAGGAAGATCTCATACTTCAAAAGCTTCCCAAACAACTGCTCCTTCCTCAGAGTCTCGAGCACAATCCGTAGATGCTCCTCGTGCTCCTCTAGCATCTTCGAGTAGACCAAAATGTCATCTATGAAGACCACCACGAACTTGTCAAGGTATTGATGGAATACCTTGTTCATCAAGTTCATGAACACTGCTGGGGCGTTGGTCAACCCAAATGGCATGACAGTGAACTCGTACTGGCCGCACCGAGTCCGAAAAGTCGTCTTCAGAATGTCCTCCCGCTTTACCTTCAGCTGATGGTAACCGACCCTCAAGTCTATCTTCGAAAACACCTTCGTGCTGCTCAACTGGTCGAACAAGTTGTCAATCCTTGGCAACGGGTACTTGTTCTTGATAGTAAGGTTGTTGAGTGCTATGTAGTCGACACATACGTACCATACCATCCTTCTTCGGTACAAACAGAACTGGTGCGTCCCAAGGTGATGAACTGGATCTGATGAAACTTTGGTCCTGCAGCTCGTCAACTTGCTTCTTCAGCTCTGGCAACTCGCTGTTGTTGACCCTATAGACGTACGATAAAATATGCTCAGCGCCCGACACCATGTCTATAGAGAACTCAACATTTTTGTCTGGCGGCATCCCAAGCAACTACTCGAGAAAGACATCCATGAACTCTACTATCAATGGATGTGGAAATTCCTGCCCCGCCAACAAAGCTCTGTAGAACCCATCTACCGGCACAGCTGCTCCTCGGGCAAACTCAAACTCTAGCTCTTCCGATGGTCTAAATAATACTCTGCCTCCTCTACAGTCTATACTAGCATGGTACCTGCTCAACCAATCCAAACCGAGTACCATATCGTAGCTCGAAAGTGGCATTACGAGCAGACACACACTCAAGTCCCGATATTTCAGTGTAACAATCCACCACTTACACATATTATTGACTAGGATAATGCCTCCTCCGATCATAATCTTGCATGTCCTATCAAGATATTTAGTAATAATGTTGTGTCTAAGAGCAAAAAAATAGACACAAAACTATGCGTAGCACCAGAGTCAAACAAAGCTAAAGCAAGAAAAAATCGAGTAGAACAGAACCTGCGACTACATCTCCCAATGGCTCAGACTCCTCAGCTGCCAATACAAACGCTCTGTCCTGGGGTGCTCTCCTCTGATGCTGGACAAAACGTTGTTGTTGCGTCTGAAGTAGCGGACCCCTCTGCTGAACTACAGTTCCAGCTGGAGCCCTAGCATGTGGAGCTCGGTCCTGACCTCTTCGGCCTGTACGACTAAGACAATCCTTCAGCTGGTGGTCGGTCGTTCCACAATACAGACAAGCGCCCAGCCTCTTCCGACAGACCTCTCGAATGTACCCCGGCTTCCTACAGAAGCCGTACTGAGTGGCCTGTCTCTGCCCTTGATGATGCACACGTGCTGGTGCATGATGCTGCTGAAACTGAGGCCGCTACTGAAACTGCCTCTGCTGAGTGTGAGGGCGCTTGACTAGCCCCATACTAGAACTAGCCCCCAAAGCATCACTGCTCCTCTTGGGCCTCAGGCCGTAGTCCTCCTCTGCAATTTGAGCATCCATCAGAATATACTCAAATGTTGCATCACGACGCCCAGAAGTGCGAGAGCGAACTGCGTGAATCAGGCCCCTCCTGAACTTGTGGACCTTCTCTCCCTTATCCTGAACCATCCCTGGGGTGAATCGCTCAGGCGAAAGAACTCTGCTGTATACTCGTCTATAGATGAGTTCCCTTGTACCAGTCCTGCAAATTGGCCCTCCAGTGCACTAAGAGCTACATCAGGATAGAACTTCTCCTTGCATAGCTTCTGGAAGTTCTTCCAGGTCAACCCTCTGACTGATGCATGAGGATCCGTGCGGTACCATGTCAAGGCGATATTAAAGAACTGACTCCCCACAGCTGACACCCACAGCCTCCCCGAAAGCTCTGCTAGCTCCAAGCTCTACTCAACATCATCTAGACAGTCATCGGCATAAAGGATGCCCTCAGTCCCCTTAAACTCCCGGGGGACCATATTCTTGAAATCCATCACTGATCCAGGCCTCGGCTACTGCTAATGCGGCTCCTGGGCCGGAACGCCCTGAACCGGAGTTGTAGCCACCTTCTCAACTGCTATCAGTGCCAACAGATGAGCATTCTCCATGCTCTGCCTCAGAACCTCTACCTGATGCTGCGATGCCTCTGCCTGTACTCGTTGTGCCTCCATCATCTGCTGGAAGAGCACACACATCTGTATAGCGTCTGTCGGCAGTACAGGTGGAGGTAGAAGAGTCTCTGGCACAATAATACAAGGCCTCTGAATCTGCTGCGGAAGACCCCCAGGTGCTGCTACCTCTCCCTTCTGGAAGGTAGGGATAGTAGGGCAGCCCCCTGGACTGCAACTCCCGCATACAGAGAAATAGGTTACGACGGATCGGACCTCTCCGGTGCTGCAGTGGATCCAGCTGCCTGAGCTCGAGTCACTGTCATCCTGAAGACAAATTCGAACAAAAGATCAATATGGCACAAGATAAGATATTATCAAAGAAGGACAATCAAATTTGAATTACAAGAAGAGTTGTCATGATAATCGAAAGATCGAAAATTTTCCCAAAATATGATTAAGTAACTCCTATCATTACCTAGGACCTATATCCTAACTGCAGGCTCGTAATTAGGACTCTAAGTCGAGTACCATTACGAGATCGCACTAGTTGCACAGGGACCTGCATGGGCCACCACAAAAATGTGTCACGACCCGCACCCTAAGTAGGGGAACGAGTACGTGGGTACGTCCAGCCTACACCACAGAATCGGCAGTAGAACGCTGTATAGGTTGTCTTTAACCTAAAACATCTAGACACAATATAAAGGTACCTGTCATCTTCGTACGGAGGTATATAATATCACAACTCAATCACAAGGCATCTAAGGAAGATATCACGAAATATGAAGGATATGATAGAAGAAAAATAACAGGAAATAGTTACAAGTTCCCATACAAGTTTAGAGTTAAAAACATAAAAGAAATCCCAAATAATATATATACTACAAGTCTAAAGTACTAGCTGGATCGTAGTCCTGGCAAGCCTATCTAACAAGTCTAAGCATATGGTGCGTCCTCTAAGAGCACCGGCTCCACGGGAATATCCAAGTCGTACTCGCCATCTATGCCGTAGCCATAGAAGATCGAGCAATCGGCCTCTAGATCATCTGTAAACATCAACGGGGTTATCCTGTCAGGATATGAGTAAGCACAAACACTAACAGCACTTCCATATGAATTGACAAATTCTATAAGAGATACTTATAATAAAAAACAAGATAAAATATCAAGACAGTAAATGTAAACAGGATATGTAAACTGGATATCATGTCATGGTATGAAATACAGGAATGTAGAATAGAACAGGGATACATGATGTATAAATGTTAACATAAAATCAAGCCATGAGATATTAGAGCATTATGTGATCGACTTGTGTTATGATCAGGCTATTCCATTTGGTCCGGCTATCACAGAAAAGTCTCAACAAAGGTTAAGCCGGCCAACATGGAAAGAGAGCACAAGAAATATAAGATCTCGCTACACTCTACATGCGGTGAGGGTGATACAAGCACAAGAATATTGACATGAGGGTATCGATCACATAACCTCTAATACTCCCCATCCCCGAGTAGTATAATGGATCCAGACATGACACGTCCTGACACGGGATTCAAAAGCAGGGGGGCAGCCTACTCCCAAATCGGTGTCTATACAAGTACAAGAAATAAGATCGATAATTTACTAATATACCAAGAAAGTCCAGGAATAACATCTCATGACAGGATCCGACGTATACTAGTCCGTGAACCATCGTGTCGGGAATAAAGTAAGACACTATAACTGAATCGGATATAGCAGATATCAAGAAAATAAAAACTATCAGTAAATGTACTCGCCTGTGATCCTGAGAAGACAATAAGAACAGATGCTCAGTGTGATGTCACAGACCTAAAGATGAGATATCATGAGTTAATTAGGGTTTGACAGTGAATGACATGATATTCTAGTTATGTTTTGCAATCTAGGTCAATCTCAGTCAAACTAAGTCAAACTAAGTCACACTAGGTCACACTAGGTTAAACTGAGTCAAACTAGATCAAACTAGATCAAACTGAGTCAAACTAGGTCAAATTAGGCCAGTATCTCCACTGGCTACTCTGGATAGCTGAGAGAAGGCCCAACCTCAATCTCCGAATGATCAAGCACATGGCTAGGGTCAGCCATGTACTGTCTCAACTGTGATACGTGGAATATGTTGTGGACCCCCACAAGTGTAGGTGGTAAGTCTAGCCTGTATGCCACATCACCGACTCTCTCGCTGATAACGAAAGGGCCGATAAAGCGCGGACTAAGCTTCCCGCCTCCACCAAAACGTATCGTACCACGAGTTAGAGATATCCTTAAGAAAAACTGGTCTCCGACCTAATCACAAGCAAGGTCTCAATTAATTATGATAAACAAACATGACTAATAAAACACAAACAATCAAACCTACATCTAATCCTACTCTAATCTATACCTCAAACTCTAAGGGCCTCCGGTGGCTATCGGCCCAGTTCCGATGTCTGTCCTGCGCCATGCAAAGTCTGTCCCTGATGAGCTTCAACTTCTCGGATGCGTCAACAACCATCTCTGGTCCCAGTAAAGCTCGCTCACCAACATCATCCCAAGATAAGGGTGTACGGCACCTACGCCCATACAGAGCCTCGAAAGGTGACATCTTAATGCTGGCCTGAAAACTGTTGTTGTAAGCAAACTCCACCAAATAAAGATGATCCTCCCAGGAACCTCCAAAGTCCAAGACGCACATCTACAGCATATCCTCAAGTGTCTGAATAGTCCTCTCCGACTGTCCGTCCGTCTAGGGGGTATGTCGTACTAAACTTGAGCTGAGTGCCCAAGCTAGTCTGCAGACTCCTCCATAAATGGAAAGTAAAGTGACTATCCCAATCTGAGATGATGCTGATCGGAATCCCATGAATCCTGACTATCTGCCGCATATACATCTCCGCTAGCCTCTTTGTAGACGTATCCACCTTGAATGGCAAGAAGTGGGCCAATTTGGTCAACCTGTCAATGATGACCCAAATCGTATATTTTCCTCCTGGTGTACGCGACAATCATGATACAAAGTCCATAGTGATATACTCTCATTTCCACTCGGGAATGGGTAGCGACTGCAACAATCTACCGGGCCTCTGCCTCTCTGCCTTGACCTGCTGACAGACCAAGCACCTAGCTACGAAGCGAGCCACCTCCCGCTTTATCCCGGACCACCAAACATGCTCCCTCAGATCTCGGTACATCTTGTTAGCACCAGGGTGTATGGAGTACTGAGATCTGTGGGCCTCCTACAAAACCTGCTCCCTGGGCTCTCCGTTGGGCACACATAATGTGGCACCATGCCTCAAGGCACTATCATCTGCAAGAGAAAACTCGCCGTCCACCAATCCTGCTCGAACCTGCTCTCGGAGACACTGCAGAGCAACGTCCTCAAACTGAGCCAACTTGATCCTCTCCACCAAGTCTGACTGAATCTTCATCCCCCATAACTGCATCTGTAGCCCGGGCACGATCACCTCAATCCCAAGGCTCTCCAAATCTGCAAGCAAGTGCCGATCCATGGTCAAACACATTACTGTCGGATACCTACTCAAGGCATCGGCAACCACGTTGGCCTTCCCTAGGTGTACTGAAGTAGGATGTCAAAGTCCTTCATCAACTCTAGCCATCTATGCTGCCTCATGTTCAACTCTTTCTGAGTGAACACATACTTTAAGCTCTTGTGATCTGTGAAGATCTCCACCCTCTCCCCATACAAATAATGCTTCCACAACTTCAGAGCAAATATCACCGCTGCCAGCTCCAGGTTATGGGTAGGGTAGTTCTTCTTACGGGGACGTAATTGCCTGGAAGCATAGGTAATCACCTTTCCATGCTGCTGCAAGACACAACCCAGCCCCTTCCCTGAAGCATCACTATAAATAGTGAATCTACCTGATCCTGAAGGCAATGTCAGAATCAGAGCTATCATAAGCCGCTTCTTCAACTCGTCAAAAGCTGTCTGATACTCCTCTGACCAAACATATTCAGTATCTTTCCAGGTCAACCGAGTCAACGGCTCTGCAACCCGGGAGAAATTTTGTACAAATCTCCGATAATATCCTGCCAGCCCCAGGAAACTCCTGATTTCTGCAACTGAAGTCGGCGCTGCCCAAGCTTCAACTGCTACAATCTTCTTGGGGTCAACTGAGATACCATCTCGAGTCACCACATGCCCCAAAAAGTTCACCCGGTCCAAAAAAAACTTACACTTGGAGAGTTTTCCATAAAGCTGCTCCCTCCTGAGAGTCTCCAGCACTATTCGCAGATGCTCCTCGTGCTCCTCCTCAGTCTTGGAATATACCAAGATGTCGTCAATGAACACCACCACAAACTGATCCAGGTACTGATGGAACACCTTGTTCATTAGGTTCATAAACACTGTTGGTGCATTGGTTAGCCCAAACGGCATAACCGAAAACTCAACCTGCCCGTACCGCATCCTGAAAGTGGTCTTGGGAATATCCTCCCCCTTCACCTTCACCTGGTGATATCCCGACCTCAGATCAATCTTGGAAAATACCCGAGCTCCGTTCAACTGGTCAAAAAGATCGTCGATCCGCGACAGTGGATATTTGTTCTTGATCGTGAGGTTGTTGAGTACCCTATAGTCAATATGCATCCGTACTGACCCATCCTTCTTTGGCACAAACAACACTGGTGTACCCCATGGCGACAAACTCGAGCAGATGAAGCCCTTGTCTTGCAGCTCATCCACTTGCTTCTTCAGCTCCACTAGCTCACTATTGTTCACTCGATAAATATGCTGAGAGATGGGTTCCGCTCCTGGAACCAAGTCTATCGAGAACTCTATGTCTATGACTGGTGGCAATCTTGGCAACTCCTCTTGGAAAACATCTATATACTCTGCTATCAAGGGGTATGGAATCGCCTGCTGCTCATCCGAGACTCCACAGAAAACCCTGCTGCTCTGCTCCGCCTGACGTCTGGAGTACTCAAACTCTGGCTCCCCCGGCGGTCTGAAGAGAACTCTACCCCCTCTGTAATCAATGCTGGCATGGTGCCTGCTCAACCAATCCATGACGAGTACTATATCGTAGTTTGGCAATGGCATTACGAGCAGGCTCACCTCCAACTCACAGCCTCCTAAAACAATTCTTCGACCCTTACAAACATCCCATACGAGGATAATGCCACCCCCGGTCGTAATCTTGTAAGTCCTAGGCAATGATTCAGCTATGATACCGTGTCTAAACACAAAAGATACTGATATGAAACTATGCGAAGCACCAAAATCGAATAATGCAAAAGCTGGACTAGAGTCGAGGAGAATCGAACCTGCGATCATCTCTCCTACCACCTCTGTGTCCTCAGCTGTCATGGCAAAAGCTCGCCCCTGCTGGCCTCCCTAGCCTGCTGCTAATGCTGAACAAATCTCTACTGTTGGGTCGGCAGGGCTGGTCCCCTCTGCTGGCCTGCTGGAGCTCTGGCTCCTCCTCCCTGAGCTGCTCGTGCTACGAGACATTCCCTCATCTGATGGTCTCTTGAGCCACATACTAAGTACTTGCCCAGCCTCTTCCTACACTCGTTCCACCCGTGCCCTTGCTTCTTGCAATAAGTACAGGTGGTGGCCTGCTGCCTCGGTGCCTGCTGCTGAAGCTTGGCTGGTGCCTCGGCTGCTAAAACTACTGCAGTTGGAACCTCTGCTGCTGGTGGTGCTGCTGGTGCTGCTGTTGAAAGTGTGGCCTCTTGGCAGGTCCTCCGCTACTGCTGCCTCCCTGGGAGTCTCGTCCCCTCTTGAGCCTAAGCTCAAGATCATCCTCTGCAGCTAATGCGTCCACCAGGATCTCCTTAAATGTAGCGCTGCGGGCATTCTTGGTGTAGGACTTGACCTCCTTTACCAAGCCCTTCCGGAACCTCCGGGCCTTCGTCGTCTCCGACAAGTCCTCCATAAATCTGCTCAGGCGGCAGAACTCTCCTGCGTACTCCTCCACGGACTGGCTCCCCTGGACTAGGGCCTCGAACTGGGTCTCGAGGGCTCCCAGCACTGCGTCTGGAAAGAACTTCTCATTGAACAGCTTCTTGAATGCTACCCAAGTCTGTCCTGCTGTGCTAACCCTCGGGTCGGTCTGGTAACATGTACGGGCCAGATCCTGCATCATGCTGGCCACTGCCTCTATCTAGAGCCTCGTCGGGATCTCAGCCAACCGGAATATCTCCTCCATGTGCTCGATCCACTCGTCGGCATACAAGATCCCTTCTGTCCCTCAGAAGTCCCTCGGGTGCATCTTCTAAAAATCTAGGATGCCCATCTCCCGCGACTGGTGCGGCTGCGGGGGCTGCCGCTGGCTGAGCTACGACTCTCTCTACTGCGGTCACTGCCAACTCAATGCCTCGTATGAGCTCTGCGGTGTGCCTCTGCTGCTGGGTCTGCTGACCCTTCATGTACTACCGGAAGAAATCTAACAGCTGAACGATGTCAACTGTCCCTGCAGGTGGCTGCTGCTGCTGAAGCATATCCGGAATCATCGGGCTCGGCTCATGCCTCACAAGTGGTGGGGCTCCTCCAAAAGCTGCTGAAATGCCTACCCCAGCTGGCATGACTGGGGCTGCACACTTCACCAAAATGGACATTTAGGAACACTAGGTTTTTCTTAATTTGGAACGCTTATTTTTGGTTCCTAGGTTCTGGAACATATTAAATATGTTCTGAATCCAAGAAATGTTCCTAATAAATTTTATTTTATTTTTAGAAGAAATATTTATTAAAATACAGTTATTTAGTGTTCCAAATATGTTCCAAATTGAAATTGTATCCATGTGCATATACGTACTTGCTAAATATAGCTTCCTAGCAAAAAAATTGAATTCACCCAATCTAAACCTAAACGTTCCAAACTTTTTATTTCTCTCCTCTCATATTCCACAGTTTTCGTCTCCCTTCAAATCAATTTTTTCTCTCGCCATTACCCACATAATCTCCCTCCATCTTCTTCTCTCCATCAAGCTCGCACACGCTCTCCATCGAGGGAGGTTTGTAGGTCGCCATTCGTGTACGACAGCCATCACGAAAGTATTTGCCACGACACGTGGAGAAAAGGGTTTGAAGGCAACATCCACCAAGGAAGATTTTGCGTACGATCGCCTCCCTGGGGAAGATTTTCGTACGTGAGTCTTCCGTGTACGATCGCCCAAATTTTTTTTCTAGGGTTTGTTCTTTCTATTTTCTTTGTTCTCTAGAATTTTCATAGCTTATAAGCAGGGGCGTAGGCACATGGTGTCGAGGGGGCGGGGTTGCGCCCCCTTGGAATTCATTTTTTTAAGTATAGTTGTACGAGCAAGACTTTTCTTGTCGATGAATACAATGCATGTAGAATTTTCTATGGTGGATGGTGAAGAAGAAGTATAGAGGTTGGAAATTACTGATTTTTTTTCCTTCTTATTATATATTTATCCATACAGTACCATTTTACTATTCATGTTGACTTTTATTATTATCTTAGAAATATACATTTAACTTTTATAAATTTTAGTATAACTTTATTTTAGGACTTTTTTTGTGAGAATTATACTCATAATACTTATCCAGTAGTAAGTACAAGTGATGCAAGTTTATGGTTATATTTCTATACTGACCCTCAAAGAAAAATTAAGCATAGCCTCTATGATCAGTTTCCACAACCTTCACTAAACATGATACAGATTAGGCGATGTTGCTCACATGCTGAATACCCCGTCATTGACATGGAAGCCCGCTAACATGCTGAACACCCATCCAGTGCAAAGTTCTGTAACAATACGAACGGTCCGCCAAACATAATTTAGAGATAAAAGAACAAAACTTGTGAGTGAAGTACTAGAAATGAATTTTGAGTGGTCAATACTCGACGGAGTATAAAATGTAACCATCTGAGATAATCTGGGCATAGCTTGATGATTGAGGGGGTATATCAAATGCATGAGATAGTCTTGACAAGCATATCTTGATGATTTAGGGAGTCTACGTATAGGTACAAGGGTCTGAAACAAGGTGTCGATGACCATAAAAGGCGTTCTGAAGCAACTGGTATAAACAATTTCTAATTTCATATTATTTGGCCTTTAATACGAAGACTTATGTTGATGTGGGGTTGGCATGATGTGATGTTATAAATGTTATGTGATGATTGAATTCATATTTTGTTGCAATTTTATGATCTTTTAGGTGCAAGGGCTGCGTAGGTGTGTTGAAGAGATTGTTATTTTCTTATACCTACCCGAGACTTGACATAGAGTTTAGAACAATGGTTTTCTTATCTCATATTCATACAAAGTATTCATGCATGGCCATAATATTTTCTTATAATGAGCTTTCTTATTTTATATTAGGTTTCAAAACACCTGAATCATTTGTTGAAGGTACCTTTTTGCATACATCCTAAAACAGGTAAACATCTATTTGCTTTAGAGGCAATATATTACTAATGCCTTCCATTTTTAGTTTTTGAAAATCATTAGCTACACTTGCTATTCGCTGCATAATTTAAAGTTAATATTTATCTGCGTTCTAGGTCGTGTCTGTGTTCCGATTGATCCTAATGATTGTGATGATTTCAACCCTATAGCTGCACCAACTCTTTCTCAGGTAATGTGTTTGAGGAACTATCTCACAGTTATACATCACTAAAGTTACTCATCTACTTTTCTGTGTGTTTTGACTACCTATCATGACTCATAATTGCCATGATTTAGAGGGGTTCTGAAAAAGTAGTGAATCCCTTACTGCTAACATTATGGGAATTCTTCTAATAAGGACAATCATCTCAAGTTCTGGTAGAATTTGCACTTTACTACTTGATAGGAAGTAATATTTGTCATAACTGAACCCAAAAGATTTATTACTGAATAACCCTGCCTCATGCCATAATGTTTAGTCATCATAACATTCCTTGCCAGACAAATCCTTACAGTTAGCTATCTTGAAGATATTCTTAAGTTTTCTGCCCCACAGAACACCCGCAGTGACAACAAAAGAAGCTTTAGTAGGCATGAAACCAACTTTGAACACAGATCCAATATCGATACAACACTATAAGCATCACAAATGTTGTCCCTCCGGTAGTTAAATTATCTCATGCCTGACATGCACGACTCCACGTCTTTTTATGTGCTAATCAATCCTTCCAACTATATACATTAAAAAATACATTGTTCAAAAATTGATCAATTCCTAAGCAGCAAATATCGTAGATTAACACCGAGCTGTTGTTTTCCAATATCCAGATCCTATGACAAGATTTTTCAGCTAGAGCATGTCCTCAAGCTATATTTATATGTTTCAATTAGATTGTGTCATTATTTTGTTCTCCGATTTTGTATTCGATTAGTATCACAATCTTGATCATATTAAAGAATAAACACATCATTTTTTGCATAACAAGCATGGGAATGTGTTAACATTTACACTTAACACAAGATATGGTTAAGGCAACATTTTAAGGTAACTGAGTTTGTATTCTTACCCATCATATGCAGAGACGGCTTGAAACATGCGAAGCTTTTCATCCAACTCTTTGAGGTCCAAAAATCTAGCAAGTTCTTCCGACGACACAGCTCCAGGAAGATCCTGCCAATAAAAGTTTCAATATGTCCATAGTATTGATTAAGATAATAAGCAAGCTCATGGTAGTGGTTTACTTCAAAAAAATCCATAACAATAAAAAGATTGTTAGTTGGTACACAATTGGATTTCTTCCTTTTACAAGCCAGGGAAGGTAAAAAAGCATCTCAACATTGTCAGGCATATGGATCTTTCCTTTCTAAGTCGAGGAAGCTAAGCTTCAAACATCTGGGATTTTCACATTAGCAGGAATCAACATGACACACTCATGCTAAAACCATAATCACGTAAGAATTCAACTAACAAATTCAAGATTGGTTCTTCAATTAGTTATGAGAAAATTTTCCCTATAAACTAAGGTCTTGCTATACAAGGTCATTTGTGAAGCAACAAAGCAACACTCTTGAAAATTTTGTGATAACAAGGCAGAATTAAACAATATGCTATATTCTCCATCTTTTCCCTTTTGTCCTATTGCACCTTTCCTATTTGAAAGTAATCATACATAAGATAGGCCCCGTGAAGATGGGATCCTCAACACAAACTTTGACAAAAAAGGATTAAAGATGATGCAAGACAAAAAGGAACTTCCATAGCATTTTGAGTGGTGCATCCAGTTAATAATATCCAAGATACCATTTTCTTCAAAAGAAGAAAAAAGTATCATATCAACAAAACTTATCACAAGATTCTCGGGTAAGCTATTTGAGTACTTTTTTCATTCAACTCTGGGCCATGCCCTCTGTAAAGTTAAAAAAAATAAGAACGAATATCATAACAACCTACAAGCTATCATACGACTTCAATGTTTTTATTAATTTATTTATTCCAATGATAAAATGTAAGAAATATCAACTATTCCTTGGAAGACATCAAGTTGTAAGCCTAAGAGTCGTCTCAATTTATCATGCTAAGAAAAGAAAATCCATGATTGAACAACCAGCTCCCTTCCCAACCTCAATAGGGAGCAACTGAAATGCTATGTCACGAAAATTTTCCATCTTAACTAGGTAAAATATTATTCCTTTAATTTTTTGGCTAACAAAAACTCTGATGTAAATCTCTAAAACATTTAAATATACCAAAACAGTTATCTAGTGAATATGAGTTACCAAATAGCATCGTTTAGTAAATGTAACAACTGATGAGTAGAACAAAAGAAAATAGACAAAACAATCATATGAACATTATTAGGTAATATAAAGGAGTAAGGAAGAGTGTCAATATGGAATTTCCCTATTAAAATTTGTTGACAATAGTGAATGAAGGCAGTCCTGTTGTGTAGGGACAGTTTACCTACAAGTTAGGTTATGTGAAAGTGTGTGATGGTCGAGCATGGTACCTATTTAATTGGATAAGTATCAGTATGCAGGATGTTTGAAATTGCAATAGAAACAAAATAAATGAAGCAAAGTTCATTCAAATTGCAAATGCTTTGATCTAATATATACTACTACTACTACTAGATTGTAACTTGTTTTTTTCCTGGTCACTCGGAAAGGACAAATTTTACCTCGCAAAATATAACTGTAGAATTAAACCAAAAAGAGAATATCCATCTTTATGAAAAATGGTACAGTCAAATTTGGGTAAAAATGGATCATAGCTTTGTCATGATGTATAAGAAAACTTCTTGAAAGCATGATGTCTGCCTTATATTTGTTCTTAGTACTATGTGATTGCCCTCAAAACCTTGTGATCTTAAATAAAATCTTCTAAGATGCACTACATATGTATGTAGTAAAATGATCAGAGCTTGTTGCCTCATCAAAGACAAATGACAAGGAGTATTGTATTGGACATACATAAAATGTCCTCGACTGAAAATTGTAGAAGATAATAGGCCATTGGTTGCCTGCACTTGGAGCAGAATGATTAGATAAATGCATATTTGCAACATAGGTTTAAAAATTACCAAACAAAGGTTTGGCCAGTATCATTAAAGGAAACCGGTCACTAACAGCATACAGAAAATCATAAGTGATAGAATTACCTGGAGCCATATAGCCTAAGGTCCCTGGTACAGTAGCAGACAATATAGACTGACTGCCATCTAGAAATAGTTTGGAGATCCCAAAGTCGCTAACATGAGCCGTCATGTTTTCATCCAACAACACGTTGTTCGGCTTCAGATCGCGGTGCACCACAATATGAGGATGATAATGGTAAAGGTACTCAAATGATAACGACACATCCACCATTATATTTATCCTCTGAAGTAGATTCAAGTAGTAGTTGTGCGAGTACAGTCAGTAATTGAAACTGCATAGGAGCTGAACCACATGCAGCAACCGTAACATAGTTGCAAGCAATAACAACAACTGAAGAAATTAATGTTGCAGCAACAGCAGAATATATTGCAGACATGTACAAGGGTGTGTGCAAATATCTGGTGTAGCAGTATATGTGTATAGCAACAGGTAGGGATTCATACCTGTGCAGGAAACTACCCCTATATACAAATGCTGCAGTTTAAGCTATCAGTTTACAGATATGGAAACTGCATAGCAGTAGTACTGAGTGCACTATGCAATAGCCTATGGGAATGAGCTCAGGGCAGTTCCAGTGGGGACGTACTCTAAGGGTATCAAAGTTGTATCAGGAGAGTGTGGGTAATATATATATAAATAAATTCAACTAGAGGTAGGTTATATACCCACATCTCAATCCCGAACTCTTCCTTACAATCATTTTATAGAAGCTACTGTCGGTTTTCTTTCCATTCCAAGTTCCATACTGACGCCCTTCTTTCTATTGAAATGGCAGTAAGATGTAAATAATTTAATTACCTAGTGCAAGTCAAATTGCAACACATTTTATTTTCAAGCCTACTTATTGCTGGAAACATGATCAGTTGAGTGGCATGATTACAATTTTGTACCACGTTCAGCTCTATAAATAGTCTCTTGATAACTTTCGAGGAACATGATCAGCTGAGTGGTAGGTTTATTTATATTTGGTGTCTCCGATACAACTCCTCATTAAGAGGATATTTAAGAAATTTGCTCTTCTCTTTAAATAATTCAACCTTGCTTCTTTAAATAATACAACTCATATACTGTAAGGCTCATAACAATCATTAAGGAAGAAATTCAAACAACTATGAATATATATCCAATTACCGAACTTCATATGTAGACATTGATTTTAACATAATATAATGAGATTCAAGAAGCACAAATGAGTGTGATTTGCATAACCTCACTTAAAAGCCAGACAACTAACCATAAACTATTTCCATTAGTCCAAGCTTAAGTAAACCAAAGGGGCATTATTATTACGGTGACTCCACAATTTGGAATTGCAAGTAATTAAGCAAATGTAACCAAAATTAGCCCACAACTTCATGGGATATTGTGATTTTAAGAACACTTTGAAAGAAAGTTAGATAAAATATTAGTATAAATGACCAAATAAGTTGAAACAATTAACAATTTTCTTTTCCACCTAGCATAAGAGTTACTAAAAAATGATTTGCAAATTTTCAAACCCATCAATCATAATTTGGAAATTAAACCATTTCAACAATAGAAGACATGCAACAGTACAAAATGGCTTGCCTTAAAAACATAGTCAAATGTCAATACTAGGAAAAAAACAGTTTTATATCATCAACATTACAAAGAATTATCCAAAAATGACTACAAAAAGGTAATAGTTAGAAGGATGGATGACTGATAATACATATTTGTTGAAATATGGGTACAGAGCTACTTCAGAGACAGTTTTAGATTGGAATCTAGCATACCCAGACAATATTTCAATCTTGAGAATCTAGCATACAAGGAAACGTGAAATATTTCAATCTTGAGAATCTAGCATACCAGGAACTCCCACCAAATTGTTGAGCATCACTTCCCCTCTTCGAAAATACTGGTCCTATGAAACTTGGACAACCGAAGACTGATGTCTTATTTTTCATATTTTTAAAAACCAAACTATAAATTCAAGACTTGTGTCGTGCATTTAAATCAATATTCACATATTTTTAATAACAAGTCACATTATAATATATGACAGAGTTAATCATGTAGCATTATAGATTGAACAAAGAATGTGGTTTCTTTCTGGTTACAAAGGATGAAGAAATAAAAAGCCCTTATGAATGAACATAAAGGAATTGAACAACAGAAGTCTTGAACACTATGAAGGAATGAATTGCAGATATAAACCACATTAAAAGAAAACTATCAGAGTTATTGCACCTTGAATCCAAGGCTCACTGAAAATAATAGATGAAATAAAGAAACATTGATGACTTCTAAATAGCATTTGATACCAAAAAACTTGTAGAAAATTTCTCAACTAAAAAGAGGAACATGATCATATAATCAAAAGAACAATAAGGCAATTGTCCTCAGGTCCTAGTAAACCCACAATAAAATAATAGTTATGGCAAAGATGAATTCGAGAATTGGTGTATAAACTCACCTCCAATATACTGCTTAAATACAATATATTACCAGGTTCCTCCAGTGCCAGAGGGTAGTAGTCCCACAAAGGCAAAATTAATCATAGGAAAGATCCATTATATTGTATCAGAAACATATTTAACACACTTGAGAAAGAATTTGAATCATTTTCGTATCACGATCCTAGGGGATTGTAGCTAGAGGGTGCATGGTACTATAATTATCAGTCCTACTAAAATATATGAAATACTCAATTAAAAAAATAAAGAATAGTTATTTGAAGTCTTCTTTCCATCTCATTATAAACAAAATAATTTATGAAATACCAGACTAAAATATGCAAACAAGGTAATGTAACCATATTGGTAGGTATCTTATATATAATCATTGATTATACTTGGTATATTGAATATATATCAGTTTGGGCCAGCCGAGTCTAATAAACCATAAAAAAATCTACGCAAGGCAGAGAATATGCTCAGTAATTAGATTTGTACCTCGAAATACTTGCTTTCTAGCACAACTGACCTAGAGAGAAAGAGAGATCCAAAAAATGGTAAATAATTTCAGAAAGAATAGAGGATTGAGATAATAAAAAAAGATTAAACCCTAAAAAATAAACAAGATCAAATCTTAAAAATGGTAAATAATTTCAAGTATGGACCATAAATAATAAACAAGAACAAATCCTAAAAAATAAACCCTAAAAAATAAAGAAGAACAAATCCCCCTCCCGTCGACAAGGAAATCCCTCTTCCGTCGCTCCCTCGACAAGGAAATCCTACAATACCCCTTCGTGCCCCACCGCAGAGGAACAAATCCCCCTTCATGCTCCATTGCAGAGGTTCTCTGTCATTGCATCGGAATCGCGGAGGAAGATGCGAAGGAGATTCGAAAGGAGAAAAGGAAGGGCGAAAGCAATAACTAGAAGCATGTTCAGATAGCCGTTCTCAAATTTTATTATCCAAATCATCAACTTCACCACCAGAATCCTTTGGTCCAGAAGAAGAAGATGCCAACAAAAATTATTTTCCTTATATTCATAGCACTTTCATTTGATTTCCCCCTTTTTTCTTACAAAAATTATCGTACACTGAAGACTTTATTTTCTCTATATACATAATAAAAAATGTCATCCCCTGAAGAAGAAAATAACATGAAGAACATTTACAGGACATTCAGAGGAAAAATTGGTATGGACACACTTTACCTATCCAGCATTCCATTCTTGCAAAAGGAGAAATTTTTATCACATCTTCTGGATCGACACCAATGATTAAACATAATACAAGTGCCACACATCATGTCTTCATCTGCAGTAAGAAACCTCAAGTCAAACCACTGTAGAAGATAAAATTTAACGATGATTCTCCTACGTGTAGTGACCTGTCCCGCTCAGTCAATCGGAGGGATCGAAACGTCGACGACGTTCGAACTTAGTCTTACAACGGCTGCTTGAAGACATCGCTCGGTCGAGGAGATCGCACGCTCAGGTGGGGTAGTTTCGGTGAACTTGCCTCATCTTAGCCTTCACATAATAAATCGTATATTTTCAACTTGCACAAGTAGGCTTGATAATAAAAGTGACGAATCCACATAGCTAAAAGGAATAATTCCGACGGGTTGAATTGAGTTAGAATATGGAAAGTTCCAACGGTCGACTTAGAGTTGGTGCACGACGTGCTTTGAAAATGATACTGGGTCCTTCGTCCCGTGGCTTGGGAAAAGGAGAGTTGGTCTTCGACATAAAACTATGAACTCGCCTAAGTTATAGGCGTCGCCCGTGTAAATGCTCGATAAAGCATGCACGTTTCCGTAATGCAAGGCTTGGCATAGTCTTTGCTCGTCCCTTGGGTTAAGTTGTAGGCTTGATTAAGTGAGACAAGTGATAGTGGTCGACCTAAGTCATTCCAAGCACGGTCCTACAAGTTCTATGGCTGGGTATGAAAACTTAGTCTTACGGTTTCAAGCCCGTCATATAGAGTATGGCTTGGGCGGTGGCATCGCGTAGAGTTCAAGTTGGTTTAAGGCATGATGTTAGTATTTTCATGCACGGGCCACGGTTGATTCATTGATTTTGGAAAGTGTTGTGAATAGTTGTTCTTGAGTTGAGTAAAATGATAGGACAAGAAAGAAGAATGCTCGCGACTACGGGTCGTCGAGGCAAGAAATCAGATGTGAGAAGTATTGAACTTGACCCTGAAAGAGATGATAACACTAGAGGTGGAATAACTGTGTGAGACGTCAGTTGAGTCGAGTCTTGCATGGTCATGGACAACTTGTCGACAAGGTAGAGTTTCCTCGAATGGTAGCACAACGGAAGGGGACCGGTTCTTGAGAAGCAGGATTAGCACGTGCTGGATGACCGCACAAGTTAGCGCAGAGGCTTGCCAACGAAGCTAGCTACTCGTGCTGGCAAGGGCGGCCACCTAACAAGCTAAATGAGTCCATGATAGCTCTGGGAGTCAGTGACCAAATCATATAGATGAGTCGGCATGACGACAATTCGCGTGTGTGCCTTTGGATTGAGTTGAGTTGTTGAATGTATGTATAGTTAGAATACAAATGTTTGGGCCTAAGATTTGGCTGCAACAAAGACGCCGTGCTCTGGCACGAGATGTGGTGTCGAGTCTAATGCTGTCGGCATATAAGTTGCATAGTTTGGATGTGAGTTGTCCTGAGTTTAAGTCGGTAACACTGCAAGGCAAAGTCGGTCGAGTGATACTTAGCCACAAGTCTCGATTTAGGTCAGTTGGTGATCAAAGTAGCAAGGGCCGCGAGGCGGCGATATGGTTGAGTCGCACATAGTTGCGAGGCACGGCACAAAGGATTTGTAGCACGATCATAAGGAAATTAGGTACTACCGCGTAGTTGAATCTCTGATTTTGGGCCACAAGGCAAACACGACTGGATAGGTTCACGTTGTTGATACAAGCACGGGATGGTCTAGAGACACAAAATAGGCCAAGGCGTCTGTCCTAAAACTGATCCTAAGGCAAGAGTAGAAAGATAATACAAAGGGGGACTATGTTGCACAAAGTAAAGTAAACGTGTTGGTTTTGTATGGGTGGGCGAGGAGCTCATTCCACCAGTACAGTTGAGTACTGACCCCCACATAGTTTACATGTGCAGGCACAGGTAGAAGCTCGTGGCGCGGAGCCCGTTTGGATGTGTCGAGACATGGAGTTCCTTGGCGATTCGAAGTATGCGGCCGCATGGATTAAAGACTTATACGGGACATAATGTATGGACGTCGCCTTCCGAAGCTTCCGCTGGATCAAGACTTGTAATTGAGAGATGAGAGAGAGCTGAGTGAACTTGTAAAATATGAGAAGAGTGAGCTTGAGAGACTTGTAATCTTGGCCTTATGCCCTATTGTAACCTTGTTTCAATATCAATAAAAGAGCTTCTTTTGAATAACTCGTGTTTGATCTAAATTTCTGCTGTATGTTTCAATGTCTCTGTATGGGACTTCTGTGCGATGACCCCGTCGCAGCCGCTGAAATCGGCCGTTATGGAACCCGCCTTGCACGAGCACAATCTAGGCTCGTACGGCATCACGCCTTAGCGAGGACGATCGCTCCTACAGGAGTGGGGCGTGACATAATGGTATCAGAGCACGGCTTTACGTCCTTGGACTATCTATTGAATTCTTTAACTCCGTTGTTTCCGTAAACTCTGAATCGTTGCTTCCGCAAAGTTGATATCGTTGGTGTGCTCTCTCTTAAATGTCCCACAGGATGTCCATACAATAAGACTAACTATTTTGCAAAATATAGGAGAACAGTTTTTGAGAAGAAACAAAAGATGGTTTGCGTAAGCACAGTTGGCTAAGTCGGGCTGGGCATATACACCAAGTTGCGTCGACCTTAGAAAAGTCGAGTACGGGAATTGAATAGTGTCGAGCAAGAATGAGTTGAACTCGATTGAGTAAATTGAGATGACTATCGATAGGGGTGCTACCAAACGGCGATATCGTCGGTGCGATATAGATGAGCATGCTTGGAAATTGAGGAATGGTTCGAACGGAAAATTTGAAGAAGTAGATTTTGATTCGAATGATAAGTTAAGGATTTGTTGAATGACTTTATCCCTGAGTGGTGTATGCGATAGCCTCAGGGATGTCGATCGATTGATTGAGGAAATTGATGTTGTGAATGATTCGAGGGATAATGATAGAACTTGAATGTCGAAGAGATTATCCAGTCAAATGATAACATCGTTCCCACGGCTCGAAATTGGTTGCAAAGGAAGATCGTCAGGTTACGCATATCATCGATGGTATTAAGGCGTATCAAAGATCGATATACGATAACTCGGGGGTACTCTGACTCGGCGAATGACGATCGTACAAGTATTATTGTTCGGTTGGGTTCTATACTTAGGATTTCGATCGAGATGAATGTTGGATGAAAATGATTGTATTTTGATGGCTACGCGGATAACCACAACGTCGACAATCTTGTCTTGTACGAGCGCAACTCTAGCCTCGCACATGCGTCGTGTCGGATTTGAGGCGATCGTTTCGCGTGAGCGCTGACATGGTGATTCATGTCACGGGAATGATCGAACTCAGAAAATCAGGACGCGGCAACGTTGATTGTCTCGACTTGTCGGTTTGATGCAAAGGAGAATTCGAGGATGTTAGGTTTTGCGATTGATGAATGAATGAAACTTGAGGATTGAGTAGGTCCAATCCGTGCATCGAGAATGAATTAGTCTAGACACAAAATAAGAGTTACATCCCGATGAGAATGATTATCTTGCAGGAGCGTGCATGGTGATTCGTGCCCACCATGGATAATATGACTCGCGTAAGATCGGGGCACAACGTACTGTTAAGTCAGATGACCTTGTGCTCGATTACGTGAATTGGGATAAATGACTTAGGAAATGTGGAATGTAAATTATGGTTTAGCGATGAATTGTGTCGTAGCGTGCTTGACTTGGAAGGATTGATAGGCAGATTATGTCGGACGTGTTGGAAGAGATAGACTATGTGAAATGGCTTATTGAACAAACGATATTGATGTATCGAAGAATTGGTTGAACGTAAGTTGTCATAGGATGGCTTTGCTGAATGACTCGGACCCCGTGCGACGAACGTTGGGATGTGTGTAGGAAATCGATGCTCGATGTTTAGAAATCGGAGTGATGCGAGCTTGGATAGAAAACCCCGTACTATCAATTTGGTTTGACCTTAGGATGGGGTCAGTGTTGATATTGTTATTTTTTGGGAACTATGATTCCAATACTGACGAATTGACTATAGCCTAAAAGACATAGCCTAGCGGTTAGGCAAGACGTCCATGTTACGAGAGTTAGTGTCGGTGCAAGTGATCTTGAGGATTGATTGGTTGGGATATTGGTATTGATGAATGGAATGATTCAAAAATATGAAAATACCACTCATGAGCCTCGGTTGACATGCATGAATATCAGGGACGCTTGAATATGTGCACGATCCGACTCGAGTGGTAATGGCAGAATTCGCTATCACGAGGCTTGGCTGAAATGCATGTATTTTGGGGACGCCTGTGCACGATCCATACTAAGTGATACGTGGAATTCAAGTGAGACTTGAGAAACAGGGAAGTGTCGAGGATTTTGAGTTCCTAAGTTTTGAAGAAAGGATTGAGGGTAGCATGAGCGTGGCTCGAATTTGAGAAACGCATAGGCGTAGTGTGTGCGAGAGTTCTTGAATGTTGAGTAAAGTGATAAGTCAATAAGTAAGTACTCAGTTAGTTTCGAGGACGAAACTTTTTCTGAGTGGTGTATGATGTAGTGTCCCGTCCCGCTCAGTCAATCGGTAGGATCGAAACGCCGACGACGTTCGAACTTAGCCTTGAAATGGCTGCTTGAAGACATGGCTCGGTCGAGGCGATCGTACGCTCAGGTGGGTTCGTTTCGGTGAACTGGCCTCATCTTGGCCTTCACATAATAAATTGCATGTTTTCAATTTACACAAGTAGGCTTGATAATAAAAGTGACAAATCCACATAGCTAAAGGGAATAATCCCGACGGGTTGAATTGAGTTAGAATATGGAAAGGTCCAACAGTCGGCTTAGTGTTGGTGCACGACGTGCTTTGAAAATGACACTGGATCATTCGTCCCGTGGCTTGGGAGAAGCAGAGTTGGTCTTCGACACAAAACTATGAACTCGCCTAAGTCATAGGCGTCGCCCGCGTAAATGCTCGATAAAGCATACACGTTTTCGTAATGTAAGGCTTGGCATAGTCTTTGCTCGTCCCTTGGGTTAAGTTGTAGGCTTGATTAAGTTAGGCAAGTGATAGTGGTCGACCTAAGTCATTCCAAGCATGGTCCTACAAGTTCTACGGCTGGGTATGACAACTTAGTCTTACGGTTTCAAGCCCGTCATATAGAGTATGTCTTGGACGGTGGCGTCGCATAGAGTTCAAGCTAGTTTAAGGCACGATGTCACGGACTTAGTGTTTTCAGGAACGGGCCACGGTTGATTCATTGAGTTTGGAAAGTGTTGCGAATAGTTGTTCTTGAGTTGAGTAAAATGATACGACAAGAAAGAAGAATGCTCGCGACTACGGGTCGTCGAAGCAAAATCTCAGATGTGAGAAGTATTGAACTTGGCCCTGAAAGAGATGATAACACTAGAGGTGGAATGACTCTGTGAGACGTCAGTTGAGTCGAGTCTTGCATGGTCATGGACAACTTGTCGACAAGGTATAGTTTCTTCGAACGGTAGCCCAACGGAAGGGGACTGGTTCTTGAGAAGCAGGATTAGTACGTGCTGGATGACCGCACAAGTTAGCGCAGAGGCTTGCCAGCGGAGCTAGCTAATCGCGCTGGCAAGGGCGGCCGCCTAACAAGCTAAAGGAGTCCACGATGGCTCTGGGAGTCAATGACCAAATCATATAGATGAGCGGCATGGCGGCAATCCGCATGTGTGCCTTTCGATTGAGTTGAGTTGTTGAATGTGTGTACAGTTAGAATACAAATGTTTGGGCCTAAGATTTGGCTGCAACGAAGACGCCGTGCTTCGGCATGAGATGTGGCGTCGAGTCTAATGCTGTCGGTATATAAGTTGCATAGTTTGGATATGAGTTGTCATGAGTTTAAGTCGGGAACGCCGTAAGGCAAAGTCGGTCGAGTGATACTTAGCCACAAGTCTCGATTTGGGTCAGTTGGTGATCAAAGTAGCAAGGACCGCGAGACGACAATATGGTTGAGTCGTACATAGTTGCGAGGCATGGCACAAAGGATTTGTAGCACGGTCATAAGGAAATTGGGTACTATTGCGTAGTTGCGTCTCTGATTTTTGGCCGCAAGACAAACACGACTAGATAGGTTAACGTTGTTGATACAAGCACATGATGGTCTAGAGGCACAAAATAGGCCAAGGCGTCTATCCTAAAACTAATCCTAAGGCAAGAGTAGAAAGATAATACAAAAGGGGACTATGTTGCACAAAGTAAAGTAAACGTGTTGGCTTTGTATAGGTGGGCGAGGAGCTCATTCCACCAGTACAGTTGAGTACTGACCCCCATATAGTTTACATGTGCAGGCACAGGTAGAAGCTCGTGGCACGGAGCTCGCTTGGATGCGTCGAGGCATGGAGTTCCTTGGCGATTCGAAGTGTGCGGCCGCACGGATTAAAGGCTTATACGGAACATAATGTATAGACGTCGCCTTCCGAAGCTTCCGATGGATCAAGACTTGTAATTGAGAGATGAGAGATAGCTGAGTGAACTTGTAAAATGTGAGAAGAGTGAGCTTGAGAGACTTGTAATATTGGCCTTGCCCCCCATTGTAACCTTGTTTCAATATCAATAAAAGAGCTTCTTTTGAATAACTCGTGTTTGATCTAAATTTCTGCTGCATGTTTCAATGTCTCTGCATGGGACTTCTATGCGACGACCCCGTCGCAGCCGCTGAAATCGGCCGTTATGGAACCCGTCTTGCACGAGAGCAATCTAGGCTCGTGCGGCATCATGCTTTAGCGAGGACGATCGCTCCTACGTGAGCGGGGCGTGACACCACCTGCCAGATATTAGTTGCACAACTAAGATTACAAAAAAAAATGTGGATTGTGTTTAATACCAATCCTAATACAAAAGTTTGAGGTAAGTTAGATAGAAATCATAATGAATAAACTAATGTATTGTAACTAATAGCATATACTTGATCATCCTTGGTTATCCAGAACATTATGTGGTTAGGACATGTATCAAACACTTAACGGACACACATCAAACTCTCCAAAATACGCTTGCACGTATGCGTTGTGTCTGTGTCCTCGTGTCGGTATCGTGTAGCATCTGTGTTCTTACAACATAAAATTAACCAGTCATAATTTATGAATTAGAGAAATCAATATGCATAAAGAACATTGACAAACAACCTATAAAACCAAAACCTTACCATGAATAGAAGATGATAAGTTATTCACGTCATCCTACAGCATCTTTTATTGTATCACAATCCTCCTGCCTGTGCTCATTTCAGACATTCAATATATCCATCCTGATTGAAAACCATGAGCTTCATCATTTGATATCTTAGTGTATGCTGCTAGTTAACCAAGCTTTTGGTAAGTTGATAACTTTACTTCTTTTTTATGCTTTTACAACTTTAGTATGCTTCTACATTCTTGTTGATTGATCTTTTTTGTTCAATTTTCTTTGCTGAATTGACCGAAAAAGAAAGCACCAACGTCAGCATTGATCGGGACATGTCGAACCGTATCGGTATCGACCGTATTGGATGGGTATCAGAAAATAAGTAGTTTGTTTTTCTTGCTATCATGAGACAAAGACAGAAGCATGCAAGTAGTTGATCAAGGCTCGCGGCGTTGAAGCAAACTAGTTGTGCAAGAACATTAGCAAAGAGGAAAACAAAAAGAAAGGTAGGGCAAGATCATGCTATGTTATTTCATAGACCACTCAGATCTTAAACTGGTTCTTACATGATGAGCTACCTTGTGCAGAAGATATACAATCATCAGCATCAAGGCAACAACTTAGTTACTTCGAGGACAACTTTCCCTTCAGACAGGCATTTGTTCTTGCAAGGATGAAATCTACAGGGAGAATCTGGCCTAATTCTCTCAACTGATGCTAAAGCTAGATTAAAATGGACCCCAAAGCTCCATGAGAATTTCATAGAGGTTGTGCATCAACTTGGTGGAGCTCATAGTGAGTATATATAAGAAGTAAAATGATAAAAATTCTTACATTGTTTTGTCTACAGAATTAACTTAGTATCCTCATTTTTGCAGAAGCTACTCCCAAAACTGTAATGAGGCTCATGGGGATTCCAGGGCTAACTCTGTATCACCTCAAAAGTCATCTTCATGTACTAGTAACAATAGGTTTGGTTATAGGTTTATATTTTTGCGCTTAGGACTAAAATTTTTTTTTTGCCTCCAGAAGTACAGGCTTAGTAAGAACGTGCAAGCGCAAGTTAGTATAGGGACACCAAAGAAGGGTAAGTAAAGGCATCTTAATTTTATCATAGTTTGAAACTATTTGACGGAAAGAGTACCCATCTTTTGCTGCAGCTGTAGGTTGTGTAGTAGCATCAGAGAGGCCATCTAACCGCAATGGATCTTTAATCAGCAACACGAATATTGGGGTCCAGACGAATAAGTAAAACCAACAAACTTATTTTCTAGGTTACTCCCATTGGATAAGAAATATGGAACTAAAATAATGTGTATTTGGGTTGCAGGACAATTCACATAAATGAAGCATTGCAGATGCAAATAGAAGTGCAGAGACGGCTACACAAACAACTTGAGTAAGGGCCAAAAGTCACTGAATTGTTATTATGTTTTTTTAGGTCCAAAAGTCACCAAATTTTTATTATGTAAACAACTAATTAAGTATAAAACAACAACAAAGCTTCTATCATTTATGGGCTTGATAACTCGTATCCATTACCTCTTTAGCTGAGACTTGAAACAAATCAAAAAAGGGCATATATAGATTTTATTGAAGTAATACAAAAAAGAATTTTGACACAAGAATAGGATCCCAAATATACAACCTGTAAAGCTTGATAAAAGTTAACTTCAAGTTCATGGTACTAAGATTACCAAAACACTGCCAACTACTAATGAAGCAAAGTCGTCTTCTTTTAATTGGAAGATGCATAGGGCTTAAGAAATTACTGACTACCAAAATTCCTTCCAATAAACAAAATATGTATATGCATGACATATAGACGGAAATCTATTTTCACTTGGCCGATTGACGTATCTTGTGCCTTCAGTATGGATGCAAATACCATCCTTGCTTGCATGAGCTTAAAGTGTGCATCCAATAAAGATGATTTTGTGCCCGCTACAAAGAGTCAAAATTTGTTTCTGAGACATAAATTAAAGTAGACTTTGGTTGATCCTACCATGAAGCCTTCAAACACAGATTTTGATGTAAGACTGATGAGAGATTGAATAGTAGAGAGATGCACCTATATAAAATATATCAATTTCGTAGGGAAATGATACTTATATTTTGCCCCAAAAAAATCTAAAAAAAGCTGGAGAATATGCTGAATAACTAGATTTGTACCTCAAAATACTTGCTTGATAGATTGGAAGCCCCTTCTTTGACCGCTGACCTAGAGAGAAAGGGAGATCCGAAAATGGTGAATAATTTCAGAAAGAAGTAAGGATTGAGAAAATACAAAAATATTAAACCCTACAAAATAAACAAGTGCAAATCCTAAAAATGATCAATAATTTCAAGTATGGACCATAGAAAATAAACAAGAACAAATCCTACAAAATAAACCCTAGCAAATAAAAATAAAGAAGAAATCCCCTTCTGTTGCTCCCTCAACAAGGAAATCCCCCTTCCCGATATGTACAATACTACATTGCCATAGTCGGTGGAACAAATCGCACGGGGGTTCCTTGTCGAAGGAGATTGAGCACGGGGGGTCCTTGTCGAAGGAGATTCGAATGGACAAAAAGGTTTGAGAAAATATAAAGGGTGCGAAGGAGATTTGAAGGAGATTACCTGATGTTGTCGGCGGTGCTAACTGATTAGGTTTTTAGAAGGAGAATTAAAGGGTACGAAGGAGAAGAAGAATTTGAGCGCAGTTTTCTTTTTTGGGGGGAGATGTTCGCGGGCTTTTGGAAATAGCAAATAGCAAAAATTTCATTAGGGCAGTACTGTGGAGCCAAATTTTCAATATAAACAACATTTTTTATTTGTCAAATCCAATCTACTATATTTTGATGACATAGGTTTGATGGTACATGACAGTTTTTATCTGTCGAAATGTAACGATAGTTTTAGTCCGTCGTTGTTGGACAAATCTAACTGTCGCAAATCGTTCTTTTTGGTGTAGTGGATCCCGTTACGGGATTCGGTTTAGACGATTTCGATTTCGGGAATTTCCGAAGATCATTTTGGTAGAAATTGTGCTGTGATTGGTCTTGGTTTTAAGCTTTATGACGTCTCGAAAATTCTGAGTTAGTTCGACAATGCTCTGTGACTTTCGGATTTAGTTCTGTGGTTTTGAGATCTTCGGTTAGTTTCGGAATTTTCGAACTATTATGTGGGTTCAGTAACATTTTCTGGTTTTTTGAATTTCTTTTGGAAATGTTCTGTGTTGGGTTATATATTTATTTTGTGGTGGAAATGAATTCATGGGTTATTTCCCTGGTTTGGAATATTATTTGTGTGGTTGGCACAACTTCCCAGTATTGGGTTATTCCAGATATAGAGGAAATGCTGCCCAATTTTCGTAAATTATATATATATATATATATCTATATAATATATATATATATATATATATATATATATATATATATATATATATATATATATATATATATATATATATATATTATATATATATGATTTTTAAAACTAGTTTTCCAAAAAGGTTTATTAAATAGATTTTTCGGGCGAGTAAAATGCAAACGAAACCAGTCATTCTGGACGTTGAGGCATTAGCTAAGAATGATAATTGGACCAATCTGAGACTCTTTAATATTATATTTATATTTATAATTATTTTTAGAACGGGTACTGCTGTTAGTATTTTTGGTACAGAGCTTCGGCCTGCTGAATGGACCGCTTCCCGGCGTTCAGGATTCACCTGAGTTTTATTATTATTCTTAATTTCAATTTATGTAAAGGTTGTAAGGGCATAAGCCCAGTTTTCTATTTTCTTTGCTGCGACCCTGTATAGCGTAGAATAGATTTTATTTATTTTCTGGGATGTTGGTTTATTGATAGACTCGTAAAATATTAAAAAGACATTATTTTGGATATAGAAAATTATAACATTTTTATCACAATAAATAATTAGTAAAATTACAAGTTTGTATTATTTAAACAAATTCACATCTTCTCATTTAAGAAAAATCTAGTTTTATATATATTATAAAAAATACAAAGTTTTGCCAAATTAACCGGTAATTGCCATTTTTCAATTAATCAATAACCAGCTTATTTAATTAAATAACAAACGAATGTAGATTGTGACGTTAGACGATTTCCGGTAGATTAATTAATAAACTTAAAACCTGACTAGGGTCTACTTCTAGAGATTGTAACTAGCACACCTAAAATGGTTTCATTATGGTTCTAAGCCAATGTTCTCAACTGTAGGATCTCGAAGACGAACCTGACATCCTCCTCGGTACCGACTTTTCCGATACAGTCAATTAACAGAGGCAAGTTACGGTTATGTTTTCTTGTATTTTATTTAGTAATTGTCTAGCTGCATGTTTAAACCGCATTGCTACACGGGACCCTCTCCTAGGGTTCAGATATTGATTGATATTGATTGGGGGGATTGGGGGAATAGTGTAACGTTTATGGCCAATACCCCCTATATTGCAGGATTGTGCGAGCTTACCCCTCTTACACACGGGGATAAGCCGTATCGCGTCGCTAGGATGCTATTGTATAACCCAAGCCGGTCATAGACGATTACACATTCAAATTACATTATTTTTAAACGTAGAACTATTGGAAAATAATGTTTCAACTGTTTATCCTGCACTTTTCCATTATTATTTGAAATATGAGATACATATTCGTACTTGCTCCCTCCTGACTGGAGACAACATTTTTAGGTGATATTGAGAATGCTGAGCTATTGTACAATAGCTACTATGACCCGGTTTTGTACCCTGTGGTGTTGCCGGAGTCCCCCTTGGAGGACGCTGGACCTGAGGCCGACGAGCCGACCGCTTAGCTAGTCATTTCCAGTTTCTAGTTTTATTGTTTTGGAATTTTTGTTAGTTTGAATTCAGCACTTTATTCTCAGTTCTTTCATTCCAATTGTACTTTTCAATGTTGAATAAAAGTTTTAAAAATTTTCGTATATTGAGTTGTAACAAATGTATAGATGTTGTTGTGAATATCTGCATATAGAACAGCTTACGGCCGCCGTCTCACAATGGTGCAGGTTGGGCATCATCCGGTTTGACCCAATAATTTAGGATCGGGTCATGACAGTTGTCGCATGAATAACAAGTTTGGTTGAATATAGAATTGCGGGATCAAGACTTGGCTAAGGAGTTATGTATATCCACTAAAGATGACCGATATGATTGATGCCATAGTGATTGGATCGATGCATGAATAGTAAATCTTCTTATAGAATCACAAGGAGGTGATGCAAAACGAATATTGATGGTTAACGTAAATTGTTAAGAGTACAGACCGTATCGATGATCAAATGTGGAAATTAATATGTCGCGAAGAGACCGTAAGAAAGAGATCATAAGTGATAAACTATTGAGGTAACAATGTTGGATTATGACTCAGAATAGTTGACCCGAGTGAATATACAAGTTTAGTACTATATGAGGATGCAAGTCGGATCGAGCAGATGCTATGTCTATGCAAATGGAAATTGCAAGTTTGGATATTCGATTGAGGAGTTTTATATGATAGCATCGGGATTGACCCATAAGAATTGTTGGATAGAATTGTCGGATAGATTTGTCGGTTGTGGGTAAGTCTAGAATGAGACTTCGTTGGGTATGACCTGAGTATGAGTACGGATAGAATGACTTGACCCTAGAATGTCGGTTGGTTGCCTAGAATGTCGGTTGGTTGCCTAGATTGTCAGTTGGTTGCCTAAGTTTAAGTCTGGTTGACTATGTTCCTTCAGTTGTCCGTGTTGGGAATAAGTTCATAAGATTGGGGTGGTATCTCATGTCCCTAAGTTGGTCAGACCATAGAGTTGTCCCTATGATAAGAATAGGTTGCCTCTAAGATAGAAGATAAGTATGTCCCTGATAGCTATCCATTTTATATGAGTTAGCTAAATGTCTGGTTTAGCTTAGATTAGCTGACCGTAGAGACTTGACTGGATGCTAAGTTGACTATTGGAAAACCGTAGGATGTCCCTATTGATGTTGCGTGAGTATAGTCGGAATGAATAAGATGTGTTGGAAGGTAAACTTTAGAATGGAATAGAGATTGGAAAATTCGGTGTTATAATGTTGGATGGGATGACGGATCATATTGGTTTCGAAATTTGGTTGCCTTTGTTGGAATGTCGAGAAATTGTTAGAACTGGTTGGAAATTGGTTGACTAATATTGAGCTGCATAAATTGATGGTAGTGCCTTGAGATAGTTGGAATAATTTCATTGATCGGATCAGAATTGAGGATAAGTGTAACGACGGAATTGGATAATACATGTAGCCGAGATCGACGAGAGCGAATGTGAATAAGAATGAACCTTGGGATTAATGTTGTCGGATATAAGAGTGGCTTATGCGAGAGGATAATATGTTGGCTTGATCAATACGAGAGGATGTTTGAGTACATCGAGAAAGGTTACTAGAGTGGAATGATGGTACAATTTGAAGGATGGTACGACTTGGAAGATGGATCATGATCGAGAAATTTATGAGTTGCAAACAAAGTATATGGATGTGAATGATGACGAGTACAAGATTTGAATCGATGAGAATCAGGGTATTGACTTAAAATATGGCAATAGAATTTATCAACTTTGGTGGCATGAATGACAATGAACTTGAAAGGAATACTTGACACATCTAAGTCGGGATACCTTAGAAAATTTTGGATCGGTTGAGGAAAATTTCTCGAGTTGGAATTGGTAACATCCATTGTCTTATTGGTTGGTTGGAATATTGAATAAACAAGTAGGATTATACGAGATGCTCGAAAAGAATTGCTGATGTTCGGAAAAGAAGTTACACCGTAGCTCGTTCGTTTTCTCTATTACTGAACTTGGCTGAAGTGCATGTATTTTGGGGACGCCTAAAATATGCGTATGATTCCAACTAAGTGGTATGCTGAATTCAAACGAAGCCATGTAGAGGATTAGCATGTGCTAAAGATTTTCATGAGTGTCGGAAGAAAGATCAAAGATGGTAAACTATTTTGAGTCAATTGGGATGCTGTATTGAGACGGTAAATTACTTGAAATCAATCGAGAGATTGCGAAGAAATATTAAATGGTGCAAGTTGATCGTTGAGAAGTTTCATGAAAAGTTGGTTGAAGTTTTGGGGATGAGTTTTATTTTAAGTTTCGAGGACGAAACTTTTTCTGAGTAGTATATATTGTAGTGCCCCGACCCGCAAGATGCCTTATGATGGATGGTTGGTTCGATGAAGCCTTGTTGGACTTGGGAATATGCGAAGGATCGCTTGGAAGGCTATGCGATCGTGGCAGGAATCATCCTATGAATGTGAGTAGTGTTGAACCCTTCGAAGATCCTTTAGCTTCACGTTTAAAATAAGGATGAGTATGCTATATTTCTTGTTAAGTTGTTCAATAACACCTTGTATGGAATTTGGAAAGATAATGAAAGATAATAATCACCAGAACGTAAACGGTTGTTGCTAGATAAATTGTATGCTTGTACGATGTTACGATGAATTACATGACAGGTGAAGGCAAAGTCCCAAATACTTGGGCGGGGAGTATATCGAGCTTTGGCTTGATGAATATATAGTAAAACAGATGTTAAGACACAAGAACTGGACAGTGAGTATGCTTGAATTACATTCGAATGAACGTATGATAAATAAATGCTAAGTCCCAGGAATTGGGCAGTAAGTACATTGAGTTGGTTGGAAAGATGTATGGCATCAAAGATGTGGCAAGGCATTGGGTAACAACATTCTATTATCTTGTGCCGATGTAGAATGTTGATTACGCCAAGACCCTGGATTGGGCAGATGATAACGTGAGCGTTGGCTCAAGGCAAGATGGCAAGATGGCAATACGAATGAGAAAGATGGATTATTACTTAGTTTTCCTTAGCATGTATTATATGTTTCTTCATAGATAAGTTGCATATAGTTGCATAGTCATGGACAACTTGTCGACAAGGTGGTTCCTCGAACGGTATTCCTGGGCCATGGAAACCGGTTTGTCCTAGGGGAACAAGGATTGATGCCGACATACTGGCATCGGTAAATGGGACTTGCAGTGGGGCTAGCTACCTGCACTGCCAGGGCGCCTTGTACCTGTAAGTCGGTCCAAGATGGCGTATCGCCAGTGACCTTCATATAAATAGGTCCGGTGCTAATGATGTCTTATGCAGGCATAGTAAATTATTACTCAAATATAGGGAAGGATGTCGGCTGTTGGTAAGAATCACCTGAACGGTGATATTTATATTGAGTCATGATATTGTTTCTAACAATGTCTTGTGCAGGCAGAGTAAGTATTATAAATGTACAGGGATGGCTATACGACCGTGGGTAAGAATCACCAAAGGGTGATAACTGCATGCTTTAAATTATGTTGGCTATGAGATTTGCATGCTTTACTTCTTGTCGGCTATAACATGAAATTGACCCTAAGGCAACGAGAAAGACCACTGTTAATAATGTTCTATAACATGATTACTTAGTGTCGTCTTCTTAAGTGAGTTGGGCCAGCACTGCTCGCCAGTACATCGATGATGGACTGACCCACGTTTTGGGCAATATTTCAGGTGCTTGCTTATGGAGGAAATCCTTTGATCAGTGCTTGGCATCGATAAATCAGATGGGTGTGCAGAAACTCTTCTTTCAAGACGATGTCTTCTGTTATACGGGACATAATGTATGGAACAGTGGAACTCAGTTGTACCAGTGAGATTGTAGCCAAATTGGCATGTTCATTGTAAAAGAAGTCGGTATATTCAGTTGTAGCCTAAAGGGCAAGTGTTTACATTCAGTTGGCTATTCAAGAGTCTTGTAATCCATTGTAAACTCTGTATTCCGCTGCAAGTCTTGTAATCCATTATGAGTATCAATAAAGAGATCCATTTCTTCATATCTTGTGTGACTTTAATTTAACTGCTTGGTTTTGCTGCATCGTCGATGTTTTCTGAGAAATACCAGGAACTGTAATGGTTTTGCCTTGTACAAGTGCCATCTAGACTTGTACGGTATCACATCCAGTGGCTAGTTTTTGATCCTCCGGGATCGAGGCATGACACAGTCTACCCACGTTGCTGCCAAGGCACAACCCGTAGCCTTTATTGCTAGGGTGCAACCAGTAGCCCATAGCACTATGGCGCAACCCAAGCAATCAGTTGTTCAGGCGCACTCTGCTGCTCTGGCGCAACCCAAGGGAACTAGTCTTTTGGCTATTCCCTCTTCCAATTCTCCAGTTCTGAACTTGGAAAAACAATGTTCTAGTAACAAAACTAGACAGAACAAAGGGAAGGGTCCTTTAACATTTTCTCAACTGGTACAACTTGTGCCTAAAGTGGTCCCACAATAAAATAGAGGAAAAGGCTTCTTAGCTAACCCTCTACAAAATAAAGGAAAGCACCCTTTGGTCTTTTCTAAAACTTCCCTAGTTTATGACTCAGAGGAAGATGTATCAGATTCTACTCCTTTAAACAGAGGTCTTCAGATCTCTGCTATGGGAAGGAATACTGATCAAAGAGTTGTCTTGCCAACCCCTATGGGGACTAGTCAAGATCTTTCAACCTTGCAAATTTCAAGATCCAAGCAAGGAAAGTTGATGGTATCTCAAACAGAGACACCCGGAGCAGAATTCTCTGATTTACGTGCTTATTTCAATAGGCATCCATCAATATCAACTTCGATGAAACGCAAGAATTTTATGCCAAAGGCCACTCTATACCAGAAACCAAAGTTTGAAAAGAAGGACCCAATCACTTATGCTAATGAGTTAAGTACCTCTTTGTACACTCAGGGAACTAAATATTTGAAGAATACGAGGCATGTTCCTAACATCATTAAGGAATATGTTCCTCCGACTTCTTCTCGTCCTGTAGTGGTAACTGATCTCCGAGAACATCTTATACAAAGACAGAAGATTACAGGGATATCTCCTTCACCTCCAAATCACTCTTCAGATTGCCACTGTCTTCATGAAGTGGTCATCAAGTATTGTTGCCAATCAGCTAGACGATCTGTCTTCGATCGTTTGAACTATGTTTCAACTCCTGAACCTGTAACATAAGATGAAAACGAGCCATTATATGCTTCTGCTAACATGACTTCTCAAGGCACTGGGGGTTGGAAACGTCCAAGACGTAATACATCCCGTAATCCCAGTCAACAATACTTGGATCGAATTCATGCATCCAGTGAAGGGGTTTTTCAATACACCCGATCAAGAAATCAAAATTTAAACCAATGTGTCTTTAATCAAGAAGATCTCCCCATCACTCATTTAGGAGAGGAGTTTTCATCTCAGTTTGATGTAGATAGTAAAAGTTTTGAACAAACTATCTCGTCAATAGCAGCAAAAGAGGTGACGGCATATACCGTTATAGAAGATCAAGATGCCTCTACTTCAGCCAGTCAGGAGCAACGAATTGTTGCACTAGAAGACAAATTGAAGACCATGGCTGAGATGGTCACAAGTATACACACTATAATCGTGGCTCAACATACAGTGCTACCTGTTATAAACCCTGCTACAAATCCAGAGCTTATAGCTTCTTTTGTACCTGTCAATGTCAGTCTGGGGGTACCACCTCCCCAGGTTGCTTCTGTACCAATTCAAGCTGATCCCAGTCAGTCTGGTGCTGGGGGTGGTAGTTACCACGCTGTTCCTCCTTCCAATAATTCTAATCAGCCCACAAATTCCCAAACATCAGGAGATGCTAATGAGGCTGTAAAACTCTTACGCACTCAGTTTGAGGCCTTCAAACATACGGACGGCCTACAAAGACTTGGCATAAAGCAACCATACCCTACAGAATGGAAGGAGGTTCCATTCCCTCCTAAATATAAGCTTCCAACCATTATGTTGTTTGATGGTAGCACCTCTCCTAGCCAGTACATCAATCACTTTAAAGTAATGACTGACCAATTACAGCCAAATGATGCTTTCCTTACCAGAGTATTCGTCGGTTGTTTAGCCGGCACAGCATACGGCTGGTATCGTAGTTTGCCAGATGGCTGCATAACTTCTTTTGCTGGTTTCAAGAAGATGTTCTTGGAACGGTTCTATGAGGGAGTCAACCATATGACAATGTCTGCCCTCATTAAGATCAAATAAAGACACAATGTATCCACAGAGAGTTTTATTGAAAGATTCCGTCAGGAGGCACTTAAAATGCCTTTAGGAACTCCATATGCTGTAACAATAGACACCTGTAAATCAAACTTGTTGCCTATTATCAGCATGTGGACGGAATCTACACAATTCCAGGATTTACCTTCTTTCATTGTGAATGCCAAGGCGGCAGAAGTCAGTACCGAAAAGTTCAAACAGTTAGGAGTTCAAATGACTCATCCTAACCAAGATGAACATTCTACACCCGTGGGTAATAATTGCCAGAATAACCGCAAGGGTAAAGAAATATTGGCTATCAATCTCAAGGGCAAGGAGTCATTGGCTGTTAATGTTTCCCAGACAACACCTACTCCATCAGCACCACTATAGAAAACACCTCGTCCAAAAGAAGAGTATTCTTTCGACGAAGATGATACTTTGAGCATCTTCGATTGCTTGATCAAAAGCAATAAGCTTCAATTTCCAGAGGCAAAACAGCCAGAAGAAGTGGGTAAAACTGATCACCCTAAATACTGTGTTTATCACAGATTTATAGGACATCCAACCAGAGCATGCTACGTGCTTAAAGGCAAAATCCAGGAGTTGGTCAACTCTGGGTCAATTACTCTGCAGCAGGATGAGAAGACTGTGACAGCTAACGTTGTCTCTGTACAGTTTGGTAACTTTCCACCACAACTTGTACAAGATGGTGTTATCCCCATTCCAAGGACTACTCTCGAGATCATGAATCTTCCAGCTCCTCAAAATGAAGGTCTTGTTCCACTATCAACTAACAGAGGAGACATTATGTGGATTCACCCAGATCTAGTAGTAGATTTTGAAACGCCTTCCTCTTCTAAGCAAAAGAAGCACTCCAAAACTAAATCCAAGAACTACAACATGGTATCTTTTGAACCAGTAGCAGAAGAAGAAATTCTAATTGGCACTAGATCTTGGAAATCCTACCTTTGGGAATACCCCAAAACTTAAGATAATTCTGTCTCATCTCCTCATGATCCTCCTATATCTTCTCCTGCTGAGAATATACCATCTATATCTCTGCCAGTGGTTGAACCAACTCCTCCTAAACCGACATCAGCAGACAAAGGAAAACAACATGTTCGTTTTGACAAAGCACTGAAGAAGTCCTCATCTTGTGGACTCGAAAATCTATATAATTTTGATATATTGGCTCAATTAGCCAATACTCCAGCAAGATTGTCAATCTTTGAACTCTTACGTCTCTCAAAAAAAACTCGAGAGACGTTAAGTGAAGCTTTGATGCAGGCTGATGCTTATCTTACTCTTCTCAAAAAGCTTAAAAATGAGCTAGTCAGCTGCGCACATTGCCATAGTGTGTTTGAGTTAATGCCCAATATTACTTTTACACAAGATGATATGTTGTTAGAAAATAATCGTCATGATCGTCCTCTCTATTTTACGGGGTATATGGACACCATAAAAGTCGATCATATTCTGATTGATCCAGGGTATGTTCTTAGTATCATGCCGAAGTCTTTGCTAGATGCTTTGAAGATCCTAGTGCATAACCTGTCTACAACCATCACTACCATTTTGGTGTTTAATCAAGGAAGAAGTGAACCTTTGGGGAAGATACGCCTAAAACTTCAAATTGGCAACCTTCGTACAAAGGTGACTTTTATGTAATTGATAATCATGGCTCATACAATGCTTTGTTAGGAAGACCATTCCTCCATGAACACAATATTATACCTTCTACTCTCCACCAATGTTTCAAATATGTGGATGGTAATGGAGAAGTCCAAAAAGAGGTCGCAGATCTGAATCCTTTCAAAGGAGTTGAAGCATACTACAATGATTCTCACATGTATAAGGAAGAATTCATGAAGGTGGTACTGGCAATGGAAACAGATAAAGAACAGAAGTGTATACCAAATGATACTCTGGTGATTCCTGTCAAAGGGCGTACTTCTTGTTCTCAGTCATCCAAACCACTGACTATCTATCTTCCTTCCCATGAGAAGCAGCTTCCTGGTGATAGTCAGGAACAAAGGGAGCTCACCTCTTCTGAGCCGCTTATAATCAACCTTCATCGTAAAAAGCCCCCTCATCCTTCTCGTTCTTCTTCTCCCCCTTTTGTCATCAATCTGACTAAGCCTGCTAAGGCTAAAGTTCCTGTTGTAAATGATGGTATAAAAATCAATGAAGCATCTCCTTTGCAGTATACTAATGTCTCTTACTATACTCAATATTACTTGGATATGCTAGATACTTTAAACCACTTACAATAGAAGTCATATCATCTCTACGAAATGTGGTATCATTGGATTCAATACAAGAGTCGTACTTCTTAGTACCGTCTCGAAAGAAAGATGAAAGGCCTATATTCTTCAACAAAAGAGAGGAACAAAAAGTCATGCTCTATAAGATAATGGAGATGATACATAAAGGCTACAATTACGTCGCTATAGTCCACAATCCAAAGCAATCATCCATAAAATGGGCTATGATTTCAGAACAGGTCTCAACAACGGTAAAGGAAGACGATCCTATTCGTATTTCTTTTCCAAAAGAAAAATCACAACAATACCACACTAAAATGAAGCAGGGACTAGGTTATGCCTCGCCACTTCCAACTCCAGAACCTTCTGAATCTGATAAAGAAGAACGATCTAACTCTTCTGATTCTATCTCATGGGATTCTGATACCAGCATTGGTCATGTTCATAGAGTAATAGTATCTTCTAATATGGTATCTATCGAATTCTCGGAAGATGATGAAGATGACATTGAAGAAGCTCCTGAAGTGGACCCTTGGGCACAAAGGATGGACAATCAGTGGGAACTTTATTTTGAATAACGAGAACCACCTACTGAGGATCAACTAGTCCAAATCGATATTGGAGAGAAGGGCGTATCACGACCAATCTTCATTAGCAAAAATCTTTCAGAGGATGATAAAGAAGAATTAATTTACCTTATTCGTGAATATATTGATGTCTTTGCCTGGAGTTATGAAGATATGCCAGGATTAGATCCTCAAGTTGGAACTCACAAACTTAATATCTTGTCGAATGCCAAGCCGGTCAAACAACAACAATGACGATTCAAACCTGAAATGATGGATGCAATTGATGATGAAGTCAAAAAGCTTATAGCTTGCAATTTTATCAGAGAAGAATAGCATCCTGACTGGGTAGCCAACGTTGTACCAGTTTTGAAGAAGACCGAAAAAGTTTGAGTTTGCATTGACTTTCGGGATCTCAATGATGCTTGCCCTAAAGACGAATTCCTTCTCACAACTACTGATGTCATGATCGACAATACCTGTGGATTCGAACAAATTTCTTTCATGGATGGGTTTTCCGGATATAATCAAATCTGGATGAACCTTGAATATGAAAAACATACTTCGTTTCATACTCCTCATGGAGTGTACTATTATACAGTCATGCCATTTGGTCTTAAGAATGCAGGTACAACTTACCAGCGAGCTATGAGTACTATCTTTCGAGATTATCTGCGAAAGACTGTCGAATGCTATGTTGACGATATTGCTGTCAAAAGTCGTCTAAAGGAAGATCACATTCGAGATTTAAGAACTATTTTCAATCTAATGCACCAGCATCAACTCAAAATGAACTCCACCAAGTCTTTCTTAGGTGTCTCTAGTGGCAAATTTCTCGGCTTCGTCATTACCTCTAAGGGTATACACGTTGATCCCGAGAAGATCAAAGCCATTCAAGAGATGCGTCCTCCACGCAACCTAAAAGAGCTATAAGAATTCCAAGGTTGACTTACGTACATCAGGCAGTTCATTTCGAATTTATCTGGACATTCCAGACCATTTACTCAATTAATGAAGAAAGGTGTATCTTTCGTTTGGACAGAAGAGTGTCAACGAGCATCTGATGACATAAAGCGGTATTTAATGAGTCTATCGGTTCTTGTACCACGATCACAGAAATACCTTTCTTAATGTATGTCCTAGAAATGGATCATTCATTGGGAGCTTTGCTAGCTCAGAAGAACAAGGAAGGTCATGAACAAGCTATCTACTACCTTAGTCGAACGATGATTGGAGCTGAACATCGTTATAGTCCGGTGGAGAAGGAATGTTTAGCCTTAATGTTTGTTGTCCAGAAGACAAGACATTACATCATAGGCCAAACTATTCATGTCATATCCCGAGTCAATCCTCTTTGAGTCTTAATAAAGAAGCCATGTACACTCAATTCTAGGCTTGCTATACGGGCCATATTGTTAGCGCAATATGGTATAGTTTATGTTCCTCAAAAGTCTGTAAAAGGTCAAGCACTTGTAGACTTCTTAGCAGCTCATCCTTTCCCTGAAACATCTAAACTATATGACGAGATTCCAGACTAAACATTAGAATCAAATATGATTTCAGAAGAGTTTCCTACTTGGCGGTTGTTTTTTGATGGTGCTTCTAGAACTGGACCTAGAGGTACTCTTGTTGCTAGAGTGGGAATTGTTCTCGTTTCACCAGATGGATTACTATTCAAAGGGCTTATTCTTTAGCCGAATCATGCTATAACAATGTAGTAGAATACAATGACTTGCTCATTAGACTCCAATTAGCCAAAAAATTAAATATTGAATATCTCGAAGTATATGGTGACTCTAAGCTGATTGTTAATTAGGTTAGAGGCATATATGAAGTTCGACATCAAGATTTGGTACCTTACCATGAAGCAGCAAACCGAATAGCTTCTTCGTTCAAATGGTTCTTCATCGAACATTTACGTCGTACATGCAATACAGAAGCTGATGCCTTAGCTAACCTAGCTACGGTATTGGCAGTGCCAGTCAAAAGACAACAAATGGTTGTTATCTCTAATAGAGAATTATTTTGTGTTAAAATTAACCACATCATTGAATTTAGCAATCTAACTAAAGTCAATGTCATTAGCAAGGACTGGAGAGCACCTTTAATTGATTTTGCAGTACATGACATACCGCTAGAAGATCCTAAGGAAGCTACAAGTATTCGTCGCCGATCGCTTCGATTCTCTTATAATCATATTACTAAAACTCTCTATCGAAGAACTTTTGATGGGTTACTTTTGAGATGTCTCGCTGATGATGAAGCAAAACAGATATTACGCGAAGCTCATGATGGCGTTTGTGGAGCACACCAGCCTGGTCCTAAACTACAGGATCGTATTCGACGTATGGGCTACTACTGGCCCTCTATGGTATCAGATGCTATTGACTATGCAAGGAAATATGGTGCATGTCAAAGATTTTATTCACCAACCGTCGAAATTTCTTCATCCAACTGCTGCCTCATGGCCTTTCAAAGCTTGGGGCATGGATATATTTGGCCCTATCAATCCTCCTTCATCTAAAGGACATCGGTTCATCTTGGCTATAATCGATTATTTCTCCAAGTGGGCAGAAGCTATACCTTTGGCTGAAGTAAAGACTAGTAGTGTCATCAACTTCATCAAACGTCATATGATATACAGATTTTGTGTCCCTCGCCGAATCATCCATGATAATGGGCCACAATTCGTCATCCAGAAATTTAATAGGTTCTGTGATGACAACACAATCAATAATGTTGCTTCTACTGCCTATAATCCCGCAACTAATGGATTAGCTGAAGCATTCAACAAAACCATTATCAAACTCCTTAAAAAGTTTGTCTCTATTAAGAAATGTAATTGGAGTGATAAACTTGGAGAATGTCTATGGGCATATCGCACTACTGTCCATAACCCCACAGGTTGTACACCTTTTTTGCTAGTATATGGATGTGAAACTGTCTTACCATTGGAAATTCAAATTTCTTCATTAAGAATCGCCATCGCTAATGAACTTACTACAGAGAATAATGATCGTCTTCGACTTCAAGAATTAGAAGCGCTCAACGAGAAAAGGTTGCTGGCTCAACAACACATTGAACTTTATCAAGCCCAGATTTCAAAAGCTTTCAATCGTAAAGTCAGAGTGCGAACATTTCATGAAGACAAGCTAGTTCTTACAGTCAGACGTCCTATGACTATGACTTAAATGAGCAAAGGCAAGTTCGAGGCAAAATGGGAAGGTCCATATGTGGTAAATAAGGTTTTCTCAAATGGAGCCTATCAATTAACAGATATGGATGGCAGAGTTGCTATGATGCCTACCAATGGCAAATTTCTTAAGAAATATTATTTGTAAAGGCAAAATATCTTTATTTCAGAGACATGATGTAAATAAAAGTTTATTTTATTCAAAAGCGGAATGGAGTTACATAATATTAAGGACGGGGAGGAGGTCCTGATCCTTCATGATTAAATACATAGTTTGCCAACAGTTCAAACATCTCACTGTCTGAAGTAACAAAAAATTCACAAGCAGCCATCCTCAATGCCTCTTCTTCGGCAGTCTTCCCAAGCTCCACTAGGTTGGCAATCATGTCCTGTCCTGATGTTGGAGCAATTGAGCCTTCATCCCTTTCTTTCTGAGGAGGCACTGAAGGCTCAGCAAAGGGCGTCTCGGTCTTTCCTTTAATCTTCGGAGTGAGCAAATCCTTGGAAGACATTTTGTATAGAAAGAAAAGAAATGGACAATATCTACGTAAGTTTTGTTCTATTTATAGACAGAACGATTAGATAGTCAACCTCGAGAATTGATGCAACTTTTTCAAAGAAGCACAATTGTTCATTCACTTATAACTGATTGTTCATTTTTCTTTCTTAAAAAACCGATGCGATCGTTCATTTGTTTATTCTCTTCCTTGAGAGTCGAAATGACTATTCATTCATTGTTTCTTCCTCGAAAATCAAAATGATTGTTCACTTTTCATAACGGGAGTCCATGTTCTCCACACCTCTAAATTCTGATTATTTACATTCAACAACTTGTCACATCCATATTTTTCCTGGATTCTATTTTCCATATCGTCACATCAAAATCAAATCATAAGGGAGAGAAAATCATTCTTTATTTCTTCTTTAAAAACATAGGTACATCTTAATGGAAATCTACTACATCTTAGATTTTCATTCTAAATATAACAAATGAAGGTCTATTACATCATTGGATCTTTTTATTTGTTGGTGCCAGTTCCTTGTCATCTCGTCCAGAAGAAGCGAGCCAGACAATGGAATCGACTCTGGTCTTCTCTCTCAGACGAGAGGAGAACCACAAAGTACAGCAACCCAAAGATAAGCTGCTGTCAATACAACTGGTGGGGAGAAGACGACCCGTCAGGAGAATTAAGAATGAAATCACACTTGTGATACGATTCCTAATTCTGTCTCTCCACCATCCAACTCTCATGTATAAAGGCTCTTCCTACCATCTGAGGAAGACCCTTTTGGAACACAGAGAGTCCTGAGCTGTCTGATTTGAGTGTCAGAATCACATGAGATGTCTGATGTGGGTGTCCGAAGAATGCTCTTCATAGCATCCAGGTCGTCGATGCCAGTTTTGAAGAAGCTTGTCAACCAAACTTCTGTAAAGTTTAGCAAGGAAAGAAAAGTCAGTAAAATATATCAAAATTGTGTACTGATCAACAGGCGCATATCAACACTGTGCACCAATTACCATGGGCATATCAAAACTGTGCGCCTATTCTCAGAAGAACAGGCGTATATCAACAGTGTGCACCGATCAACAGGCGCATATCAACAGTGTGCGCCAACTAACAGGCGCATATCAAAACTGCGCGCCAATCAACACGCACGTATCGACAGTGTGCGTTGATCAAACAGGCGCATATTAATAGGGCGCACTTCTGATCAAAGTCAGACACTGATTGCAATGCGTGCTTCTTCTCAGAATTTCAAGTACGCATCTACAACCTGCGCTTCATTTCTACAAATTAACATCTATCTTCACACAAAAAATGGCACAAAGTAAAAACACTTATGTGTGAAAACCATTAGTTCTTTGCTGGAACTTACCAACTTCTGAAGGTGCCGCATTCAAAAGAATAGCATCAGGTTGAAGTGGCACAAGTGAACTTGTGGATGTTGGATTTTTGCTGGACAGTGGGACCTTGTGAGAAGTTATCTTCTAATAAAAACGAGAGAGCATGAATGTCTCTTTTCTTTCGTTTTGGCTATCCTTTTAAAAGTGTTGAAGATGAAAACGGGTGCGTCATTCTAGGAGCCTATTTCGGGAAAGAACTAAACAATAGGCGCTTAAAACCACATGATGGCTGCCATGTGTCTCTCAATAAAACAGTAAACATTGAATTGGTCAACTGAGCACATCTACATGCGCCATTTGAAATTACAGCCACACAATATATCAGAAATTATAAATTTTATTTTTATAAAGATGGGTGGACCCCTACAGACAAGGACACAGAAAAAGACGATAAAAGCTGGCACGCTTAACATTATTTCTTTTTCTCGTCCTCATTAGTCTGACGAAGAACAGCGTCTAATTCTTACATGTTGCGAATCCCCGAACGACACATCAGATTAAGGAATCCCTCCGAATAGCCGTGCTCTTCAGAGGAAAGTGATGGCCCACCACTTGAATGATTGAAGACTGTTGGGTTTAAACCAAAACAGTCTAAAAAGTTCACCGCCCTCAGTAACGGGTCAGCCTCCAACAAATAAGTCGTAGGCATAACACCGGATTTTACTTCAGGGGACTTGATTTCAGTATCAGCATTGGTCTCCATCTCCTTTTTCTTAGGCACCATCGAAGTACAGAAGTAAGTATAAGGATTAGCCCCTATATATACAACTAAATTGACTTTTTATATTCCTCATGGGAAACTGAAAATCATCAATGAAACTCGGGAAGATGAAGAGGAGATCGAGTGTTTTCGAAAAAGAAATTTAATTATGACGGCTGGGCATTGATTGGCATAACTTGACTCAGCCAAAACTTTTATAAATTCAAAGTATTTCAAAACTTTGAAATGTTTTTAAGTTTTAAAAACTTTGAAGGGGGTCTTGTAGGGCCTAAAAATCAAGTTGCACCATGCATTTACTACTCAACAATTAAATTGCGCTTCAAAAATCAAGTTGCGCCATTGATATGAAGCTCAGAGATCAAAATGCGCCATTGATTAGGTTGTACCATATATCAGACTGTGCCCAGTCATATTGCGCCAAAGTCTATGTGGCATCTGACATTTAATGGCCATCATTATCTGACAGTACTGACAACTGACAGCACAGTAAACAGAGAAAATCTTTTCGAATCCCTCGAATTGTGCTGCTCGAGGAGATTGGATTGACAGCTGTCCTGTACATCTTACGAGTCGCGCCTAGGCATAATCTAAACAAATTCCTTAGTTAGACCTAGGCGTAATCTGAACAAACTTCTTTTTAAGCTGCCACGTGCCTATCCATTCAGTTGTGCCTAGGCGCAACCCAATCAGGCACAGTTTGACTTGTTGACCGAAGCTCGCGCAACCTGATAAAGTTGGGACAACTTACATTCTAAAATAGGATAACGTGGCGCACATGCCACTAATCTCTCAAGACGTGTCTACTATTCTGTACACGACCACGCGCATCTCAATCATATGATGCCACACGTCTAAATACAGTTAGTACACGATTAGTTAACTGAATGAAAGTTGGCACAACATCAGGTTGGCGCAACCCAATGTGGCACAACCCAGTCTCATGCACATCAGAATAACTGCTAAAACAGTTATTTCCAGAACTCTATAAATAGAGTTTCCAATCATTGTTAAAGTATCACAGAGATCAAGAACTCTTGCAAAATTGCTGCTGCATTCTACAGAGGCTCTAGTCTTCAAGTTCACATAGTCCAAGGAATAAAGTGATCGTCTTCTGATCAGATTCCTACAGTTTTACTCCCCCAAAATTCAAATTGTACTCTTGTACTCTTTTTAAAAGTTTGTAATAGAATAACTTTTTATTTTTTTGCAAACAGTTATTTCATATCGTACTTCACATCTATAGCTTAGAGGATCTAGATGTCATAGAAGCTGACGATAGCAGTAGGAAATCCCAAATGCAGATAGATAGACTTGAGTTTCTTGTAGGGGATTTTGGGCTCAATGATCACCAAGATGTCTATATTGTGCATTTTCTTGAGACTTCTTAATCTGCTTAAGGTAGGTTTGTTCACGAGACCCTGGACATTCTATGATAGGATGTTAAGCATCAGGGTATTGGGAGGGGGTGTCGGTGAGCTTAGCGGCAGATCAAGTGATCATGGGTGTAAACTCTTTGGGACATCTATTTTTGTGCTTTTTAGTGCTGGTACCTGCTAGTTCAGTCTCTTCAGGACCTCTGTCTGCTCTATGACCATCGGAGTCATCAGTTGGATGCATGTATGCTTCTCCATATATTTCTGCCAAGGTGCCGAAGTAGTTACTTGGGCTAGCGAAACCAGCGTCGAATGCTTGCTGCAGCCTGATCACAGAGTCTTGACCTATATTGTGCAACAGATCAGTATGTGTCGGCCGTGAATTGTGGGTGGTTTGTCTCTGTCAGGGAGTGTGTGTCAGCGATGTCAGGGGGTTCTGTTCCTGTCTAAGAGTGAGTGCCGAGGGTAAGAATGCAAATGAGCCATGTCGTTCGCGAGCTGCTCGAAGCTCGGCTCGATAAAAGCTCGTTTGAGCTCGGTTCGTTTAGTAAACAAGCTGCGGTCAAGCTTCATTTTCGAGCTTGTTTAATAAATGAGCCAAGCCCAAGCTTAGAAGTACTCGGCTCGGTTGAGCTCGCGAGCTGGCTCATTTATGACCTTGCGAGCTGGCTCGTTTAGAAGTTCATTTAGGAGCTTATTTAGAAGCTCATTCTTTATTGAATTCTAATTATATATATATATATTTTTTTTATATATATATATATATATAATTATATATATATATAAAATATATATATATATATTATATATATATTTTATATATATATATATATATATATATATAAAATATATATATATATATATATATATATATATATATTTATATATATATATATATATATATATATATATATATATATATATATATATATATATATATATATATATATATATGGGTCGTTCTACAATACATCCGCTGGAAATGGATGTATCGATACATCCGAAATTTGGACCGTTGGATGTTGATCCAATGGATCGGATTGAATAATAGTGTAGAAACATCATTTAATGCTGATTTAGACTTTTGACCTGTTGGTAACTTACTTTAGTAGGTCATTCTTCACTTTAATTTTTTCAATGAACACCCTAAATTAACTCATATTTACTCTCTCTTTCGTCCATCCTATTTAATATTTCATAATTTTTTTTGGTTACAGGCCGTCGTGGTGGTGGTATTGGTGGTTGTGGTGGAAAGAGAAACGGAGATGAAAAAGGAAATAAGAATCGGTTCGGATCGTGTCGAACGTCGTCGAGCCCTCCTAGAACAACGAGGAGTACCAGCTGCACCGAGAAGAATCGGTCCGCTTCGCGTCGGACGTCGTTGAGACCTCCTCGAACAAAGAGAAGTACCAGCGGCGCCGCTCTAATTTTACTGCCCATGCCATTGTCAGAAATTTTATTTTTTATTTAACAATTTAATATTTTGTTAATAAAGCTACATGTCATGGTGGTGGTGGTGAACTGAGGAAACCTGCTTCTGAGGTCGGGCGGATTATTTTTTAACTTTTCTAAAGATAATATTTTCGATGAGAATATTTTTTGGGCCGGAGAATGGCCATTCTTTTTGCTTTTAATACGGCGAATGGACGGAGAATGGCCATTCTCTTTACTTTTAACACGACGAATGGACGGAGAATGGCCGTTCTCTTTGCTTTTAACAGGGAGAATGGCCATTCTCCGTTCCTTTAACATGGAGAATGGCCATTCTCCGTTCTTTGAAAACGGAGAACGGACACTCTTTGTGCTTTTAACAAAGTATGGTACATTTAGGACTGGAAATGTTCAAGTATCTCATATTTTTTTCACCAAATATTTACAGTATTTTTAATATCATTTACCATAGTACATTCATTTAATATTAAATCATTTTCAAGAAAATCCGAATATCATTTTATCAGGCTTCCACTATATGGCTGAACAAAATTTCTTGCAAATGTTTGAATATAATTAACCTACTATCAAAGAGAATTTTTCTTACATTACATTATACATTACACTGGCATCGACTTCATACTAATGTCATCGATGTACTAATGGCAATAACAAAGGATGAACAGGCAGGATTACAATTATGTTTCAGCAATAACAAGGGATGAACAGGCAGGATTACAATTTTGCTTCAGCAATAACAAGGGATGAACAGGCACTGGCATCGAATTCATACTGATGGCATAGATGTATGATTTTTTTACAGAAAGCAAAACACATTACAATCAAATAAAGTTTTAGTGATCCCAAGAATGCATACGTAATGAGGCCACCTGTAAACCCTAGGAATGCACCCAGGACTCATGAAATCTGTGATGGGCATCTGCAAATCAAAAGAATACACAAAAATATCAATATCATCTATGAAGGCCAACTGCCAACCAAATAAACGCTTCAACCAAAAAATTATAATCAAATTAAGTATACTTCATTCCAAGTCCAATAAACTACATAATTCACGTTACAGTAATCTTCCCAATCCACGTTAGTAATTTAACATAGAACCTGCATAATTCATAATACAATAATCCAAATAAATATAAGACCAACTATAAATTCAAGACCATATTATATTTTCAAAACAAATTACGAACTATGCACTTAGTACAAGCGAAAAGTTTAGTCTTAAAATATTTCAAACACAAAATTTAGTTTGACCGCCATGACCAACAAATATTCAGAACCATATTACAAGTCAAATATTACTTCCAAATTGAAATAAGAGACATTCAAAACTCAAAAGATGAATCTTCATAGCCATCTCCATCTTCTTCTTCTTGTTTCTTTTTTTTTCCTACTTCTTCTTCTTTCTCAAAATATCCTTCACCTACACCTTGAGGGAAGGATTAAGAAAAATTATAGTCAGTATGGACTCACTGTATATGTAGAAATGACATCCAAAAACATAAATAGAAGTATCAAAGTGATGGCTAACATTAAAGTGTTAATGTGTACAGTGTGTATTTTTACATAAGAGTTTGGGCTAGCCCCATTTACCTTCTTCACGAGAGAAGGAAAAACTTATTCTTGGTCAGCAAATTCAACCTCTATCTGGTTAATCTTATCCATAATCAATTTTTGGTTGTCGGATATAGTCTTCATCTCTTTGAAGACATTCTCAAAGTTTGCAGCAACAAAATTGTATAGATCATCAACCCTGTCCTTAGTGTTTTTGATTCTATAAGTTGATGGTTTTCCAGATGTTGATGGTTTGCTTGCAGCTGCTGCCCATTTTCCAAACATTCGAGTGAAGATTAGTTTTCTCATGGGGCCTTTGTTTTTAATATAAACATTCCCTGTTAAGCTTGGGACAGAACGTTTATTAGCCATCGAGCATACAAATCCTCTGAAAGGGAGAGCTGTCCTTGTAATTGGTTTTTCCACGAGATGCATCATTCTACTGAACATGTAGGAACCTATATCCATCCTTTTTTTCTTCCCCATATAATAAAGAAATTTTACTCTCTCGGGATGGATGAAAAACTCATGTCCAGTTGGGTTGAGTGTTTGAGATACGTAGGCATGCAAAAATTTATACAAAGTTTTTAATTGATCTTTGTATACATTTTGAGGGGTATTGGCACCCATTAAAACACCTGTAATCTCATGAATTGCATCCTTATGAAAACTTTATCAATATCTTTCATATCAAACTCAGGAACTGGACCAAATCCATAAAATTCGTTGATGACAGCAGCATTTACCCTAATCAGTTTCCCTCTTAGAAATACCAGTGTTTGATCCTCTTCTTTTTCTTTAATTTCAGCCGGAAGATTTGAGTAAAATTCTCTTACTATTGTTTGGAAGATTTTCTCAAGACAGGATTTGTTCAGTTTCTCCAATTGATAGAATTTCAATATATCCAGGAAAGCTTCATCTTCGACATCATCCATCTTAATTGATCTTTTAGGCATAACAGCCTTTTTCTTTAAATATTTAATGGAAATCTTCTTAGTTTTAGAGTCTTTAAATTTTTTTACCGCCTCTCCAGCCTGGGACTTATTTGATGATTGCTCTTCCTCTTTATTTTCCTCTTCTGATGAGGATTCAAAATCCATAGAGTACGCTGATGACTCTGTATCCGTTGCCACCTTAGCCTTCGCTTGAGTACGCCTTCGATCTTCATAAGTTGAGTCTTCCGACGACTCTGTATCGAAGATAGATTTTCCGGTCTTTGTCGAGCAATGAGTGTTTTTAGCCATTTTTGCACGTGGCTTGGCTGCCACCTCCGCTTTCATCGTCGATGCCGCCGCCGCTGCTTCCGCCGCTTTCCTTTCGGCCTCTGTCCTAGCGACCATAATCTTGGTTTTTGCCTCCCTTGCAAGTTCTGCCCTTCGGGCCTGTATCGCATCCCTTTGTGGATTCTTCCCCTTCGGCGACGGTCATTTTTTCTTCGGCGACATTTTGATTAGAAGAGGGTTTGGAGAGGGTTTGGGAGAAGGAAGAGGGTTTGAGAGAAGAAGAGAGAAAATTCGACCGTCTTATGTGACCTTAGGAAGTGGAAAAAATTAGAATAGTTTTGAGTCTTAAATTAAATTTATTACTATTATTACTAGTATAAGACGGTCGAATTTATTACTATTAAATTTAAAAAACTACTTTCCAAAATTAAATTTATTACTATTATTACTAGTATATATCCATGTGAAATCACTACATAAATCTTTAGGATTTTGAGACCCTAATTTTAAAAACTACTTTTCAAAATTAAATTTATTACTATTATTACTAGTATATATCCACATGTTTCGTATAAATTATTAAAAAATTTGACAGAAAAAATGTGGTGGAAACATGTTTATTTAAAAAAATTTGACAACATATTTAAGAATGTGATGTTTAATCTCAATATTTTCACTTTTCGAATATTTGATTAAATTTTTGAAAATAAGAAGACTATGTACTTGAAAAGAGTAAAATTGAAACACTCAAAGTTGTCCTCTATTTTACTTTGTAATCATATTTAAGATGGATTTGACGGCAATATTGATGCTGGCAGCATAATCAATTCTATGACGTAACAAGTCATTGATGGGGATATCGTCGCTGATATATGGATTTGACGTAACAAGATTTGTTAATTATAAAGAGCAATGCAATATTTAGCAAATGGGTGTAAGTTGTAAGAAGGTTGTAAAAGTTTGATTGCAGCCGAAAATAAATTGAGTTAACAAAATATTATATTTCATTAAATCCCAGCATCGTCGCCAGAACATTCTCCGGAGAAGTATACAAGAGGAGGACAAAAAATTGTAAAAAATGAAAAAAAAAAAGGTCTAGCCCTCACTGGCCACACGGAGGATCTCCGCAAAGTCCTGCAGGGTGCGCACACCCGCCCTATGGCATAGGCGGCGAAACGCTTCTCTCTTCTCCAGAGAATCCCGTTCCTCCGGAGTGATCGGCAACAGGTCAAAGTTGGGCGCCAGATGACGAGGTCGAGCGATGACCTCTAGTGACAACCCGCAGGAGGTCAGAAAGTCCGCAGCCGCTGCCAGCCAGTCATGGGCCGGAGGCGGCGCAGAGGGTGCTCCATGCGGAGAGGCTCGGCGACGACTGGAAGAAGACTCTGGAAATGGTTCCAAACCAGATGATCTTTTTGGAGCCATGTTAAATGTGCAACCTACTCAGATGAATGGGGACCCCTATGTATATATATACACGTTCCTAACCGACTCTTCCTATTCCTTATTGGAAGTTGGGGATATAATGCTACAGTTACAACCAAATACTTACAACACTTACAACCTTCACCCATTGCTGACATGTGGGCCATGGCCCACATGTCAGCAATGGGTGAAGATTGTAAGAGTGTTATATGCATTTGGTAGTAGATTAGCATTATTGATGTCTTTCCAGGCTTAGTTGGAAGTGCTGTTTGGCTTTTACATGGAAGGCCTAGGTTCGAGTCTGGTGTTTGGGTTTTGTACAATTTTTCTATTGTTAATATTTTTTGGGTGCTATTATATGCTTTTAACTTAGTATGGAAGAATTTTTGGGATTGTTAATGGCCATTCTCCGTTCCTCTAACACGGAGAATGGTACATCTAGGACGGAGAATTGTACATTTAGGACGGCGAATGATACATTTAGGACGGAGAATGGTAAATGTAGGACGGAGAATGGTACATATAGGACGGAGAATGGTCCATATAGGACGGAGAATGGTACATTTAGGACGGAGGTAGGACGGAGAATGATACATGTAGGACGGAGAATGGTACATGTAAGACGGAGAATGGTACATTTAGGACTGTTCTGTAGGGTTGTGAATTTTAAATAGTTTGGATGTTTAGGTTTGTTTTGAATCTATATAAATTGGTTTTGAAGGCTCGTGAAGATGAATTAGTTTGGATGTTTGGCTGTTAATGGCCATTCTTCGTTCCTCTAACATGGAGAATGGTACATTTAGGACGGAGAATTGTACATTTAGGACGGCGAATGGTATATTTAGGACGGAGAATGGTAAATGTAGGACGGAGAATGATACATGTAGGACGGAGAATGGTCCATTTAGGACGAAGAATGGTACATTTAGGACGGAGGTAGGACGGAGAATGATACATGTAGGACGGAGAATGGTACATTTAGGACTGTTCTGTAGGATTGTAAATTTTAAATAGTTTGGCTGTTTAGTTTTGTTTTGAATCTATATAAATTGGTTTTGAAGGCTCGTGAAGATGAATTAGTTTGGCTGTTTGGCTATTAATGGCCATTCTCCGTTCCTCTAACACAGAGAATGGTACATTTTGGACAGAAAAGTATACATTTAGGACGACTAATGGTACATTTAGGACGGAGAATGGTAAATGTAGGACGGAGAATGATACATGTAGGACGGAGAATGGTCCATATAGGACGGAGAATGGTACATTTAGGACGGAGGTAGGACGGAGAATTATACATGTAGGACGAAGAATGGTACATATAAGACGGAGAATGGTATATTTAGGACTGTTCTGTAGGGTTGTGAATTTTAAATAGTTTGGCTGTTTAGTTTTGTTTTGAATCTATATAAATTGGTTTTGAAGGCTCGTGAAGATGAATTAGTTTGGCTGTTTGGCTGTGTAAATAGATTTTAAAGGGTTGTGAAAAAGAAACCAATATTTTTGTATCGATCCCCATTAATTATGGTAAATGGCACTGATACCACTAATATAAGTGGAATTTGCACCCCCATCATTTTGAATAAGGTAAAATCTGTGTTGGGTAATGGCGAAATCTCTTGGATATGATTATACTAAGATGTTGTATTAATGGTAAAATCTGTGTTGGGAAATATCGAAATCTCAGAAGTGAGCCGTCTTAGGCGTCATTATATCACAGTCCATTTTATTTATAAAAAATTAATCATGTAAAAAATTAGTATTGACAAAAGTAAAATTTTGTCAAAATGGAGAATCGAACTCATAAAAAATATCTTGTATGTAGACTAGTGAAAAATATAAAGAAATGCATGCATGCATGCATGCATGCTAATGTTTTCACCATTCACCCCAGGAATGATATAACATATCTAAATCATTATACATCTCGTACACAGGTTCTCCTGGTACTGGGATTACATTATCAAAGGGTTTTTTAAACGTCTGTATTGAATAACAAATTTTCCAGAGTTCGTCGTCGAAGATCATGTTGAAGCACCCACGTATGTCGAGCAGACGAAGACCCTTGCGTTGCATATGATAGATCGCAGCGTGTCTCCATTGAACATGCCGAATCTCATATGTAGGTACTCGAGACGCGGCATCGAATCAGCCACGGCCTTTCCCTCCGTCTCGTTTTTCGTGTCCAGCACGAACATGTTCCTGAGCATGAAATCCGGAGGGGGCATGTTCCAACTCAGCTTGACCAGACGGCGGCAATACTTTCCGGCAGAAAATATTCCAGTCGACGTGATATAGAGGCAGTAGCTAATGTCGAGTTCTTCCAGCACAGGGAGAAACTCCAAGTGTCTTACGAAAGATTCATCACTCACGTCGCACTTCGGAATGTGCAGCACCATTAGAAATTTTCTACTGTATTATAAAAATAGGAAAACATCAATAGAAATTAACAAAAGTATATGTAAAATTTTGTAATAGAAAAAATAAAGTATTAGAATAAGACCAAATAAAATTTTGCATTGGCCTTAAACATGCAAAAGAGAAGGCTGCTTCGTCGAGCTTGTACGCGGAGAGTGACCCTAGATATCCCTCACTGCGAGCCACGAGCTTCATTACGGTCAAACTAATCTCAGCGGTTTGCTGGGTCCTCCGGCACCACTGTACCAAGTCGACGTTAGACCAATAGTCTAAGCAGGGGCGGAGCATAAGGTGGTGTCCCCCGGGCTTAAAAATTAAATACTGGGAGGTACTAGTAAATGCTACATGTAGACCATAGCTCAATTGGTTGAGTCAGTAGCGATTTATACAGGTAGTCCATGTTTCGAATCCTTAGGTTGTTGTTTCAATATCTTTTGAAGCCAATTTTGTAGTTTTTTTTTTGAAGCAAGTAAGCTATCACATGATTTTTTTTAGCCCCCTCTAATATTTTTTCCTGCCTCCGCCCTTGAGTCTAAGGGACCGTTGAGCGCCTTCCACCATGAACGGCAAACTGGGGCCACGTTGCACATTACTTCGTCCGCCGGCATCCCCGACAGTACCAGTATCATCGAAAGAATCTCGGTAGGGATGATGGCCCATCCGCTGCAGTTGATCTTGCTCCTCTCCATTGCGACTGTTCTTCTTCTTCTTTCCTTTATTTCTCTCTAGTCGGATGGGTTCTCTTCTTTTGAAAAGGCTATTTAACCCCTCGTTTAGGGGGTGTAACCCGCTCGTGGAGGGGTGTGACCGAACAAGGCACGAATCTATTGGAAAATAACGGTAATGCCACTGTATTAATATTAGCAATTAGTCGTTTGGGCTCTCAACATATTTGGGTAATGCCATCTCCCATTATGTGGCATCTGACATGGCAGATGACATAACAGCTGACATGGCAGATGATATAACAGCTGACAGGGCAAATTTTAACCCCAAAAATTAAATACCCAAATTTTGTTAATGTTAATGTTAATGTCAATATTAATATTAATGTTAATGTTAATGCTAATGCTAATGTTAATGTTAATATTAATGTTAATATTAATATAATATTAATATTAATGTTAATATTAATTAATGTTAATTTAATATTAAATTATTTATTTACTATTAATATTAATTTTAATATTAATTTTATTATTAAATTTTGTCATGTCAGCTGTCATGTTAGCAACTATGTCATATGCCACATAATGGAAGATGGTATCACCCAAAAATTTTGGGAGCAAATAGCATTTTTGTAATATTAGTTTTAATTATGTTGTAAATTTTAAATTAACAAAACAGCCAATGTAGATTTAATATTAATGCTACTATAAAATTTTCCCGATCATGCCTCGATACTTACGTTTGTCGACCGAGTTACCGTCTTCATCATTATCAAGTTTTCACCCGAATCATCGTCCTCGTTGGGGCGTGATGCCGCATTTAATCTGGAGTTGCGCTCGTGCAAGGCAAGATAAGAGATTCACAATAGTGTTTATAGCTCAAATTGATAACATAAGCAGTGGAAGGAAAACGTAGTATACAACAAGAATCTCGTTTATTGATAATGAACTGAAGGTTACAATGGCTCTGAATAGCCCAACTTAACATGCCAATTGGCTACAACGCTCATGATCTCTCTAGCTCACAAAGGAGTACATTGTTCCATACATTATTCCTCTTTATAGCCAACAAGTAGTCTTCGGCTGAACATCTCTATGTCGCAAGTCCGAACGCCAATACGGTAGCTCCTCTTGAACGCTAAGGACTCCATGCCTCGGCACGTCCAAACCGAGCCCCGCCTCGAGCCGAACATATCCTGAACTTTTCTACTATCGTGTCCCTGCGGCAGATACAGTTAGACATAATCTTAACATAAACATAGTGATCGTACTCATCTATGTCCCATTTCGCCTAGCCTGTAAGGTTAAAACTTTATATAAGAAATCATATCATTTCACTCAACCAACCAACCGTAAACTTAAACATATGCATAAGGGTGGCAGGCCTTGCACCTGCACCCAGCACTAATCTCAGTCCACCGGCCCTATCTATATGAAGGTCACAGTGTTTCGCACCGTAATGCTTCTTTGGCATCCTTATGTGTAAGACTATGATCGCTTCGATACGGAATGCTAGCCCAATATCCGAAGGATCCCAAACTTACTGATATCATAGCTTATCACAACACTGGACGGTCGCAACCCGTCCTAATGATGTGCACCATAAATACCATACATAATTCCCTCCTTTGAACTACTCGGTTTAATTAAGATGATGTACACCATAAATACCATACATAAATACCAACACTGGACGGTCACAACAATATAATGGCTTATTGGGTATATTATATTGACATTGATTGTCCTCCATTCAGAGTTGACCGTTCTCGACAGGTTTCGATATTATAATTGTTGTCAGATAGTAGAACTAGACAACGTTCTACGTTGTTTATGCGGTGTAGGCTGGGACGCTGTCACGCACACATGCCCTTACTCCGGGTGCGGGTCGTAATAGGGTGCGCAAGAAAGGAACAATATCGCGACCGATTCGGTTGGGACCGATAGGTCAGAATCGGCCGGGTCGATCGAACGGGAACGGTTGAATTAAGATCCATTCCACGTTATGGAATGGCTTCTTTGGAACCAAGTCCCATATTCAGCGGGTTATAGGTGATCGCGTAGGTGACGTCAGTGCAGCCAACCAGTCGCCAGTTTGAAGCAAGTCTAAGGCGAGTGGCTGACCTCCTTCGCCTCGTCCCTCTTCGACGTCACTGGCATCACAAGCCATCCCGGACGTATAGCTTTGTTAATCGGGGTCCTTTCAACGTAAGTAGCTAGCTCCGATGCAAGTCCCCGCTTGTAGTGCCCTGTCCCGCTCAGTCAATCGGCAAGATCAAAATGCCAACGGCGTTCGGACTTAGCCTTGTAATGGCTACTCGAAGACATCGCTCGGTCAAAGTGACCGCTCGCTCAGGTGGGTTAGTTTCGGTGAACTTGCCTCATCTTATCCTTCACATAATAAATCGCTTATTTTTAACTTGCACAAGTAGGCTTAATAATAAAAAAGATGAATCCACATAACTAAAGGGAATAATACCGACGGTTCGAATTGAATAAGAATATGGAAAGGTCCAATAGTCGGCTTAGAGTTGGTGCATGACGTGCTTTGAAAATGACACTCAATCCTTCGTCCCGTGGCTTGGGAGAAGGAAAGTCGGTTGAATAGGCAAAGTATGAACGTAGTCTAAGTCATAGGCGTCGCCCGCATGAATGCTTCATAAAGCATGCACGATCCCGTCATCCAAGGCTTGGCATAGCCTTGGCTTGCCCATGAGTTAAGTTGCATTGAGCGACTTGTGACCTAAGTCTAGGCACCCGAGTGACTTGGTCGTTTAAGTTGGATGCGTGCACGGCACGATCCGTTAAGGCAAAGCTTGACGCAGCCTTAGCTCGTTAAGTTGTTGCGAAGTTAAGTTAGGCAAAGTTATGCCGGTCGACCTAAGATATTACAAGCACTGTCCCGCTCTTTCGCGGTTTGTCAAATTAAGTAGTCCTACGATCTCAAGGCCCTTCGACTTGGGCAGGAGTGTCACGCAGAGCACGATTGGCTTAAGACACGATGCACGGGCTTAGTGTTTAAGGCGAGGATCACAATTGATTCAAAGTGAGTTTTGTGAAAGGACTATCAAATAGGCATTCATGAGTTGAACCAAATGATAGGGTAACAAGGAACGAAATGCTCGCGACCGTGGGTCATCGAGGGGTCTCAAGGAAAGGAATGCTCGCGACCGTGGGTCGTCGAGGGGTCTCCTAGGTCGAAACGGTCCCGTGGCCCCGGGTTGCTGATCGAGAAAACTACCGCCTTGTCGACAAGTTGTCCATAACCGTGCGAAGACATATTTTCCTTTTAGTTAATAAGACATAGCCTACATTATCTTTGAAAACTCAATCCCTTTCCCGTGTTTGTGCCCTTGCATTTATCCTTTCATTCGCAACAACATTATCGATTTACCTAGGAAGGGGGTAGAGAATAGGAGGGTCAGCCACTCACCTTGAGTTTATATCAGGCGAGAGAATGGATCTTAATTCAACCGTTTCCGTTCGATCGAGTCAATCGATCCCGACCTAACGGTCCCGACCGAATCGATAGCGAAAGTGTTTCTTTCTCGCGCACCCCGTAGACGGAGTACGGGGCACGATGTAGGGACGGGGCACTACAGCTATAGACTAAGATGTCGTATATGAACACTATCACGAACTGATCCAAATAGTGCATGAAGATACAATTCATGGGGTCCATGAATACGGCTGGCACACTGGTCGCTCCAAATGGCATAACAAGAAAATCCCAATGTCCATACCTCGATCTGAATAATGTCTTCTGGATGACTTTCTCTCTGACTATGATCTGATGGTACCCTCATGACTGCAAGTCAATATTCGAGAATATAGCCGCTCCCTTGAGCTGATCAAATAAGTGATCAATGTACGATAATCAACACATAATCTTGACGTACCATCCTTCTTCTTCACAAGAAGCATCTGTGCTCCCCAAGGGGATCCACTAGCACGAATGAATCCTTTGGTTCTGAGTTCTTCAATCATTTTGTACAATAATCAATATATAATCTTGACGTACCATCCTTATTCTTCACAAGAAGCATCGGTGCTTCCCAAGGCGATCCACTAGCACGAATGAATCCTTTGGTTCTGAGTTCTTCAATTGTTTTGTATAAGATTTCCAACTTTGAAGGTGCCATCCTGTAGACTCTCTCCGATCCTGGTGCCGTCCCTGGAATCAAGTCGATGGTGAAAACTCTCCCTCACTGGAAAATGAAAACTCTGCCTCACCGGGAATACCAAAAATAATCCTGCCAATATGGCAGTCTATTCTTGTGTATTGCTCCTTCAACCAATCCATTCCTAGGCCAAGGGACCGATTCGGCCCGCAGCAAAAGGGTCATCGTCTAACACAGCTATAGTCCGTGATGGCTTGACATTGCCAGTGGCCTTCACACCCTTTCACTGCTTAACAAATACACGTGACACGGGACGGTGCTTGCTATACTTCGATAGCCCAACAAAACTCTTTTCTAATATGTTCGTGCAACGACTTGACAAGCAAGGGCTACGTCAAGGCTTGCATCGAGGGAACGTGCTGTGCACGTGTTCGACTTGAACAATCAAGTTCTTTGGGTGCTTAGACTTAAGCAAGAAGCAGTGAAATACGACTTAAACTACGGGACAAGCGAATGTTAATATTAATTGTAGTTCCAATTACATTTTAAATAAAAAAGAATGCAATTTTAATTTTAACTTTAACTAGTTTTAAGTAAATGTTAAATCAAAAACTATTTTAAATTTTAGTATTAATATTAGTTTCAATAATATTGTAAATTTTAAATTAACAAGAATGCCACGGTATTAGAAACCTAGCTAGCTGATGTCACGTTGCTCGGGGTTCGGTTAGTGTTCGTCTAAACTCGTACGTGCGAACTAGTTATTAGTAATGATAACCAAAAATTGAATTTTAAGTTTAAAATCTAGTCATCTCCCACACTCTCTCTTTCTCTCTCTCTCTCTCTCTCGGGTTCTCTCTCACAGGTTGTGTTCCTTACACAACAGATCCCGTAGCATTAAATGCTCTGCATGCGTTATCCTACACAATTTAATAATAAACACTGATACCATATCATTAGAAGACTAAAAGTTGTCTTTGAACTCGTAAAAAATTACTTTGTATTGTCTTCTCAATACTTTTTTGCATTGGAGATGACTTTTTAAACTTATTGTCATTTGTGAATATAGCCGCGTATGCAAGTTATTGTCTTCTACCTCCTGCCACATAGGATACACAACACATAACAAGACAATAGGGTTTCGTAGCATTAAATGCTGCTGCATGCGTTATCCTATAGAAGAGGGCCACGTGGAGATTGTTGTTGCATGCTTCCTCATGCGTTATTAGCCACATAATTTAATAATACATGTACCCAGAAGACGAGAAAGTTGTTTTGTTGGAAGTTGTTTCCTTAAAATTATACTTGATCCTAGAATCACTCAAGATTTTTCATGAGCCATCAAAAGAGGGCCACGTGGCGGAGATACAAGGAAGACGAAAAGGTTGTGTTGTTGCCTTGCTGGAAGTTGTTTCTTCCTGAATAATGCTTTTTGTACCTCCAAATTACACTTTCAAACTGTCCATCCTTACGTGGCAGCTGACGTGATATGTTGATCTGGCAGCTGACGTGGCAATTTTTTTAAATAAAACTAAAAATAAAAATTAACATTAACATTAAAGTTAATATTAACATTAATATTAATATTATCGTTAACATTAACAATAATATTAATATTAACATTAACCTTAACATTAATATTAACATAAATTAATATTAACATTAAATTAACATTGATATTAACGTTAAATTATTATGGAAAAAATTGGGTAGTTAACATGCCACATCAGATGGGAGGGCTATATATTAGAGGCAAAATTTGGAGGTACGAATATAGCATTACTCTTTCTTCTTGTATTGTTTCTTGTCCTTCGTTTCTTCTGCTGGTTTCTAACACTCTATTTTCTTCAATGTCGACGTCACATGGAGAAAGTGATAAATGTGTGGAAGATTTAGTCGATGAAGAAAGCTTCCTTTCAAGAGGACTGTCAGATGATTTGGATGATGAGCAAAGTTTGGAAGATGTTAACTTAGGAGACAGTAAAGAACAAGATGAAGAAAATGAAGAATGCATCATAACGACGATGACGACATCAATGCAAACAACGAAATATTATTTCGCATCACCCTTTCTAATAGATTTAAGAAATGTATTATACTTTTACATCTATTTCTCATGTTTATTTTGTTTTATTCTGTTCTTAGGGACGACGGTGAATCTCCATTGGATTTCGATACAGTGACGATGAAAAAAATATTGCAGTCTGCCAACATTAACAAAGATCCAAAACAGCTCTTAGAAGAAGATATTGTCAGTCTGTAGTTCAACTCTATTGAAGAAGTAGAGACATTCTACCGGATATATTCAAAAGCATATGGTTTCAGTATTAGAAAGAACGAGGTAAAGAAAAACAAATCTGGGATGGTGATGATCCGTAGTTGGTGTTGTTCGAATACGGGATTCAAACACAAGAAATATAAGGAAGCTCCAAACAGGGTTCGTGGGCCAAGAAGTGAAAGCAGAAGTGGTTGTAAAGCAATTTTTCGTATTAGATACACCCATAAAACAAAGATGTGGTCCGTCAAAAAATTTTATGTACATCACAACCACAACCTGGCGAATAATTATGAAACAGTTTTTTTGAGATCCCATCGTACGATATCACCCGCAGACTTGGAAAAAATTAAGCTTATGAAGCAATCAGGTATGGGGACTGGATAGTATGGAATTTAATTGTCCAGAAGAAACGTGGCTGGAATAAGGTTGGATGGACGAGAAAGGATTTATACAACGCTCTAGCTCAAGATAGTAAAGCACTAGACGATGTTCATGCTACGACAAAACTTACATTTCTTCAATCTAAGGAGGGCAGTGACCCAGATTTCTTCCACGCGTACAAGGTAGACGAAGATTCCAGATTGACCCATCTCTTTTGGGCTGACGGTGCATGTCGATTCGATTACGAATTATTTGGAGATTTACTAGCATTCGATTCTACATATAAAACAAATAGAAGTCAAATTTCGTTGATGGTTTTAGTGGGTACAAACAATTATATGATGACTTGTGTGTTTGGGTTTGCAATGATCCATAATGAGACTGCGGAGACATATTCTTGGGTTCAAGAAAAATTTCTAGAGTGTATGAATGGCAAATTACCAGTGACATTTCTCACGGATGGCTGCAGATCCATGAATAAAGCAATTGAGGATTTAATGCCCAGCGTAGTTCATCGAACGTGCTCATGGCATATCCTAAACAATGCTGCCAAACATGTACACCGAGAGAGTTTTCACAATAAACTGAGTCTTCTGATTAAAAGGTATATCGCACACTTGCTACTTTACTTTGAAGTATGTTGTTGTTACAATATCACAACTTTAGTTACTGTCCATGTTTTCTAAACAGGTACTATTCAGTCGATGAATTTGAAAACCGTTGGCAGCAGATGCTAACAGATTATAATGTAGAGAACAATGAGTGGACCACTACATTATACAGAACGAGGAAGCGATGGGTGGACACATTTCTACGTGGAAATTAGTTTGGCGGTTCTACTGCAACAAATAGATATGAATATATGAACGCATTTCTGAAAAGGTTTTTGAATAAGAAGCTGCCACTATGGAAGGCCCTTCAAAATTGTGACTACGGTTTGGCGGCCTTACGTTACGGCCAGATGGATAAGAATGTCAATGATAAACTCTCAACACCAGTTGTGAATCAAACTAGCATGGCCGTAATAGAAGGTAAATTTGCCACAATTTACACTAAAACAGTATTTTTAGATGTAAGGAAGGAAATCACCGATTCTGATGCATATATTGTTCTCCATCATCATATCATAAGAGAGTCAGAAGTTTGCACTGTCCAAAAGTATATGTCGCCAAACAGTGTCAACCGGAAGGTTACATTTGATCCGGCCGACAACATCATAAATTGTGAATGCTTGGGGATGGAGACCAAGGGGATTCCTTGTAGGCATATTTTTTCAGCAATGAAGAGATTGCAAATTAGAGATATTCCAAAGAACTTGATAAAATTTCGTTGGCTCAAGGATTGCAAAGAGAGTTATCTCTCCGGACCTGGCTCAGAAAGAAGATTCATCCACCCAGACAGTATTGAGAGCAGAAGGTATGGTGGTATTCATGAACAAGTTAATCTGTTTACATACTATTATAAAATTTAAGCAAAATTCAAGAGAGGGGAACGGAGTTGATGTCGTCTGTTCTGATGGAGTTGAAAGAAATGGTGACCGATATTGGTGAAGAAGAACAAATGGTAGCTGATGCAGTTCATGGAGTGCATGAAGCTTTAAAAGAGCCAAATCCGGTAGCAACAAAAGGAAGGCCTTCTCAAGGGAAATCAAGCCAGCCTACAGAAAGTCAGCCTATCCCGAAGCCTAGAGTATGTAGAGTTTGTAAAAAATCGGATCACGATTTTCGTAATTGTAAAGTACGAAAGCGAAATAGCAACAAAGAGCAAATGGAATAAAATGAAACGTCATTGACTTAAGACAATGTCTTTCTTATGTGGCAAGATGCCATTCACTCGAGACAATTAGATAAAATATATTTTCTCTAATACAAAATTTTGAGAAGACAATTAGATAAAAATGGAGAATATTAAATTCCAAGTTCAAAAAGAGAATATCATAAATGGAAAAAATATGTTCTCCGTGCAGTTCAAAACAGAGAATATCATTCTCCGTTTCAAATGACACGGAGAATATCATTCTCTGTTTCAAATTAAAACGAAGAATTAACATTCTAATGTGTTTTTAACACTGGGAATCTTATTCTCCATTTCGAATTAAACGGAGAATGTCGTTCTCCGTTCCAAATTAAACGGCAAATAGAATCCTCAATCGTTTTAATACTGGGAACGGCATTCTCCGTGCAGTTCAAAACGGAGAATATCATTCTCCGTTACAAATGAAATGGAGAATATCATTCTCCGTTTCAAATTAAAACGGAGAATGAACATTCTAATGTGTTTTTAACACTGGGAATATTATTTTCCGTTTCAAATGAAACGAAGAATGCCGTTCTCCGTTCTAAATTAAACGACGAATAGAATCCTCAATCGTTTTAATACTGGGAACGGCATTCTCTTTACAGTTCAAAATAGAGAATATAATTTTCCGTTACAAATGAAACGGAGAATATCATTCTCCGTTTCAAATTAAAACGGAGAATGAATATTCTAATGTGTTCTTAACACTGAGAATGCTATGAATTCTATTCTCCGTTTAATAAAACACGGAGAATGCTATTGTGGTGTCGTGGTTACAATACTAGACTTGTATTTAAGAGGTCATTGGTTCAAATCTTGACTATAACAAAATTTTATTTTATTTATACTTTTTTAGCCCATTTAAAAGGGAAAAAACTTTGATACAGGAGAGAAACTTTGATACAGTAGGGGGTATCAAAGTTTTGATACCCCCTATGTATGACATGTGAGCCATCTCAAAATTTATGTGTATATATATATATGTTTACACGTTTTACAAAGCAGTAGGGGCCCACATGTCATACATAGGGGGTATCAAAACTTTGATACCCCCTACTGTATCAAAGTTTTGATACCCCCTATGTATGACATGTGGGCCCTCTCAAAATTTATGTGTATATATATGTGTACACATTTGATAAAGTAGGAAGGGCCCACATGTCATACATAGGGGGTATCAAAACTTTGATACCCCCTACTGTATCAAGAAAAAAACATTTCTATACAGTAGGGGGTATCAAAGTTGGCAGAATTCGAAGGGGCAAATTTATTGGTATTAATGGCGTATAAATGGCAGTATTTGGGAGAGTTTCTTCTAGTCTTACTTAGCTTTACTTGAGAAGGGGCAGATGTATTGGTCTTGATAGAAATTAATTGATTTGAATTCGAAGTGGCTGCCACTTGGCGCATGAGTCCGAGTTATTCCATGCCTATAAATGGCAGTAGTGTAGGAAGAGTTTGTTCTCATCTCACTTAGCTTTTCTTGTGGAGATGGACTCTACCGATCCCCCGCCTTGGCAAGATGCTTTTCTCTTGGTTGTCGATCTCCTCGTTCGAAGAAGCTTTGGTGGTGAAGTCCTTCAGAAGACTGAGATGTGCCTGGGTTTGGTTTTATTGCCAACCGCTCTGTCAAAGCGCCCGCACGATGATTGGCTCGGACTATACACGGTGTTCCTTTGTCGCAAGGAGTTCATTTCTTTAACGTGTTCCATTGGTCCGACGCTGTACGGTAGTGAAGTCCTTCAGAAGACTGTGATGTGCATGGGTTTGGATTTATTGCCGTTCCACGCTCTGTCGAAGCGCCTGCTAGGAGTTTATTTCTTCGACATATTCCATGATGAAGAAGGATGCCTTTGCACGGTGCTCTGCCTCAAGCAATTCCTTGAGGCAGTGAGTTCCTTTGCCTCAGTAAGTTCCTTTGTTCGGAGGATGCACGATGAAGTGACTTACCTGAATGAGTCATCAAACGGTTCCTATGCTCTGACGATGCACGATGAAGAACATCTACCACGTGGACACGAACTGAAAGATGACAGAGAACAATACTCCTCCTTCACAGTCGAAGCTTTCAATTGAATTCCTTGAGGCAGATCACTTCATCGTGCATCATCAGAGCAATGGAACTCCCTGAACAAAGGAACTCCATACATAGTCAGAGCAATGGAACTTCATGAACAAAGGAACTCTGTGCATAGTCAGAGCGAATCAAAGTGCGAGCGCTCCGACAGAGTGTGGGTTTGGATTTATTGCGCTCGTACTTTGATTCGCTCTGACTATGCACGGAGTTCCTTTGTTCATGGAGTTCCATTGCTCTGCTATGTACGAAGTTCCTTTGTTCAGGGAGTTCCATTACTCTGACGATGCACGATGAAGTGATTTACCTCAAGAAATTCAATTGAAAGCTTCGCCTGTGAAGGAGGAGTGTTATTCTCTGTCATCTTTCAGTTCGTGTCCACGTGGTAGATGTTCTTCATCGTGCATCCTCAGAGCATAGGAACCGTTGGATGACTCCTTGAGGCAAGTCACTTCATCGTGTATCCTCCGAGCAAAGGAACTCACTGAGGCAAAGGAACTCACTGCCTCAAGGAATTCCTTTGCCTCAAGGAGTTCCATTGCTCTGCGATGCCCGCACGCAGCTCACATTCAACTTTTTTCTTGATAGTAGGATTTTATGTAGTATTTCAGACTTTTATAATGTAAATGTAACTCAAAAAGTCAAACTTTTCCTGGTTTTCACAATGTAAATGTAACTCAAAAAGGATTTTATTATAAAAGACAGCAGAGCAGACATTATAAAAGACAGAAGTTCTCTTGAAATCTAATTCTTTGCCCATATCAACCTCATCATTGTAGTCTTCTTAGCCCATAACAACCTCATTATATTCTCATCAAGCTCATCTTCATTCTCCTTTTTAAACTAAACGGAGAATAACATTCTACGTTTCGAAAGACACGGAGAACGTCATTCTCCGTTTAAATAAAAACGACGAATGAACATTTTAATGTGTTTTACAACAGGGAATGTTATTCTCCGTTTCAAGATAGACGGAGAATGTTATTATCCGTTCCGAAATAAACGGTGAATAGAATCCTCAAATGATTTAATTTAAACGGGAAAGTTATTCTCCGTTTCAAGTAAACGGAGAATTCCATTCTCCGTTCCAAATAAAACGGAGAATATAATCAGAAGGGGCAGATTCATTAGGAATAAATGGCATATAAATGGAAGAAGTTATTGGTATTAATGGTATATAAATGGCAGATTCATTGGTATTAATGACAATAAAAGTGACTGCCACTTGGCGCATGAGTTCGAGTTGTTAAATTTTGCCAATAAATGGCAGAAGTTCTGAAGTTGGGAGAGCTTATTATAAAAATGACTGCAACTTGGCGCATGAGTTCGAGTTGTTGCATATCTAAATAAAATTCAAACTTTTCGTGGTTTTGAAAAAGTAAATGTAATTCAAAAATGATTTTATTATAAAAGCAGAGCATATAAAAGACAGAAGTTTCTTGCCCAATTACATCATAATTACATTGTTGTTTTACAATGTAATTGCTTGGTTCGTGTTACATATTTGCTTGAAAGCAACTCCTTAGCCCATGCCAACCTCATCGTTGTCATCTTCTGGTGAGTTTTATTGTCCTTTCCTTCCAGTATTTCGAAGGGAGGAGTCGTCAACATATTCATATAATATGCCGTGTACAAGAGGCAGTTGGGTGCCCGTTGTTGTGGGTAATTTGGAGAACAATTCAGCACTTTGCTCTCATACTCCATCTTTGCCGGGCAACTCTCCCACATCTTATCAACTTTTCTCCTGACGATAGGCTCTAAGGTGTTCTTTATTAATTCTGCATCCACCTTGCACGTATCGTACGTGTTTTGCCTCAAGGAGTTGTAGTGTATCCAGTCATAGGAGATAAAGTTGAATGTGAGCAGAGTATAGTGTTTGATGAATGCATTAAAGAGTGGGATAAATAGCAACCCTATGTCGTCCTCCAAACCCATGACGAAGTCAACAAACTCTGTTTGGATGTCTTCAAAGGCGCCGGCTTTTGCGTCTCGTACATTGGCACGTTCAACGATGGTCTGTTTCCCAAAAAAATATAATATCATGAGTAATTTTTTCTGTCATTTTTCATCGGTGTACAGATGAATATGAATTTTTCTGTTTGAATTCTTACCAATGTGTGGGCCATCATGAATGTAGACTACTTATGTGATTGGGGCGCCGGCTTTTGCTTCTGGACCAATGGCACATCCTTTGAACTAGATGGGGCGCACCTTTTAGTGGCTTGAATTTCCCTCAGCTTCCTTATTATTATGTCCAGTATGCCAGCCTCCATGTCGTCATAGTTGAGTATGTCTTGCATGTCTACTGCCGACAGCTGGATTGAAACTCCTTTTTCACCCTTTTTCGGACAAAATGTGTATACAATATCACTGCACATAAATTTAGTTTAGATTAAATTAATAAAGATAGATTCTCATTATATAATTATGAAAAAAGTCTAGAAAAGATGAAAGAAAAAAGGGTTCAGAATACATACTTTGGAGAATTCTTTCTGGGAATTACGATGTCGATGTATTGCTTCTTCAGCTCTTCATCCGCATATTTCTAAAGTAAGAGTTCATCGCATTCCCTTAGTATGACGTGGTTCTTCTTTAATTCAGCCATTTTGGCGTCTCCTCTGGATTTTGGAGCGGCATTAACCTTCCGCTTTTTATTAGCCTCTCCAACTGTATTGCTTTTTATTAACCTCTTTCCCCCCGATACTCCTCTTCTTTTGGCTTCTTTTGGAGCAGCAAGTTCAGCAGCTACTTGAATCTCCTCACGCTGAAGTGCTACAACCATGGCTTGGAGATCAACAATTTTCCCATCCTTTTCATTGGCTTCAATATTAAACGATTCAACTTTATTTTGAAGCTCCCTTTTCTCCTCAACGAGCCTTTCATTTGTTTCTCTGAGTTGCTCGATTGTTCGCACTGAAATAAAACAAACAATAATGAAATGTATGATGTGAACCTAACACGGAGAATGACATTCTTCGTGTAATATAATACGGAAAATAGAATTCTCCGTTTGGAATTACACGGAGAATAACCTTTCCAGTATCGAAATGATAGAGAATAACAATTATCCGTTTCAAATAACACGGATAATGCCATTCTTTATGTTATAATACATGGAGAATAGTCATTCTCCTGGAAGATTACAAATCAGAAATTTGAAATAGAAAAGATTTTACCTTGTACATGTAGCTCTGATTTAAGAACAGTATTCTGCTTTCTCAAATCCTCCAGTTCATGCACAGAGACCTCCATCACAACGTCGACTGCACGTTGTTGTGCTTCTTGTGCCTCAAGCTCTTTCAGTTTTTCTTTGAGTTTCTCGTTCTCAAGATTGGTTGCACGTAACTGCGCTCCTTGTGCCTCCATCTCTTTTAACTTTTCTTTGAGTTCTTCATTCTGCGCAAGAATATCAGAATGATGTCTTCTCAAATCCTCCAGTTCAAGCACAGAGCCCTCCATCACAACGTTGACTGCACGTTGTTGCACTTCTTTTTTCTCGAGCTCTTTCAGCTTTTCTTTGAGTATGGCATTCTCAAAGTTGGCTGCACGTAACTGCGCTCCTTGTGCCTCTATCTCTTCTAACTTTTCTTTGAGTTCTTCATTCTGCGCAAGAATATCAGAATGATGTCTTCTCAAATTCTCCAATTCCTTTGCTGAGTCGTCCATCATAGCGCCCATTTCATGTTGTTGTGGTATCCGTTGTTCATCAAAATTATCCCCACCTACTTCTTGGTGTTCTTTCTCTCCCAATTTTTCAACTTCTTCTATAGGTGGCTCATCTTTTTTGTGCCCTTCTTCTTCCCCAACAGGTATAACCAGATCTTCAAATATCATCTTCGATCTCATTTTATTGTGATATTCGGCCTTGAGGAAGTTTAAGATTTCGTACCCATTCCATGTGAAAAATCTTGGGTAATCAAGAATTGGGGTGAACTTCCTTTCCACAAATTTACTATGTTCTGAAAACCAATAGAGGAAGTATATTGTGCAACCTTCCAATTTGTGGAAAGCCATTGAGTAATCCCCCTGTTCAGTTTTGCTTCTACTCCTCTTTGTGTTATCCATTACATATGACAGAATTAACCTTGGCCAGCATATACTGTTGATGACGTCCACACTGTCTACCAAGGCCAAGAATCTGTAAGGCAAATTTGAACCGCCAGACTTTGTGAAGAATACTGTTTGGCACAACTGGAAGATTATTAGCTTGGCCAAATCATCTGGATTAACATCGTTATCTCCGCCACGAAGCTGTCATAACAATTCAGAGAACTTGTCTCTCACTTTCTTATTCGTGACTTCTGAGTGTTTGCCCTTGGTATTAGCCAGCAATCTTGTGAAGTGATCTCTACACAGGCTCAATGATTCTGGTCGTGTGGGCTGTTGTTGTTTTTCCTTTATCAATCTTCGGTAAGAAACATCATCATCGCTTTCATCATTCAGTGGTAGACCGAATATGACTGCCATATCCTCGACGCTTGGCGCGATTTTAACAGTGGTGCTCAATTCAAAGCACCCGACGCCATCTTCTTCTTCTATGTAACTTGCAATTAAATTCTCAAGCCCTTCGGAGACCTTGGCCACTTTGGAGACGTGGACTCTGTTTTGGTAGAAAATCTCGACAAAATTCCAGAAACCGGTATTCTTCAAGGAACCAATAACAGGCTCAGGTAAACGGCCAACATCTCGATTGACCTCCTCCATAAGATTTAGCATTGGCTTGAAGGTAGAACAGAAAAGTTTTGAATCCTTGTTCCTGACAGATTTTTTTCTAGAAAACAAAAAAAACAAAACATTAGGTCGGAGAATGGCCATTCTTATGGGTTTTAACACTGGGAATGTCATTCTCCGTTTCAAGTTAGACGAAGAATTCCATTCTCCGTTACAAATTAAACGGCGAATAGAATTTAACATTCAAATGCGTTTTATGACGGAGAATGTCATTTTCCTTGTAATATATACAGAATTTGTGAACATAATATGAAAGTTATACCTTCTGTTTGCACTTCTTCTTGCACTTCTTTTTGTTTAGCAACTTTTTCCTTTTTCCTTTGTGCAACTTTCTTAGAATAGGGTTTTCGTTGTTCTCTGTCTATCGCTTTTGGATTTTCTGTAACTGGTGCATCTTCTCTAATTGGTGATGCTGCCGGTGATGATTCTGCCGCTGATGTCGACATGGTGTGAATATTGCGAATGGGGAGGAAGGTTTGAAGATTTTGGAGGAGAATGACCTAGGTTTGAGTACAGAGTGGAGTATGGAAGAAGTGGAAGCTTTGAAACGGTTTTCTTTTTTCTTTTTTTAATAAAAGGGTTCGGGGGTGTTTTGAATTAATTAGAAGGACAAAAATATCATTCGATGGAAGGGCAAAAGACTCCTTTCTGCTTAATTATATTAATTTGAAGGGCAAAAATGATTCTGCTTAATCAAAAAGAATCGAAGCCGTTTGGCAAAAATGTCATTACAACTCAACAAAACAAATGAACATAATACATTAGGGGTTTCCATACATTAGATATAAAAGAAGAAGAAAAAAATCATCGTCTTCCATATTCAATCATTTCAGATTGGACTTCTTTTTTAGCTCTTCATTGTGCTCTGAAGTTGTAATCCATTCAGCAGCTTTGCGTCTTTCCTTTCTCGTATCAAACTGCATGTAACAAACATAACATCAAAAATATTGCTCTAAAAAGTTGAAGTTTCTGACGACATATTTTCAGACTTACATCGAGAGAACGATAGTCTAGACTACATCGGTCTTTCATGAATGATATTACAAAAATCCCATAATCAACGTAATTGCCTTGGGGGGAAACATAAGAAGGATATTTTATTGCAAAAGTAGAAAAGCTGAACCTAGCATCTCTCAACTTCAAAATCTCTTCTTGGAGAAAGAGATCCAAATTTGAAAGCTACAATTACCATAATACTATATGTATTAGTATACCGCGTATCTTGTACCCAATTCATAAAAATTGATGAATATGAGCTTACTATTTCTTTTATGACAGTTTTGCTTTGAATCGGATCATCTTTAGATGCAAGTGAGTCCCAAATTTCAACAGTCCTTTTTTTAACTAGAACTCTTGCAAGAGTATAGTGTTTGCCCAAATGAATGGGTATGTATATCTGAATCAGGATAATTAGGTAAAACAAATTAGTAAATTTTCAGAAAATTAGGATTAATATTTAAACATAAATATATTAATACCTCTTTACAAGTGCTTAAAGATCCCATGCAATCCTGAAAATATTTAAACTTCTTCCATATTTTATGAGGCTTTTTGTCGGATGGAGGTAACGTTGCTTTCTACATACACATAAATTAATACATTACGAAGGACAAACAAATGAGAAAATTGTTAATGCATATGCATTGAAGAATAAAATGCTCACTCACCGATAACCTTATTGGTAAAAACCATATATTAGCTTTATTGGAGGTTCTTTTCTGTTCCTCCGCGGTGAGAAGAGCAGAGACAATACCTACAATCTGAATAAATTATTAAAAATGTCAGCGATGGAATCGAAGTAAACATATATGGCATCTAAGAAGAAATATACTATCTATACATACCCCATTGCTAATTTTCGTTAAAGGAGCTAAGGTCTTCATCTCAAACCGAGACACATAGTTTTTATTGCAAGTTGATATTATTTCTCTAAGAAAAGAAACGAATAAATTAGGAAAAAAACTGTTGGAATTAAATCAAAACTCATATTACTTACTCGTCAGGTCTATCATCTGCAAAAATATAGTCGTAATATCTCGAAGAAACACTAGTACAATTGCTTGGCTTCGAGGTTGAACCCCTTATTAAATTTTTTGATGGTATGACCGGATGTTAATTTCTACGTATTCTTTTAGAAGGTCTGCTAAAGTCAGTTTCTTCTGTAGGGGACAATGCAAGCATTTGGTCCAATGCTTTACTACAATACTGTAGCTCCATGTCCTCCTCTTCGGAAGAAGATACAACGGAAACCACCTTCACATTATTAAATGCTCCAGATGAAGATGCCTTCTTCAAAGCTGAAGATTCTTCAAACTTCTCCAAACGCCGAGATAAATTCATTTGTTCAATTTCTAATGAACAAAGCTTAGAATTGATCTTTCCAACATCAGCTGAAATCGTCGACAAATGTTCTTCAATCTTGCGTAACATACGCGGAATGAAGGTTTCAATTGGAGCTGGCATCCAATCTTCTACGTCTTCTATATTTTCCACCACACGAGTAGACATCTTGAGAACAAAAAAACTATTGTATTTCAGAAAAATATTCTATGTATTTCAGAATGAATAATAGTACTATGAAACAAGAAAACTATTGTATATATAGCAAGAGAGAAGTACAAAAAGTGAGGAAGATGGAAAGACAAATAAATTTTGAGACTAGCAAACAATCCACTAGCCGTTTGATTGAGGAGGGCTCCAGGAAGATTCTACTAGCCGTTTGATTGAGGAGGGCTCGAGGAAGATTCTACTATTCGTTTGAAAAATACAAAAGGTTATCGTGATCAACTTCAATTAAGGAACTCTATAAGAGGTTTAATTCCACTTGATTGAGGAACTCGACGAAGTCCGTCGCGAACCAGAACTTCTTCTTCTTTTCTTCTTCATCTCCGTTTCTCCTTCCACCACCACCACCATGCCCTGTAGCTTTATAACAAAACATTAAATTGTTAGATGAAACAAAAAAACTAATTATGGAAAGATTACTAAATCAAAATCAAACAGAACACATACTCATAGAAAATATGGGATTAAAGATGAAAGTGTCACAGAAGCAACACCACAATTTTACAACAACTAAGCAGACTCTGCTAAGCAATAACTAAAATTAATGATTGTGTCCTCCTTGGATTTAATTTACACAAAGAAGAGATTTGAGAGAACGAGCTTTTGTCGGCTTCCTAAATGTACCATTCTCCGTCCTACATGTACCATTCTTCATCCTAAATGTACCATTCTCCGTCCATTCGCCGAATTAAAAGCAAAGAGAATGGCCATTCTCCGTGTTAAAAGCAAAGAGAATGGCATTCTCCGTCCATTCGTCGTATTCACCGTCCATTCGTCGTATTAAAAGCAAAGAGAATGGCCATTCGCCGTATTCTCCGTCCTAAATGTACCATTCTACGTCCATTCGCCGTATTAAAAGCAAAAAGAATGGCCATTCTCTGTGTCAAAAGCAAAGAGAATGGCCATTCTCCGTCCATTCGCCGTATTTACCGTCCATTCGCCGTATTAAAAGCAAAGAGAATGGCCATTCGCCGTATTCTCCGTCCTAAATGTACCATTCTCCGTCCATTCGCCGTATTAAAAGCAAAAAGAATGGCTATTCTCCGTCCATTCGTCGTATTCACCGTCCATTCGCCGTATTAAAAGCAAAGAGAATGGCCATTCGCCGTATTCTCCGTCCATTTCCCGTCCTAAGTGTATCATTCTCCGTCCTAAATGTACTATTCTCTGTCCATTCGCCGTATTAAAAGTAAAGAAAATAGCCATTCTCCGTGTTAAAAGCAAAGAGAATGGCCATTCTCTATCCAAAAAAATATTCTCCTCAAAAATATTATCTTTAGAAAAGTTAAAAAATAATCTGCCCGACCTCAGAAGCAGGTTTCCTCAGTTCACCACCACCACCATGACATGTAGCTTTAATAACAAAATATTAAATTTTTAAATGAAAAATAAAATTTTAGACAATGGCATGGGCAGTAAAATTAGAGCGGCGCCGCTGGTACTTCTCCTTGTTCGAGGAGGTCTCAACGACGTCCGACGCGAAGCGGACCGATTCTTCTCGGTGCAGCTGGTACTCCTCGTTGTTCTAGGAGGGCTCGACGATGTTCGACGCGATCCAAACCGATTCTTATTTCCTTCTTCATCTCCGTTTCTCTTTCCACCACCACCAGCACCACCACGACTACCATGGCCTGTAACCAAAAAAAAATAAGGTTCAGATTAAATTGGATGGACTTTTGAGAGAGTTAATATGAGTTAATTTAGGGTGTTCATTGAAAAAATTAAAGTGAAGAATGACCTGCTAAAGCACGTTACCAACAGGTCAAAAGTCTAAATCAGCATTAAATGATGTCTCCTGCATTATTTTATCTGAATTTAATCTGGACCGTTGGATTAACATCCAACGGTCCAGATTTCGGATGTATCGATACATCCAAAATGGGTGGATGAATTATAGAATTTTCCTATATATATATATATATATTATATATATATATATATATATATATATATATATATATATATATATATATATTTTTGTGCATTATATATTTATATATGTAACCCCTCTTCCCGGAATTTGGTAATATTTTTATTTATTTATTTGAATTAAATGATGATTTTTAGAGTTTTATAAATAATTATTTAGTTAATTATTACGGTAGATGATTTTAGCCATGATGGAGTTTTGGAGTACACTGTGATTAGAAATTGTGGCACGGATAGTGCAATGGCGTGCTTAAACTCGTGTATTAGCCCTGGTAGGGAAGGTCGTGCCATAGTGGTGTCCTAACTAGGAAAAACAAGCCAAGTTACGACTTAACCCTTACCGAAGTTTTATTTATTTATTATTTATATTATTGAGTTTTTAGGGAAAACCGATCGTACCATTTTAGCTCGGACTGGACCGAACAGAGCCAAGCCCACATAGTCATGCGGCATGACCAATGACATTCGTGTTGATAGAATTTTGGGTATGAGGGTGTTGTATTTCGTGTTAATGATTTAATAAATATTTTCTAAAGTATTCGTTAATTTAAATATTATAAATATCATCGTTTGTATACAGTGGGTCTTTGTACATTTTGAGATTATTGGACTGCGCATAATGGTATTTATACACCATTATGATTTATTGAATTTTGTCATTATTACTATTATTAGTATTAATATTATTATTATTATTTTCATTATTATTGAGGTCATTAATATATAATATTATTATTATTATTAGTTATATTTATTTGGTTATCAAATAAATGTTATATATATATATATATATATATATATATATATATATATATATATATATATATATATATATATATATATATATATATATATATATATATATATATTCATATTTATGTAAATAGGCCTACGCTAGAATTGGATAAGAAATGATTTTTATTTAGATTTATGATATTATTAATATATATATATATATATATATATATATATATATATATATATATATATATATATATATATATATATATATATATATATATATATATATATATATATATATATATATATATATGAATATATATAGAGATTCATATATATCTAAATATATATATAGGTATAGTTATTAGTATTGATTAATAAAAAAAAGAAATAAGAAACAATAGCAGAACAACCTATGCAGCCCCCCCAATGATCGAACCCGAGCCTATATGCTCGGAAGTCAGCCCATACAAAACCAAGCAAAACCCGCGCCCAGGCCGAAAAACCCGACCGCGCGTATATATCAGAAGAGAACGAGAGAGAGAGATGGATCGTGATACTCAATCCCAAAACCCTAGCAGCATACGCCGGCCCAACCCCGACCCCTGGGCGGTCGCTCGTCGCCGGCCAGAGCACCGCCGACCGCTGGACCAGCGCGCGCGCGCCGGCAATAGCGCGAAGACGCAACAGCACTTTCAGCCGCAGGGGAGACAGCTTCATGACGATGTTTCGTCGTGCACGCTCCTCATTTTGACGAGCCGATTGCTCAGGTACGACTACAACATAACCATCTTCAAATCTTAGTAGTTAGATTTTGAAATAGTCCTGCGACCGACCCAAGAAATTGACACGAAGTCGACCGAAAACCTGTTCAGAAACAGGGTATATAACAGTCCATTCATCCCAGTTTGACGACCGATTCTGATCGATCCAGTACCATATTAGACAAACTATTTGAAGACACTTTTAGACAACCTATAGGGCTTCATAACCCTTCTTGTAGATTTGGATTTCATCGACTGAGCGTCGAGAAATCAGATTCCCAAAACCAAAAAAAATCTGTTTAAAAATCAATAAAAACTTTCCACACGACGTGCGTCCCGCCAATCCGGGCAACGTGGTCGCGAACCTAAAGCATCGAAAGCTGTGTATCGGCTTCGTGGTCGTGTGGGCTTTGACGGAATTCAAATTGGTCGCGTGTGCGCGACGAATTTGATGTGTATCAGTCGAAATTCACCGTATCGTGCACTTTACAAATTTCTCAATTACTTTGTGCACGCTCGTCAGATCGAGACGAAACTTGCGCCAACGGGACCGTATCATTTTTCTAGTCCTGTATGCCAAGTTTGGTCCCATTCTGAGATAGTGGAGTCGGAACGCCGTTTCGCGGGCCCCACGGTCCGACTCGACGGATGATTTTGTACACGGCCTGCCGGAATCCAACTTTGGACATACAGTTGGGTTCGTATCAGAAAACTAAATCCGTAGACATGTAGTTTGATGACTTTAGAGACCGTTGACTTTGGCACGCTTTTCGGTGCAAAGCGGGTCCAACGGCGGACACCGTTTTGGCCCAAAATTACCGTTTTGCCCCTGTGTCCAGCATTGGACTTAAGGACAGACAATCCTAGCTAATTTGACTATTCTGAGATTATTGGTATTGTCTATTTCAGCATTCGGGGACTGTTGTACAGGTTTTGACTATTGTGGCACATTGAGTAGTTCAGACTATCGGGTTCACCAGCAGAGGACCACAGGCGAGTACAGTTTATTGTCTACATTTTGATATTGATTTTTACTATATTTTATTGATTGGCCATTGATTATGTGATTATTTTCTATTATAAATTGTTGAGTCGGGAATGAGAAGTACCAAGGATGTGTGATCCGACCGTTGACCGTGTTTATTTTCATGCAGTAGACCTCGTAGACCGTGTTTATTTTTATGCAGTAGACCTCATAGACCGTGTTTATTTTTATGCAGTAGACCTCGTAGACATTATTTATTTTCATGCAGTAGACCTCGTAGACATTGTTTAATTTCTGCAAGTAGACCTCGTAGACATTGTTTAATTTCTGCAAGTAGACCTCGTAGACCGTGCGGTGTAGTGCCCCAGACCGATCACATATCAACGATACTTCTAACAGTTGGGGAAAGTATTTTGTGTCTATTTATTGCTATTGGTTTTTCGTATTTACTGTTTATTTTCAAAACTCATGATTGATGTCTAATCTTTATTTTATAGTCATTTTCTTTATTTGAAATTGCATTCAGTGAATTGTGCTCGTTCCATTCCTGACTGGAAACCAATATTTTTCAGGTTAGCCGTGGATTCATTTATTATAGGAGATATGGGGGTACCTGCAGACAAAAGCCTAGAGACTAGCTAGATAGTGGACTTGTAGTCATTCAAATATTTGTACAAGTTTATATTTTCTACAAAAGTAAAACTTGTGCTCTTGTAAATTAAATTAATTTTGTGAATGAGTATTATTTGTGATTTTGATCTTCATGGCCATGACAGCGTTCTACCGCCGACATTGCGGCGTAGGCTGGCTTGGACACGTCTCGTATCCGTTTTTTAAAAAACGGGTACGAGTCGTGACAAGTTTTTGTGGTGGCCCATGCAGGTCAGTCTTTGCAAATCATGCGAACTCGTGATAGTACTTAAGTTAGTCGTACTATTGCGAGCCTGCGACTAGAAATGCTCATTCACGAATTAGAAGTTAATTTAATTTACGAGAATGACTAGGACTAGGAGTCCCTTATACAAATTGACCGATGGGTAGTATAGGCCATACAAATTAGATGAGGACTAGTTATTAATTTTGATAGATTGACAGATCCCCCTAGGTACATGATTACTCCTTGGTATGTCGATATGATCCAATATGGATAGATTATTCACTTGGTGATTCAGAGCTTCCTAGAATTAATGATCTAACCTAGATGAATTATTCAACCCCTTCTCCTTGCCTCTTTAGATATCATCCGCACATCTTAATCCGAATTTCCTATTTAGTTCCTATTTTTGCCCTAAGAATTATTATTTTTATGTTATCCATAGATGAACCTCAAGTTAGTTTCGATTCAAGTTTTTCCTCAAAGGCTTGAATACACATGGAATAGTTAGAATGTTGTATTTCTTTGTCCTCAGTTATTTCTTCCTGTTCAATCCTTTAGTTTAAGGGTTGTGACTGATAGGACAAATTCTTACGCTTTTTTTCATAGTCAACTTGTTTGAATCTATAGAAGCCCATAAAGTTTTACAGATATAGTTAAAAGAATATTAGTTGACTCATAATGGCAGGACAGCAGCGCACTGTCGCCATTTATTTGAATTATGGAGATTATGGATTCACTGCAGCCAGTAGCGCACTGGCGAGGCACGACCCCTAGAGTTGAAATTAGTCTAAGGAAATACAGGGTATGGAATATTGCTAAACTATAGCTAGTGGTCGTCTTTGGATCGTAGTCACCCTTGTGTCAATATAAGGTAGAGTATCAGATAGTATATCACCCTGAAATCATGAATCCAAGGGTTTACCACAGCCCGAGTATACGGGCAAGGCATAACTCTCGGTGAAATGACTTTAGACGTGATTACAAGTTTAGGATACTATGGAGGATAGGACAATGCCATGTATGTCCCATAAGATCCAAAGTCAATACTAATAGAAGTTATGTGAGTTGGATAGCGTGTCTCCCAACCTAGTAATCCGTGGTCCTTGTGACCTATTGACGAGATAATTGACTGATGCTAATAGGTTTAACTTGAATATAGAATTTGGAGGACCATAACCGATTAGTCGACCAAGGACTTATGGATAAGAAGATAGGAGGATGACCGAGTAAGCAAGAACACCAGCTGAAGTTTGATTCTCTCAAAACTTGAACTACTTGTGCCCTTTCAAAATTCTCACATACTTATATTTTGACTAACTTGACCAATGCTGCTATTACAACCTAGTTTTGCAAGCTCACTCTGTTCTCGAGCTTGATTCGAGGCATATGTTTAGTGGGGACGCCTGCTAACTTATTGTCTAATCAGAATCAGTGTATTATGGTCCGATCAACCATGATGCATTTGGTTCGCTCTTCGTTTAATTACACTACGTGGATGGAGATATATAGGTATCTAGGGTCTCATCCGCGACTGCTTGACAATTCCTCTTGAATTATATGTTCGCCTTTAAATCACGTGATTGTATTCAGTAACATCTTTCTTGAACTCTTTATTATTTTAGTCTTTCACTGATTTGGAAAGACAGAAGCTCGTAATTGGTAGAGAGATACAGAGTATTCCCATGGCTATGATAATTGTAGGCACAAGTGTAGCAACCATCGGCCAGTTATGTGATTGAGTTACTCGTTCTCCCATCGACCCTCAAAACTACTATTGAGACTTTCGAGCCATCTAAATTTGAGAATGATTAGGGATTTATCCTTAGTCAGAACGCCAGCCTAGGAGACTATCTATTCTCAAGAAACCAAATGTTGTGAGTCTCTAATTATTTGCTGGAAACTTGCCTTAACTAGCAACCCTTAAGCCTTGAACCAACCCTTCCTCGACCGAAGCCCACAGTGGACCGAAGCCCACAGTTAGACACGAGATGAGTGGACAATAGGGTAATCATTTACCGTGACACTTATCCCGAGATTGGTTTCCAACAAATATTACTCTAGTTATGTAAATTTTATTATTAAGACCTAACTAGTATTGGAACACCACAGTCACTAGCTTAGCCAATACCATAGCTTAAATACCCTGTCACACTATGACCTACCAGTTGTCAACAGCAATACCAGATCACTGCAAACCTTGTGACCATAATCTGGCAGGTTTGACACAAATAGAATTTCTTGACTCAGTTGTTAGAAATCTTTTCTTATGTTGTGCCTTGGAGTTGGTTACCCCATCGGAAACTCTCGTATACTGCGGACGAGTAGGTCATTCTATTTTATCGACCGTGTGTCATTGTACACGCTCGTTTTCCATTTATCGAGAAACGATTCTTGACTTGACTATACCTATTGTATTCCGATACGCCGTGCCTTATTCCCTATTAACAAACAGTCGAGGTACAGTATTCAAACTTTGGGAACCTTATAACCTCAATATTCCTAAAACCATGTCTTAGCTTCTAAGGTGGGTAGACTGCAAGCTTCCAAAAATTTTTAGGATATACCAGGATTACCGAGTGATTAGAATAACTTCCATTAGGATGATGATTAGTGCCCTTGGACCCCCACTTTCCATTTAGAACATTTTGTGTCCTCGGTCGTGCCATTAGTATTCGGAGCACGAGACCAGCTGTTACCTTCCAACAAATTTCATATGTAAGATATAGACGAGTCCACCTTCATCTAGGTATATCATGTCCCACTCAAGAATACCCCCTTGTATTCTACTTTTATGGTACGACTTTCAGGTAAAAAGTACTAGCTATTACCTTTACCATAGTACCGATAAACTTACCGACTACAATTAGAGTCTCAACTTCGACTCGAATCTGTCAACCCAATATATGGTGGTGATCGACTGGAAGCCCACTACGCACATATCACTAGTGTGACATTTAATTATGTCTTCTTATGCTACTTAAATACAAAAGTCACGGAAGGCGCATCTTCAGGGCTTACAGAACCTATTTGACCAATCCGACTACCCAACTAGCTCAACCATTTAGGTAGAAGGCTATTCTAAGTTACCTTAACCTAGAAATAATTTTATCATTGAGATCTTGTCCAGTCCAGGTGGATTGAAATCCAAGATTCATTCGACCAACGATTGATGTCCAATCAGGAAACTCATTAGGACCCAGTAAGATCCATCCAGGCATAACACCGTATTTGGACTATAAAACCGAACTACTAGAAATAGGTCCCTATACCTATTATGTAGTCTCCACCCCTTAGAATGTGAGGTCATTCGTTACCCTTAATCCATCTACCTGAAAGTTGCGATATGACCTTGCATTGCATTTATAACCCTTGCTCGTGTGTTTAAATAACCACGGAAAAGGTCACAATCTTGATTTCTCAAATTCCGTTCTATTATGAAATCTTGTTCAGATAAAATTTTGAGAACGGAATTTATGTATTGCATGGATTGCAAGCCCTCTAGGAAACGAAGAGTCCTTCGATTTAGCAAGTGACTAGACTAGAGTAGCCCAATCTAGCAAATAAGTCAATGGTGTATAGACTTTCTTTCCATCTGCATCATCGGGTATTCTCTGCCGCTCTTAGAAATTCATAAATGCTCTCGATTTTTTTCTTCCCTATCTTCCTGTCCTTCCTGTTTCAGAGTGACGAATGGTCACGCTTATTGGAATTCAGCAATATTTCTTAGCTACTTGTGTAAATTTGTTGTATGTTAGATTTTGGGTTGCTTGATAGATAAGAGATGATTATAGTGGACATAAGTAGTAGATACCTATTGGTAGCAATTTTAGCAAGTAGTCGGAAGATTATAAAGTTTTAAAGACATGAGGAATGAGGGAGTAGTGTGACCAAAGGTGGATAGAAGTAGAAAGTCTTCGGAGTTTCGTAGTTACAAAATGATTAGGAGAAGGATATAAAATATTTTGAGGAATTAAATTTGAAGAGACTAAGGAAATAGTAGAATTTGATTTTAAGGAATAGTTACGAATTAGAATTTCGAGGATGAAATTATTTTTAAGGTGGGTAGATTTGTAACCCCCCTTCCCAGAATTTTGATAATATTTTTATTTATTTATTTGAATTAAATGATAATTTTTAGAGTTTTATAAATAATTATTTAGTTAATTATTACGGTAGATAATTTTAGCCATGATGGAGTTTTGGAGTACACGGTGATTAGAAATCGTGGCACGGATAGTGCAATGGCGTGCTTTGACTCGTGTATTAGCCCTGGTAGGGAAGGTCGGGCCATAGTGGCATCCTAACTAGGAAAACCAAGCCAAGTTACAACTTAACCCTTACCGAAGTTTTATTTATTTATTATTTATATTATTGAGTTTTTAGGGAAAATCGGTTGTACCATTTTAGCTCGGACTGGACCGAACAGAGCCCTAGCCCATGTAGTCATGCGGCATGACCAATGACATTCGTGTTGATGGAATTTTGGGTATGAGGGTGTTGTATTTCATGTTAATGATTTAATACATATTTTCTAAAGTATTCGATAATTTAAATATTATAAATATCATCGTTTGTATACAGTGGGTCTTTGTACATTTTGAGATTATTGGACTGCGCATAATGGTATTTATACACCATTATGATTTATTGAATTTTGTTATCATTACTATTATTAGTATTAATATTATTATTATTATTTTCATTATTATTGAGGTCATTAATATATAATAATAATAATATTATTATTAGTTATATTTATTTGGTTATCAAATAAATGTTATATATATATATATATATATATATATATATATATATATATATATATATATATATATATTCATATTTATGTAAATAGGCCTACGCTAGAATTGGATAAGAAATGAGTTTTATTTAGATTTATGATATTATTAATATATATATATATATATATATATATATATATATATATGAATATATATATATATATATATGAATATATATAGAGATTCATAAATATCTAAATACATATATAGGTATAGTTATTAGTATTGATTAATAAAAAAAACAATAGCAGAACAACCTATGCAGCCCCCCCCCAATGATCGAACCCGAGCCCATATGCTCGAAAGTCAGCCCATACTAAACCAAGTAAAACACGCGCCCAGGCCGGAAAACCCGATCGCGCGTATATATCAGAAGAGAACGAGAGAGAGAGATGGATCGTGATACTCAATCCCAAAACCCTAGCAGCATACGCCGGCCCAACCCCAACCCCTGGGCGGTCGCTCGTCGTCGGCCAGAGCGCCGTCGGCCGCCGGACCAGCTCGCGTGTGCCGGAGATAGCGCGCATAAGCAACAGCACTTTCAGCCGTAGGGGAGATAGCTTCATGACGACGTTTCGTCGTGCACGCTCCTCCTTTTGACGAGCCGATTGCTTAGGTACGACTACAACATAACCATCTTCAAATCCCAGTAGTTAGATTTCGAAATAGTCATGCGACCGACCCAAGAAATCGACACGAAGTCGACCGAAAACCTGTTCAAAAACAGGGTATATATAGTCCATTCATCCCAGTTTGACGATCGATTCTGATCGATCCAGTACCATATTAGACAAACTATTTGAAAAAACTTTTAAAAAACCAATAGGGCTTCATAACCCTTTTCGTAGATTTGGATTTCATCGACTGAGCGTCGAGAAATCAGATTCCCAAAACCAAGAAAAATCTGTTTAAAAATTAATAAAAACCTTCCACACGACGTGCGTCCCGCCAATCCGGGCGACATGGTCACGAACCGAAAGCATCAAAAGCTGCGTATCGGCTTCGTAGTCGTGTGGGCTTTGACGGAATTTAAATTGGTCGCGTGTGCGCGACGAATTTGATACGTATCCGTCGAAATTCACCGCATCATACACTTTGCAAATTTCTCAATTACTTTGTGCACGCTCGTCAGATCGAGACAAAACTTGTGCCAACGGGTCCGTATCGTTTTTTTTGGTCCTGTATGCCAAGTTTGGTCCCATTCTGAGATAGTGGAATCGGAACGCCGTTTTGCGGGCCCCACGGTCCGACTCGACGGGTGATTTTGTACACGGCCCGCCGGAATCTAACTTTGGACATACGGTTGTGTTTGTATCAGAAAAATGGATCTGTAGACATGTAGTTTGACGACTTTAGAGACCGTTGTCTTTGGCACGTTTTTTGGTGCAAAACGGGTCCAACAGCGGACACCATATTGGCCAAAAATTACCGTTTTGCCCCTGTGTCCAGAATTGGACTTAAGGACAGGCAATCCTAGCTAATTTGACTATTCTGAGATTATTGGTATTGTCTATTTCAGCATCTGGGGACTGTTGTACGGGCTTTGACTATTGTGACACATTGAGTAGTTCAGACTGTCGGGTTCACCAGCAGAGGACCACAGGCGAGTACAGTTTATTGTCTACATTTTGATATTGATTTTTACTATATTTTATTGATTGGCCATTGGTTATGTGATTATTTTCTATTATAAATTGTTGAGTCGGGAATGAGAAGTACCAAGGATGTGTGATCCGACCGTTGACCGTGTTTATTTTCATGCAGTAGACTTCGTAGACCGTGTTTATTTTCATGCAGTAGACCTCGTATACCGTATTTATTTTCATGCAGTAGACTTCGTAGACGTTGTTTATTTTTATGTAGTAGACCTCGTAGACATTGTTTAATTTCTGCAAGTAGACCTCGTAGACCGTGCGGTGTAGTACCCCAGACCGATCACATATCAACGGTACTTCTAACAGTTGGGGAAAGTATTTTGTGTCTATTTATTGCTATTGTTTTTCCATATTTACTGTTTATTTTCAAAACTCATGATTGATGTCTAATCTTTATTTTATAGTCATTTTCTTTATTTGAAATTGCATTCAGTGAATTGTGCTCGTTCTATTCCTGACTAGAAACCAATATTTTTCAGGTTAGCCATGGATTCATTTAGCATGGGAGATACGAGGGTACCTGCAGACAAAAGCCTAGAGACTAGCTAGATAGTGGACTTGTAGTCATTCAAATATTTGTACAAGTTTATATTTTCTGCGAAAGTAAAACTTGTGCTCTTGTAAATTAAATTAATTTTGTGAATGAGTATTATTTGTGATTTTGATCTTCATGGCCGTAACAGCGTTCTACCGCCGATACTGCGGCGTAGGCTGGCTTGGACACGTCTCGTATCCGTTTTAAAAAAACGGGTACGGGTCGTGACAATATGTCCTTAATAATTGATATTAGAAAACTTTTTTAATTAAATTTTAATAAATAAATTGTTAATATTACAGGTACTTGAATTCAAACCTAACTAAATTGACATCGAGCTCGTTAAGCTTGAAATCAAGCTTAGGGCCTGTTTGGTTGGATGTAGGTGCATGAAAGTGTGAAAGTGGGAGTTTCTTGGGATTGTAACTCATTTGAGTTACAATACATTCCACCTTCTAAAAAGTGTTTAGTTGCCAAACTTTTTGTCCCACCGCAAGTGGGCACTTACAATGTAGTTTGTTTGGATGACCACTTGAAAGTGGCGTTGATGGACTTCGTGTTTTTGGTTAGGACATTGCAAGTGATATAATCACCCTCACGAAGAATGGTAGGTTACCCAAAAATAATTTTTCAACATTTCCATCCGATTTTGGCAGCAGAGAAACGGTTTCACAACCGAAAAAAATTATGAAACATGTTCCCAGCAAATTGACATGTTCCCAGCAAATTGATATATAAGTTTGCACGATTATATTTTTCCAGCAAATATGATACATGTTCCAAACAAATATGATACATGTTCGCAGCAAGATGACTTGATCCCAGCATATATGATACATGTTCGCAGCAAGTATTCATGTTCCCAGCAAATATGATACATGTTCTTATCAATTATGATACACGTTTCCAGCAAATATGATATGTCCAGCAAGTTCCCAGCAATACGACATGTTCCCAGCAAGTATACATGTTCCCAGCAATGGTAAATGTTTCCAGCAATCTGACATGTTCCCAGCAATACGATACAATAAAACAAAATCTTGTTCACAAGGACATTATGGGCTCAGAGTATGAATTCTGAAAATAATTGAAACATGTTCAGGAGAACATAATGGAACAATGAAACAAAATCTTCTTCACAGGAGAACATAATGGAACAATGAAACATGTTCAAGAGAACACAATAGAACAATAAATTCTGAAAATAATTGAAGCAAGTATACATGTTCCCAGCAAATATGACATGTTCCCAGCAATATGATACAATGAAACAAAATCTTCTTCACAAGGAATTTATGGGCTCAGAGTATGAAGAATTGAAATAATTAAAACATGTTCAGGAGAACATTATGGGCTCAGAATGTAGCAAAATAGCAGACACGTTCTCTGCAAATATGATACATGTTCCCTACAAATATGATATAGAAAACCAGCAAGATGACATGTTCCCAGCAAATATGACATGTTCCCAGCAAATATTTAAATGTTCCCAGCAAATATTACATGTTCCCAGCAATGGAAATGTTCCCAGCCATATGACATGTTCCCAGCAATATGATACAACGAAACAAGATCTTGTTCACAAGGACATTATGGGCTCAGAGTATGAATTCTGAAAATAATTAAAACTTGTTCAGGAGAACATTATGGGCTCAGAATGTAGCAAATTTTTCTTTGAAAATATCATCATACGAAGAACATATCAAAAATGTAAATTCCTGCGTAACATAAAATTGACACATGTACCCCTGGCTTTCTTACTTTCAAAACAACGTAGAACGACATGCTACAAAGATATGAAAAGCATAGATGAAGCTGTGAATTAACAGAAAACAGCAGCATGCTACAAAGATAGAAAATGCAGTCGATTGCTACAAGACTACTTGTCTTGCATGAAATTATCTAGCCATGCCCGATGGAAAATGTACTCTCGGGCAACCCTATAAACATTATTTTTTTCCAATATTTTTCCCAATTTTTTTTTCCATTCCAACCAAATCGACCCACTATAAACATACAATACAAAATTTCATGTATAAAAAAATTGACAGATCCATAAAAAAATTTGACAGATCGACCCATTATCTAGTGATTTTTCCCCAATTTTTTCCCATTTTTTACATATAAAATTTTGTCGAATATTGAAAAATTTGACAGATCTATAACAAAATGACAGATTTATACATGAAAAAATAAAATCGACAGTTATTGGTGAGGAAAATCACATATGAAATTTGCCATATAAAATATTAGAATTAATTGATTTTTTTTCCCAAATTTTTGGGGGAAAATGACAGATCCATAACAAATATTAGAATCTAGTGATTTTTTTTCCCAATTTTTTCTCGATTTGATCTGTCAAATTTCCAATTATTTGCCATATGAAATTTTGTCGAACAATGAGAAATTTGACAGATCTATAACAAAATGATAGATTTATACAAGGAAAAAAAATCGACAGATATTGGGGAGGAAAATCACTAGATTCGGGGGAAAATGACAGATCCATAGGAAAATATTAAAAGAAATGGAAGAACTATACGAAAATTACTAGATCGGGAAAAAAATGGAAAGAAATGAGCAGAAAATTACTAGATCCGGGAAAAAAATACTAGATTAGGAAGGAAAACCACTAGATCTGCAGAGGAGAGCGGAAGAGCGGACCCAACTCTTCGACAGCAACCACTTCTCGGGAGATCAAGTGTCTCTCTCCTCCACTTTCATGGACTTCAAGAAAGAAATGGTCGGAACTCAAATGGGAGTTTTCGAAGGAGACATGGACTGCTCCACAGTCCAATCAATGGACTTCAAGTCCATTTACTCGGCCGAACCAAACAATGAAACTCCCTTCAGATCCGGTGAAACCCCACAAAAGTCCCCACTTTCAGCTCAGTTGGGCCCAACCAAACAGACCCTTAATGAGCTTGAAATAAAGTTGAGTGAGCTTGAAATCAAGATTGTTTATCAAGCTTGAATTAAGCTTGCCTATCAAGCCAAGCTCGAGCTTAAACCAAGCCAAGCTCGAGCCAAGCTCGTGCTCTAAAATAAAAAAAATTATCAAGCTCGAGCTCGATTAATTCTAGTCAAGTCAAGCTCAAGCTAACAAAATCATGCCTCGGCTTGGCTCGTTTGCAGCCCTAGTCGAGGGATTTGTTCTGGTGGGAGCAGGTCGTTATCGGTTGGGCCTCGCCCCCTTTCGGTGAGAGTACTTTTGTTTCAAGATCGGTTCCGGTCTCAGGGGACTCATCTTCAATATCTTCTTCCTGGTTGTTTTCAGTGTGGTCCGGAGATAGTATGTCAAATTTGTTGGTGAGGTTTAACCCTGTGGTTTTGGTGATTGCGGGGACACTATTCTGGGATTGCTCTTGATCGCAAGATTTGTCCACACTATTGTCAAAATAGAGATCGGAGTCAGGTAGAGGGAGGAGCGGGGTCTTAGAACTTTGTCTTCTCGGGTGAGGAGGGGCGGCCTTCTGAGTCACTTTTTTCTTCAGCTCCAGGTGGGCTCTGAAGCAGAGGTTAGTGGAGTACCCTCTCATATGACAGTACCTGCATAATAAAATGTTATTATCATAGATGATCTGTTGGGTGTGCATCTTACTGCCGAGCGAGATTTGAATAGAGTTTGGGAGGACTTTCGATAAATCAAGCTCCATGCATATTTTGGCATAATTTGCTTTGGTGAGATTTTGAGTTTCTTCTGCTCCAAGTCGATAGCACTCTCCTGGTAGCTTTCAGTTTGGTCACCACTCGAGCGAGGGGGTCGGGGTTGCTCGTATATCTCCAGGCGGAAGCTACGACGTTTTGAAATTAAGGGTAGTGGCTCCCGGATTCCAGGAATCGGAAATATTTCTTGATAAGGTTAGAATTGCTGCTGATCTCGATCAGGAGAGGGAAGTGGTCCGATTCTGTGGAGTTAAGGTAGGAGAGATTGGAGATGAGACCCATATCGGACCAACGGTTGTCGACCAGTGCACGATCGAGACGGGAGTATTTTCTACGGGTGCCTTCATGCATGTTACACCAGGTGAAGGCGTTGCCGAAGAAAGGGAGTGGGGACAAGTGGGCGTTGAAGATGAAGGTGTTAAAGTTATTCATGTCCTGCTATGGGGGTGGGCGGCCCCCGGACTTCTTGTCTCTGCTCGAGAGCGTGCTAAAGTCATCGATGCAGAGCCACGGGACGTTGTTGAGGTGGAGGTGGGTGTCACACCCCGCTCCCGCAGGAGCGATCGTCCTCGCTAAGGCGTGATGCTGCACGATCCTAGATTGTGCTCGTACAAGGCGGGTTCCATAACGGCCGATTTCAGCGGCTGCGACGGTGTCGTCGTACAGAAGTCCCATGCAGAGACATTGAATAATAGCAGCAAAAATTTGAAACAAACACAAGTTATTCAAAAGAATCTCTTTATTAATATTGAAACTTAGGTTACCATGGGGCGCAAGGCCAAGATTACAAGTCTCTCAAGCTCACTCAAGCTCACATTACAAGTCACTCAGCTCTCTCTCATCTCTCAATACAAGTCTTGATCCAGCGGAAGCTTCGGAAGGCGACGTCCATACATTATGTCCCATATAAGTCTTTACTCCATGCAGTTGCACGCTTCGAATCGCCTAGGAACTTTGTGCCTCGACGCATCTAAGCGAGCTCCGCGCCACGAGCTTCTACCTGTGCCTACACATGTAAACTATGTAGGTGTCAGTACTCAACTGTACTGGTGGAATGAGCTCCTCGCCCACCCATACAAAACCAACATGTTTACTTTTACTTTGTGCAACATAGTCCCCTTTTTTATTGTCTTTCTACTCTTGCCTTAAGATCAGTTTTAGGATAGACGCCTTGGCCTATTCAGTGTCTCTAGACCATCCCGTGCTTGCAACGACAATGTTGACTCAAACAACGTTAACCTATCAAGTCGTGCTTGCCTTTCGGCCACAATCAGAGACGTAACTAAGCGATGAGGCTCCATTCCCATGTGGCCGTACTACAAATCCTTTGTGCTGTGCCTCGCAGCTATGTGCGACTCAACCATATCGCCGTCTCGCGGCCCTTTGCTACTAAATCATCAACTGACCCAATCAAGACTTGTGGGTTAAGTGTCACTCGACCAACTTTGCCTTGCGGCCTTTCCTGACTTAGACTCGGGACAACTCATATCCAAACTATGCAACTTATATACTGACAACATTAGACTCGACGCCACATCTCGTACCGAAGCACGTCGCCTACGTTGATGCCACATCTTAGAACCAGACATTGTATTCCAACTGTACCCACATTCAATAACTTAACTCAATCCAAAGGCACACACGCGGATTGCCGCCATGCCGACTCATCTATATGATTTAGTCACTGACTCCCAGAGCCATCCTAGACTCCTTTAGCTTGTTAGGTGGCCGTCCTTGCCAGGTGGGTAGCTAGCCCTGCTGGCAAGCCTCTGTGCTAACTTGTGTGGTCATCCAGCACGTGCTAATACTGCTTCTCAAAAACCGGTCCCCTTCCGTCGGGCTACCGTTCGAGGAAACTCTACCTTGTCGACAAGTTGTCCATGACCATGCAAGACTCGACTCAATTGACGTCTCACACAGTCATTCCACCTCTAGTATTATCATCTCTTTCAGGGCCAAGTTCAATACGTCTCACATCTGAGATCTTGCCTCGACGACCCGTAGTCGCGAGCATTCTTCTTTCTTGCACTATCATTTTACTCAACTCAAGAATAAATATTCACAATACTTTCCAAACTCAATGAATCAACCGTGGCCCGTGTCTGAAAACACTAAGTCCGTGACATCGTGCCTTAAACCAACTTGAACTCTACGCGATGCCACCGTCCAAGACTTACTCTATATGACGGGCTTGAAACCGTAAGACTAAGTTGTCATACCCAGCCGCAGAACTCGTAGGACCGTTCTTGGAATGACCTAGGTCGACCACCATACACTTTGCCTAACTTCACCAGGCCTACAACTTAACTCAAGGGACGAGCAACGGTTGTGCCAAGCCTTGCATCAGGGAAGCGTGCATGCTTTATCGAGCATTTACGCGACGACGCCTATGACTTAGGCTACTTTCATAACTTTGTCTACTCAACCAACTTTCCTTCTCCCAAGCCACGGGACGAAGGATCGAGTGTCATTTTCAAAGCACGTCGTGCACCAAGTCTAAACCGACCGTTGGACCTTTCCATATTCTAACTCAATTCGACCATCGGGATTATTCTCTTTAGCTATGTGGATTCGTCACTTTTATTATTAAGCCTACTTGTGCAAGTTGAAAACATGTGATTTATTATGTGAAGACAAAGATGAGGCAAGTTCACCAAAACTACCCCACCTGAGCGCTGTCGTCGAATCGCCGTTGCATGGCGAAGTCCAAACGCCGTCGGCGTTCCTATTCCTCCGATTGACTGAACGGGATGGGACACTACATCATACACCACTCAGAAAAAAGTTTCTTCCTCGAAACTAACTGAGTACTTACTTATTGACTTATCACTTTACTCAACATTCAAGAACTCTCGCACACACTACGCCTATGCGTTTCTCAAATCCGAGCCACGCTCGTGCTACCCTCAATCCTTTCTTCAAAACTTACGATCTCAATATCCTCGACACTTTTCTGTTTCTCAAGTCTCACTTGATTCAATGTATCACTTAGTATGGACCGTGCACATATTCTAGGCGTCCCCAAAATACATGCATTTCAACCAAGCCTCGTGATAGCAAATTCTGCTATCACCACTCGAATCGGATCGTGCACGTATTCAAGTGTCCTTGATATACATGCATGTCAACCGATACTCGCGAGTGGTGCCCCCACAAATCCTACCACTTCGCACTCGGACGTCTGCCTAACTACTAGGCTATGTCTTTCCGTCAGTATTGGAATCATAGTTCCCAAACAACAATATCAACACTGACCCAATCCTAAGGTCAAACCAAATTGATAGTACGGGGTCTTTCTACCCAAGCTCGCATCACTCCGATTCCTAAACTTTGAGCATAGATTGCCTACACACATCCCAATATTTTGTCGTACGGGGTCCGAGTCATTCTTACATTCCATACTCCTTAAGTCACATATTCTAATTCACGCAATCGATCACTAGGCCGTCTGACTTAACAATACATTGCACCCCGATCTCACGCGAGTCAGATTATCCACAGTGGGCATGAATCACCATGCACGCTCCCGCGGGATAATTATCCTCATCGGGACGTAACTCTTGTTTTACGTCTGGACTAATTCATTCTTGATGTACGGATTGGACCTAATCAATCCTCAAGTCTCATTCATTCATCAATCGCAAGACTTACAAATCCTCGAGTTCACCTTCACATCAAGCCAACAAGTCGAGACAATCAAAGTTGCCACATTCTGATTTTCCGAGTTCGATCATTCCCGCAACATGAATCACCATGTCAGCGCTCACGCGGAACGATTGCCCCAAATCCGATGCAACGTATGTGCGAGGCTAGAGTTGCGCGCACGCAAGACAAGATCGTCGACGTTATGGCTATCAACGTAAACATCAAGACACGATCATTTTCATCCAATATTCCCTTACATCAAAATCCTAAGTACAGCATCCAACCGAACAATAACACTTGCACGATCGTCGTTCGCCGAGTCAGAATACCCTCGAGTTATCGTATATCGATCTTTGATACGCCTCAATACCATCGACGATATGCATAACTTGACGATCTTCTTTTGCAACAAGTTCTGAGTTGTGCGAATGTTGCTATCGTCCGACTGGATAATCTTCTCGACATTCAAATTCAAGTTCGATCATTCTCTCTCGAATCATTCACAACATCAATTTTTCTCAAACCAAATTCCCGTATCGTTCATCCGTTTATGTTAAGTCATCGACCAACGTATTTCCTCAATTCGTATCATTCCTTTATCAATCGATCGACATCCCTGAGGCTATCGCATACGCTACTCAGGAATGAAGTCATTCAACAAATCCTCAACTTATAATTCGAATCAAAATCGACTTCTTTAAATTTTTCGTTCGAACCATTCCTCAAATTCCAAGCACGCTCATCTATATCGCATCGACGATATCGTCGTTCATTAGTATCCCTATCGATAGTCATCTCACTTTACTCAATCGAGTTCAACTGATTCTCGTCCGACACAATTCAATTCCCGCACTCGACTTTTCTAAGGTCGACCCAACTTTGGTGTATATGCCCAGCCCAACTTAGCCAACCGTGCTTACGTAAACCATCTTTTTGTTTTGACAAAAATTGTTCTCCTACGTTTTGTAAATTATTTAGACTTATTATATGGACATCCCGTGGGACAATTGAGAGAGAGCGCACCAACGATATCGACTTGCAAAAACAACAGAGTTTACGGAAACAACGAGTTAAAGATTTTAATTGATAGTCCAAGGACGTAAAGCCGTGCTCTGATACCATTATGTCACGTCCTGCTCCCGCAGGAGCGATCGTCCTCGCTAAAGCGTGATGCCGCACGAGCATAGATTGCGCTCGTACAAGGCGGGTTCCATAACGGCCGATTTCAGCGGCTGCGATGGGGTCATCGTACAGAAGTCCCATGCAGAGACATTGAATAATAGCAGCGGAAATTTGAAACAAACACAAGTTATTCAAAAGAAGCTGTTTATTAATATTGAAACATAGGTTACAATGGGGCGCAAGGCCAAGATTACAAGTCTCTCAAGCTCACTCAAGCTCACATTACAAGTCACTCAGCTCTCTCTCATCTCTCAATACAAGTCTTGATCCAGCGGAAGCTTCGGAAGGCGACGTCCATACATTATGTCCCGTATAAGTCTTTACTCCATGCGGCTGCATGCTTCGAATCGCCAAGGAACTTTGTGCCTCGACGCATCCAAGCGAGCTCCGCGCCACGAGCTTCTACCTGTGCCTGCACATGTAAACTATGTAGGCGTCAGTACTCAACTGTACTAGTGGAATAAGCTCCTCGCTCACCCATACAAAACCAACACGTTTACTTTTACTTTGTGCAACATAGTCCCCTTTTTGATTGTCTTTCTACTCTTGCCTTAAGATCAGTTTTAGGACAGGCGCCTTGGCCTATTCTGTGTCTCTAGACCATCCCATGCTTGCAACGACAATATCGACTCAAACAACGTTAACCTATCAAGTCGTGCTTGCCTTTCGGCCACAATCAGAGATGCAACTACGCGATGAGGCTCCATTCTCGTATGGTCGTGCTACAAATCCTTTGTGCCGTGCCTCGTAGCTATGTGCGACTCAACCATATCGCCGCCTCACGGCCCTTTGCTACTAAATCATCAACTGACCCAATCTAGACTTGTGGGTTAAGTGTCACTCGACCAACTTTGCCTTGTAGCCTTTCCTGACTTAGACTAAGGACAACTCACATCTAAACTATGCAACTTATATGCTGACAACATTAGACTCGATGCCACATCTCATGCCGAAGCACGTCGCCTATGTTGATGCCACATATAAGGACCAGACATTGTATTCCAACTGTACCCATATTCAATAACTCAATTCAATCCAAAGGCACACACGCGGATTGCCACCATGCCGACTCATCTATATGATTTGGTCATTGACTCCCAGAGCCATCCTGGACTCCTTTAGCTTGTTAAGAGGCTGCCCTTTCCAGGTGGGTAGCTAGCCCCGCTGGCAAGCCTCTGCGCTAACTTATGCAGTCATCCAGCACGTGCTAATGCTGCTTCTCAAGAACCGGTCCCCTTCCGTCGGGCTACCGTTCGAGGAAACTCTACCTTGTCGATAAGTTGTCCATGACCATGCAAAACTCGACTCAACTGACGTCTCACACAGTCATTCCACCTCTAGCGTTATCATCTCTTTCAGGGCCAAGTTCAATACGTCTCACCTCTGAGATCTTGCCTCGACGACCCATAGTCGCGAGCATTCTTCTTTCTTGCCCTATTATTTTACTTAACTCAAGAACAAATATTCACAACACTTTCTAAACTCAATGAATCAACCGTGGCCCGTGCTTGAAAACACTAAGTCCATGACATCGTGCCTTAAACCAACTTGAACTCTATGCGACGCCACCGCCCAAGACTTACTCTATATGACGGGCTTAAAACCGTAAGACTAAGTTATCATACCCAGCCGTAGAACTCGTAGGACCGTGCTTGGAATGACTTAGGTCGACCACCATTCACTTTGCCTAACTTCACCAAGCCTACAACTTAACTCAAGGGACGAGCAACGGTTGTGCCAAGCCTTGCATCAAGGAAGCATGCATGCTTTATCGAGCATTTACGCGACGACGCCTATGGCTTAGGCTACATTCATAACTTTGTCTACTCAACCAACTTTCCTTCTCCCAAGCCACGGGACGAAGGATCGAGTGTCATTTTCAAAGCACGCCGTGCACCAACTCTAAGCCGACCGTTGGACCTTTCTATATTCTAACTCAATTCGACCGTCGGGATTATTCCCTTTAGTTATGTGGATTCGTTACTTTTATTATCAAGCCTACTTGTGTAAGTTGAAAACTTGTGATTTATTATATGAAGGCAAAGATGAGGCAAATTCATCGAAACTACCCCACCTGAGCGCTGTCTTCGAGTCGTCGTTGTATGGCGAAGTCCAAACGTCGTCGGCGTACCTATTCCTCCGATTGACTGAGCGGGATGGGGCACTACAGTGGTCCGATAGTATGGCCCAGAGCAGCTTGCGCTCGAGGATGTCGCAGCTGCCGTGGATGGCGGAGAAAAGGGTTCGAGATTGGAGGGTGGGGCCCAGCAGGAGAGTACATGTCTCAAGTCGTGAACGGTGTCGAATTTATATCCGGCGGCGAAGCAGATCCAGATGTCATTGCATCCGACGACAGTGGTCGGGAAGCCGAGTTGCAGCTGGATGGATTTGAGCTTTCTGTGAGGGATTTTGGGTTCGATGATGACTATGATGTCGATTCGATGGATTTTCTTGAGGCTGAGTAATCTGCTCAAGGTAGGTTTATTGGCCAGCCCTCTAACGTTCCACGAGAGGATGTTAAGCATTGGGTTGGATGAGGGTGGGGGGTGGTTGTTGAGCTTCGCGACAGATCTCGTAGTCATGGGCGAGGGCTCTTGATCATGTTTTTTCTTTTTCTTGTGAGAGGTTTTGGGGGTTCTCGAGGTCACTGTGGTGGAAGCGACCATTGCCTCGGACGGTCTATTAGCTTTGTTACCTTGTTATTCTAGCTGGATGGCATCAGATTTATCGATATCAGTCAGCAAACAGAGGGGGTTGCTGGGGTCTAGGAATCCGGCCTCCTGAGCTTGCTGAAGCCTGTTAGCTAGGACGAGGCTAAGGCTGTCCAGGTCTGCCGTTGTGGCAGTGCTGGTGATAAGAGGAGAATCTGCTATGCTGGCAAGGGCTGGGTGGAGTACTAGGGCAAGCTAGGCCTTCTCTCCACTGACTAATGATGCGATGACGGGTGGGTGCTCTGTGTCGTTCTTTTCGCACTCGTCGGAAGTGACCGCGTCGAGAAGGGGGCTCTCCAGGTTGTCGATGTTTGTAAGAACAAAAAGTCTTTATTACAAACTTAGAAAAGAGTACAAGAGTACAATTGATTTTTGGAGAAGTACAACTATAGAAATCTGATCAGAAAACGATCACTTTATCCCTTGGACGATGAGATATCGAAGACACGAGCCTCTGGAGGATGCAACAGCACTTTAGCAGGATATTATGACCCTTCTTGATGCTTTTAGATTGATTTGAAACTCTATTTATAGAGTTCTTGAAATAACTGTTTAGCAGTTATTCTGGGTTGTGCGCATTTCAGGTTGCGTACCTCATGTTCACTTGCGCGAACGGTTGCACTAACTGTTGTGGATGCGTGGCATCATTTGATTGAGATGCGCGTGGTCATGGTGTAACCACCACTTTTCTAAAATGAGGGTAATTTTGAACTTTTGTAATTTTTATCATTTAATAATAATATTTAAATCATATCATGATTTTTGGTGATTATTTTTATTTTATATTATTTAGATGGGTGAATTGTGATTTTGGTTGTTTCTAGTTTAATCCTAGAGACTGCTTCACTTAGAGACTAACCATGACCAAAGAGACTCGACCATGTGACTAGATTGGCTAATTTCCTATTTTTAGGCTAAGGGTATTTAAGTCATTGTGTATTACTTTGGATTTATTAATTTATTAATTAAATTGCTTGTTGTACGGTTTGATTGGTAGTATAAGTGGTTTGACCTTAGCCAACCATGACTAGAAACCTAATGCCATAGTTAGACTTAAATTTTCATCATTTAGATTTAGTTTAGAATTTATTAGTTATTTTTAGAATGATTTAAATGAATTTTAAGTCATTTTCTAGTTAGCCTTTTTAAAGCCTTTTTGACTTGGGCTTTATTAGCAACTTAGGGAGCCTAGGCCCATGTAAAAATATTAACGTTTCAACCGAGGCACTAGTGGCATCTAGAGAAATGTAAATAAATGTACGGCACACTAGCTCTCGGCTGAGTCACTAATGGCAGCTGGAGAAAAGTAAATGTGTGAAAGCCCTTGCGCCTAATAACTGTCTTCCCCCTCCCCATGCAGTACTCGTGCTGAATCCACACCACGATATTTCTAATAACCGCTAAGTCTTCTAGATAATTATATTAGCAGTTATATTCTAACGCTCGTACTGTACGCACCGATGTACGGTCGGTACACAAGTCCGAATCTATATGAGACATGTGACATCGTGGCACACATGTGTCGGGCCAATGAATGCGGCACAAACAAAGGTGGTCCCTTAACTCTAGGCCAAATGCATAAAGAAAACTAAAGTATAGTAATTTGCAACCACATATAGTTTTGAAAGAACAACTTATAAGAAATAAAACATGCATGATATTGAGCAAAAAATTAAACAGCAAAGACAAGGTGTCTTGCCTGATGTCCGAGTGAGGTAAGATGATGTCCTGGCGACGAGTCAACAACAGCACACAAAGAGGAAGGTATAGAAACAACTTCGGATGCTGAAAATAGTCTATTATCTAATTATAATTAATACTGCACCTATTACATTTATTTAATAAATTCTGGAGTTAGGATGTGGTAAAGGTTTTCGTATCATCTTTCCGAAAAACTAAACGGATCGCATTTTTGTTTACGGGATCTCCCAAAATCGCAAAAATATCTGTGAGACTCGTCTTACAGTATTGGTATTTATATACGGATACGTATTTTGTAGCATATTTCGTATTTTCTTAGTTTCCGGAATGCTTTAAATTTTCCCAAAACTATAGGCTTTCTCCTTGATCGACATACCGCCGGTATACCGGAGTATACCGACGACATACCGCCCGGACATGGTTTCTACATTTTAGATATATTTGGTTTCTGATATTTTCATGAATAGTGTTTCGAATATTTTTATGAATAGTATTTCGGATATTTTCGTGAATAGTGTTTAGATATTTTTGTGAATAGTGTAGATATACTCTATTATCCAATGGATAATTGGTTTTGTTTGAATGGCCATGATTGACCTAGACTTTCACATAGATCATGATCCAACGGCTAAGATTAATTTTCCCTTCTATATATACCATTTCACTTTCACTCTCCTCTCTCTTTTTATTCTCTTCACTCTCTTTTCAATTCTTCTACCCTTCTCTCCCCCTTGGAGCTTGCCAAGAGCTTGGCCTTGAGGCCTAGAGTGTGGTTTCGTACCCCTCTTGGTGGTGGAGTAGAAGATTAGGCTTGGAGCTTAACCTAGGCAAGTACATCTTGCCAAATCGTGAACAAAAATGTTTTTGTTGTCATTTTATTTTCCTTGGTAGTAAATACTTAGAATTGATCTAAACTCATTTTGTAAAATTTGTTTTTCCTTATGATTCTCGTATATGTACATGTTTTCAAAAATTCATTTAAGCAAGATTTAATTTTCTGTAAAAACCCAATAGTGACTTAGTAGAAAACTTGGTATCAAGAGTGATACTAGAGTTATCATCATGGATCTTGGTCACATATACATATATGGGGTCCTTACCTAGCTAGTATACATGGATTTTGAGTTTGGTGGCAATCGGGACTCGTTTCGGTGTTTCGAGAACCTCTGTTTTGGAGTATTTTGAGATATTGATCTATCAAATCTTTGAATTTTTGATATCTAATAGTTCCATATTGTAGAAAATTCAATTTTATGCAATTTTGACTTTTGAAAATCTTAATTTCGATTTAAAACGAAGTTTTTATGGTCGAAACAAGTTTTGGCAAAAATCTAGATTTTGTTCCTGTTTGGAAAAACGGTATACCGCCGGTATGCCGCAGTATACCGCCGGTATGCCGGTTTTTGCCCCAGAAACCTTCTGTCTTTAGGTCGGTATACCGCCGACATGCCGCAGTATACCGCCGGTATGCCGTTTTAAGCTGTTTTGGTCTGTTTTTGCCCGTTTTGGCCCTTTTTTTCCGTTTTTGATATCTTCTTCGACTGTAATAATTTCTTAACATGATAAGATGATCTTGCTCAGTTAGATAATGATTGTACACCCTATATAGACTTGATACTAGCACATGTTCAACCATTTTATGAAATGTACTTAGTCTCGATTATTCTTCTCCACATGCCATGATATGTCTTTTGTTAGATTCTTTATTACAAGCTATGATAATTGTTGCCATGCCTTCTTGCTTACTTGACAGTGACCCGTCGTGGTGTACTCTTGAACATGTCTTTTCTTGCTTACATGATAGTGGCCTGTCATGGTGCACTCTTGATTCTAGTACATATCTTACTCCTGGATAGTGGCTCCTCGTAGCGCACTCTTGTCTTGATATTGTCATGTCTTGTTGTGGCTTATTGTAGTGCACAATTTTGCTTGTCTTGTCCAGTCTTGCATGTCTCATGTCTAGGATGGATTCTGCGGAATGCCACACCCGGAATCCAACAAAAAAATGTTAAGGACTAAACAACTAGCTTGATTACTTAGATTATTGAGAATTTCCCAGTTACCTGTTGCCCCATTGATCTTAGCCCTATATATATATATATACTTGGGATTTGGAGCTATCTGTCATGATGAGCACTCTTCCAGCACACCGTCGAGTGAGGCACCTCTTTAGGACACATGTATCTTACTGCAGTGTGTCTGCTATACTTCTTTTCTTTTGCTTAGATCATTCAGGTAGTAGCAGGCAGGTACTGGACTTGGAATTCTCAGACTTGCATTTGTTAGTAATTAGGATTGTGACAACCTTAGTTAGCTAAAGTATCAAGCCGTAATCAATGCTTGGACGTGATTGATGGATGGAGTCCATTCTTGTCTAGTCTAGTCTTGCTCTAGTTTATCTTAATGTAGTACTTAGCTTCCTGTCATTCCTTACATGCTATTCTTCCTACTACATGCTCGGCTTCACCATATGCTCACATGTTCCAGTTATCTTACATGTTCCAGTTACATAACATGCTCACATGTTCCGCTACTTAACATGCTCACATGTCTAGTTTATCTTTCATGTTCACATGCTTTCTTTTCCTTATATGTACACAGTTTATATTCTGTCACATGTCCTTTACCTTATGCTACATGTTGCTTTACTCATTGTCTTTTCTATTCTCGGGATAAGTGCATTGGTAGCGCACGAGTCTCGATTTGCTTTTACTTAATTCTGTCTCTATCCGTTGCTGTGAATTGCATGCTGGTTTTAGTTCATAGTCTGGCTTCCTTTGTGGTACTTACTATTGGGGGTCTGACCCCACTGGTTTTGCATTGACCAGATCTAGTTGAGGAGCCCGAGGATCTTCCGGACCTTCCTTTCGATGGTGACCACCCGGAGCACCAGGGGACTTGAGTGGGTGTTCTTTCTCTTACCCACTCTTTTCTGTACATATTCTTTTGAGGCGTTTAACCACCGAACACGTGTTTAGCTCATGTTTTGGACTTGACATTTGGCCTACGGGCTTAGACATGATGTTATATTTCTAGACTGCAGCTAGAGCTGATCATGTATTACTTAGTCTTGCTAGTTCTTCATTTTGTATGACTAGCTTCATGATCATCTATATATTATGGTTTGGGACGCTTTACTGTCTTATATGCATGATGATCATATTCTTGTACTTTACTTCTTATCTGAGACTGAGATATCTAGGATCATGTGACCTAGGATTGACTGTTGGTTTGTAGCAGTGACCCCCATCTATACAGCTTATACGTTGTTTCGGAGTACTGGAGTACTTTGGTATACGTAGCTGGCCTTGTCTGTCCCTACTTGCCAGTATTCTGGTTCTGGGGCGTGACAATATCGAAACACGTTTATTTTTTAGACACTAGATACTCAAACAGTTTTGCAAAAATTTATAGAACAAATTTTATCTATTAAAATATGTTTTTGGAAACCTTACCTCGATATGCTTCTTTTAAAAAAAAAACTGGAGACGAAACGGAGTTCGGAGCTAGGAGATATCATCGTTCCAAGTTGCTCTTGCTCCTAAAAAGCGGGGCTGAATTCTAATGACGAATTTTAGAGTTTCTATTGGACTAAAAATAATTTTGAATTATGGCTGATAGAAGGAAGATGTATTGGGTTTATATAGGAATTTATTTCAGATTTATCTCCTAAATTAGATAGGATATGATTTAAATAAATTAGATTTTGCTTTGTTAGGATAGGATATAGATAGAGATGCTTTCCTATTAGACTTAGGATTATGATTAACATAAAATATAATTCATATTTATCTAAATTATCTGTAACATTATTTAAAGTTACTATAGATAATAAATATAGTTAATATTTATTTAAACAACCTTTATCTAATCTCACTTATACAAGCTGAAATATTTAATACTAAATTGACATTTATTCTATATTATGCAAATAGTGTACAATATAAGTAACATGTAAAAAGTAATAAAACTTATGAAATAAATCCTAAATTTTTGGGAAATATTGTATAATATAGTTTAGATCCTTAATGTACTAGAAAAATAGCTTTATATATTTGTATACTAAATTCACTAATGAGCATTATACTAAATATATGTAAAATAATACAAATTATATAATAAGTCAATAAATAGTTATTTAAAAATCCAAAAATTCAACAAATATTTATTTTGAAAAAATTAGGAGGTTTACAAAACTCTTATCTAGATAAGGACTAAGAAGAGTTTTAATTCCCCTTAAATTTTCCACTATTTAATTCAAATTGATTTAAAAGTAACTCAATCAAATATAATCCAATGTAGATAGATTCTACCTCTAATTTAAACTATATTTAAATAACGTAATTTTTTCCAACTTAAATTACCATAATTAATTACAAATTAAATCAACCCATATTTAATATATTTTTTTCAAAATAATATATTAATGATAAAAATTAATTTCGAAAATACAAATATATATACACTCGCATGTAAAAATAATACTTACAAAAATACACAGTTTTTCTAAATTACTAGTTATACTTGTACCATAAAATAAAATGGCCTTTTTTAAATAAAAATAAAGTTTTACAATCTTCGGCACGACGTATTTACAACTTCAAGCAATATAAAATATTTATCATCTATTATTTTAAAATATTTTCGACATATATATAATTAAAAAGTTTTATAAAAATATGTACTTCGCACTTATTCGCACTTGACGAAAAATTTACGAAACGCAAACTCGTACGCGATGTACAAATACGAAGTACAAAAATCAATACCATATTTATTAAAAAAATCGTAGTAGAAATTAGGGGTTTTACAAGAGCCTAGCCCCAAGAAAACGAGGAGCAGTTTATACCGAGAGCCTTAGGAGTACCCAGGCTTCCAGCCTAGACCAGCCTATCCAGTTCAGATTCCTGTCCAGCAGAGGCCAGTTGAGTTAGTGCCTACCTGTGCCTTCTGTAAGAAGCCTGGGCACGTTTGGAAGGACTGTATGAAGAGACTAGAATTGCGTCGATTTTGTGGGTCAGCTGCACACAAGATACGAGACTGTCCTACTACACCTGCCCCTAGTCGAGGCCTACCTCCAGGAGAGAGTTCCAGCTACCAGACCTAGTAGAGGTGAGTTCTTGACCTATACCTTATCATGTCTTGATAATTATTGTACCCTACCATAATGTTTGTATGTTTTGATACCTTAGGACTACTTTTGATCTAGTATGACTATAATGGCTAGATGATGAGACCCCAGACTGATATTACCTGCCATAACCCTGTATGATATCTTTTCCACTGCATGATTTAGATAAGTTTTCTTAAGACCATGATTGTTGGGGATTTGACCTAGAAGGAGTAGGATCATCTTAATTTCGAGGACAAAATTATTTTAAGGAGGGTAGACTTGTAACCACCACTTTTCTGAAATGAGAATAATTTTGAACTTTTGTAATTTTTATCATTTAATAATAATATTTAAATCATATCATGATTTTTGGTGATCTTTATTTATTTTATATTATTTAGATGGGGGAATTGTGATTTTGGTTATTGCTAGTTTAACCCTAGAGACTGCTTGACTTAGAGACTAACCATGACCAAGGAGACTCGACCATGTGACTAGATTGACTAATTACCTATTTTTAGGCTAAGGGTATTTGAGTCATTGTGTATTACTTTGGATTTTATTAATTTATTAATTAAATTGCTTGTTGCACGGTTTGATTGGTAGCTAAATTGGTGTTTTGGTAGTATAAGTGGTTTGACCTTAGCCAACCATGACTAGAAACCTAATGCCATAGATAGACTTAAATTTTCATCATTTAGATTTAATTTAGAATTTATTAGTTATTTTTAGAATGATTTAAATGAATTTTAAGTCATTTTCTAGTTAGCCTTTTTAAAGCCTTTTTGACTTGGGCTTTATTAGCAACTTAGGGAGCCTAGGCCCATGTGCAAACCCTAACCCCAACACCTCTACCCCTGGCCGGCCATAGCAGGACCTTCCTCATTGTGTAAAGAAGTACATTAGCCTCCAAGCGAAACCCTAGCCTCCACTCTCCAAAAATCCCAACTTCTTCATCCGAAGTCCATTTCTCCCCAAACAAATTCCGTTGCGCTCGTAGGAAGGAGAGGATCTTGTTGGAGTACTGCTAGCAAGGAGGAGGAGGCATTTGCTTGGAAGAAATCGGCCGACAAAGCGCTCGGGGAATTTTTTTTTATTGAGATTCCGACTCTCAATAGGTAAATCCCGATCTACCTTTGTTTCTCCTAAATTTTCTTCATTATTGCATCTATATAGGTACCCTTGATCTGTGTATGAAGTTTCGTAGGATTTTGGTTTCGTTTGATAGCGGTATCGGACACGTATCGGTCTCAGTTCGGCAAAATGCCACTTAGAATTAAAAAGTGTTATTTTTTTATTTTGTTTTCACGAAATCTTTTCTTATATGATTCGTAACAACTTTCGTGAAGACGGATCAGAAATCGACACGATTTCGGCATTCGAACGGACAAGGACACGCGTACACGAGATCCCGTGCACGGTTCCGTGCATGCCCTGCAGTTTGTGCGTCATAACTCGACGCACAGAGCTCCTTATCGCATGAAATTTTACAAGCATGTAGGGGCAATCTCTTCCCATGTGCCTGTAAAATTTCACGATGTTTAGTCGAGCGAGCGCGGAGTAATCGCGCGTGCACTGGTCGGCTGAACTGTGCACTCGGGCTAAAATTTGTCGCTGATACGGCCTTCGGACGCAAAAACGACACGTCGAAGACCCGTACCAGGAGTTGGAACATGTTGCCCTATACCTAGACTACCCAGGGACTCAATCCCGAGTCGTGGTATGTCCCGACGCACGAGCCACGGGCGACGACCCGCATGCACGAGCTCGCACGCACGCATGCGCGCGCAGGCCGCACGCTGTTGCACGAGCCGCTGTGTCACATCGCTGTGACTTCGTGTTGTATCAATGTGTCCTAGACCTACCCCGCGACCCTACCTAACTGTGTATACGAGCACAAGGCTTCTCGTTGCGCGTGTGACGCGCAATCGAGCGAGAACACCCTCTTCGACACACAAAATCAGTTTTCCGATATGCATTCTCTGGACACGACACAGACACGGTTTTGACCACGGGAGTACCCGAGCATGTTCCACATGTCGAGACCAACGTACTTGCTAAGTTTCATGAGTTGGTTTGGAGTATTTTGCGTTTTGGGTCGTTTTGTCGAAATTGGGTTTTTTGGGTTCAATATTTTGTAACCGTCAGTGACGATAGTCCACAGGTCAAAGTCTAGCGACTTGAGATAGAAACTCATCCTTGTTTTCTAATACGTGTAGTTAGTTCCATCAAATAGGGGAGGCCTATAAGTGGACTATCTTTCACCGTGATTGGAAATCAAGGATTGTGTGGTTGCCATGGATCAGCTCTAGGATGTAAATCCTTGTAAAGAGAACAGACCTCTGATACCAATTAAAGAATAGATGGCAACTCTAGAGGGGGGTGAATAGAGTTATAGCAATAATAACCAATTAAAAATCAACTCTTTCACGATCTAAAATTAATCAGAGTAAATGCGGAAAATAGATAAGGAGTAAGAGAGCATACGCAAACACAGCCGATTTTAACCTAATTTCCCTCGTGGAGGACTAGTCCAGGCCTGAGAACTCTAGCTCAGGATTAAATCCACTATTTGTGAAATAGTAGTTACAACCCGTGCCTTTACTTCAGAAGAGCACGTCAACTTTTTACAATGGATCGCAGTGGCGATGCTTGGAATTTTCCAAGCTACTTCTTGAACTCTTGCACAAGACTCCTAACTGAGAGATGCTGAGCACTCGAGACTTAGGAAACTTGTGGCTAGTAGATGAGAAGGGTATGGCTTAGATTGAGCTTAAGAGAGAAGAGAAGAGAAGATTGGATGATTGAAAATGAGAGAATTCTTGGCCTATTTATAGGTTTTTAACAGGCAGAATTTGGCCAAAATTCTGGTAGAAATTTTCAAAAAATTAGCCGTTGGACAACTAGCAACCAGCCAATCCTAAAAATTAGGGTACTAATTTTTAGGGGACAGAGTTCGGCCCGAACTATGTGTGGAGGCAGAGTTCGGCCCGAACTCTGTCTCCAGAGCACAGAACTGGTCCAAGGGTCCAATGGGCTAAATTTGGATGTGGAGCTTTATGGATTTTGGATGGGTTGTAGGTTGAGTCTCAAGAGCCCAGCATAACTCAGCTTACAATCATTCTAGAATCAATAAATATAAAAATATAGACGCGAAAATGACTTGTATTTCCACAACTGAGCTGTCGTCTGGCTTGAGCATAATATAGTCGTCGTGTGTCTTATTGAATTATCACAAGTATTATTTAGTCAATATTATCAATATTTGGTTGACTGTGACTTTGTGTCAACAATCTTCCCCATATTGATAATTGACAAAATAATAATTGTATATTCAATATCCATACCTGGACACATGTAACGACATAGCTCCCCCATAATAAGTGCCGAGCTTTAAGAGTAGCTCTCCCATGAATAATGTTGTGAATCTTTGTTGGCCTGTTAATAATATTCTTCCAAGCGCATATATAAACCAAACAGAAACAGAATATACACATAACTCCCCCTTTTGACATTTAGCAATATGAGATAGATAAATGAGAACTGGCAAAACACACATAAAGGAGAAAAAACTGCATATAAAATAAGATAATGACCAAGAGTCATAGAAACTGATAATAGATCTACCAATGTCTCAAAAGCATAATACATAATAAGTCTACTACAAACCAAGTACATAAAAGTAACTAAAGCAGAATGTAGAAAACATAATCTAAGATCTCCAGTAGCAGCCTCAAGTAGCAGTCCAAAACCATCAACGAGCACGAGAGGGCCCGGCGTCGTCCGAAGGACCAGTAAAGGAGCGATGTGAGTCCACAAAAGCCGCATCCGGATCCATGTAGCGACGAACCCAAGGGTCATCAATACGAAAACCCTCACGATCGGGATCTCGCTCCATAGGAGTGGACATGGTAGGATGGCAAGACATGGAATACCGGATGTCATGCAGCGAGTTGCTGATAGCACTCATCTGCAATGTGGTCCGATAATCCAGCTGAGTCCAACGATCGTCCTCCAAAGCAAAACGAACTCGGAGCATAGTCTGAATAGACTCGAGAGTGGCAGGAGGAGGAGGAGGATCCTGTCCGAGAGGAGGGGCATCTGGCTCATACTCAGAATGATCAGACATGACCGGTGAGCCAACAGTCGCATGAAGCCTCCTTGCCTTAGAGAGAAATACAGGGGCAGGTAAGAATGGACACTCATCAATCGGTACATGGAACGCACGAAAGATCATAGGAAGATATAAAGCATAAACCAAGGATCTTGGCTTCTTCCTACAGTTGATCATACAATCCATCATTGTGCGTGGAAGATTGAAGGAAACATGGAAGTGGAGATGGTATAAGGCTGATATTTCAAAATAAGTAACTTCATCGGTAGAGCCCGTTTTGGGTAGAATTGTGTTAAAAATGATCCGATGAAGCTCATAGAAGTAAGGATTGAGGAATTTTGCCAAGAGCTTACGAGGACGTGTGTTAGGGCTACACAGGTCGTCCTTGAAGCTCTATAGTGAAATACCTTCGGGAAAGATAAAGGATCTAGCATCAATAAGCTTTTCCCAAGAATTTGGCTCTTGAAGTTCAAGATATTCAGCTAATTCAAAATCATCAAATGAGATATCAATACCCGCAACACGTGAATAGATGCGAGTGTCATCATGAGTCAAATTGCAATAAAACATTTGTATGGCACTACGATATATGACCGAATTTGAGGTAACAAGTTCGTCAAGGCAAAGGTCAGTAAAGAGTGCATCATATTGAGAGAAAATTGTGAAGTTTATAGGATGTCCCGCAAACACCGGACGTGTCTGAAAATCGCTAAACCATTCATTGGATGCATCCAGTGATATAAAAATTCGGTCGTCAAAAGTGTTTGGATCACGTGGACGTGGAGGATTGAACAACGGATGGGTTGGTTGTTCAATTGCCGGTGCAACGGGCGGCTCAACGGGAGATGGAGCATTCGACGAGGACGCGCCCTCGGTCTGAAGTCTCTTCCCACAGTTAAGCAATCGTAGAGCCATAACACAATAGATAGATAATAAAGAAATTTGAGATATAGAAAAGAAAGGAGTTATACCTCAATATATTGAAGGATTATGAAAGAGAATTGAAAACCAAGCCTCCTCCTTGAGTTTGGGAAAGAATGGAGCACAAGAAAGGAGAAACTAGGGTTAGGGTTTTGAGAGTTTTGAGTTTGAGAAGTAGAAAAGATGGTAAGAAGGAATGAGAGGGAAGAGAAACCGAAATAAAGGGGAGGGTTTCTCTTGGTCGGGTCAATTTATGACCATTGGATCAACAATTGGATCAACGGCTGAGCCTGTTCCCGGTTCTGGAACAGGCAGGCCGAATTCGGCCCGAACTCTGGTAGGGGCAGAGTTCGGCACGAATTTCGGTTCCTGGGGACAGAACAGGAATCTAGCTGAGTTGAGTCAAAATTTGGTTAAGAGAAGATAAAAACCAATATACTACAAGAGTTTAAGTGCAAAAAGGATCCAATAAGTAAATAGATGAGTAGTGAGTTCAAAGCAGTAAAATGAAGTATGAAAAATTAGTATTTCAGCATGTGATAGATAAAAATAAACCGTATAATAAACAAGGAATTATATCGTAATTCAATATTTTGAAGATGCCATGGGTTAGCTGCAGGGGCCGGATCCCAGCTAGCGGTAGTCCTGAGGACTAGTGCACCGTGTCGCTTAGGCTTTTACGCCTTGTTGTCAGAAGGACCCTTTCGGCTTGTGTCCATAGCAAGTTCATCATAAGAGAATCACAATATATTCAATATTTATGTAGGTTTATTTTAATTTATAACAGCTTCATCTAAAATTCTAAGTTCACGACAAAGAAAATTGAAGCGCTCCTCGGATAATGGTTTGGTGAAGAAGTCTGCTAACTGATGATCAGTGTCAATAAATTCTAAGTTAATCGTGCCATTTTGCTGATTATCACGTAAAAAGTGGTGTCGTATCTCAATGTGCTTCGTGCGTGAGTGACAAATGGGGTTTTTAGTAAGATTTATTGCACTAGTGTTGTCACAAAAGATTGGAATATGCATGAAAGATAAATTATAGTCTTCAAGGGTTTGCTTCATCCACAGAATTTGTGCACAATAACGCCCAGCTGCTATGTATTCAGCTTCTATTGTGGATAGTGCGACAGAATTCTGCTTCTTGCTAAACCAAGAGACTAAAGCTTTTCCTAATAAATGACACGTACCGCTCGTACTTTTATGGTCGACCTTGCATCCGGCGAAGTCAGCATCAGAATAACCAATGAGGTCAAATGATGTTGACTTAGGATACCATAGGCCCACTGTAACCGTATCCTTAAGGTATCGAAAGATACGCTTAACCGCGGTCATGTGTGATTCCTTAGGATTTGCTTGATATCTAGCACACAAGCAAACACTAAACATAATATCAGGGCAACTAGCAGTAAGATAGAGTAGACTGCCTATCATACCTCGATACTTACGTTGATCTACGGGTTTGCCACTATCATCTGGTTCAAGTTTGGTTGAAGTAGCCATAGGAGTGCTGATTGGTTTGACGTTATCAAGGTCGAATTTCTTCAGCATGTCCTTTGTATACTTCGACTGATAGATGAAGGTTCCATTTGACATTTGTTTGACTTGCAGCCCAAGAAAGTAGTTGAGCTCTCCCATCATGCTCATCTCGAACTCGGTCTGTATACACTTGGCATAATCTTGACAAAGGGTTTCATCAGTAGAACCAAAAATAATATCATCTACATATATTTGTACTAACAGAATAGTATCTTTGAAAGATTTTATGAAAAGTGTAGTGTCAATTTTTCCTTTTGAAAAACTTTTCTCAAGCAAGAAATTGCTTAGCCTTTCATACCAAGCTCTAGGGGCTTGTTTGAGGCCATACAGCGCTTTCTTTAGCTTGAACACGTGGTCGGGAAATTTGTGATTTTCAAAGCCAGGGGGTTGTTTTACATAAACTTCCTCCTTAATAAAACCATTCAAGAAAGCACTTTTAACATCCATTTGAAATAATTTAAAATTTTGAAAATTCGTAAATGCATAAAGCATCTGAATGGATTCTAATCTAGCAACAGGAGCATACGTCTCATCGTAGTCGATACCTTCCTCTTGGTTGTATCCTTGGGCTACTAGACGAGCTTTGTTGCGTATGACTGAACCATCTTCATTCACTTTGTTTCTAAAAACCCATTTAGTACCAATAATCGAGTGATCAGCCGGTCTAGGAACAAGTACCCAAACTTGGCTCCTCTCGAATTGGTTGAGTTCCTCTTGCATAGCAGAAATCCAAAATTCATCATTGAAAGCTTCTGAAATGTTTTTAGGCTCAATTTATGAAATAAAGGCAGTGCTAGCAATAGAGTCTCTTAATGATGATCTAGTAGTTACTCCTCGTGAAACCTCACCGATTACCAAATTTTTTGGATGTGATGGCTTGAAAGAGAATTTCTTAGGCAAGCTTTCTAGAGAATTTATTTCGGTTGTGGTGTTCATTGGAGTAGACGTTGATGGCTCAACATCATCATCAAGAGTAGCTGCTGCACTGTTATCTTCATCAAAAGTCACATTAGTAGACTCTTCCACAATTAATGAGCGTTTATTAAAAACTCTATATCCCTTACTCTTGGCAGCATAGCCAAGGAAAATACCATCGTCAACTTTGGCATCAAATTTGCCTAAGTTGTCTTTGGTGTTAAGGATAAAACATCTACAGCCAAAAACTCTAAAATAAGAAATATTTAGGGTTCTCCCGAACTAAAGCTCATAGGGTGTTTTCATCGTAATAGGACGAATAAGTACCCTATTTAAAATGTGGCATGCTGTACTGACAGCTTCAGCTCAAAAGTATTTCGGAAGTGAGAATTTGTTCAGCATGACTCTAGCCATATCGCCAAGAGTCCTATTCTTTCGCTCCACAACACCATTTTGTTGGGGAGTTCTTGGACAAGAAAACTCATGACCAAAACTATTGGAATCACAAAACTTTTCAAAATCAGAATTTTCGAACTCGCCTCCATGATCACTTCGGATTCGAGTAATTATGTAGCCTTTTTCGTTTTGAACTTTCTTGACAAAAATTTTAAAAACTGAAATAGCATCACTTTTATAAGGAAGAAAGAAAACCCAAGTAAATCTTGAAAAGTCATCAACAATAACAAAGGCATAGAGTTTTCCACCAAGACTGGCTACTCTACTAGGGCCAAATAAATCCATATGGAGTAGTTGCAGGGGTCTAGTAGTGCTTACAGAGTTTGTGGAATGAAAAGATGACTTGGTTGCCTTACTCAACTCACATTCGGCACATACGGTGTCCTTTTTGAATGTGATATCGGGCAAGCCTCTAACCAGCTTCTTGGTTGATAGCCTGGATATAGTATCCATATTGGCATAACCAAGACACTGGTGCCATAGTAACCGTTCATCTTTATGAGCATGTAGGCATCTACCTGCATTGTTAGTATCTATAGACAAATAGAAAATATAAATATTTTCCTCTCTTACCCCTTCAAAAGCAATGTCTCATGTTGACCTATCATAAATAAGGTATTTGTTTTGTCCAAAGTTAATGTCATAACCCTAGTCAGCAAGATAACTGATGCTGAGCAAGTTATGCTTTAACTCGGTCACTAGGCAGACATCCTTTATTACGGGAGAGGAAGGATGACCAATAGTACCATTACCTATAATATAACCTTTTAGATTATTGCCGAAGGATACATATCCTTCTCTCTTCATCGATAGTGATACGAAAAGATGTGCGTCTCCCGTCATATGCCGCGAGCATCCACTATCGAGAATCCACTTACTCTTAGTTGAGGAGGGACGGTCCACCTACATCAAAAGTAGATGTGACCTTTGGTACCCAAGTTCTTGAGGGTCCTGAACAGTTAGTTTTTGGAAACCATGCATATATCTTTCTATCTACTAATCTTCTAATTCTACATTATGGTGAAATGTGTCCATGTAAACCACAATAAGTACATATAGCATTCCTATTTATATTGAAAGCATGCTGATGATGTCTATAGGCAGAATAATGAGAAGAAGTGTGATGATATGTAGATTCAGCATGGTAATAATGACTATGTGGAATGGCATGGTGATATTGTTTATATGGTATGGCATGATGATATTGTCTATATATAGAGTGATGTTGATTGTGTCTTTGTGCAACATGATTAGGACTATATCTATGTGTAGCATGATGTTTTTGTGACATATGATGATTATTTTTACGTGCATGTGGTTTGTGTCCTTTGTGAAAGTGTGTGTATATGTAAGCATGATTGTGAGCAGCATGAGGATGACGTGGTTGACTAGTATGAGTTGTGTTCTGCTTTATGTGTGTCTCATGTGATTGGGTTTGAGGTTGAGCAACCTGTTTTCCCAATTTAGTCTCTAGTTTCTTAGAGACAGCTTGCAATTCAGTAATCTTAGCATTCAAATCATGCATCTTAGTAATAGTAATCTTGTGTCTGCTCTTTTCTTCTGCAAGCTCCGTGTTTAGTGTTGTGATATCTTGTGTTTGTTGCTCAATACGTGCCTCGGCATCATGTAAGCTTATTTTATGCTTAGATACCTCATTAGTGACATCCGTGGGTGTAGTGTCTCTAATATTATCAAGTAATAGAGAAAGTCTTTGTATTTCGACTTCATGACTTTTGATTTTGTCATTGGCTTGTTTGTATTTACCAATAACCTTTTTATGATCACTAAGTAAATCGGTAAAAGTATCGCCAAGTTCATCAAAAGTGAAGTCGTCAAGAGTTTCGTTTGATACCTTGTCGGATGTCACCATTAGGCACACATTAGCCGTATCTTGAGAAGAGTTATTTTCTTCCTCGGAGTCACTAGCTTCGCTTTCATGCCAAATGCTTGTGTTGGCATATTTCTTTGAGGAGGTCTTCTTGTGTGCCTTCTCATAGCGGTTGCTCTTCTTTAAGAATGGACAGTCTTTTCGGACGTGTCCCGTCTTCTTGCAACCATAGCAAGTAGGATCTTCTTCTTCATCTTCTTGTGGTTCCTTCTTTCTTCGATTGAAGCAAAGTAATCTCTTGAAGTTGCGAACCATGAGGGTTTGATCATCGTCTTCTGGGTTGTCGTCATCCGTCTCTTCGGGTTCAGCCCTCCGTCGGTGAGCTTTGAGTGCGATCTCATTAGCCTTAGGAGCAGGCTCTTCGAAGTCCTTGAGGTCGAGATCATGAGTCATTAGCTTTCCCATCAAGGTCTTCATAGACATGGTTGTGAGATCATTTCCTTCTATGATGGCTGTCACCTTATGGTTCTAAAACCTTTGGTAGCCCCCTAAGTAGCTTGCGAATCTTCTCGTGATTTGAATATTGCTTCCCAAGCAAAGACAGGGGGTTGATGATGTCGAAGAATCTAGTGAACATTTGCGTGATTGTCTCGTTTGGCTTCATCTTGAAAGCCACGTATTCTTGAGTGAGACGGCTTATCTTTGATTCCTTGACTTGGGTGGTTCCTTCATGCGTCACTTCTAGAAGCTTCCATACTTCATGGGATGTGGTGCATGTAGATACCCTGTTGAACTCATTCCTGTCTATAGCACAGAATAAAGCATTAATAGCTCTCGCGTCTAGACATGCATGTTTCTGGCGGGCTTTTTGTAACCGTCAGTAACGATAGTCCACAGGTCAAAGTCTAGCGACTTGAGATAGAAACTCATCCTTGTTTTCCAATACGTGTAGTTAGTTCCATCAAATAGGGGAGGCCTATGAGTGGACTATCCTTCACCGTGATTGGAAATCAAGGATTGTGTGGTTGCCATGGATCAGCTCTATGATGTAAATCCTTGTAAAGAGAACAGAGCTCTGATACCAATTAAAGAACAGATGGCAACTCTAGAGGGGGTGAATAGAGTTATAGCAATAATAACCAATTAAAAATCAACTCTTTCACGATCTAAAATTAATCAGAGTAAATACGAAAAATAGATAAGGAGTAAGAGAGCATACGCAAACACAGCCGATTTTAACCTGCTTTCCCTCGTGGAGGACTAGTCCAGGCCTGAGAACTCTAGCTCAGGATTAAATCCACTATTTGTGAAATAGTAGTTACAACCCGTGCCTTTAATTCAGAAGAGCACGTCAACTTCTTACAATGGATCGCAGTGGCGATGCTTGGAATTTTCCAAGCTACTTCTTGAACTCTTGCACAAGACTCCTAACAGAGAGATGCTGAGCACTCGAGACTTAGGAAACTTGTGGCTAGTAGATGAGAAGGGTATGGCTTATATTGAGCTAAGAGAGAAGAGAAGAGAAGATTGGATGATTGAAAATGAGAGAATTCTTGGCCTATTTATAGGTTTTTAACAAGCAGAATTCGGCCAAAATTCTGGTAGGAATTTTCAAAAAATTGGTCGTTGGACAACTAGCAACCAGCCAACCCTAAAAATTAGGGTGCTGATTTTTAAGGGACAGAGTTCGGCCCGAACTCTGTGTGAAGGCAGAGTTCGGCCCGAACTCTGTCTCTAGAGCACAGAACTGGTCCAAGGGTCCAATGGGCTAAATTTGGATGTGGAGCTTTATGGATTTTGGATGGGTTGTGGGTTGAGTCTCAAGAGCCCAGCATAACTCAGCTTACAATCATTCTAGACTCAATAAATATAAAAATACAGACGCAAAAATGACTTATATTTCCACAACTGAGCTGTCGTCTGGCTTGAGCAAAATATAGTCGTCGTGTGTCGTATTGAATTAGCACAAGTATTATTTAGTCAATATTATCAATATTTGGTTGACTGTGACTTTGTGTCAACACCGCCGTCACCCGCCTCTCCTTCCTTCCTCTTTCCTCCGTCGGACCACCGACCCTTCCGCCGGTCGCCCCTTCCCACTGGCGCTCACTCTCTCTACCTCTCCGCTCACTACCACTCCCTCTCTTTTCTCTCTCTTTCTTATTTGCTTTTATTTCTATGTCCCCTCGTTGAGGGAGCACAGTGAAGGCTGTGCTGAGCCTTCTTTTGTTTGTTTTTTTTGTTTTTGTTTTTTTTGTTTTGTTTTTTTGTTTTTGTGGATTCTATTATAATAGTAATTAGTATTATTTTATTAGTAAATGGTATTATTATTACTTGTATATTGGAAGATAATTGATTAGAATTATTAGGTTTCCTGTAATTTACAAAGTATAGTATAGTCTACATCTACTATATAGTGTCATTAAAGTATTTTATATAAAAACATATGCTAAGTGATTGTCAAAATATCCAGATATATTATTTTTTTTACAGTGCTAAAATTTATGATTAGTTTGGTTATTATTATTAATAAGTGGTTTTGGTATTTTATCATGGTTATCAAAAGTTTTCAAAGTTATCTTGTAAAAATATATAAATATTATATTTGACTTAATATGTTTTAAAATTTTGCTTTAAAAGCATAAACAAAGATTATTAATATTTAACTAGAACTATTTTGACCCTTAAGAATATAGTTTCTATTAATAAAATAATTTCCTAAATACTTTCAAATATTTATCTAAAATTATATGTACTAATAAAATATAGTTTCTCTATCTATAAATTTTATTTTTGTAACCTTAGTTTCTAGCCTAGAATAATTTAGATACTTTTCTAAAAACTATATTTTTTAAACTACCAATATATATATTTTTGGTATTATAAATAGCTTTCTAAAAATCATATATACATTAATTATCTATTTTCCTTCGACTATCCTCTTGTTCGTAGCTAGTCCCATAATTTCTATACCATCGCCAATCATGTACACCCTTATGCCCACCTTAACTAATTTGACCCTTTTGGATCCAATGGAACTGTCCATGCTACCACCCGAGGTCACCGTGTATAGTTGTTGTACCGAAGTCGCAGTTCGTGCCACCTTGATCATCGCAGCACACCAGGCATCCTAACAGGTAAGACATCTTGCCATTTGCTATTTATTTATTTAGCTCATATTTTATGCATTATTTATTATTTTCTTTATGCAAAATAAACTGTGATACATGGCATAACCTGTTAAAACTTACTGTTCATTTATATTTTCTGCTATGTATTATTTTTTTATACATTAAACCTAGATTTAAGGGACCACCTTATGTGTTGCATTCATTGGCCTTGACACGTTGTACCACAAAGTTGTGTGTCGTATGTAGAACACGAACATGCGTGTTTGGCTAGCCACCAGTACGTACAAGCTGTGCGATAGGATTAACCGCTAATAGAATTGTATGCTAGTTTGACTTAGCGGTTGTAGAGGTTTTCTGTTGTGGATACAACATAGTAGGCATTGGGCGGGGAGGACAATTTCTTGGCGTATGGGCTTCGATGCACTTTCCCTTGTGACCCGGAAGCTCCGCTTGATATACGAGGTTGATGTCCCATGATTACTAACGGCTACTAACGTTCTGCGGAACGTTATGCTCTTATTGATTGGGCCTCTGGTGCCCCAAGGGGGACCATGCCGATCCTATTTAGCCAGGGCCCATGCGTAGAAAGGATTGTTCTTAACTACATTTTACTTAGAATGGTTAGGCTCCTTTATCCGTTAGGTACGAGTACTTTTGGTTTGGGTACTTGTATCTGACCGTGGCTTGGAACAATAACTTGTCACGGATTAGTTCGTCACATCTTGTCCTTGTTTGATTTTAGGTGTGACTTACTACTTCAATGAGAAGGTATTGAACCTTGTTGGGGTCCGGATACCATATTGGATTCATATCATGGAAAGATACGTCACCATAAATTAGTTTACCATCTCCTGTCCTTATTTGGTTGGGGGCATGGTACGCTAGTTCAATAGGTGTGTATTGGACCATGTTATAATTCAATTAACATACTTATTTGAGCAATATTTATTCAGTTTATATGGTATGATATTATGTGTCTTGTTACGTCCCTCTGAGGACCTGGTTATCTCGCCAGGTGTGTGCTCTTGTCGTTCGCAGGTGTTCTAGCTCTAGCCGTGATCATCGCTATTTTTTCGAGGATGATTGCACTTGGATCGTCTTCGCTTCGCTCGCCAAAATCATTCTTTTGTATATCATGTATTCTTTTCATTGTTGGTAGTGGATTTATCTCCGCCCAACTACATATACCAATGACAATTCTTTGTTGATTATATGATATCTTTTATTTATTTATTTGTGTGGATGATATTAGTTATGGTTCTACTGTATTTTACAGCTTATGTATTCATACGAGATTTCCATATATTGGAGTGTACTTTGTATGTATACAGCTGGCATGTCTACGTTCCTAGTCCTACATATTTTGGGACTGGGGTGTTACATATTTTTGTGGTGGCCCATGCAGGTCAAGATAAATTATTTGGTTACTTTACCGTACCAAGCAAGCCTGCGTATAGGATTAGAGTCTAGGATCTCATCGACATACTTGATCTCTTTCCAAGATATTATCTACCGTTTGACTCATTGATTTGCATCTTGCTTTGTTTCTTCTATCATTATTCTTATCTTCCCTTCGTGCTTCCTAGAGATTGACCCTACTAGTTAGATGACCCAAACACCCTTAGCAAATTTTTTTTAAGTTGGGTAGAATCCCCCACGACCTGACACACCCTTGACCATTAAGGTGAATACAAATAGGATTACCTAGACTAAGGGACTAGAGGGATTTAACCCATTTGGTCAACCAAGCCTTGGGCAATAACCCGTAGACTGATCGTATAGGAATAAATAAGACTTAGATTTTTATGACACTTAGACTATTCATATTGGTTCTTTATTTCAATTTTAATCTCTCGTGCCTATGTATTTACCATTTTGACTAATGATGCTAATGTAGCCTAGTTTTTGCAAGCTTATTTCTTTATCGAGCTTGTCCAAGACATGTTATTTGGGTCACACCCACTAACATATTGTCTAATCAGAACAAGTACATGATGGTCTGATCAACCGAGTGTACTTTGGTTCGCTTTTATCTATCATTCTACGTGGATGAGGACATAGCTAAACTTGCCCTCTAGAATCCCATCCACGACTACCTCGACAATTCCTTTGAAATTATTCGATCGTCTTTGAATCTCGTATTCGTATTCGATAACGCCTCCTTCGAACTCTATATTGCTGTTGCCTTCAACAATTTTTGAAGGACGAAGGCATTATACTTGAAATTCCTCTAGCTGTCCTATCAATTATGACATTACCACTCGATGTTGCTATGTCTTCATCCTAAACTCCTCATCCTTCTTTTCGGCCTTACTGTGACCCTCATTCACTACCCATGACCATACCCGTATTATTTTTCTATGATCTAGATCGCAACTTTTAACGACATAATTTTGTTGAGCCTTATAATTGATTGTTCCCCACTGATACCCCCTTGTGTCTTCTCACCCCTTACAAATTCTTAATTTCGAGGACGAAATTCCTTTAAGTTGGGTAGGATGTAAAACCCCTAAATTTCTATTATTTTTTATTATTAAATTTGGTGCTGATTTAAAATTTTGTATTGTACGTCACGTAGTCGTATTGTACGTCGTGTGCAAAATTTTGTTTTTCGTAATTGCTCGACGAGTGCGAATATGTGCAAGCGTACATATTTTTGAAAAATATTTTTCTATTTTTTCGAAGTAATATAGATAATAATTATTTCTAGCTATCATTTTCAAGTTTATGATTTTAATTATGAAAAGCCTTTCATTTATACAGTTATAATAATAAGTAATTTTTCCTATAAAATTGTATATTAGAAAAGTATATTTATGTAAATATTATTTGTACATACATATATATTTAGTAATTATTTATTAGTTTATTTTAAATAATAATGTAATTTTTAAAATTATTATTATTAGTATTTTTGGAAAACATATTTCGAAATTATTGTGGCAATTTAAACTTGATTTGAAATTTTGGATTTATTTAAATAGTTAAATATTTGAAATTTGATTTAGTCCATTTGATTTTAAACTAAAAATTTAATTAGATTTAAATTTGATTTGTATTTGGATCTGGAATTGATTGATTTTAAATTAGTAGCAATTATCTATTAAGGATTTAAATCTTTTCATAATCCTATCCAAATGTGAATTCCCACATCCTATAAATAGGCAGGTACTCATCCATGTATTTCTATTCTCCAAATTCTCCACAACCAAAAATATGCATCGTGTCCGTGTCTCCATCTCTTCCACTATTTTCCTCCATTACAATTATATTTTCACCATCTTCGTGTCCACACACGGACACGTCATCCTCCAACCCCGACACAATACAAACCCCCAATTCCTTAATCTCTAAATCCCTAGTTCCTAATCTGACCCTAATTCTCAAATCCCTAACGCCTCCCCAGCCTACCCTTGTCGACACCCGAACACCGCGTTCTGCCCCGCCTCGACGTCACTAGCCCCTTGCAAAATGTCGCAACCAGAACAACTACCACAACTATCTTGTCACTGCCACACATCCAACTACTTCGCGGCCGACCCGACCAAACCAAGCCACCCCCATCACCAATCACCACCACCTTCGCCACCACCCGTCGCCCCGTCTCCACCAAACAACAAAATCCAACCCTCACCGCCACCTCCCGGACTCACGATGTCCACGACCGTCGCACCCAAAACCTGTCGCCATCACTGCCGCCTCAGTATACCAGACCCGCCGCACCACGGCCACAACCACCACGAACACCGCCACCGTCACCAATCCCCCGACCAACAACCGTCGCACCACTACCAAAAATTCTCCAATTAAAAAATTAAAAAAAATAAAACACACGAGCGCCACTACAGCCCTTACCTCGACCCACAGGCGAGCGCCGCCTCGCCGGCGAACGGTCGCGTCCGCCTCCTCCGTGGCGTACCGTGCCTTACCGCGACCCCCACAGCAGCGCCCCTCCTCCGTACCCTTTCCTCACCGCCGACGAGAGCCGGATCTGCCGACTCCGGTCGACTGACCACCACGGCCAGCCCCCTACTGGACGTGTCGATCGCGCTCCTCCTACTCCACATTCCTTCCGTGCCGACCGGCGCCAACCTGACCCGCGATGAACCTCCGCCTCGACGCCTCCCGACACCACCGCCGTCACCCGCCTCTCCTTCCTTCCTCTTTCCTCCGTCGGACCACCGACTCTCCCGCCGGTCGCCCCTTACCATCGGCGCTCACTCTTTCTCCCTCTCCGCTCACTACCACCCCCTCTCTTTTCTCTCTCTTTCTCGCTTGCTTTTATTTCTGTGTCCCCTCGTTGAGGGAGCACAGTGAAGGCTGTGCTGAGCCTTCTTTTGTTTGTTTTTTTGTTTTTTTTTGTTTTGTTTTTTTTGTTTTTGTTTTTGTAGATTCTATTATAATAGTAATTAGTGTTATTTTATTAGTAATTAGTATTATTATTACTTGTATAATGGAAGATAATTGATTAGAATTATTAGGTTTCCTATAATTTACAAAGTATAGTATAGTCTACATCTACTATTTAGTGTCATTAAAGTATTTTATATAAAAATATATGCTAAGTGATTGTCAAAATATGCAGATATATTATTATTATTTTTTTACAGTGCTAAGTTTTATGATTATTTTGGTTATTATTATTAATAAGTAGTTTTGGTATTTTATCATGGTTATCAAATGTTTTCAAAGTTATCTTGTAAAAATATATAAATATTATATTTGACTTAGTATGTTTTAAAATATTGCTTTAAAACCATAAACAAATTTTCTGGATTATTAATATTTCACTAGAACTATTTTGACCCTTAAGAATATAGTTTCTATTAATAAAATAATTTCTTAAATACTTTCAAATATTTATCTAAAATTATCTGTACTAATGAAATATAGTTTATCTATCTATAAATTTTATTTTTGTAACATTAGTTTCTAGCCTAGAATAATTTAGATACTTTTCTAAAAGCTATATTTTTTAAACTACCAAGATATATATTTTTGGTATTATAAATAGCTTTCTAAAAATCATATATACATTAATTATCGATTTTCCTTCGACTATCCTTTTGTTCGTGGCTAGTCCCACAATTTCTATACCATCGCCAATCATGTACACCCTTATGCCTACCTTAACTAATTTGACCCTTTTGGATCCAATGGAACTGTCCGTTCCACCACCCGAGGTCACCGTGTATAGTTGTTGTACCGAAGTCACAGTTTGTGCCACCTTGATCATCGCAGCACACCAGGCGTCCTATCAGGCAAGACACCTTGCCATTTGCTGTTTATTTATTTAGCTCATATTTCATACATTATTCATTATTTTCTTTGTGCAAAATAAACTGTGATACATGACATAAACTGTTAAAACTTACTGTTCATTTATATTTCCTACTATGTATTAGTTTTCTTACACATTAAACCTAGATTTAAGGAACAACCTTATGTGTTGCATTCATTGGCCTTGACACGTTATACCACAAAGTTGTGTGTTGCATGTAGAACACGAACATGCGTGATTGGCTGGCCACCAGTACGTACAAGCCGTGCGATAGGATTAACCGCTAATAGAATTGCATGCTAGTTTGACTTGGCAGTTATAGAGATTTTCTGTTCTGGATACAACATAGTAGGCATTGGGTGGGGAGGACAATTCCTTGGCGTATGGGCTTCGATGCACTTTCTTTTGTGACCCGGAAGCTCCGCTGGAGATACGAGGTTGATGTCCCATGATTACTGACGGCCACTAACGTTCTGCAGAACATTATGCTCTTATTGATTGGGCCTCTGGTGCCCCAAGGGGGGACCATGCCGATCCTATTTAGCCAGGGCCCATGCGTAGGAAAGATTGTTCTTAATTCACTTAGAATGGTTAGGATCCTTTATCCGTTAGGTACGAGTACTTTTGGTTTGGGTACTTTTATCTGACCGTGGCTTGGAACAATAACTTGTCGCGGATTAGTTCGTCATATCTTGTCCTTGTTTGGTTGTAGGTGTGACTTACTACTTCGATGAGAAGGTATTGAACCTTGTTGGGGTCCGGACACCATATTGGATTCATAGAATGGAAAGATACGTCACCGTGAATTTGTTTACCATCTCCTGTCCTTGTTTGGTTGGGGGGATGGTACGCTAGTTCAATAGGTGTGTATTGGACCATGTTATAATTCAATTGACTTATTTATTTGAGCAATATTTCTTCAGTTTATTTGGCATGATATTATGTGTCTTGTTACGTCCCTCTGAGGACCTGGTTATTTCGCCAGGTGTGTACTCTTGTCTTTCGCAGGTGTTCTAGCTCTAGCCGTGATCATCGCTATTTCTTCGCGGATGATTACACTTGGATTGTCTTCGCTTCGCTCGCCAAAATCATTCTTTTGTATATCATGTATTCTTTTCATTGTTGGTAGTGGATTTGTCTCCGCCCAACTACATGTACCAAAGACAATTCTTAGTTGATTATATGATATCTTTTATTCATTTATTTGTGTGGATGAGATTAGTTATGGTTCTACTGCATTTTACAGCTTATGTATTCGTACGAGATTTCCATAAATTGGAGTGTACTTCGTATGTATACAGCTGGCATGTCTACGTTCCTAGTCCTACATATTTTAGGACTGTGGCGTTACAATATCCAATTGTTTAGCCAATCGGAGACCAATAAGCTGAGCATTGTATTCAAGCACATTATTCGAACACGACTCATCTAAAGAATAACCTCTTTGAATAGCTAACCCTTCTGGTGAGACGAGGACGATTCCAACTCCAGCAACAATAGCACCTTTTGGTCCAATTCTGGATGCACCATCAAAGAATAGACGCCATGTAAGAGTATCTTCTGAAATTATGTTGGACTCCAAAGTTTCATCTGGAATATCGTCATAGAGTTTAGATGTTTCAGGAATTGGATGAGCTGCCAGAAAGTCAGCAATGGCTTGACCTTTAACAGACTTTTGAGGAACATAAATCATATCATATTGTGCTAACAATATGTGTCACGACCCACACCCACTTTTCGGACGCGAGCTCGTGAGCAAGCCAGCTACGTATCGAGCAGATTCCAGCCCGACTCGAGTACGTATAAGCTGTCAAGGTCATGATATCATGGCTAATATGGTAATCTACAGTGTAGCTCAATCCACACGAATATATAAGACAAGAATGAACAATTATGGATCATGGTCTGCAGCCCACAAGCATATATGTCTGATTAGACTCAAAGAATAATATGAGTCTATAAATCTAAGTTGATATGTAGGATATATTATAAAAGCACGAGAAGGATAGTAAATCGCTAATACTAATAAAATACCTGAATCAAACAGATGAAGTCAACTATCTCATGCTCAGCTAACTAACTCCGTGCAAAGCCGCTACCTGAAGTGATCATCAGGTCCTCAAAGGACTAACAAGATACTTAAAACATGCCTATTTAACAGTTTAATCATGCAATAATATAAACAGGAACTAGACATGAGACTGGCATGTGGCTACTGACAGGTAACTAGGAACACGGATACGGGATCAACTATGCATAACTGAACTGCTGGAAGAACAAGTAAACAAGAGATCAATAGAATACCAACCCTCGCCCCGACGTGGACTCGCAGGTCAGTTTCAGAAAAAGTCACCCTCGCCCCGTGTGTAGACTCGCAGGTGCAAACGGACAACCCTTGCCCCGTATGTGGACTCGCAGGTTGTGGGAACTATACAGGAATAGCAGTTTAATTACACATACTTGCAGACACGACTCTGTCAAGATACAAGTAATGACCTGGTACAACTCAGTCATGACATAGGTAAGGGCAACTCTAGCATGAACCATAATGTGGACAAGCCTGGTGTAATTACGCTATCAAGTCAGGAAATACTGATATACAAGCAAGACAATAAACTAGTAAAGATGGTATGTAGAAACATCTGAATCTATATCAACTAGAGTAACTAAATGATAACATACTAAAACAGATAAACTATAAGCATAAAAATGAACTGTAGAGGGAGGCAAGGTATCTTGTCTGGTGGTAGCGCGAAGATCCAATAATATACCGTCAACTAGTAAGCCATAAAATCTACATCATCACAACTGTCTCCGAAAGCTGAAACAGACATTTCCAACATTCTCAGAATAGTCAAATTAGTTAGGATTGCCTGTCCTTAAGTCCAATTCTGGACACAGGAGCAAAACGATAATTTCGGGCAAAAATGGTATCCGTTGTTGGACCCGCTTTGCACCAAAAAATGTGCCAGAGTCAATGGTCTCTAAAGTCGTCAAACTATATGTCAACAGGTCCAGTTTTCCAATACAAACCCAACCATATGTCCAAAGTTGGATTCCGGCGTGCCGTGCACAAAATCACCCGTTGAGTCGGACCGTAAGGCCCGCAAAACGGTGATCCAATCAACTGTCTCAGAATCGGAGCAAACTTGGCATACAGGACCAGAAAAATAATATGGTTCTGTTGGCTTAAGTTTCGTCTCGATCTGACGAGTGTGCACAAAGTAATTAGAGTTTGTGCAAAGTGGTCGATAGGTGAATTTTGACGAATACGGATCAAATTTGTCGTGCACTCGCGACCAATTTGAATTTCGTCAAAGCCCACACGTCCACGAAGCCGATACGCACCTTTCAATGCTTTCGGTTCGCAACTACGTCGCCCGGATTGGTGGAACGCATGTCGTATCGAAGAATTTTATTGATTTTAAAATAGGTTTTCGGTCAACTTCGAAAATTGATTTCTTGACACGTAGTCGATGATTTCCCAATCCACAAAAAGTCGTGAAGTCCTATATGTCGTCTATAACTGTGTTCAAACCGAATTTCTACTGTGGCACTAGATCGATCGGAAGCGATCTTCAAACGTGGATGATTGGACTGTTATTGGTCCTGTTTCGGGACAGATTTTTGATCGACTTCGTGTCGATTTCTTGGATCGTTCGCACGATTATATCAAGACCTAACTACTGGGGTTTGAAGACGGTTATGTTGGGTTCTTACTTGAGCAATCGACTCGACAAACCATCGAGTGATCGGGGAGAACTCTTCGTACGAAGTTGGCCTTTCCAACCCGACAATGCTGCTGTTGACCACGCGCACGGTTGCCTCGCAGTCAGGCGACCTGGCCGGCCTTCGGTGGCCCCGTGGTGGCGCGCGGCTGCGCCAAGGCCAGGTCGGCGCTAGGTTGGGGTTTAAGAATTAGGGTTACACTCGTTCCCTCCCTTTCTCGATAATCGTTCTTATACTCTGTTACGTACAGTCGGGGCTGCGTTCTGCTTAACAGGCCTTTGGGCCAGGGGAAAGGTTTGTTCGGGCTGCTCTGGCTGCTTGTCATGGGCCTGCTGCTATTGCTTTTCTTTTTTTTCCTTTTTTTTCTATTTCTTTTTCTATTCTTTTATTGCAATTAATATACATTTATATATATATATATTCCTATATATATATATATGTATACACATACATGTATACATACTCCTATACATATATATATACAAATACACACATATATATAATATATTTATATATATTCATACGAATACACACATTTATATAATATATTTATATATATACATAAAATTACACCCATCTATATATTATATTTATATATACATACAAATACACACATATAATATATATTTATATATACATACACATATATATATATATGGTATAAAATCCAAGCAATCTAGAAATACATCACAAAAAGAATATTTATCCTATTATAAAATAATTAACAATATAATATCAATAACACATATATATGTAACAGATGTATCGTAAAATACTTAATATTCCACTAAGATAAAATACAAAACACTAATAATGCACACCTACATGGGTGTCTTTGGTCGCACTACCCGACTACATAGGCTTGGGTTCGGTTCGGGTCCAGTCCGGACTAAATTAGTACAACCGGGCATCCTAAATATTATAGTCTTAATAAGTAAAATAAATAAATCATTTGTAAGGGTCTTGTCACAACTTAGCTTGGTTTTCCTAGTTAGGACACACCTACGGTTGGGTCAAGGCACGCCACTGCACTATCCGTGCCATGATTCCTAGTCGTTTTGTGCTCCATAACTCCACAAAGACTTAAGTCATCCATCGTAATAATTAACTAATTAATTATTTATAAAAATTCAAAAATACTATTTAAATCAAATAATCAATAAAAAATATTTCAAACATTTTCGGGTAGGGGAGCTACTAATCTACCCACCTTAAAAATAATTTCGTCCTCGAAATTCTAATCCAGAACTATTCCTTAAAAATCAAAGTCTACTATTTCCTTAATCTCCTCAAATTTAATTTCCCAAAAATAGTTTATATCTTTCTCCTAGCCATTTTGTAACTATGAAATCTCGAGGACTTCTACCCACCTTTGGTCACACTACTGCTCGAAACACGGTCACTAAAATCTTCTAACTAGTTGCCAACAATTCTACCAACAGATCTCTAGGACGTATGGCATCTATAATCCCTCATATCTATAAACAACCAAATATTCAATAGTCAAGCAATATTACACTATAACTTAAGAATTTTTGATAAATCCTAGATAGCACGATCGTTTGTCACCTCGAAGTACAAGGGAGGAGAATCAATGATACGGAAAGCAAGGAAGTATAATCGAGAACAAATATGGAGTTTTCAAGGACTTAGAGAATTTCTAGGAGAATTTTCAAAGCAGTGTAGATTGAGATTCCTAAGGGTTTAGTCAAATCTGCAGGCTCGTATCAGTACAGTTACGTAACCGATACAATATGCTCTGACCTGCATAGACCACCACAAAAACTTGTCACGACCCGTATCCGCTTTTCGGACGCGAGCTCGTGAGCAAGCCAGCTACGTATCGAGCGGACTCCAGCCCGACTCGAGTACGTATAAGCTGTCAAAGTCATGGTATCATGGCTAATATGGTAATCTACAGTATATCTCAATCCATAAGAATATATAAGACAAGAATGACCAATTATGGGTCATGGTCTGCAGCCCACTTGTATATATGTCCGATTAGACTCCAAGAAAAATATGAGTCTATAAATCTAAGTTGATAAGCAGGATATATTATAAAAGCACGAGAAGGATAGTAAATCGTTAATACTAACAAAATACCTGAATCATGCAGATGAAGTCAACTATCACATGCTCAGCTAACTAACTCCGTGCAAAGTCGCTACCTGAAGAGATCATCAGGTCCTCAGAGGACTAGCAAGATACATAAAAAAGCCTATCTAATAGTTTAATTATGCAATAATATAAACAGGGTACGAACAGAAACTAGACATGAGATTGGCATGTGGCTACTGTAGGACCGATTGTAGGAACGAGTTGTAAAGCGCAATACTCTAGAGGGGGTGAATAGAGTAGGCAGCAGAAATTAACTATTTAAAAAAGTGTTAGCAACAAGATCACAGAATATATATATCACAGATATGTAAATAAAAAGTAGAGAGTAGAGAGCAAACGCAAACACAAGGATGTATACTGGTTTCCATCTTGTGAGGACTAGTCCAGTCGGAAGAACACTAGCTTCCAGTTGAATCCACTATGGAAAATCACCACAAGTTTTCGTCCGAAGTTCTTGCAACTTCTACAACGTGAGCTTTGATCCGAAGTACTCGACCAACTTCAATTGTGAAGATTCTTTCTTCAATCAAGCCTCTGATTACAATCACTCTGAAACTTCTAGACCGTACCGTACTGCCAATCGACTAGAGGATTGTAACTGGCTTGGGATTTTAAAATGAATATCTCAGAACACTTTTCAAGAAGTAGCAGGCTTATAGAGAAGGGATGTAAAAGTGAATTGGTGTATGAGTGAATTGAAATGATCGAAATCCTTCTCTATTTATAGTTTTTCCAAAGGCAGAATTCTGACAGAATTCGGACATAACTCTATGAGAAAATCTCGTTGTGATCCGTAACTGCAGGGAGACCAAGTTCAAAAAGCAACTTTCACTAACCGAACTCTGGCCGAACTATGGCCGAACTCGGGCTGAACTCTGGCCGAGTTCTGTTAGAGTTCTGTCAGGGTTTTTGCAAAATTGGTTTTGGGCTTTTTGAAAAGTCAAACAGTTAGGAAGTAGTTTGGGCTTCTGTGAGTGGGCTAATTTTCAAAATAAAAGGGTATTTTGAAAATGTTTCTTGGGTAGCCTATTTGCCAGTACGATACAGTTTATATCGTATTCCTAGACTCAATAAGTATGAAAAATTACATTGATATAATAGGAAAACTAATATCCCTTTGATGACGTATTTCTTCAAATATTTGAGCAGACTTGAAGATGCCTTTTTTACTTGACGACGGTCGTCCAAAGATAAACAGATTTGGAAATCTGAATACCTTTCGGGGAAACTTCTTTGTATAATATCGTCTTTGGCCCATCAATAATTCTTTATTGCATATATCCTGGTTTGACAAAGCTTGATCATGCTTACTGTATGTATATAAAAACATGTTAGAGAAGCAGAATAATATGATACAAGCATAGCAATATGATATAGAACATTTAGGACAATGCTAAGTTTTAAGTAGCAACATGATAGTGATTACATGAATATTAGTGATGTCATTATCTTAAACTTAATTGATTAGTCATATTCAAAAATATGATATAATCATTGGCTAACAATCTCCCCCTTTTGATTATGGCAAATCCTTTAAGTTTAATATATATACAATAGATACATGTATCACTAATAAACACATAATACTAGAATATTGTGTGTTGACTTAAACTTATTTCTTCTCCTTTGACATGATAAAAAATAAGCTCCCCCGTAATTAGAGCTAAAATGAACTTAAGCATAAGTAAAGCAAAAATAATCATGATCAAGGATTAGGAGAACAGTGTAACGACAAGTTCAAAAAAATTGCATAACTAAAGTAGAAAAACTTGTCAAAAATAGTTGGTTGAACTTAAAAACATTGAAATCAATCAATACATAGTTTACCAACTAGAAATCCAAAAATGACATTCAAAACACATTATAGTAGGAATTAATCATTGGTCATAAATAAATCATAAGGAATAAAAATTCGCAGATCTAGTATATACCAAAAAAATAATGAGACTTTTAACAATGATCACAAAAAAAAATTATGATTCATAATTTACCCATACAAATTAGTGAATCAATTCCATAAAGAGTATAATCATCGAAAAAGAGATCAAAATAAGTATACTAGAATATATGCAAAATCTATACCAAAGTTCATGCATTTGAATTCAATTACCATAACATGATATATGAATATCCATTAGATAAACATGAAGGTAATGAAGACAAAATACTAGGGAAGGAGAAATTCAGTAGACTTGAATGCTTCCCCGCAAAGTATGATCAGTCTAAATATAGATAATCATGAACTTTGAGATAAAATCTCAATAAGAAATGCCAAATCAGTTAATATAAACTCAAAGAATAATCAAATATATATTTAGCAAGATAACTTTTAGAAACACGAATGAGAGAACTAAAAATAAATAATAAAAATCATACATTCTCTCATCTAATACAAATATCATGAACAACTCAACAAGATATTTAACTAAGACAATATAAGTCCATGGTGAACTAGGTATACCACACATTAAGGTCATAAACTAATTGAAACAATTAATTTGCTTCCCCTTAAAATATGCGTATATAGTTCAAAAATAATTTATATGCATAAAATAGATAAAATAAATAATCACAAGATCTAAGGAATATCCAAGATATGTATCTTTTCTTTCCTATGATCAAATGCATATAAAATTCCAAAAATAAATGTCATCTTTAAGCAAATAAAAGAAATATCCAATGAATAAATGCTTAAAGATGAATAAACAAAATGTATCTCCTGTAGAAGCATGGAAAATATCAGAATGATGGTCTATGCGGCTCGGAGCAGGAGAACCCCATGTGGCTCATACAGGGGCAGTCCCATGCGGTTCAGAGAGACTCTCAGTCTCATGCGGCTCGGGGGAGGAGAATCTGTGCGGCTTACATAGGGACAGTCCCATACGGTTCAAAGAGTCTCCCAGCCTCACGCGGCTCGGAAGTACATGCGGCTCACAAACGACCAACAAAGATATGCGGCTCGATCAACACCACGTGCCCCCATGGGATCCCTTCATACAGCTGGCCATCGAGTAATGGCCTCATTTAATGCTCTGCCATAATTTGACAGCTGACGGATCTGACATAAAGTGCCATGATGGTCCTGTCATAATGACAGACTCTTCGGGAACAGAAGAAAATCTCTGATACGATCCGAGATTGCCACATGGCAGACTCCCATGCGGCTCAATCGAAGAACAGCTTCATGCGGTTGGCAGGAATCATCTTCCTGCGGCTCACCACGAAACCATCCCATACGGCTCGCAAGTACTATACCTATGCGGCTCGCTGAGACGCTGTCTTATGCGGTTCATGGATATCATGCGGCTCTGGCAGGGTCCGCCATTAAGACACGTGGCAGAGATTCAATTGCCCCCATGACTTGACAACTGGTAGCAGGGTGATTATGGGATGCGTGGTATTAAATCAATCAGAGATTTACCAGATCCTAATAACCATATTTAACGTTATCCTCATAATTAATGAGATCAGGTCATATCATTCATGATCAAGCCAATGAGACACGTGGTGAGAGATCCAAGCTTGACACAACCAATCATGAAGATTTAAAGCAATCAGCATTAATCACTCAAAGGATTCAATACTATCCACATTTATGGCCCAGATCCTTCACGCTTAAGACTAATGGTCCAGATTGATTAAACATCAGGCCGCCGCCACTTTGAGAATGGGCAATCATCCAAACCCTAATGATGCCCCTACTCCTATAAATAAGCAAGGTGCCATTCCCTTACAAAAAGAAGATAGACAGAGGGCTTCCCCCTAATAATCAGAGAGAAAATACACACAGAGAGAGAGAAGTCAGAAGAGCAATACGAGGAGAGCAAGAAGGGCATTTCTTCATCAACGCCAACCATCTCGTCACAGGAGTCAAGGTTGCATACCGATCGTCCAAGGAGTAAGACAGGGCTGCCGTCGCCTTCCCGAGCCTCTATCTTTATCCCCCAGAATCTAAAATAAATAATTGTACTTAGAATGCTGTACCTGGGTTTTTGTCCCTAGGCTTTCTTTCTACAAGCGAGTTTGTACCGTGAAGTAAAAGTCTGGCCCTCCGATAATTGTTCTGTTCTTTTATATTTCATGGCAAACACGATGGCGACTCTGCTGGGGACAAACTTCTCCACGGCTGAGGAGTTGGTGACGCAGTCGGATGCAGCCAAACTTGGCTCCACGTAACAAAAGATGGTCGTCCGCTTCGACCAACAGGCGTTTGAAGAGATGCTCTCCGAAGGAAGCGCTGGCCAGGTCCAGAAGCGCACCCGCACGACGAAGGCTCGCAAAGATTGGAGGCCAAAATCATTTGTTCCTCCCCAAGCCCTCGATGGGATACCCTCTATTGCTCAAGACGGCGAGAAGGACTCTCCTGCGGCCCCACTTTAGACCGTAGACAACTCTGCTGTCCCCAAGTCCGGCAGAAGAAAACACTATGATACCGGACTTGCAAGGACAGAGAGAAACTCTATGCGATCCGAGCCGCATAAGGGTATTAGCCGCAGGGAGAAAGCTCATACGGCTGCATCCGCCAGCCGTATGAAGAAAACTAATACGGCCACATCTGTCGGCCACATAGTTTATGCGGCTACAGTTGCTGACCGCATGGATGAGACTCATGCGGTCACTGAAGTCAATCGCTTGCAGAAAACCTATACGGCCACAGTTTCCAACCGTATGCAGCCAGCCTACACGGTCGTGACTCCCAGTCGCACAAGAACAACTCATCCGACAGCAGAAGACAACCGCATGCAGACAGCCTGCACGGTTTCCAATCCTAGCCGCATAGCGTCCGTTCCACGCTCCTCTCGATCAGTCTTCGACCGTCTCTCATACGGTCCTGACCCTGATGGTTCTCTGGATGATAAGCCAGACTCTGTGGTATTCAACTTAGACTCTTCCTATTACGTGCCCGCAAGTGCTAAAAAGAAGAAGTCTAGGGCAGCGCGGCTCATCAAGCCCAGTCAGCTACCCCAACCTCTGACTATCGGGGCATCCCGTTGACTATCACGTGGGCCTCTGATGGGAAGTTGTATAGAACCGCTCGAGTCCAGCCCCCGGTGACAAAAGGACAAAGGGGTTCTTCTGACCTGCGTGAGGCGATCCTCCACAAGCGTAAGGAAAGAGAAGGGGCTTCGGTGTGCAAAGTGTCCTCACTTGGACGTCACTGCACCCAAATCATCGTCAACTGCTGTTGCAACAACGCGGCAGTAACGAAAGACCGGCCGTCAGTCTTCCAAAGACTACAACATCCAAGCTAAGAGGACGAGGCCCCTCCTGTTGTCTCCTACAATTCCACTCAGAAAGTCTCCACCGAGGGGAGAGGGAAGAAGACAAGCATCTCCAGCACCAAGATATCAACCACTACAGCTAAGAAACTGTCGTCTAAACGGTTGTCCTCCACCGGAGTATTCCAACACACCCGTTCAAAGACAAAATCTGCTGCAATAGGAAATTCATCATCCACATCGCTGGGGGTCGTAGGAACTGGGTGTAGCACTCCTCCGAACATCTACAACAATTCGATGTTTCAAGGAGACGAGCCCGGGGAAATAAATCTCCCATCAGGTACAACATACGCTAATGTCCCCGAGGACATCCATGACTCTCAAGACGAAGCAAGCTCTGAGGCTGGAGGTACCGTTCCCTCCGAGTCCGAACCCGAAGAGAACATTCCCACCGACCCTGATGACTTCTCGGTCCATAGGTATGACTCGGAGGGCACATCCTCCACCGTTCCTTCCATCACTCCTCATATAAGGATGGTGTTCATGACGGACAGCAATCAAGGTGGTTCCAGCGATCGCTAACACATCGATAATTTGGAGGCTATACTGCAGGCCTTGGTCAAGTCTGTAGATGAAATCAAAGCCGCTCTTCCAACTCTGCAAAGAGGAATGCCTGGCCAAACAAGCACGGGTCCCGCGGTCAATGCAGACTCAAACTCAGCGGTACCGAACCCGGGCAATAATCCTTCCGAAATAACAGCCCATACCGCGATAGATGAGGCCCGAAAAGTAAGAAGAGAGGTTCAGGAGCTCCGAGCCATGTTCCATGCTCGAGAAAACGCTCAAGACCTCAGAATACGGCAACCATACTCTGCTGAATGGAGGGATGTTCCATTCCCACCAAGATATAAGCCGTTCAATATTAACCCGTATGATGGCAAGACCTCAGCAAGTCGGTACATCACTTACTTCGAGGTCACCACCGACCATCTGCCCCATGATGATGCTATCCTCACACGATTATTCATTGGGGCATTGGAAGGAGTCGCCTTCGACTGGTACCGCAACCTGCCAGACAACTGCATCCACTCCTTCGCTGGCTTCAAGCGCTTGTTCTTCGAGAGATTCTACGAGGTAGGACAGGACGTCACAATGTCTACCCTCATGGACGTCGTCTAGGGAGAGAAAGAGCTAACGAGGAATTATATTGAGCGGTTTCGTCAAACCGTAATGAAGTTACCGTCTGGTAATCCGGATTCTTCTTTGATTGAAATTTGCCAAAAGAGATTGCTCCCAACAATTAGTCTCTGGATGGGCGAGAGTCAATTCAAGGACTGGAAGGCATTTATCATCAGTGCCACAAGTGCCGAAGAACGGTTAAGAAAGGCTCGCCAACTGGGGTTGCACATTTCGGAGGGAGAGAACAAGGGCAAGCGTTCCAATACCAACAACGACAATGGGAGTAGCCCCTCCAACAATCGGGACAACAGAGGCAAGCAGGCCATGGTGGCCGATACAGCCTAGAAGCCTGAGTCACAACCAACAGACAAACAATGGCCTCAAATCACTTATTCTTTCGAAGACGGCCACGTCAAGCCTATCTTAGACATGCTCATACAAGAAGACAGAATTCAGCTTCCTCCACCTAGACGGGATCCTCGGCCGACAGATTTGGAGAATCCAAAGTTCTACCACTACCACCGCTACGTCCACCATGCTACACACGACTGCTACCAACTGAAACGATACATCCAAAACCTTATCGATTCGAACGCTCTGGCCATCGATTTAGAGGAGGTAACCGTAGCAGCCAACATGGTGTCCGTACAATTCGGTTGCTTTCCTCCAACGGAGACTCAAGACGGTGTCATACCCATCCCTCTGGCGACGATGGAAATTGCTAATCTTCCGCCTACTCGTGATCAAGCTGCGGGTCTAGTACCCCTCACCACATCGCGAGAAGAAATCATGTGGGTCCATCCGGTCCTGGTCTACGAGGTGACTCAGTCCACGCCGCCTCCCATTAACAAGAAGAGAAGTAGAAAAGTCAGATCCTTCTGTACCATCTCGGCAGATGTAGAAAAAGTCACGGCCATCGTTACTCGATCTGGAGCACAATCCCAACCTGTGGCTGAGAACTCGACTGATGATCATCCTCCAGCTACCACTGACGCTCCAGGGCCCCCTCAGCCTCCGACGACCGACAAGCCTAGGCCGAAGGAGACTCGCTTCGACAAATCCCTCCGGAAAGAGATACCTCAGGGGCTAGAGAGGCCCTACAACTTCGATATACTAGCACAATTGGCCAATACACCGGCCAAATTGTCCTTATATGAACTCCTGAGGCTCTCGAAGGATGTCCGCGCAGCCTTGAGTGACGCACTCCAAAATGTCGACACATACTTGGCTCAGGTCAACCTCACGGGAGATAATCAACCTGCAGATCTCCAAGACAGTGCGTGTACGGGAGCGATGCCCAATATCGTCTTTTCTCCGCAGGACATGCTCATCAAAACCAACCTGTACGATCACCCATTATATTACACCGGATACATCGGCGACGTAAAAGTGGACCGGATGCACATTGATCCTGGGTCGTCCATAAGCATCATTCCGAAGGGTCTGCTACATTATCTTTGCATTCTAATGCATCGCCTGACGCCAACAAGCACCGCCATCAGCAGTTTCAATTCGGGCAGGAGCTACCCAATTAGGAAGATTCGCCTGAAATGTCAGATTGGCGATCTCCAATCAGAAGTCACCTGCTACGTCATAGATGCCGACACTTCTTATAACATCCTCCTGGGGCGCCCTTGGATACACGATTACATGATCGTGCCCTCTACGCTGTACCAATGCTTCAAATATGTCGATAAGCATGGCTTCGTAAGGACAGAATTTGCCGATATCGATCCCTTCAAAGGAGTCGAATCTTATTACTCAGACTCTTGCCTGTACGAAAAATCAAAGAAGTACCTGGATGAAGAAGATGTGCAAGCTCATGCTAAGACAGCCACAGGATCAGAGGAACATCTGACGATCCACCTCCAGGCTCGCAAGCTAGGCAAGTCCGCACCCCTTACGGCCACTTTACGTAAGGACGCGATCAGTCTCTCGGCACAAGAAGAACAGATGATAATTCGACTGCCAAGGTTAGGCCAAGTGCCGAGACCTACAACGGGGCCACAAACAATCAGGCTGCCAAAAATCGGTCAGCCGTAAAAGGAGAAGCTCAATCCCTCAGACAAGCCAATGACGATACGTCTTCCCAAGAAGAGTCATCACCCTGATGCAAGGCCTGGGACTTCTAGCGAACCAACCACTCCCCGCCTAGCATCGAGTACCAAGCTGGGAGTTGCTAGTCTGCCGACAACTCCACGTTCTGCTCTACCAGTTGAACCTCTGAAGATCAAGTTGACCAGGTCATCCTCTCAGTCTTCATTTATACAGGGGGTCGCCGAAGAAGAACCAGAGCTAGCCAAGTATGTGGCTGCCCACACTGATGTTCCCTCCGTGGATGATGTAATCCCCCTAGAAAAGATACCTTATTTCATCAATAAAGGGCTATCTTTGAACTACATCGAGCTTAATAAGCTTTGTATAATGTACGCTATGGAGCATGGTATAGGCACCCACCTACACACACAGGTGACAAATGTGTACACCACAATCCAGCTTATTCCAGCAGAAGACGCGTACCGCATAATCGAAGGAGGAGATCATCCGATCATCTTCGGCCAGAAAGACGATCCGCGTCCCTTCACCATAAAAGAAGTCGATCTTGGGTCAGATGCAGGGAGACTGCCTCTGTATCTTTATAGTCCCTAGGCAAAATATCTCATGTAAAAACAGGGATATGATCTGGAGACTACACTAGGCTTGAACTACGGCACCGGACGGCGACTACCTTTGAAGCCTCCAGTCTCGGCTGGCAAGCCATGGGACTACTATAGCAAAAGTCGATGTGGACTAGGGTATATAACTCCCACGACAACACTTGAGAGTTCGGATGAAGAGTGTGACTGGCAGTCACATTTAACCGGGTCACCAACCTCCGACTCGGATATCAGCATCGAAGACATATTTAGACAAGTCCTGTCAGTCAATATGGCATTCGCCGACGCTTACGAAGAAGACGAAGACATTCCTAAAATCTTCGAACTAGAGCCGTGGGCCTAACAGCTGGATGCACAATGGGAAAAGCGGTTCGAGCAGAGAAAACCTTCTACCGAAGATGAGGTTATGCTGGTCGACCTCGGCAGCGAATCCTCTCCAAAGCCAATCTTTGTCAGTAAAAGCTTAACAGACGAAGAGCGAGAATCGCTGCTGGAACTTATCAGAGAATATATTGATGTGTTCGCATGGAGTTATGAAGACATGTCGGGGTTAGATCTCGATATTGCTCTTCACAAGCTCAACATACGGCCAGATACAAAGCCAGTCAAGCAGCAACAACAACGCTTCCGCCCAGGTGTTATGGATGCGATCGAAGCCGAAGTCAACAAACTGATAGCCAGCGGCTTCATTCGTGAGGAGCAACATCCCGATTGGGTCGCCAATATAGTTCCGGTCCTCAAGAAGAATGAAAAAATCTGAATCTGCATCGACTTTCGTAATCTGAATGAGGCATGCCCGAAAGACGAATTCCCCCTCCCTATCACAGATATCATGATTGACAACACATGTGGCTTCGAACGTATGTCGTACATGGATGGATTCTCGGATTACAACCAAATCAAGATGTCTCCTGACGACGAAAAGCACACATCATTCCGAACACCGATTGGCACATACTGTTACACAGTCATGCCTTTCGGTTTAAAGAATGCTGGCGCCACGTATCAATGAGCTATGAGTATCATCTTCAGAGAATTCCTGTGCAAGACGATGGAATGCTATGTTGATGACATCGCCGTCAAGTGTCGCTGTAAGGGAGATCATCTGCAGGACCTGAGGACGGTATTCGACCTGATGCGAGCCCATAATCTGAAAATAAACCCTACAAAATCTTTCTTGGGCGTATCCAGCAGAAAAATCTTGGGATTCATCATCACCGCTCAGGGCATTCATGTAGACCCTGAGAAAACGAAGGCAATCATGGAGATGGGTCCCCCGAGAAATCTCTGCGAACTCAGAGGCCTCCAAGGGAGGCTAGCTTACATCAGGAGGTTCATTTCTAACCTCTCCGGACGATGCCGACCGTTCACGTACCTCATGAAGAAAGGAGTCTCATTCGTATGGGACGAGGAATGTCAGCGTGCCTTCGACAGCATCCAAGAATATTTGTCAAAACCTCCAGTCTTGGTGGCCCCTGTTGCCGAAAAAACCATTTCTGCTATACGTACGAGCAATAGAACACTCTCTTGGTGCTCTGTTGGCACAAAATAACGATGCAGGCCACGAACAAGCCATATACTACCTCAGCCGAATGATGGTTGGACCGGAGCACCGATACACTGCGGTAGAGAAGGAATGCCTCGCCTTGGTGTTCTCTATTCAGAAGACGCGGCATTATGTCACAGGACAAACCATACATGTGATCTCACGAGTCAACCCTCTCAGAGTCCTCATGACTAAGCCTGGGGCACTCAGCTCTCGCCTCGCTACATGGGCAATATTGCTGTCCCCCTATAATATGGTCTTCATCCCGCAGAAGGCTGTCAAAGGTCAAGCCCTGGCAGACTTCTTGGCAGCCCACCCAGGATCGGAGTCATCCAGAATATATGAAGAGATCCCAGATGAGGTCGCTGACTCGAATACAACCACTCACGATAACATATGGCGAATGTTCTTCGACGGCGCTTCAAGAACTGGACCCAAGGGAAACATCGTCATTGGAGTCGGGGTTGTATTAATTTCTCCTACCGGGCTCGTGATCAATCGTGCGTACTCTCTCACGGAACCCTGCTCTAACAGCGTGGCCGAGTACAACGCTTTAGTCATCGGTCTCTAACTTACAAAAGAGCTGGGGGTAGAATATCTTGAAGCATACGGCGATTCGCAATTAATCGTCAATCAGATTCGGGGATCAAACGAAGTCCGCCATGAAGACATGATCCCCTACCACCAAATAGCGATCAACATCTTCTCATCGTTTGAGGGATTCTTCATCGAGCACGTCCCCAAACTCCAAAATATTGAAGCCGACGCCTTAGCGGGCCTTGCCGCTTCCTTAGCAGTGCCAAACCACACTCATCATTCGGTTGACGTGATAGGCCACGAATTGGTCTGTCCTAAGAACAACATTCAATTTATGGCAAGCTATTCCGCCCAGGCGGTCGACGAAGCACCAGACTAGAGACAGCCATTCATCGACTTCGTCGTCTATGACATCCTCCCAGAGAATCCAAAGGAAGCGACCTCCATCAGACGGCGTTCTCTCAGATTCTTCTACGATATAGAGACGAAAATGCTGTATCGATGATCCTATGACGGGTTGTTGCTTCGGTGCTTGTCAAACGCAGAAGCCAAAGAAATTGTACGAGAAGCTCATGACGGTGTCTGCGGGGCCCACCAGCCCGGTCCTAAATTGTAAGACCGTCTTCGACGAATGGGCTACTATTGGCCCACGATGGTGGCAGATACGATAGATTATGCTAAAAAATACAAAGCCTGCCAAGTCCACGCGGACTTCATTCACCAACCATCCGAATTTCTACATCCGACAGTGGCGTCCTGGCCGTTCGAAGCATGGGGAATGGATATCATTGGTCCAATCACCCCACCTTCCTCCCGAGGACATCGCTTCATACTTGCGATCACTGATTACTTCTCCAAATGGGCGGAAGATGTCCCACTTGCAGAAGTCAAGACTTCAAACGTGATCAGCTTCCTTAAGCATCACGTCATCTACCGCTTTGGACTGCCCCGAAGGATCATCCATAATAATGGTCCACAGTTTGCAAGCCACATATTCTATCGGTTTTGCAAAAAGCACCGTATTCAGAATGTCGCTTCGATACCGTATAACCCGGCATCAAACGGGTTGGCAGAGGCATTCAACAAAACAATCATCAAACTCCTCAAGAAGTTTGTCTCCCCCAACAAACGCGACTGGAACGAGAAGCTCGGCGAATGCTTATGGGCTTATCGCACCACAGTTCGAATAGCCACCGGGAATACACCATTCTTCCTGGTGTACGGGAGTGAGGCAGTCCTCCCATTAGAGACTCACATCCCCTCACTACGCGTCGCCCTCACACATCAATTGACGACAGACAAAAACTACCATCGCCGGCTGCAGGAATTGGAGGCACTAGATGAAAAGTGCCTCTTAGCTTAGCAACGAATTGAGCTATACCAAGCACGCATCTCTGGAGCCTTCAACAAGAAGGTCAAAATCAGAACATTCCAAGTGGGCGATCTCGTTCTGGCAGTCCGGAGGCCGATGGTCATGACTCACAAGACCGTCGGCAAATTCCAGCCAAAGTGGGAAGGCCCATTTATCATTGAGGCAGTATTCTCCAACGGTGCTTACCGCCTCGCAAAACAAAACAGAGACTTGCTCATGTTGCCCGTCAACGACAAGTTCCTGAAGAAATATTATGTCTAAACGACATTCTCTCCAGATCATCGAGTCATGTACCTGCTGGTACCGCTGAACTCACATCCACAACATTTCAGATTATCGAGTCATGTACCTGCTGGTGCCGCTGAACACACCTCCACATTCCCTTCAGATTATCGAGTCATGTACCCGCTGGAACCGCTGAACTCATACCCACATGTACTTCAGAATACTGAGTCATGTATCCGCTGGTACTGCTGAACTCACACTTTCTCAATATTCTAAATTACCGAGTTATGTACCCGCTGGTGCCTTTGAACTCACATTCCGGTCACTCTTTCAGATAGTAAGTCACGTATGATTATACCTCTGAACTTTCTTCCTGGAAGAGATCCTCCCTCATGATCCACTACCCGTACTCCCAGTACATAAAAAGGGTAATCGATCCACAAATTTCCGAAACGGCCATGTCCTCATTACCTCTGAGTCGTTTTCACTTCCACCAAAAACAAACCGCCCCCTCGCATAGAACTTTCACGTTCTCCTACCTCTGAGTCGTTCTATGTACCCTCTCTTCATTGAGCCTACTCCTGCCATGTCCTCATTACCTCTGAGTGGGAAGGCTCCGTCGAAGAAACATTCATGCTTGCCATGTCCCCATTACCTCTGAGTAAGTATGTCAGTTCCCTTTCAACCTATTATCTGTACCCACAACCGGAGTACGACAAGGATAATAGGTCCACAAATGTCCTCTGTTGACCACAAATGTCCTCTGTTGACCACAAATGTCCTCTGTTGACCACAAATGTCCTCTGTTGACCACAAACATCCTCTATTGACCACAAATGTCCTCTGTTGACCACAAATGTCCTCAGTCGACCACAGATGCTGTACTGGATCTTCAGTACACGCCCATCATTTCCCTATCATGCCTGAGAGCCCAGCTGCTCCTTAGCATTCTCCTGAATACCAAAAACTTCTATAGTTGTCTTATCGTAAAGTTGTTCTAGGTATTCCTCTCTAAAACTTGTTACTCGTACCTAAAACCAAGGTACGCCCAGGGTGACAGGACCACAAATAATCCCCCAGCAGGTCCAAATCTACGAATACCACAAGTATAAAAAAGAGAAGATGAGTTGAAGCATGCTCATTTATTCAAAATTCAAAGTGCTACATCATTTGGGATCTCATCCCTTACAAGATGAAGACAAAAAGAAAAAAAAAGACAACAAAAGAAGACAGAAGACTGATCACTGCTCCGGGGCACATAACGCCATGAGACGGTCCGTCAGCAAGGCAACCGACCGCTCAAGCCTCTGTTTAGCTCGATGCTCCGCCTCCTGGCTCAGCACCGTCGCGTCCTCAAGATGAGCATGAGCTTGCCAGTTGTCCTCGAATTTCTTGAAAGCCCGCTCCAGGTTGACAGAAGATCGGGAAACCCTCTCGGCCTCCCGAGCGGTTGACTCCTGTTCCACACGAGCAGCCCCAGCTCTGACTCTAAGAAGGCTAACTCCCTTTGAAGTACAAGAATCTGCTCCTTCGTGTCAGCTATTCCACGAGAAGCAGACTCTTCCTGAGCCCTACAAGCCTGACTTCGACGACCCAGCCTGTCATACGAAGTGGAGAACTTGTCAAGGTCCCCCTGCACAACTGGCCCGACAGTATCTCGAACAAGCTTGATCCTATCCCGAGAAGCAATAAGGAAGCCCCGCTTCCGTTCAATCGCAACAGGCAAGCCAGCCAGACGTATCGCCAGCAATTGGGTCGCAAGCTGATCAGCCTCTGCCAACTTAGGCTCCAGGAGTGCAGCCAACCCCACCCCGCCAGGAAGAGCCTTCAAAGTGTTAATCTGACCCCGAGCGCCCCGCAGAGACAAAGAAAAAGGGATCTCCGTTCTACGGCAGCATCTACGCCCCACTTTAAATGGGGATAGAAGCTGTCGACCACATCCTGCGTCACCTCGTCCAGAGCCTCCGAAGAAGCCGGTGTCAACGGAAGTGTAGCCGACAACGCTAAAGAAGACGCAACAGAATCTGCCGCTCCTGCCACAAGGGAAACAAACTCTGCACGAAAGAACGCATGAACAGCGGCCAACTCCTTTTTAGTAGCCCACAGAACTTGAATGCTCGGCAGGGTCGAGAGGTCAATCTCCGAAGCCGTATAAGCAGCACAGGATAAGGCAGAGACCATCGCCAGCTCCATTCCCATCTGCCCGGAGCTGGCGGGAGGCCCCTCGACATGAGACGGCAAAGGAAAGAAAATGCTCCTTTCTTCTAGATCGCGACGGGCCGAGCCTTCTCCAAGAACATCCGCGGTGGGAAGTAAAGGGTCACGACCTGTAGGGCCAAGACAACCATGAATCGATTTGACCCGGAGGATACGTTGATAGAGCAAATAAGCCCCCTCACTAGTCAATATTTGGCTTATCTTACCAGTGGAGGAGTGTGGAGGCTGAGGTTCGCCTACAGCCACCGCAGCCTCTTCACCAGCAGCCTCCGAGTTGAATATGATAGGCTCCTCCGCCCCAGCATCCTCGGAAGGGGATGCGACGAGATCGGTGTCGCCTTGCAGAAATTCAGCAACCTCGGAGACAGGCCCGAGGGAACCTTTGTCATCCTGGACTGGGGCCTCAGCAACTTGGGAGTCCTCAACCGCCGTTGGGAGAGCCCCCGCTGAAAGGATCGTGGAACACATGCCACTAATCAAAGCAGCAAGGGCCAGATCAAACTCAGGGACGGCAGACGGTTCATGAGAGGCCGGTTCATCAGACACCTACAAAGAAAATGATTAAGTCGTATCCTAAGAGAAAGAAAACCACAACAAGGAGATGGCTCCAACTTGGTCTTACCTCCGGAACATCGTCTGCATCTTCACCCCCCTCGGTAATAAGTAATCCACGAGACCTAACGGCAGCTCTTTTCACGAAAAATGTCGTTCTGCTGTCAGAAGACTCACGTCTGACTCGTTTGCGTGAGGGACCAGGCACAGCGGGAGGCTGTCCTTCCCTCACTACTTCCTCTTGTGTAGCAAGTAACGGATCCTTCGCCAGTTCATCGAGTGTGGGAAGCGATTGATCTGCTACTTCTTCACCCCCACCAGAAAGGGAGACTTCGCTATCATGATCATCATCCTCCTTAGCCGACTCGAAAGATTCTGATTCAGGGAGGGGAGTCTGGAGCGCTAGTTGCTTTCTAGCCTTAGCCCCCTTGGGCTTCTCCTCTAAACCGGTACCCACGATAAAACTGGTACTCGGATCGAAATTAACAGGAGGCTTGTTCGCCATAACATGAAACAAAGCAGCCACGTACAAAATTTCCCTCGGCGCCTTAGCATCGGGGACCGAGAAGCTAGCCCGAGTATGATAAGCGTCATAATAATTCCATGCCCTGACACCATCAAGAACGCTACCTTCAAAGCCCAAACAAGGGTTGGGATAGTCAAGGAATAATTGGCTATAGCCAAATTGGCGGAAAAACCTACTAGGCAGGTAGGGCTCCAAGTACACATTATCGCGGTTACGATAAACCAGATGCGCGGGGCGGATGTTGCGCAACCAGGTGAGCATATTCGGAGACAGAAAGTGAGAAGGTCCGGTACCATCAAGGTATATATTCCTCACTTCCTCATCGGAAAAATGAGGAACAGGCATAAAAAAGTCACACCCATCCACCCTCGCCAGCGCCCTCCGACAAGTTGGCATAGTATTGTATTCCCAAGACTGGCGATGGCATTTGAAAAGGAAAGCGTCTTCATCTGTAGCATCTTCCGCTATTCCAGGTCCCATCAAAGACTTATAGTGCATCAACAACCACCCCATCAAATAGTGGAACGGTAGCTCTATGCGCTCAAAATCCAGCATCTTCTTGCGGGCAATGACCTTGGACGAGAATGTTCGGAGACCATGGTGTATGCTACACACCATAGCCGGAAGAAGAGCCAGTCTAACTTCAAATACCAGCTTAACAGCAGGGAGAATAAAGTGGCGACTGATCCTCTCAATAGAACCTGCCCCTCCCTAGACTATATAGTTTCGTAGCCATATCATTAAAAATCCAGCCAGGAGCACCTTCTCTGACATCTGCGTGGTACCGTAGTAAAAATAGCTAAGAGAGTCAGTTTGACTTCCGAATATGTCGCTCTTGGACCGCGACTTCTTGACGCTCAACTTCAGGTCCTTTATCTCTCCCTGGGTTCGAGGGGTTCGAGGAGTAACTTTACCAGAAGGGTCAACTTTAAAAAGATAATTGACCCAGGATGTGGTGTGGGGAGCGGTCCCTTCTGAGCTATCCTCCTTTTTTATAGCCATCTGGTGACAAGCACTATGATGGCACAGCAACTCCTGATACACCGCAACAAAACCTGGGAGGCGTCGGTTCAAGTCCTCGAACTCCTCATTCGACGGGGTGTACACCTCGAAAGGCTCGTTCCCCCACGGAAGTTTGGAGACAGTATACATCTCATGGAGAGCAAGCCCCAACTCCCCTCCGGGTGCAAAGAACGTCCCCGTTCGCCGGTTATACATCTCCAAGAGCGCCACAAACAATAGTTTATTGATAGGAAGCCCGTGACAAGTGCCCCGAATGGCATGATAAAGTCCCACCTCCTGCAGGAATATTCCGTAGGTCTGCAGAACCCAAGTGGTCAACTGGGCCCACATAGAAATGGGGTTTATCCAGTTCAGCAATGCCAGTCTGCCAACGGGATAAGATTTTTTACGAGCGAGCCGATTCAGGAATGTATCAGCTTGAGTGAATATGAAGTTGGGACCGTATACATTCATGAAAGAGCCTGGGGCCAGACCCATCATGTACCGGAGGACGAAATCCTTACCCGTGTACGCTGATCGCATGTTCGGGTTATAATGGATGTTGTCCATCAACATCCCTGATTGGATAGGAGTTAAGTTACACACCATCTTTCTGTCCAACAACACCATATTGAACCACGACAGAGGATAATGACGTTCCATGAGAGGAATATGGATCGCCATTCCATCCAAAGAAAAATCCCAGTTCTCAGAGATCTCTAATACTCGGGGATTCTTTATGATTAAAGCGTCTCCAAAGAGGAATAAAGGCCTCAGGTATAATCCATCCAACTTCCCAGTATTCATCATGGCACGGAGATAATGAAGGGTCTGATTCTCGATGGCGTTCAACCTCTCCGAAGGCTCATTAGCGGGGAATTGATTCAGCACATGCTTAACTAAGTCATCAAGACGCACGCCCAAGGCGAACTAATTTGAGCCCACTAGAAGTTCCCCCGCAGGATTTACTGGCAGAGTCACTGAGGATAGAAGAAAGAAAAAAGATTAGAAGATAGTCAAAACCAGAAGCATTTGAAAGATCATTTGAGTCTATGAGGCTCGGGTCGTCATAGCCTCATGCGGCTCAAAATCAGATAAGTCCACGCGGTCCTGATTCATCATAGCCTCATATGGCTCCGAGTCAACCGAGTCCATATAAATCAAATTCAGACGAGCTTATGAGCTCCTGCGGTTTGGGCTCAGAAGGGACTATGCGGTTCAAAGTCCATGCGGACTCATGCGACCCTGAACAGATAGAATCATATGGTTCAGGTTAAGCACGCCTATGAGCCAGACTCATATGAGCTGATGCAGCCACAAACAAGCGAGCTTATGCGGTACAAATGTGAGCGACGCTTATGCGGCCCAAATCGAAAACATACATGCGGCTCAGATCGAGTATGACAAGCTCATGCGGCCCCATGGGGCAAAATGCTTATGCGGTCACATCGACGAGTCTCGTGCATGTGGCTTGTGCATAAAATATGCAACAGAGCCATGGTAGCAGTTAGGGTTTTCAGGCGACCCCCTTACCAGCAATAGGTGGGTGAACGTCGGGATGGACAGAGTGAACAGCGGCCGGCGGAGGAGTGACCACGTTCGTCGCCGCAGTCGTCGCAGAAGCGACCGCCTTGCCGTTCGCAGCCTTCGACGCAGCAGCCTTCTTGGGAGCCATTATCGATCGTTGAGGGGAGAAGATGAAGAGGAAGTCGGCAATAAGGAGTTTCGAGCAAAGAGAGAAGGTAAAGAAACCCTCAAAGAATAAATTACTCCTATTTATAGGCGAAGGAGGCTCGTAAATCAACAAACGCCTCGATCCACATGCCGCCTAAAAGAATAAAGGAAAAATGCTTCGGTCAAAGCAAAACTGACCCTTGGGATCCTCCCCCAAAAGGCGACGTTAATTCACAAAACGAATCAAGGGCATTTAATGCAGAAGATTTGCACACGTGGTTGGAACACGTGGCAAAATGTCTATGCGACCTAACAGCTCATACGGCCAGATAAATTCATGCGGCTGAAACATCTATGCGGTTAGCAAAGGCCATGCTTCTTATTCAAAGTATTTCAATTTTGTAAATTGAAAACTTTGAAGGGGGTCTTGTAGAAGCATGAAAAATATCAGAATGATGGTCTATGCGGCTCGGAGCAGGAGAACCCCATGCGGCTCATACAGGGGCAGTCCCATGCGGTTCAGAGAGACTCTCAGTCTCATGCGTCTCGGGGCCGAAGAATCTATACGGCTTACATAGGGACAGTCCCATGCGGTTCAAAGAGTCTCCCAGCCTCATGCGGCTCGGAAGTACATGCAGCTCATAAACGACCAACAGGGATATGCGGCTCGATCAATACCATGTGCCCCCATATGATCCCTTCATATAGCTGCCCATCGAGTAATGGCCTTATTTAATGCTCTGCCATGATTTGACAGCTGACGACTCTGACATAAAGTGCCATGATGGTTCTGTCATAATGACAGACTCTTCAGGAACAGAAGAAAATCTCTGATACAATCCAAGATTGCCACATGGCAGACTCCCATGCGGCTCAATCGAAGAACAGCTTCATGCGGTTAGCAAGAATCATCTTCCTGCGGCTCACCACGAAACTATCCCATGCGGCTCGCAAGTACTATACCTATGCGGCTCGCTGAGACGCTGTCTTATGTGGTTCATGGATATCATGCGGCTCTGGCAGGGTCCACCATTAAGACACGTGGCAGAGATTCAATTGCCCCCATGACTTGACAGCTGGTATCAGGGTGATTATGGGATGCGTGGTATTAAATCAATCAGAGATTTACCAGATCCCAATAACCATATTTAACGTTATCCTCATAATTAATAAGATCAGGTCATATCATTCATGATCATGCCAATGGGACACGTGGTGAGAGATCAAGCTTGACACAACCAATCATGAAGATTTAAAGCAATCAGCATTAATAACTCAAAGGATTCAATACTATCCACATTTATGGCCCAGATCCTTCACGCTTAAGACTAATGGTCCAGATTGATTAAACATCAGGCCGCCGCCACTTTGAGAATGCGCAATTATCCAAACCCTAATGGTGCCCCCACTCCTATAAATAAGCAAGGTGCCATTTCTTTGTGAAAAGAAGATAGACAGAGGGCTTCCCCCTAATAATCAGAGAGAAAATACACAGAGAGAGAGAAGTCAGAAGAGCTATACGAGGAGAGCAAGAAGAGCATTTCTTCATCAATGCCAACCATCTCGTTACAGGAGTCAAGGCTGCATACCGATCGTCCAAGGAGTAAGGCAGGGCTGTCGTCGCCTTTCCGAGCCTCTATCGTCACCCCCAGAATCTAAAATAAACAATAGTACTTAGACTGTTGTACCTAGGTTTTCGTTCCTAGGCTTTCTTTGTACAAGCGAGTTTGTAACGTGAAGTAAAAGTCCGGTCCTTCGATAATTGTTCTGTTCTTTTATATTTCATGGCAAACATCTCCAAAAAAATATTTCAAGACATTAAAAGATTTTGAAAACTGTCTTTAATAATAAAATTTGAGTACCGGACAGATTCAATAAATCAAAAAGACTTTTTAAAAATGTGGAATTTATTATAAAAAAAAACTGTCTTATAAGTGTTCGAATGCGTCCATTTAGTCCTCAGACTGAAAGCTGGCGATTCGAATCACAGAAATAATTTCAATAAAAGCATCCATAAAGCATAAATAAATTCATTTGAACAAATGTACATAACTAGATAAATGTCCAAAGAAAAGTGTAATATAGATATATGGCATGTCAAAGGAATAATTGACTTGAAACAATTAACTACTCCACCTTTACATGGCTATGTCCAAAAATAATAATATTGACAAAATTTTAAAATAAAATTCAGAGACATATTTTCGAAAGTAGAAAACTAATTCAAAAATATTGGGTCTTCTTATCAAAGTTCATTTCTTCCCTTTTAAAGCCTTAGCAAGGTGTCCACCTGACAACCGTAAGGTTTAAAGAAAAGAAACGCTTTGAGAGAGACATTCAATATGCATGACTTCTCTCCTGCAAAGAGTTACTATTGTAGAAAGTAAGTAACTTGCATAAGAAGATAATAATATAAATCTCAAAATCATTGAATATTATGCAAGCTAAAGACGAAATTACAAGACCAAAATATTCAATGAGTAGGCACAAGATCATCAAATCTGAATATTAAAAAGTGTGACAGAAAAGAATATATCAAAAGATGACAAACATTAACCGATGAAGATCAATATCCGTTACTTTTTTAAAAAAAATATCATTAAATAATATTATCCATCAAATCTAAAATCCAAAATCTATCAAATAATAATTGCAACTAGATCTCAATAAATCTTTTAGTTTATAAAGCGTTGATCAATCTTGGATTAGCTGTAGGGGTACTATCCCAGCTAACGAAGGTTCACCGGGGAACACTTAAGTACGTTTCGCTTCGACCGTAGTCGTGGTGACAGACAGACCCGTTGTAGGATTGTACCCAAAATAAATCTCTTCTTTAATAATCGAGGATTTAAGAAAAATTAGTGCAATATAAAAAAAATATATTCTATGGAAAAAAATCTTAGAACAATGTAGCATACGGTATAAGATGTATGAATTATATTTATCCATAAGTGCTACAAAATCATTGGGTAACAATAAAATATAAAATATTTGTAAATCAAAATGTGGGACCTAGATACATTGATGTATTTTGGAACCTAGGGGACTGGGTTCGGTACCTTGAATCCAGAACTAGACGATAGTTGCATTTAGACCTTATTAAATCTTAAGTCTATAAAGTATTGATCACTTCGGGTTAGCTGTAGGGGCCGGTTCCCAGCTAGCGGTAGTCCGAAGACTAGTACACCATGTCGCTTCAGGTTATTTATACCTGTATGACAGAAGGACCCTTTCGGCTTGTTCCCAAAATGATCTCTACTCTTAAGAACTTAGATTCAAAGGAATATATGCAGTATCATCGAACAACATCGAAATCCAGAATCACTAAATATAAAAGAAGTAAATATCCAAATAATGGTTTATCAAGATCAAGATATTAAAAATATCATGTATCCAAAATGTCAACAAAAAAGCCAAAAAAAAGAGGCTTTAAGGAAGAAGCTAATAAAGATAAGAACATAAATTGCTTAAAGTAATCAATAGCTAAAGTATGAGATAAGCACAAGTTTGAAACTTCTTTTCAAAATAATATAATATAGAACTTGAACTTAACTCATATATACCCAAAAAGATATTTATACAATATAAGAAACATGAGCAATATATAAATAAAAATGAATTATGTATCCATAATAAGCATAGAAAAATATCACAAGATCAAAAACATGCATAAATATGCTTTGTCAGACAAAGATTTAATTGATTCATAAGAAGTTAATCAAAATAAAATATGAGAATCAATAGTGAAGTATATTATGCAAGCACAAGGTTAACATAAAAATATATGTATATACTTTTCAAGTAAATAGAAGACTTGTGCTAAACATACATACTCACAAAATACTTATCAAAATAAATATGACATGTTAAAGACAAATCGATAAGAAGTGACCATTAAAAAAATATTAAAGATGAAGAGTCAAAGGCATATTAACAAAAGCTCCTATAGACTAGAGTGGTATGCATGCTTCAAGGATAAAACTAAAATAAAGAGCATACATAGATAAATGTGTCACACTAATAGAAAATAAACCCTATATAGTGTGAACTAAACATTTGAGTTAGATAATAGTCATGCTAAGATTATATCTCACATTGATTCAAATAATAAACACTTAAAAAGATATAAATGAGAGCTAGCAGCAAGACATCAAAAAGAACATGCTAGATATTAAGAACTATTTAGAAAGTATGTTACTGAAGTGGTTCTAGTGACCACACTTCTGTTGGTGCAATTGCTTGAAAGATGACCTTTATAGCTTTGCAATCACCAATATGTTTCATGGTTCTATTTGATATGAGAAGCTTCACCTGCAATATTAGGTGAAAACTTTGGTATCCAATACTTGGATCCACATTTGTTAGCTTTGGGAACCCATTTGTACAAGTTCATATCAACAAGTTTTCTAATCTGACAACGATTAGAAACGTGTCCGTTCAAACCACAATAATGACAGAAAGAATTAACATTAGTACTATGTGCAGCAGTATGAGAACGTGCAGTAGTGTGGTATGATCTTCGTGGATACTTATAATAGAAAGCATGGTTGTGTGAAGCTTTAGCTTTGCTTACTTTCTTTCTAAAAGATCTGACGTGTGTGACTTTGTGATGTGCTAAGTGTCCTGTGTTAGACTGAGTCGTAGGTTGTATTACCTATTTTCCCAGTCTAATCTCTAACTTTTTAGAGTTAGCACAGATCTCATCATACTTAGCAGAAAGAGCATCAATTCTACATGAAGTAATATAATACTTTTTCTTTTCTGATTCTAATTCCTCCTTGAGTTTAGCATTTTCTTGAGTGCTTTCCTCAATGCAATCAAGTGCCTCATGAAATCTAAACTTTAGTGTGGAAATCTCAGTATAATTATCAGAAGGAGAACTATTTCTAGCATCATTAATAAGCAAGTAAGCTTTTCATTCTCACGCTTATTGTAAAACCCCTAAATTTCTACTATATATTTTTATTAAACTTAGTACTGATTTAAAATTTTTGTAATATACGTCGCGTAGACGTATTATATGTCGTGCACGACCTTTTATTTCATTTTTCGCAATTGCTCGTCGAGTGCGAATATGTACGAACGTACATATTTTTGAAAAAACATTATTTTTATTATTTTTAATGTAGACAAAATTATTTCTAGCTATTATTTTCAAGTTTATGACTTTTATGAAAAGCCTTTCATTTATTTAATAAATAAATTTTTTTCTATAAAATGGTAAATTGGAAAAGTATATATATGTAAATATTAATTGTACAAACATATTTTTGTGATTATTTATTTGTTTGTTTATTTTAAATAATGTAATTTTTGAAATTAATTATTATAGTATTTTTTGGAAAACATATTTTTGTAATATTTGTGACAATTTAAAATTTGATTTGATTCCATGGATACATTTAAATATATTAAGTTAATATCTATTATTGGAATTTGACTTATTGATTTAATTTTAAACTAAGGGAATTTAAATAGATTTAATTTGAATTGGATTGAATTTGGATTGGATTTGGGTTTAAATTGATTTAAATTAAATTATGGATTATCTATTTTGGGTTTAAACTATTCCTAGTTCCTATCCAATTGGAAATTCCCACATCCTATAAATAGGCAGGTACTCCTCCAACTTTTCATTATTTATCCACAAATTCTCGACAAACCAATGGTGCGTGCCCCGTGTCCGTGTTCCATCGTCCAAATCTTATTCCATTAGTTTACATGTACATTATTCATCTTCTTTCCCGTGTCGGACACACCCCGACACCAACAAAATTCTAATCCTAACCCTACCCCTGGCCGTAGCTGCCACCACTACCGAAACCCCCATACTTCCTCGGCCTTGGCCACCCGGTCATTCCCCCATCTTCGACCAACACCCAGCCCACGACCTCCTTCGACGCTCATCCCGCAATCACTGCCACAACCAACCACCGACCCAGCAGCCCCTCGCCAAAACCCGCAACCCAACACCTGACCTTCCCGACACCACCCGCAGCCACCTCACCACCTCACAGCCACCACCGTTACTGCCATCACCATATACACAGCCTCGACCGTCCACCAACAAAACACCACCATCACCGGCATCATTCGCCGACCCTAAAACCTTCGACCACCACGGTCGACACCGCAACCAAATCAAAAAAATAAAATAAAAGCCACAAACAATTCGAAACCCCAGCAATCGCTTACCTCGCCGTGGTAAGGCGGAGCACCGCTGCGAAATCCGACCACCCCTAGACTCCATGACAGCGCCACCAACGCCTCGTTACGAGCGCTGTCCGGCGTCGCCTAGGCCCGTCGCCGGAGCGGTGAGCCCCGCCGGACTGCAGCTCCTCCGCTCGTCCTTTCCCCTCTCGTTAGAGCATCCCCCGACGAACCCACTCCTCGGCCGCTTCAAACCCCGATCCCGCCTCTCCGCCGGACCACCCCGAGATCCGCCGCCGCTAGCTCCGCCACCCTCTCCCGACTTGAAACCCTCGCCGCCGAGTCTTCACCTCCGCCGGTGGAAGACCGGTCGCCACGCCCCTTTTCCGCATCTTTGCCTCTCACAGCGCCTCCCCGGCGGTGATCCATCTCCACGAGCGGCCAGCCACCGCCTTATATCGAACACCGATCCTTTCATCTCCCTGACTTCTCCCATCTCTCCACCGTAACCCTTCCACCGCTGGATCCCACGCCACCGGCTCCTTTCTCAGCCACCGCTGGATCTCCCATCCGCCGGACCACCCTTTTCCCCACCTCCCTCTCTTTTCTCACTCTCCCGTTCCTCTCTCTCTCCTCTTTCAATTAGGGCCGAGCAGCAGACTTTGTTTTGGTAATTTTTTTTATTGCTTTTATTTTTACTTATTTACTGTTTCGAAGTTTTGCTGTTTTAGTTACTGATTATTATTAATAATAATAATATTATTATTATTATTATCATTACTTTAATGGTTTTACTTGGTATAAAAAAAAGCCAGCAGCTTGCTGGACTTAAATTTTGGTTGTTGGATTTTTGTGTTTGATTTATTCACTATTTGGTTCTTTTAATACCTATTATTATTATTATTATCATCTTTATTATTATTATTATTATTATTATTATTATTATTATTATTATTATTATTATTATTTTAATTGTTTATTTTAAATGGTGTGTTTTGTATTTTATTATTATTATTATTATTATCCTTATTACTATCATTATCATCATCATTATTACATGTCTATTATTTTCATGTAGGAATATATACATCATTAATTATTCGTAGTCTTATCATCATTATTATTATCATCTTTATTATTATTATTATTATTATTATTATTATTATTATTATTATTATTATTATTATTATTGTTTTGTTAAATATTTATGGCTAGCATAAAAAGATAGGTATTATTTTGCAAATATAGAGCTTTTTCTTAAAAATGATTTCTATATATTTTAGCATTCATCTAAAATGCTTTACTAATAAATATATCGTGCTACCAAAAAAAATTATATTTTTCTTAAAGTATTCTAGCCTAATGGAAATGATTTTCCATATTTTCAATTATCTATCCAAAAACTATTTCGACTAATAAAATATATTCTCAGGTACTTATATAAAATATTTTTACTAAGTAAACTATAGTTTTTGACTTACATTGATTTTACTATTTACAAAATATTTCGGGATATTAAAATATAGTTTTCAATAAATTATAATGGTCTTCAAAAATCATAATATATTATTATCCATTTTCTTCGATTTTCTTCTTTCCATGACCAATCCCGTTATTCCTATTCCTTCGCCAATTTCGAGACTACTTTATGTCCACCCTAACTAAATTGACCGTTCTGGACCCGATGCACCGGTCCGTGCCACCATCTGAGGTCTCCTTGTGTAGTTGTTACTCGAAGTTGCAGTTTGTGCCATCTTGATCATCGCAGCACACCAGGCGTACTACCAGGCAAGACACCTTGCCATTAGCTGTTTACTTATTTTAGCTCATATTTCATGCATTATTTTTTTATGCAAAATAAACTGTGATACATGGCTTAACCTGTTAGAACTCACTGTTCATTTATATTTCCTGCTATGTATTATTTTTACACATTAAACCTAGATTTAAGGGACCACCTTTGTGTCTTGCATACATGGCCTTGACACGTTGTACCACAAAGTTGTGTGTCGCAAGTAGAACACGGAAGTGCATGATTGGCTGGCCACCAGTACGTACAAATCGTACAATAGGAATAACCGCTAATAGAGGTTGCATGCTAGTTTGACTTAGCGGTTATAGTGGTTTGTGTTGTGGATACAACACAGTAGGAATTGGGCGGAAAGGACAATTCCTTAGCGTATGGGATTCGATGCACTTTTCCTTGTGACCCGGACTCTCCGCTGGAGATACGGGGTTGATGACCCATGATTACTGACGATTCTGCGAAACGTCATGCTCGTACTGATTGGGCCTATGGTGCCCAAGAGGGGACTATGCCGATCCTATTTAGCCAGGGCCCATGTGCAGGAAGGATTGTTATTAACTACATTTCACTTAGAATGGTAGGCTACCTTTATCCGTTAGGTACGAGTACTTTTGGTTTGGTACTTGTATCTGATCGTGGCTTGGAACAATAACTTGTCGCGGATTAGTTTGTCACATCTTGTCCTTGTTTGGTTGTAGGTGTGACTTACTACTTCGATGAGAAGGTATTGAACCTTATTGGGGTCTGGATACCATATTGGATTCATAGCATGGGAAGGTACGTTACCGTGAATTAGTTTACCATCTCCTGTTCTTGTTTGGTTGCTGGGATGGTACGCTCGTTCAGTAGGTGCGTATTGGAACATGTTATAATTCGATTTACTTATTTATTGAGCAATATTTATTCAGTTTATATGGCATGCTATTATGTGTCTTGTTACGTCCCTCTGAGGACCTGGTTGTCTTGCCAGGTGTGTGCTATTGTCTTTCGCAGGTGTTCTAGCTCTAGCCGTGATCTTCGCTATTTCTTCGAGGATGATTGCATTTGGATCGTCTTCCCTTCGCTCGCCACTCATTTCATTTTTTATGTACTTTTCCTTATTTTATTGGTAGTGGATTTGTCTCCGCCCAACATATTGTATCAAGACAAATTTATTCTCATTATATGATCTTTTATTCATTTATTCTGTGTGGATGAAATTAGTTATGGTTCTACTGTATTTTACAGCTTATGTATTCACATGAGGTTTCTATATATTGGAGTATACTTCGTATGAATACAGCTGGCATGTCTACGTTCCTAGTCCTACGTATTTTGGGACTGGGGTGTTACACTTATAGGATGGAATATCCTTTCTAGCTTGCTTATACTTATCTAATACTTTCTTGTGTTCTTCTAATAGATCACTGAAAGCATCAGATAACTCATCGTAAGAAAATTTACTCTCTTCAGAAAAAGAATTATTTTGTACCTCGTTAGATAATGCCATTGAGCATAAATTTGCAGCTTTATGAGGTCCCTCTTCTTCTTCAGAATCTGTTGCTTCGCTTTCACACCATATGCTCGTGCTAGTGTACTTGTGAGACGATGATCTTCCTTTATTTGATTATTTGTAGTAACTCCCCTTTCTTGTAGCAGTACAATCTTCTTGGATGTGGCCTTTCTTCTTGCAGTTGTCACATACAAGCTCTTCTTCGTATAAGGGATTATGTTGTACCTTAAATCCCAATTCCATCATGCATATATTTGCATCATTATGAAGACTATCCTTCTCTCTGGAGTTGTTAGCTTTGCTTTCATACCTGCACTCATAAGTAGCTTCAAGAACTTTCCAAATTTTATGAGATATCGTGCAAGTAGTAATAAGATTATATACATTTGTGTCTACAGCACAATAAAATATATGCATACCTTTTGCGTCAAGGCTAGCTAACTTCTTTTCTTCCTTCGTGTAACTATTATAAGGCTTGTTGATTATAGAGGATGTAAGAATAGAAGTGATAGTAGGCTTTTTGTAGCCATTAATAACAATTGACAATAAGTCAAAATCTACAGACTTCAGGTAGAAGCTCATCTGTGTCTTCCAATAACTATAGTTTGTTCCATCAAATAGTGGAAGACTATTTGTGGATTGCTCTTCAGTTGTGAAGTACATACTTGCTATATGTGATACTATGATCTATGTAATAGCTGTAATAAATAAGAATATAATAGAAATATTACCTCGCTTTACCTGTATAACCCGCTCTAATACCAATTGTAGGAACAATTGGTATGATAGCAATACCTATATAAAGAGAACCAGCTTTAATACCAATTGTAGGACCGATTGTAGGAACGAGTTGTCAAGCGCAATACTTTAGAGGGGGGGTGAATAGAGTAGGCAACGGAAAATAACTATTTAAAAAAGTGTTAGCAACAAGATCACAGAATATATATATATATCACAGATATGTAAATGAAAAGTAGAGAGTAGAGAGCAAATGCAAACTCAAGGATGTATACTGGTTTTCCTCTTGTGAGGACTAGTCCAGTCGGAAGAACTCTAGCTTCCAGTTGAATCCACTATGGAAAATCATCACAAGTTTTCATCCGAAGTTCTTGCAACTTCTACAACGTGAGCTTTGATCCGAAGTACTCGACCAACTTCAATTGTGAAGAGTCTTTCTTCAATCAAGCCTCTGATTACAATCACTCTGAAACTTCTAGACCGTACCGCACTGGCAAATCGACTAGAGAATTGTAACTGGCTTGGGATTTAAAAATGAATAGCTCATAACACTTTGGAAGAAGTAGCAGGCTTATAGAGAAGAGATATGAAAGTGAATTGGTGTATGAGTGAATTGAAATTATCGAAATCCTTCTCTATTTATAGTTTTCCAAAGGCAGAATTCTGAGAGAATTTGGGCAGAATTCGGACAGAACTCTATGAGAAAATCTCGTTGGGATCCATAACTGCAGGGAGACCAAGTTCAAAAAGCAACGTTCACTAACCGAACTCTGGCCGAACTCGGGCTGAACTCTGGCCGAGTTCTGTTGGAGTTCTTTCAAGGTTTTTGCAAAATTGGTTTTGGGATTTTTGAAAAGTCAAACAGTTAGGAAGTAGTTTGGGCTTTTGTAAGTGGGCTTATTTTCAAAATGAAAGGGTATTTTAAAAACGTTTCTTGGGTAGCCTATTTGCCAATACGATACAGTTTATATCGTATTCCTAGACTTAATAAATATATAAAATTATATTAATAAAATAGGAAAACCAATAGCCCTTTGATGACGCATTTCTTCAAATATTTGAGCAGACTTAAAGATGCCTTTTTCACTTGATGGCAGTCGTCCAAAGATAAACAGATCTGGAAATCTGATTACCTTTCGAAAAAATCTTCTTTGTATAATATCGTCTTTGGCCCATCAATAATTCTTCATTGCATATGTTCTGGTTTGACAAAGCTTGATCATTCTTACTGCATGTCTATAAGAATATGTTAGACAAACAGAATAATATGGTACAAGCATAGCAATATGATATAGAACATTTAGGACAATGCTAAGTTTTAAGTAGCAACATGATAGTGATTACATGAACATTAGTGATGTTATTATCTTAAACTTAATTGATTAGTCATATTCAAAAACATGATATAATCATTGGGCTAACAGCTACTGACAGGTAACTAGGAACACAGATATGGGATCAACTATGCATAACTGAACTGCTGGAAGAACAAGTAAACAAGAGATCAATGGAATACCAACCCTCGCCCCGACGTGGACTCGCAGGTCAGTTTCAAGACAAGTCACCCTCGTCCCGTGTGTGGACTCGCAGGTGCAAACGGACAACCCTTGCCCCGTGTGTGGACTCGCAGGTTGTGGGAACTATACAGGAATAGCAGTTCAATTATGCATACTTGCAGACACGACTCTGTCAAGATACAGGTAACGACCCGGTATAACTCAGTCATGACACAGGTAAGGGCAACTCTAGCATGAACCATAATGTGGACAAGCCTGGTGTAACTACGCTATCAAGTCAGAAAATACTAATATACAAGCAAGACAATAAACTAGTAAACATGGTATATAGAAATATCTGAATCCATATCAACTAGAGTAACTAAATGATAACATACTAAAACAGATGAACTATAAGCATGAAAATGAACTGTAGAGGGAGGTAAGATATCTTGCCTGGTGGTAGCGCAATGATCCAATAATATACCATCAACTGGTAAGCCATAAAATCCACATCATCACAACTGTCTCCAAAAGCTGAAACAGACATTTCCAACATTCTTAGAATAGTGAAATTAGCTAGGATTTCCTGTCGTTAAGTCCAATTCTGGACACAGGGGCAAAACAATAATTTTGGGCAAAAACGGTGTCCGCCGTTGGACCCGCTTTGCACCAAAAAGCATGCCAGAGTCAATGGTCTCTAAAATCGTCAAACTATATGTCAACAGGTCCGATTTTCCAATACGAACCCAACCGTATGTCCAAAGTTGGATTCCGACAGGCCGTACACAAAATCACCCGTTGAGTCGGACCATGGGGCCCGCAAAATGGTGATCCAATCAACTGTCTCAGAATCGGATCAAACTTGGCATACAGGACCAGAAAAATGGTACGGTCATGTTGGCACAAGTTTTGTCTCGAACTGACGAGCGTGCACAAAGTAATTGAGTTTGTGCAAAGTGGTCGATACAGTAAATTTTGACGGATACGGATCAAATTCGTCGCGCACACGTTTCCAATTTGAATTTCGTCAAAGCTCACACGTCCATGAAGCCGATACGCACCTTTCGATACTTTCGGTTCGCGACCACGTCGCCCGGATTGGCGGGACGTACGTCGTATCGAAGAATTTTATTGATTTTAAAACAGGTTTTCGGTCAACTTCGGGATTCGATTTCTCGACACGTAGTCGATAATTTCCCAATCCACAAAAAGGGTCGTGAAGTCCTATATGTCATCTATAACTGTGTTCAAACAGAATTTCTACTGTGGCACTCGAAATCGATCTTCAAACGTGGATGATTGGACTGTTATTGGTCCTATTTCGGGACAGATTTTTAATCGACTTCGTGTCGATTTCTTGGATCAGTCGTACGATTATATCAAGAGCTAACTACTGGGGTTTAAAGACGGTTATGTCGGGTTCATACCTGAGCAATCGGCTCGACAAACTGTCGAGCGATCGGGGAGAACTCTCCGTACGAAGTCGGCCTTTCCAACCCGTCACTGCTGTTGTTGACCGTCTCTGCGTACGCGGTTGGCTCGTGGTCAGGCGACCTGGCCGGCCTCCGGTGGCCCCGTAGTGGCGCACGGCTGCGCCAAGGCCAGGTCGTGCTGGGTTGGGGTTTAAGAATTAGGGTTACACTCGTTCCCTCCCTCTCTCGATAATCCTGCTTATACTCTGTTACGTACAGTCAGGGCTGCGTTCTGCTTAACAGGCCTTTGGGCCAGGGGAAAGGTTTATTCGGGCTGCTCTGGCCGCTGGGCTCGGGCTGCTTGGCATGGGCCTGCTACTATTGCTTTTCTTTTTTTCCTTTTTTCTATTTCTTTTTATATTCCTTTATTGCAATTAATATATATATATATGTATATATATATATATATATATATATATATATATATATATTCCTATATATATATGTATACACATACATGTATACATACTCCAATACATAGTTTGGCCAGTGATATAATGTCTCGTCTTTTGAACAACAAACATCAAAGCTAGACATTCTTTTTCCACTGGAGTGTATCGATGCTCAGCTCCAATCATTATATGGCTAAGGTAATAGATAGCATGTTTATGACCTTCTTTATTTTTCTGAGCTAATAAAGCACCTAGGGAATGGTCCATTGCTCGAACATACATCAGGAAGGGTATTCCTAACACTGGAGGCACTAGAACTGGAGGGTTCATCTAGTACCGCTTTATGTCTTCAAATGCTTATTGACATTCTTCAGTCCAAATAAAAGACATACCTTTCTTCATGAGTTGAGTGAATGGTCTACAGCGTCCCGAGAGATTTGAGATGAATCTCCTGATATACGCAAGCCGTCCCTAGAATCCTTATAGCTTTTTTAGGTTGCATGGAGGATGCATCTCTTGAATGGCTTTGATTTTCTCAGGGACAACGTATATACCTTTAGAGGTATTAACGAATCCAAGAAATTTGCCACTAGAGACTCCTAGGAATGACTTGGTGGGATTCATCTTGAGTTGATGCTGGCGCATTAGATCGAAAATAGTTCTAAAGTCTTGAATGTGGTATTCTTTTAGACGACTTTTAACAGCAATATCGTCAACATAACATTCAACAGTATTTCGTAAATGATCATGAAAGATGGTACTCAGGGCCCGCTGATAAGTTGCACCAGCATTCTTAAGACTAAACGACATGACGGTGTAGCAATAGACTCCAAGAGGAGTATAAAAAGATGTATGTTTCTCATCTTCTGGATGCATCTTAATTTGATTATATCCTGAGAATCCATCCACAAAGGACATACGTTCAAATCCGTGAGTATTGTTGATCACGACATCAGTGATTGGAAGAGGGAATTCGTCTTTGGGACAAGCTTCATTAAGGTCTCTGAAGTCGATGCAGACCCGGACTTTCCCTATTTTCTTCAAAATTGGGACAACATTAGCCACCCAGTCCGGATGTTGTTCTTCTTTGACGAAACCGCAGGCGATGAGTTTATTGATTTCAGCTTCTATGGCATCCATCATGTCGGGTCAAAACCGACGTTGTTGTTGTTTTACTGGCTTCACATTCGACAAAATATTGAGCTTATGGGTAGCGATATGAGGATCCAATTCCGACATGTCTTCATAGCTCCAAGCAAATACATCAATGTATTCCCTAATGAGTTATTCCCTAATGAGTTGGATCAATTCTTGTTTATTCACTTCAGGGAGGCTTTTGTTGACAAATATTGGTTTTGGGGAAGTTTCATCTCCAACATTGACTTGAACCAACTGATCTTCAGTAGGTGGCTCACATTGCTCAAAGCGAAGCTTCCATTGAGTATCCATCCATTGTGCCCATGGATCATATTCAGAGGCTTCGCAAAGTCTCCATCATCTTCCGAGAACTCAATAGTTACCATATTGGAAGATAGAGTCACTCGATGGACGTGCCCTACACTGGTGTCTGAATCCCATGAGATAGAATCAGAAGAGTTAGATCGTTCTTCTTTATCAGATTCGGAGGCTTCTGGAGTTAGAATTGGTGAAGTATAACCTAATCCCCGCTTCATTTTGTTGTAGTACTATTGTAATTTTCCTTTTAGAGCAGGAATACGAAGAGGAGTTTGCTTTCCTTTGCCGCCATTGAGACCAGCTTTAAAATTATAGCCCATCTTTTGAATGATATCTTTTGATTGCTGACTATAATGACGTAGTTGAAGTCTTCCTTTATCATGATTTTCTTCTTCACTATCGGGCATGTTCTTCTATTCTGTTCCTTTACTAAAGAGTATAGGAAGTTTATCTTTCTTCATGGAAGGAACTAAGAAGAAGGAGTCATGTATTAGCTCGAGCAATACTTTATTTTGGGAAGCTTCAACTGCTCCTATGGTAAGTGGTTCGAAGTTATCTAACATTTTTAAATAACATTGAGTATAATAAAGAACATCAGTATACTGTAAAGGAGATACTACTTTATTGATTTGTACATCATCATTTACAACATGATTCTTAGCCTTAACAGAAGGCTTAGTAAGGTTAATAACCAAAGGAAGAGAAGGAGAACGAGAAAGTTTGTTACGACGAAGGTCGATAACAAGAGGCTCAGAAGAGGTGAGCTTCCTTTGTTCCCTTTCTACAGTAGGAGGCTGTTTGTTATAAGAGAAAAGATGTATAGTCAATGTCTAAGAAGAAGAGGGACAAGTAGTACGTCCTTTGACGGGGATCATGAGAACATCTTTCGAAGTATGTTTCTGATCTTCCTCACTATCTATCGCTAATACAACTTTCATAAACTCCTCCTTGTACATCCGAGAGTCTGTAAAATACGCTTCAATGCCCCTGAAAGGATTTAGGTCGGCTACTTCCTTTTGGACTTCTCCATTGAGATCTACATATTTGAAGCATTGATGTAAAGTGGATGGTACAATGTTATGCTCATACAGGAAGGGTTTTTCCAGCAAAGCATTATAAGAGACTTGATTATCGATCACATAGAAAGTAATCTTTATACAAAGATTGCCTATTTGAACTTTCAAGCGGATATTTCCCAAAGGTTTACTTCTTCCAGAATTGAATCCCAAGATTGTCGTGGTGGTTGTTGAAAGATTGTGTACAGGAATCTTCAATGCATCTAGTAGAGTCTTTGGCATGATGCTAAGTGCAGACCTATGATCGATCAAAATGCGATCAACCTTCTTGGTATCAACATATCCCGTGAAGTAGAGGGGTCGGTCATGATGATTATCTTTCAACAGCGTATCATCTTGTGTAAAGGTGATGTTTGGCATCAGCTCCATCACACTATAACAATAAAAGCATGTTATAGGATCTTCCTCTGGGTTCTTGAGAAGTGCTAGACAAGTATCAGCTTGCGTCAAAGCTTCACTCAATGTTTCTCGAGTTTCCTTCGAAAGGCGGATTAGCTCAAAAATTGACAATCTTGTCGGGGTATTAGCCAGTTGAGCCAGTATATCAAAGTTATACGGCTTCTCAAGTCCCAAAGTTGGAGTCTTCTTTAATACTTTATCAAAATGGACAGGCCATTTTCCTTTGTCAGCGTCCGTCGTTTTGGGAAGAGTTGGCTATATTGGAGGTGATGAAGCTGATAGAACATTGACAGCAGGAGAAGATGGTGCATGAGGAGCCTCTAGAGCTGGAGCAAGGTTTTCTTGAGCTTCTGAATAGTCTCTTAGGTAAGGTTTCCAAGACCTGGTACCAATTAAAACTTCTTCTTTGGATACAGGCTCAAAGGACACCATATTGCAACTCTTTGCCTGGATCTTATTTCTGGAAGGTTTTTTTGGCAGGATGAAGAGTTTATCCAGTAACCCAAACCAACCCGATATTGGTTGTGAGAAAGACATAGGAAAAGAGGTATAGGAGATCCCTTTCCACGGTTCAAACCAGAGGCCTTTTGTAGATCATATCCCTTTTTCGTCATTTGTTTACGAGACTGTGGACTATACAGATGGAACACTGGTTGGTATTTGGCTTCTGACTTTGACAATGTTGTCTTAGCAGGGGAAGAAGAAAAAGAATTATCTACTGTCGAGATGAAGGTAGCAGTTAGATGTAGAAGACAATATTCACCAAATGAAATCATATGACAAGATTTATTTTTAGTGGTCTTCTTAGACTTGGTGGAAGAAGATGGTGTTTTAAAGTCTGCCACTAAATCTAGATGGATCCATATAATTTCTCCTTTATTAGTAGACAGAGGAACGAGACCATCAGTTCGTGCAGGTGGAAGATTAACAATCTCCAGAGTAGTTTTCGGGATGAGGATGACACCATCCTGCACAAGTTGAGCTAAAAAATCTCCAAACTGTAAAGAGACGACATTAGCCATTACAGTTTTCTCGTCTTATTGGAGAGTGATTACACCAGAATTGACCATCTCCTCAATTTTATCCTTGAGCATATAGCATGCTCGAGTTGGATGTCCAATAAACCTGTGGTAAACACAATATCTAGGATGGTCAGTCTTACCAACTTTTTTTGGCCATTTTGGTTCTGGCAGTTGAAGTTTATTGCTCTTGATGAAACATTCAAAGATACTCATGATATCATCTTCATCAAAAGAGTATTCTTCTTTTGGACGTGGTGCCCGTTGTGGTGGTGTTGTTGTCACGCACCAGAACCAGAATACCAGAGAGCGGAAGAATGACTCAGTCAGCTACGTATTACGGGTAGATGAATACCGTATAATACGATCAATGATGTATAAAAGACGAGGGGGTACATACTACATGAAAGTCTCACTGGGGTTACTCAACATCTTTGTCTCTATCATTCAAACAAGAAGCGGTAATAGAGAACATGTAAGATAATGCAGTAAGACATCCCAAATGCTCAGTCAAAATGTTCTTGAGATCTGACTTAACAAAATATAGCCAGATGATATAACAAGATATACACAATCGTTATCAGCTGCAGTCTGACTTAGTTATAATTATGCAAAGTAAGCGCAGGTCAGTCCGACTAATATGTCGGTGCTAAGCGGCAAAATATAAAGTAAGTAGTAAAATGAGTAGGGAAGCAAGGAACCCACTCGTGTCCTCCTGCGATCATCCCTCTAGTATTGACCATATTGGAGGCGGAAGTAAGCTGAGTCCTCGGGGGCTGGCTCTAAATCTGGCCATGCAAAACCAGAGAGGTTAGACCTCAAATAGCAAGTGCCACAAGAAAGCACGACATAAAGAATTAGAACCAGTGGTAAGAGTTAAAAATATGATAAATAAGTCTTCGCTTGCTACTGGGATTCACACAACATCACGATACTTCAAATCAACTTCCCAACGAAATAAGGACAGAGGTTGCCTCGTCATGTCCTGACATTCTGATCATCTCAGTAGTTAACAGGGTAGGTACAGTACACAAACAAATCAGTTTAAACGGCAATACAACTACTACGGCTTGCTAACTGTAAGTTCCAAGTTGCCCTAAAAATATGCAACAAGGGATTCCTCAGTTCTTATAATGTGCAAGCAAGGCTAGTCTACCCAATAATAAATTACGCCAATTATGAATTAGACGTGCCCCAGCGGGATGCCCATCATCAATATATAAAAATATAAACAGATACCACTCCCTGCCCGTATGGCAGGTTTATAGTATCTGTGGGAACCAGCCGGTATGTCGGGCACTAATTGTCCTAAGATGGCTGCCATGTAAGAACTCGGGAATCCATTCTCTCCATGCAATCGTTACTTTATTTAGCTTAATAGTCCCTATGTTAATTGAAATCTCATGCCGTGGATCATGGTCATTCAAAATAAGTACTTTCGTACAGAGTATGATATGCATTACACTACAACGATGCCCGTGCGGTTAGGTTGTAGGTCTTACATACCGTAATGCAACAATCAAACCTAGTCGCAGAATAATTATGCCTTGACTGTAAGCTACACATGCTGCTTTTATAGAAACATGTTAAAGTCTGCACGTGTCCATATGGTTAATATGAACGTGTCTCATTCAATTTCAATAAGACGACTAGCTAGTCTCTTAGTTCCAACTAGGAACACATGATCAATCATTAGTCGAGATAACAATCAATGTCAATTCATGACAAAGCGTGATAGTCAAACTAGTATTTAGTATGGTCGGGTCTATAACTCTCAGGGTTAGTTCCAGTCATACTAGGTATCCATAACCAATCGAGACACAGTGCACACTCTACACAACAATATGAATTAAAATATTAACATATCAAGATTAATGGAAGTACGCCAGAGGAAGTAGAGTTACGCGTAAAGGAAGTACGCGCAAAGGAATAACGTTTACGCATGAACTTGTACGCGTAAAGTAAATCACGTTACGTGTAACAGAATACGCGTAAAGGAAATAATGTTACGCGTGATGGAATATGCGTAAAGGAATAACGTTTACGCGTGAAACTTGTACGCATAAAAGAAGTAACGTTACGCGTAAAAGAATATGCGTAAAGGAATAACGTTTACACGTGAAGGAATATGCGTAAAGGAATAATGTTTACGCGTGAAACTTGTACCCATAAAGGAAGTAACGTTACGCGTGAAAGAATATGCGTAAAGGAATAACGTTTACGCGTGAAGGAATATGCGTAAAAGAATAACGTTACGCGTGAAGGAATATGCGTAAAGGAATACGCCAAGCCAGAGTAGACTTGCGTAATCCAGATTCACGCTGACACAAATGAACGTGGGCGTAGAGCTTGATACTACTCGGGCACGTATAAACGTGGGCGTAGAGAACCTCCAGAACTCCAAATTTTATGAAACCTTTAATCTCAGCCAAAAATGGGACTTCCATGGATCAAAATGGGGTATAACACAAATCTCAACAACCTGGAATGATCAAAACATGAAAATAAGAAAGTTTGATAGATCAAAACCACCAAAATTCGAAAATGGCAAATTTCTAGATCTACAAAAATAAAACCTTCAAAATGCAAAATGTCAAGTTCTAAACTATCGTAGAATCTCGAGAGGAAGATAAATGAACCATAAAAATGGTTTCTCATGTGAAAGCAAGATGCACTTGCCTAAGCTCTTGGTAGGTGGAGAGAGTTATGAGGTAGAAGAAGGAGAGTAAATGAGAATAAGTGAAGAGAGAGAAAGTAGTTGGGCTTTAAATGGAAATGGTGGTAGGTAGGGGGTTGGGTTCATGATGAACCATCCTAAACTAAAACAAACCAACCCAAGTCGAACCCAAGTCAAAATAAACCAAAAGCTAAGTAAAAGCAGAAAATAAAATACAGAAAAATAATTAGCATAAAATTAAAGGAATTAAATACAGAACAAATGTATGATAAATATTAAATAAATGCATTCAAGTAGTATACGTATTAAAATACATATTCTAGGAATGGGGAGTGACAGCTGTTGGAATAGATGTTGGCTGATTTACATTAATGGCTAGGACTTCTTTGCCTTTAAAATTAATGGCTAGAGTCTCCTTGCTCTTGCGATTGTTCTGACGACCACTATTATTGACTGTAGCGTGTTCATCTTTGTCAAGATTAGGCATTTGAATACCTATTTGCTTTAACTTGTCAGCACTCTTTTCTGCTGCTTTGGTATTCACTATAAAGGAAGACCAATCCTGGAATTATGTTGATTCCGTCTACATGCTGATTATAGGCAACAGGTTTGATTTACAAGTGTCTATAGTCAAAGCATTTGGGGTTTCGAGAGGTATTTTGAGTGCTTCATAGCGGAACCATTCAATGAAATGTTCAGTAGTTTTATTACGTCGTTGTTTGATTTTGATGAGAGCAGACATAGTTATGTGATTGGTTCCCTCATAAAATCGTTCCAAGAACATTTGTTTGAAGCCAATGAAAGAGGTTATACAACCATCTGGTAAACTACGATACCAGTCATATGCTGTACCAGCTAAACAGCCGACAAATACTCTAGTAAAAAGAGTATTATTTGGTTGAAGTTGATCAGTCATTACTTCTAAATGATTGAGTTATTGACTTGGAGACGTGCAAACATCAAACAACATAATAGTAGGGGGTTTGTATTTATGAGAAAATTGGACCTCTTTCCATTCAATGGGATAGGGTTGTTTGATCCCAAGCTTCTGCAGGCCATCCTTCTGTTTGAATGCTTCAAATTGAGTACATAAAAGTTTTATGGCCTCATTGGTATCTCATGTTGATTGCGAAGGAGTGGATTGATTTGATATATTATGAGGGGGTACTTCATGATAGGTACCACCCCTGACACCAGATTGACTTGGAATAGCCTACATAGGAATGGAAGTGGTGTGAGGGGACTGTACCCCCAGATCAATATTGATGGGAGCTGAGGTTGTTACAGGTTCCTTAGTCAGAATCAGATTCACAACCGGTGGAACTGTATGTTGTGCCATAATCATAGCATGTATGCCTATTATCATCTCAGCCATGTTCTTCAAACTAGCCTCCAAAGCAACAATTCTCTGCTCTTGATTGTTAGAACAGGAAGTATCTTGATCTTTTGTGATGGCATAAGCAGTCAATTTTCTAACCCTTGAAGACGAGCTAGTAGAAAGGATAGTCTTTTCAGAATTTTCACTGTCAGCATCAAAGTCATATAAAGAACCACCCCCAGAATAAGTGATAGGGATGTCTTTTTGACTGAAGGAATCTTGGTTAGAATGAAGAAGATTCCTTTGACCGATTATTTCTCGGCTTCTTAATCTAGTATATTGGTATACTCCTTCATCGGATTCATGAATCTTATCTAAGTACTGTTGGCTGAGATTGCGGGATATATTACGTCTTAGACACTTTCCACCCCAATGCTTCGAGATGCCATATTGATAGGAGCATAGAGTAATTCATCTTCGTCAACTAGGATTGGTTCAGGAGTCTGAACGTAATTTAAACGGTCAAAAATGGACCACTTGGCTGACTGACAGCAGCATTTGATGACAAATTCATGGTGGTGATTGCAATGATGTTGTTTGTCTACCGCTGGACGGGATATATTTGCAACCTTCCGCTTCTGTATTAAGAGTTAACGGAGGTCACTAACAGGACGAGAAGAAGTTGCAGGAATATAGTTCTTGACGATATTTGGGACATGGTTCATGTTCTTGAGGTGTCCCGTACCTTGAGTGTACAAGGACGTGCAAGCTGGTTAGCATAAATCTCAGGATTTTTTACCTCAGAATTCTTCCTCTGGCGCAAGTTAGCAACTAGTGCAGGTTGCACTTGATACATCTTGTGATTTCTTGAGGTTGACCCTAATTGGCACCTGTTGATATAGGTGCGCAAGTCTGATAGGGGAGCTGCTTGTGCATCTACTTGAGATACTAGCAGTTTGTCTTGTCGGGATCTTGAAATACAAAGGGTTGGTAGATCCTGCCCTGACCTCTTTGGAGTAGGCATTGTGCAAAAAGTTTATTCTGAATAGAACCCATCTTCCCGACAAAGATTTGGTTGTCTTTGTTAAAGAGAATAGAATTTCTATCTGAATTAGCAGTACTTTCCATCCAGTCAATGACTCGAGCAAAATGAGAAAACCCTAAAAAGCATTTTTCTTGATTTAGTGATTTCTTACTAAACTTCTGGTTTTGTGGCAAAGAGGGAGCCACTAAAACAATATTTCTCTTTATGTTGCGCTAGTATAGAAGTATGTGCAGGTTGTGCTAGAGCAGGAACATGTGCAGGTTGCGTCGGAGCAGGAACATGCGCAGGTTGCGCCAGAAAGGAAAAGGCCAAAGGCGCTTTCTTTTGTTTTATCCAGCAGTGTGTCAAGATGAAGTCTCATTCAATTCCAGAGTCGAAAAAGTTGAGAGGTTAGCCAAAAAGTTGTTTCCTTTATGTTGTGCCAAAGCAGTGATGGGCGCAAGTTGCGTAGAAGCAAGAACAGGTACAGGATGCGCTAGGGAAGTAAAGGCCAAATGGCACTTTCCCTTGTTTTGGACAGCAATGTGTCGAGACAAAGTCTTCTTCGATTTCAGAATCGGAGAAGTAGAGGGATTAGCCAAAAGACTGTTTCCCTTATATTGCGCCAAGGCAGTGATGGGCACAAGTTACGCAGAGACAGGGGATTATGCCGTCGAGGACTTAGGAGTCCAAACCGAACGGGTCTTACTCTTAATAACGGCAGCAGTACGCTTGGCACCCCCAGCATTGATCATGGCCTTGTAGGCTGTCTGGTTGACTTGAACGACCAGGGTCTTCTGCGTCTTGCCGATTGACGCGATATCACATTTGTCACTTTCTCGTCAGAGGAGAAAGTCGTCCCCAGCATAGTCGTCATTTTGTTTGTAAGAACAAAAAGTCTTTATTACAAACTTAGAAAAGTATACAAGAGTACAATTGATTTCTGGAAAAGTACAACTATAGGAATCTGATCAGAAGACGATCACTATATCCCTTGGACGATGTGATATCGAAGACACGAGCCTCTGGAGGATGCAACATCACTTTAGCAGGAGATTATGATCATTTTTGATGCTTTTAGATTGATTTGAAACTCTATTTATAGAGTTCTTAAAATAATTGTTTAGCAGTTATTCTGGGTTGCGTGTATTTCAGGTTACGCACTTCATGTTCACTTGCACGAATGGTTGCACTAACTATTATGGATGCGTGGCATCGTTTGATTGAGATGTGCATGGTCGTGGACAGTGTAGTGGACACATTATGCAAAGTTAGTAGCTTGTGCGCCATGTCACTCTGTTCTGAATACTGTTTGATCACCTTGCGCGAGCTTCATCAGGTTGCACATGGGCACAATGTAGCAACTTGTACGTGCGGTTGTACCAACTGCTTTGGATGCATGGTATCGTTTGATTGAGATACACATGGTCATGAGTAGTGTAGTGGGCACACTCTGCAAAATTGGTGGCCTATACGCCACGTCATCCTGTTTTAAAATAAGAGTTGATCAAGTGGCGCCAACTAGCTAGGCTGCACATGGGTGCAACCCAACAACTGGCACCTTTGACTAGGTCTTCTGTGTTGTACTGATTCGTTCTCGTGCCACACAATGACTTGCGCGAACCAACTATCAGCATTAATTACATGCTGACAAAATCTTCTTGAATGCCGCGTTGTGCGAGATTTAAATGGATTTTCCTTAATCTCCGTGTTGTCAGCTGTCAGGTAATGATGATACCGTTAAAGCTTCTCGAGGAAGTACACCATGTGGCGCTCATGCAACCTGACTCCTGCTTAACCAGATGTTGGTGCAACCTAATGCTGCACAACTTGATGGTTTGGCACAATGTAATAATTTGGCGCCATCTGATGATCGAACACTTTAATAGGTGGTGCGCTTAATTTTTAGCCTCTACAGTCGATAGAAGAGGATGAGGTGAGGATGTCAATTTTTTTGTTGAGAAGGATGGTCGATGGCTCGTAGAGGATGACAGCTTTGTTTGACGAGGGGTGGGGGCGGGGACTGGGAGTGTCGTCGCTGTCTTCAAAGTGGGAGTGTTTGTTGGGTAGGAGGAGGATCGGGGCTGAGGGGGTGACTAGAGTCTCCTTTTGGGAATGCGCCTTACGGGTAGTTTTCTTCTCCAGCTCTGGGTGTGCCCTGAAGTACAGCCTAGTGAGGTAGCCTCGGATCTGACAGTGTTTGCAGAAAATAATGTTGTTGTCATACTCTAGTGTCTGGGTGTACGTCCGGCTCCCGAGTTCTATTTCCATATGGGTGACGGGGGTCTGTGGCCAGGTCGAGTTCCACGTATATCTTGGCGAAGTTTTCTTTGGTGAGATTGCGTGTTTCTTCTGCAATGGCCACAACCGAGCCAAAGGAGCTGGCGATTCTCTTCAGAGCGATGAAGGCAAAGCATACTAGGGAGAGTTTGGGGAGGGTGATCCACATCGAAATGATTGTCGGGTCTACCTTGGGGTTGAAGTTGGGAGACCATTTGACGATTTTAATGCTGTGAGCGTCGATGATTGTGGTGCCTTTGGTGCAGACTTTGGTGTAGTTGGAGTCGGAGGAGAGGTGGAGGTACATGTACATGGGGTCCAGCGGGGAGACTCTGTAAGCTGCGGTGAGTCCCCATCCTGCGATAACTTCTTGCGCTCAAGAGATCTTTGGGCACCGTAGGAAGAATTTTAGGATAAACGTTTTCTCGTAGCTGGCCGCTAAGGAGGATATCTCTTCAGAAGAGAAGGGCACTCGAATGGTTTGACCGTTGGAAGACGACGGTAGGTCGATGTTCGGCAGATCGGGATCCTCAATCAGGAGGGTAAGATGTGCCCCTCGATCTGGACGTAGCACCTCTACGAAAGACAGGTTCGCTGTGCTGGCCTTGGGGGAGGACGTCCTTGCGGAGGCGGCAACCGCGATAGAGGGCACATGGCCACCACCTGCAGGCGCATGCGCCCCCGAAAGCCCCGGGGTGTGGGCTTATGTAACAGGAGAGGGCGCCGAAGAAGGCGCATGGCCTGCATGGCTGGCAACGGGGTGCGCCGAGGAGGCCGCATGGCTGTCCGCGGCAGGGGGGTGCATGCAGCTGGAGGGGTGGGTGCATTGCCGTCGGGGCAGGTGTATGCAGCCGTGTATGCCTGAGAAGGTGCATGGCTGCCCGCAGCTGGGGGGTGGTCTATAGGCGCATAGCAGCCTACGACCCGAGGGAAAGGGGGCACATAGACTCGCAGGGGAGGGGCTGTGGGCGCATGGATTCTCGCTGCCGAGGGTGTGGGCGCATAGCAGCCGACACCCCTTGTGGCACGTGAGCACTCCCCCATCTCTACGAGGAAGAGGGAAATTTAAAATGATTGGGTAGAAAAATCTGGGACCGATACCCGAGAAGAAAGGAGCGCCTGTGGCCGGGACTGGCGACCTGGGCAGGGGGAGTCGAGATGGGCCGATAGGGAGCGGGGCCAGCGGAGCGGGGGAGCCGCGCTCGACGGGGACAGGGCCATGAGACGCTCGGCGAGTGACGTAACCGAGCCCGTAGGCCAACGAAGTGGCAGCGCGATGCCCGGACCGGAGGCCGGCAGGGGGTGACCAACGGAGCTTGGGGGCCACCCCGACCGACGCAAGGCCGACGATGGCAAACTGGTCGCTGGAGCAGGCGGGGGCCGAGCAAGAGGGCCTCGTAGCCAGCCCACCGGATGTCGCCGAAGAGGAGGTGATATCGTCGGACGGTCGGCCGACGCGGTGCCAGGGGAGGAACGAGAGCGGCAGGCGACGGGCCACCGTCCGGCTCCGATGCCGAGCGCGGGGTGGGGGAGTCATCAAACCATCGGACTCAGAGGGAGGAAGAAGGAGAATCTATTCTCTTGATATATATATATATATATATATATATATATATATATATATATATGTATAACTTGGACAATATTATGTTAGCCAAAGAGATGATCAACTGCATGAAATTGTCGTTCATGGGGTGGTAACATCGCTACATACTAGATATGGAGAAGGCATATGACAAACTTGACTGACAATTCATGATCTGGGTGTTCAGGGCCTTCGACTTTTCGGAGACTTGGATTGATATTCTTTGGAGATCGATTAGCAACTCGTTGTTCTCCACCATCGGTAACGGCTAACAGGACTATTTTTTCAAATCGAGTCGCGACGTCAGACAAGGAGACCCATTATCTTCCACTATCTTTATCATTGCCGCCGAAGTGCTGAACAGAAACCTGAACCTTATGTCCGGTACCCAACGCTTCCAACACTACCATACCCGAGCGGTTGCCCGATCATCACCCACCTTGCTTATGCCGATGACATCCTTATCTTCGCTTCTGGTAACGCGGGATCCGTCGAGGTGGTTAACAACACGCTGATGAGATACACTAGATGCTCTAATTAGGGACACAAGCACGTGGGTACGTCCAGGCTATGCTACAGAATCAGCGGTAGAATGCTGTATATGTCAACTACAATATAGCATCTCGACACAATATATAAACATGTCATCTCCGCACGGAGGTACAAAGTCATATCTCAATCATAAGACATCTAAGTAAGATAGAACGAAATATGATAAGATATGATGGAAAATAAATAAACTGGAAATAGATACAAAGTCACAACATAAGTTCAGATTTCAAGGCATAACACAAATCCCAAATATAGAATATACTATAAGTCTTATGTACTAGCTGGAACGTAGTCCAGTAAAACCTAACTAGTCTAAGTCAAAGCAGGTGGTACATCCTCAATGGGCACCGGCTCCATAGGGATATCCAGATCGTAATCTTCATCTATGCCAAACCTATAGAAGGTTGAGCAATCAGCATCTAAATCATCTGTAAATATCAGTGGGGTTATCCTGTCAGGATATGAGCAAGAACAAATGCTAACAGCAGTTCCATATAAATTTACAAATTCTATAAGAGACAATTATAATGGAATACAAGAAAATATCAAGACTGAAAATAAGCAGTATATGTAAAACTGGATATCATGTCAGGGTATAAAATACTGGAATATAAGCAGTACGGAAATATCTGATGTATAATATAAACATAAACAGTGCCTCGAGATATTAGAGCATTATGTGATCGGCTTGGAAACTGGATCAGGCTGTTCCATTTGACCGGCTACTACAAGAAATGTATATGGAGGGTCTAGCTGGGCAACATGGAAAGCGAGCACAAGAAGTATCAGATCTCGCTACACCCTACGTGCAGTGAGGGTGGAGCAAGCACAAGAATAGTTACAGGAGGGGTATTATTCACATAACCTCTAATAACTCTCCATTCACGAGTAGTATATGGATACAGACATATCACGTCATGACTAGCAAATCTCCTTAGGAATTGGCATCTATATAAGTACAGGAAACATGATCGAACAATGTACCAATATACCATATGATAACCCAGGAATGACATCTCATGACAGGGTCCGATGTATACTAGTCCGTATACCATCGTGTCGAGAATCAAGTAAAATACTATAACTGAATCAGATACAGTAGATATCAAGACAATGAAAACTATCAGAAAATGTACTCTCCTGCGGTCCTGAGCTGTTAATGAGAATCGATGCTTAGAGTGAAGTCACAGACCAAAAAATGAGATATCATGAGTTAATTAGGGTTTGACAGTGTATAACATGATATTCTAGTGTATGCTATGCAATCTAGGTCAAACTTAGTCAAACTAAGTCAAACTAGGTCAAACTAGGTCACATCAAGTCAAAGTAGGTCAATAGTTGACTCACAGTTGACTTTTGGTCAACTGGTCAACTCTGGTCAACTTCTAGTCTATTCTAGGTCAAATGTTGACTTTACTTTGACTTTGAGTCAAAATAGTCAACCTTGGTCAAACACGGTCAACTCTTGTCTAAGTATCATATTCCTAACATTTACCTACTAAGATACCATATACCTTGGTCCTATTTGTATCCCAATACCAATACCTTGGTTGGAAGTCAAATACCTTAGTCTAGGTAAACATATACCTTAGCTACCAAGATACCAATCCTAGATATCTAGTAACATTCTATATATCCCAAGCTACTAGCTAAATAGTACCTTAGCTATCTAATAGCTATTTAACCTTAGAACCTAGGTAAACCCTTTTACCTTGTGATAAGGTAAATACATTACCTTACCTTGCAATAAGGTAAACCACTTTACCTTAAGGTAAGGTAATCTTAATATCCTAAGATACCAATATCTAGTATCCTAAGATACCAATATCTAGTATCCTAAGATACTATCTATCTATGGATATCTATCTACTAATCTATGATACTAAATCTAGATACCTATATCTATCTTTCTAACAAACTAACATACTAACATATATTAGTTCACTAACCATCTAACTAACTTAGAAACCTAACACAAACTAACATACAACTTATTTCTAACTATAACATACTAACTCATCTAACTATCTAACCATCCTTCTAACTCACTGACTCTAACCATCTTTCTAACTCACTAACTCTAACCATCCACTCACACACATACATGCAAAGGCAAATGGCAAGTGGCAAAGGCAAACGGGAAATGGGGTTGCAAATGGCTGCTAGCAGGGCTGCCACTGCTGCCCAAACTTCTGCTACAGTTGCCCAACTGTTGCTGCTGCTATATAGTGTTGCTGCTGCAACACTGTTGCTGCTGTACTGCAAAATGGCTGCTGCTAAGCCTGCTGCAGCTGCTGCCTTGCCTCCTAACTACTGCTGCAGCTCTCTAATACTGCTGTCTTGGCTGCTACTAAAGCAGTCACAAACCCCCCCTCTTTTAAACACATACACACACATTCTACTCCTCATAACACACAAGCAAAAACACACACACAAGACACTTAAACACCCACACTCCCTTCCCTTCTAAACACACCACAAGACTCATAAACACATTCAACTCAACTCTTTATCACACTCTTCTCACTCTCATATACACTCATATCAAATCCCTCTAAACTCACTACACCAACACAAGCACACACACATCTAACATATATATATAAACATCTATCAACCCCAAAACAGTCCATATAACATATATATAGCAATATTTGTATCTTTACTTAAAAATAAGGTTTGTAGGCTATAATACATAGATTCAAACATTGGTAAACAAATGAGAACTAATCTAAACATCCTAAGCATGGTTAATCTACTCTAACATATGTAAATATGAAATTGGAAGAAAATAATTTCTATTGAGCATAAAAATAAACACATGGAGTACCTCCTTTGGAATCTCTCCATGGGGGACACCAAACCTATCCTTAATTCCTATTGAGGACTCAAAAAAGCCTCTAGAACAATCCTAGTGGTGGTTCATGCATGGAGGTGGTTCCTATGAATGCAAAACTATCAAAAATGCAAGGAAAGATGAATTAGAGAGAAGGTTATACTGATTGGAAGTTGGATCCCAATGATACACTCTTAAGGACACGATTCCGACACGAGAACTCCTTGAAATTGGACACCCTTCCTTGCTTCTTGCTCCCACTCCTAGCTAGCACCTTCTCCTTGGTGGATTGAGAGGAATGGAAGAAGAATGGATGGATTTGTGAGATAAAATCAAGAGAGAAGCTCTCAAGTTTGGGGAAGAACACAAAATGAAAGAAAGAGGCCACAAATGAAAATAGAGGATGGAGAGAACCCTTCCCCTTATGTTCGGCCTTGTAGGTGCCCTAATTGGGTCTTAGAAATGACCATGATGCCCCTTATTAGTCTCCCTTTCGTTAACTTAAGTCATGCAAATGGTTGGGGTCAAAAGGGTCAAGTTATAATCTTTAAATGAACCAATCGTGTCATGTGGGATTAGTTTAATTGCACTAGACTAATTAGTAGGGTTTGTGGGCCATGCCTATTTAATCTTTGGGTACGACTAGAGTCTAAGCAACCCGGGCCACTAACATAAGTTAAAACTAGACGAAACTCAAACTTGACTAAACAAATTCCCAAATTATAATATTAATAAATAAATATTCACAAAAATATTAGAATATGGAAAATGACAAATTTACCCTCAATTTTGAAAACTGGGAGTGACACGACAGAAATAATGCGGGCCTGTTTGACGCATTAGTGGGCAAAATTAGAAAAGAAAAATTAAGGGATGGCATAACGCCATTCTTTCGCCCGGTGGTAAGATGATTCTGATTCAGCACAACCTCTCTTCCATTCCGATTTACACCCTGGCTGCCTGCTCTCCCCTAAGAAAGTCTTGAGCATTATAGAAAACCTCTTCGTCAACTTCCTATGGGGCTACTATGACGGCAAGGATAAGCATTATCGGGCCAACTGGAATTCTATGGCTAGGCCCACTTTGGAAGGTGGTCTAGGGTAGCAGATTGGCACATGTAGTTAATGCTTATATGATGAAAATGTGGCAGAAACTACGCACGAACCAATCCATTTAGGCGCATTTCATGAAGGCTAGATACTTCAAGCATTCTCACCCAACTATCGCTACCTACAATAGCAGATCTTCGGCATCTTGGTGATGTATCCTGCTTGGGCGTCAGATCGCTGAACCCTTAGTCCGTCTTCGGCTGGGTACAGGCGAATCGTCCCCCTTTTCTGAAAGATGGGTAGGAGACTGCCTCTTTTTCCCTTACCAGGGAGCCCCAATTGCCTGTGCGATTAGGGACTTGTGGAATGGAGCAGGCTGGAACTAGGAGAGAGTTCAGCAGTGGCTCGGTCCGGAGGCGGTCGACGCCTTAGCGGCTTCCGGGCTAGTGGTTGGCACGGCACTAGATTCTCTTCAGTGGTCCTTGAATGCCTCCGGCTCCTTCTCCCTGGCCTCGGTGTAGCGTGCCGCCCGCGGTATCGGTACGCCATCCCCTTCATCGTGCCCTTCTGGCATTCTTGCATCCCCAAGAAGTGGTCTTTTTTGCACTGGAGAGCGTCGCGTAAGAAACTCTCCAGCGACGATGCTCTAGCTAACTTAGGCTACAGCTTAGCCTCCGTGTGTCATTGTTGTACGGAACGTCAGCCCAAATCGGAGGACAAGATTTTTGTTGAGGAAGATTTGGCCTCCGAGGTGTGGCACAGGTTCTCTACATCTTGCCTTCCAGGCCCGACGGCTGGGGGCATCAACGATCTTCTAGCCAACTGGGGCAAAGCTTCTCACGGCCAACAAATCATTATAGCTACTATTAAGTAGGTCAATTGGAAGAATCGCAACAAATATAGATACGAAGAGTACCGGTACAACTCTACTCAACTCATTCGTGAGAGCCTCAGACAAATCCTCAAAGTTAGGAGACACTACAAGCACGTTAGGAAGGACTTTTGGACCTCCCTACACAGCGGTGTTTGAGGTTTTCATGGAGATATTTTGTTTTTGAATGGGCTCTACTACCTGGCTCTTTTACTTTTTCGTTCTTTATCTTACTTGTAAAGGCTTCAGCATTTTCTGCGTTTCATATGAATAGATGCTATGGTTAATCAAATATATATATATATATATATATATATATATATATATATATAAACCTAGCTGCCGTTAACAATCCTAACCAACCAACACCCTAGCTAAAACAAACCCAACCCTAGATGGAAATTCTTGCCATGGTCGAACACCCTAAGATCAGGCCCCTTCCATTTGTGCCATTTAAACACCCATAAATTCATTCTAATTGCCCAAAGCCACCCAAATATATGCTCCCATATATATACCACTCTATAACCCAAAATCCTAAAACCCTAATTTCTCTCTCCTACTAGGCCAAACGGCCCCTCCCTCAAAAATTCCAAAAATAGCAGCCCCTCATCATCCCTTCACCTTCCTACCCTTCCATACAACTTCTCATCCAACTACATCAACCAAAAATCTCTCTTTTAACTCATCTCTTCACTAAAACTCCATCAAACCTCCAAAAAGCTCCACCTTTACCCACAAACCCATCAAAACTCCATTGCCATCATCTTCAACCAATCAAAAAAGGAGTAGTAAGCCAAACAAAGCAAAGAGTGGTGTTCTTGGATAAGGAGTACCGACAACCAATCTTTTGAAGGCTTTCAATAAAGATTCTAACTTCTTTATCTCGAATCTCAATGGTATAAATTCTATAGAAATCTGAGAATTAATGTTGTAAACCCCATATTTTGATATATTTCATGCCGTATTATCATCCATATAGATTATAGGTTGGATTGTTGAAAGTTTGAATTATGGTAGGACAAGTTTGAGCCTTTTCAGTGCAATTTTTTTAGCGATTGTTAGAATTCTTAAAACTTAATTTAATGTAGGTTTATTGTTGTAGAATATGATTTTTAAAATATTTTCATTATTTTATCACCTTAAATCTGAACAAGGAAACATGGATCAATATACTAGCTTTTTGTGTAAGTTGCAGACAAGGAATAGCTAAAATTTAGGAGTTGACTTGATAATTGAATATGAGTTTATTTTTAAGAAATAATCAGTATTAATTAGGTTTTAAAATGTTATTTCATGTATTTAAGTAATATTGGACGTTTGGTGATATTTCAGACAAGTTTCATTTATACTAGCTGACATAGAGTCAACTAGCCATGAATTTTTTCTTAGAATTCTAAATCTAGAATTCAGATGTTAATTCCATATAAATTACTTATATGCAAGCCCTTGAAATAGAGACTTAACCTTGAATTTCGAAAGTCAAAACTACAAAACTAGGTCTAGAAATCCTAGAAGCATGTAGACTTGTCGTTTATGAAACCCATGTGTCCCATGTGTAGATGGAATGCTTTCTTTTATTGTATGTGAATTCATGGTAGGTTTGGTATTGCAAAATTAGAGGGGACTTGGACGACATGCAAGTATACCTTGCCAAACTGTATAGCATTTACATGCATTTACTATATTTTTATTTTTTTCAGTCATACTTGATTACCTGTTGTTTCTGTTCCTGTCATTATTATTTTATCGTTAGACGTGCACGTAGATGGTTTCTATCTTTTTATTGTTGCTGTTATATCTTGCCATGTTCTTGTACACTTCTTGAGATTGTCCTTTTTTGATCCTGTAACGCCCCAGAACCAGAATACTAGAGAGCGGGGGCATACATAGCCAGCTACGTATAATAAAATGGAATCCATCTCACCATACGGTCACGGCTGTCTAGATATATGAGGGTTTAACTACAAGCCATCGGTCTTTTAAGGTCATGAACAAGCCTAGTGTCTCAATCACAAGCAAGTAAGTAAATATTACAAGATGTAAGATCACCAAATATACAATAGTAAGGCATCCCAAACATTACATATTTAGCTGATCATGAAGCTAGTCGTTACAAAATATGAAGACTAGCAAGAGTTTTAGTCATACATGATCAGCCCTAGGATCTGTCAATCATGTTACAGCTCGTAGGCAGACAGTAATAAAGTGCAATCGAGCTAACACGTGCTCGTCGGCTAAACGCCTCAAAAGAATATTTTTACAATAGAGTGGGAGAGCCAAAATAAATCTACTAGTTGCCAGGATTCCTTCTAGTGGTCACCATCGGACTGGAAAGTCGGTAGATACTCTGGAGTTGCTCCGATATCTGGCCAAACAAAACCAGCTAGGTCAGATCCCAGAAAGAGCAAGTGCCACAAAGAAGGCTTCACTTAGGAACTAAAACCAGCAATTAGCATAAGAATAATAATAAATAGTAAGAACTGGAAATATGAGAAACCATGATGATATACGATAAGATAACCATGGAACTATTCAGATAACCAGGTTACAACCCGTAAACCAAACAAGGACCGGGGTTGTAACCCTTCATCTGAACAGCACTTGGTTTTCCACCATTTATCGGCAAGATAAACATAAAAAATTAGGTCATGTAACAATCTTGCACAGGATCAAGACAAGACTAGATTGATTATGCCTCTTCCAACAATCACGGCTAAGCAATAAGTACGGCTTGATACTTTAACTAACTAGGGTTATCACAGGCCTAGTTACTAGCAAGATACAACGAGATTATTCCACAGCCACAAGCCCTACAGACTATCCAGGCCATCCGGACGCAATTAGGGGTTGAATTTAAGTGGGTACATCGTCCAGGAAACTCATGTACCCTTAAGTAGCTTGGAGGGTGCAACACATGACAGTGTGCTGGAAATATGCCCTGCTCGATAGCAGGCTACAGATCCCAAATGGGGCGCCCAGATAACGGGATTGCCTGTAGCTAGAGAAATCTCTTCATGACTACTGGATTATTCTAGTAATTAGCCTTAGTCGATTTCAGTTGGTACCCCTGACCGTGGTACTCAGGGGTCCCTGTCCTAGACATGATGCAAGACAAGACGGGTTCATTTGTACAAGCATAATCGTCCACGGTGTCCAGGTCATTCATTCTTGTCATGTCAAGCTAGCCGTCGCAACAGCATATCGAGATATATCATGTCAGGTTTATCATATCAAGTTTATCATGTCAAATTTATCATGTCAAGTTTATCATGTTAAGTTTACTTTTCATGAGTGAGCCACGATGGGCCACTATCATGTCATATTACTTGTCAAGAGTGCACCCCTACGGGTCACTGTCGTGTTCTTGGTACATGTGCAGGATAACATAGTACAAGCATTTTATCAGGGGACCCAAGTTACACAGAGGGTCATAAGACATGAGCATAATAAAATAATTAAAATAACAAAGGGACAAGGCTGGGGGAGGAGTCATGCGGCTCAGGGGAATGAGTTCATGCGGCCAAGGGGACTCATGCGGCCAGGGTTAAGGGCGCATGCGGCCAGGAGAGTGATCTCATGCGGCTGGAGGGGGAAATGGATCTCATGCAGCTGGAAGGGGAGCGGGTTCATGCGGCTAGAAGGGAACATGAGCTTATGCGACGGAGGGATCGAGTCTTATGCGGCTTGGGAATGAAGTGGTCTCATGCGGCCAGGAAGGAACTAGGTTTATGCGGCTAGAAGAGGAGCAAGCATATGTGGCTCAGAATCACTAGCCTTATGCGGCCAGGAAAGAATTGGGTCCTATGCGGCTGGAAATAGGCCTTATGCGGCTGGAGAAAGTTCCTGCGGCATAGGCCATGCGACCAAGTCATGCAGCAAGGCTTATGCGGCCAGGAAGGGAACTTGCCGCATAAAAGACTATGCAGCTAAGTCCATGCGGCTAGGAACATGCGACTGAGAACTGTTCTTCTTCTCCATTCTTTCGGGAAGAAGAACCATGCAAGCCATGGCTCTTAAGCTCCATAGATCCTTCAACCAGAGTCTAAATCCGAGCTTCCATAGGTCAAAATGGGGCAGAATGAAATTTTCTACAACATGGAACCATCAGAACTTGATAATAACCGAATTAAATAGATCAAAATCCAAAAAATCTGAAAATGAAATAAACTTAGATCTACAAGCAATGAGCCATGGAAATTAAAACTACTAAGTACTAAAGTATTTTAGAATGTTGTGAAGAAGAGAATGGAACAATAAAACTTGAGTTCCTCCATGAAGCAAGATGCACTTGCCTAGACCTCTTCTGGTAGGTGGAGAGAATTAAATGGAGGAAGAAGAAAAAGAAGTGAATGAGGAGAGAGAAAGAAGGTTGGTGGCTTAAATGATGGATGGTGGTAGGTGGGGTTCATGCTAACCCAAACCCAACCGAACCCAACCAAACAAAACCAAGCCAAGCCAAGCCACACCACGATGAGCCCAAAATAAGCTAAACCAGGATCAAGACAAGCATGACAAGTCTAACTATAGGTCGAAATTCCGTACACGTATTCAAAATATGTAATACGAACCACGGGCATTACAGATCCTATATTATGTTTCCTTGACATGATTGACATATACTTGACATGTTTGATTGACTTGGCTCCTAGTTCTAGACGAGGATTTTGTTATAGGTGTTGACCATACTTTACCACTCTGTACTGTGAGCCCCCACCGAGCTAAGATAGAGACTTACTATAGGTTGTGAGCCCCCATCGAGCTATGATCTATAGGGCCGTTAGCTCCCGCCGAGTTGCGGTTTACCTCGATTTATTTATAGTCACATTTATTAGCACGGTTCTCGATGGCCTTTTATATTCTTCATGTTTTCATTCTTGTACCGTGTATTCTTTAGTTTTATTTTTTTGTATTTTTTCTATCTTTATTTACTGTAATAGTAGGCATATTTTTATGCATCTTGCTATGTCCCCTGAGGACATGATGACCTCTCCAGGTTAATGTGGAGCTCGTATTATAGGCTAGATGGTGATTAATGGTTGTATCTTCAAGATTCAAGTATATATTGGTTGATATCTTTATTATATTCCTCCGGCATTATATTTAATCTTCTATGACTTTACTCTGCTGATATAGCGTAGTTTCACAAGCTTTATTTTTGTGATGAGCATGTTCAGACAAATGTATTAAGGTCTAGACAACTTTAGTACATATTATCGTTCTTGGTATTTTTTTTCTTGTGGAATTGGTGTATTAATATTTGATCAGCATTGGTACACTTGGTTCTTACTTAACATGATATCCCATGGATTGAGATATAGTTTAAATTGCTAGATATAATTAGACTGGACCTCTAGACAACTTATACGTATTCGAGTAGGAATGGAGTCCACTTGATACATAGCTGGCATGTTTAAGTGTCTTAGTCCTATATGCTTTGGGACTACGACGTTACAGACTATGAATGCCTTATTGTCTAATGAGGTGCTGCGGTTGGCTTCTAATGGCGAAAATGATGGAGACCAAGCGCAGATTTGACGACAAGAGAGAGGACAAACGATAGAGCATCTTCTAGCAGAAGGTCAAGATCCAAGTCCAAGAGACTTATTAAGAAGGTGAAGTGCTTCAACTGTAATGAAAAAGGACATTATGCAAATATGTGTCTTCGTCCAAAGAAGAAGAACAAAAAAAAGAAGAATAAGACAAAGAGAAGGTTATCACGCCCCAGAACCAGAATACCGGAGAGCGAGGGAGTGACTCAGCCAGCTACGTATTACGGGTAGATGAATACCGTATAATACGATCAATGATGTCTAAAAGACGAGGGGGTGCATACAACATGAAAGTCTCACTAGGGTTACTTGACATCTATTGTCTCAATCATTCAAACAAGAAGCAATAATAAAGAACATGTAAGATAAAGCAGTAAGTCATCTCGAACGCTCAGTCAAAATATTTTTGAGTTCTGGCTATACAAAACATAGCCAGATGATATAGCAAGGTATACACAATTGTTATCAACTGCAGTCTGACTTAGTTACAATTATGTAAAGGTAAGTGCAAGACAGTCCGACTAACATGTCGGTGCCAAGTGGAAAAATATAAAGTAAGTAGCAAAACGAGCAGGGAAGTAAAGAACCCACTCGTGTCCTCCTGCGATCATCCCTCTAGTATTTACCATCTTAGAGGTAGAAGTAAGCTGAGCCCTCGGGAACTGGCTCTAAATCTGGCCATGCAAAACCAGAGAGGTTAGACCTCTAATAGCAAGTACCACAAGGAAGCACGACATAAGAATTAAACCAGTAGTAAGAGTAAGAATATGATAAATAAGTCTCTGCTTGCTACTGTGGTTCACACAACATCACGACACTTCAAACCAACTTCCCAACCAAACAAGGATAGAATTTGACCCGTCATGTCCTGACATTATGATCATCTCAGTTAGTGAACAAAGTAAGTACAGTACACAAACAAATCAATTTAATCGGCAATACAACTACTATAGCTTGCTAACTGTAAGTTCCAAGTTACCCTGGAAATATGCAATAAGGGATTCTTCAGTTCTTACAATGTGCAAGCAAGGCTAGTCTACCCAATAATCAGTTGCGCCAGTCATGAATTAGACGAGTCCCAGCGGGACGCCCGTCATCAGTATACAGTAAATAAATATAAGTAAATACCGCTCCCTGCTCGTGTGGCAGATTTGCAGTATCTGTGGGAACCAGCCGGCATGTCGGGGCACTAATTGTCCCAAGGATGGCTGCAATGTAAGAACTCGGAAATCCATTCTCTCCATGCAATCGTTATTTTATTTAACTTAGTAGTCCCTACGTTAATTAAAATCCTATGTTGTGGATCATGGTCATTCAGAATGAGTACTTTCGTACAAAGTACGATATGCACAATTCTACAACGATGCCCGTGCGGTTAGGTTGTAGGTCTTGCATAGCGTAATACAACAATCAAACCTAGCCACGGAATAATCATGCCTTGACTGTAAGGCACATATGCTGCTTTTGTAGAAAATAAGTTGAAGTCTGCACGCATCCATATGCCAATGTTCGGGATCGGCTAGTCGATTGTAATGGTTCATAGTTAATATGAACGTGTCTTATTCAGTTTCAGTAAGACGACTAGCCAGTCTCTTTAGTTCCAACTAGGAACGCATGATCCATTATTTAGTCAAGGTAACAATCAATGTCAATTCGTGCCAAGGCATGAAAGTCAAACTAGTATTTAGTATGGTCAAGTCTATAACTCTCAGGGTTAAATTCCAGTCATACTGGGTATCCATAAACCAATCGGGACACAGGGCACATTCTACACCACAATAAGTATTAAAATATTAGCATATCATGATTATATCGAGTTTATGTCAAAAAGGTGTAAGGATATAGTAAGGGATGCCATGTACGCCCAAGGAGTACGCTTGATGAATTACGCCAAGCCAGAAGAGTACGTCCAATGAAATATGCGTAAAGGAAATTTACGCGTGAGGGAAGTTTACGCATGAAGGAATAAAGCTTTCGCGTAAAGGAGCACGCTCAATAAAGGAATAAAGTTGCGCATAAAAACTCATCTTACGCCAAGCCAGAGGAGTACGCGTAAAGAATAACGTTACGAGTAAAAACTCGTACGCGTAAAGAGTCAAGGTTTACGCATGAATCTTGTACGCGTAAAAAAGTCAGAGTTTACGCATGGATCTTGTATGCTGTTATGCGTGAATCAATACACGTAAAGGAAATGATGTTACGCATAAACTTGTATGCATAAACAAAATAATTGTTACACGTGAACTTGTACGCGTAAAGAATGACGTTACGCATAAATGGGTATGCGTAAAAATAACGTTACGCGTAAAACTTGTACGCGTAAAGAGTTACGCATGAATGAGTATGCGTAAAAATAACGTTACGCGTAAAACTTGTACGCATAAAAAATATGCCAAGCCCGAGTAGACTTGCGTAATCCGAATTCACGCTGACACGAATGATCGTGGGCGTTGAGCTTGATATTATGCGAGCACGTATAACGCGGGCGTAAGAATTTCCAGTACTCCAATTCCTATGAAACTTTCAATCTAAGCCCAAAATGGGATTCCATTGGTCAGAATGGCATATAACACAAATCTTACAATCTATAACGAATGAAACTTGAAAATAAGGAAGTTTGATAGATCAAAACCCACAAAATCTGAAAATGGCAATTTCTAGATCTACTAAAAATAAAACTTCAAAAATGCAAAATGCCAAGTTCTAAACTATCTTAGGATCAGAAGAGGAAGATAAATGAACGATAAAAATATGGGTTCTCATGTGGAGCAAGATGTACTTTCCTAAGCTCTTGGTAGGTGGAGAGAGTTATGAGGAAGAAGAAGAAGAGTAATGAGAATAAGAAGTAATGAAGAGAGAGAAAGGGGTTGGGACTTTAAATGGAATGATGGTAGGTAGGGGTTAGTCGGGTTCATGGTGAACCACCAAAATCCAAAAATAAACCAACCCAAGCCGACCCAAGAGCAAAGCAAAAGCAGAAAATAAAATACAAAAAAATAATTAGCGTGAAATTAAAGAATTAACTACAAACAAATACAGGATAAATATTAAATAAATATATTCATGCCATACACGTATTAAAATACGTATTCTGGGAACGGGGAGTGACATTTCTACCCCCCTTAGAAAAATTTCGTCTTAGAAATTTCAAATCCAAGCAGGATAGAAACATCAGAGCTAGACTAATCCAAGTACAAGCAATTTTAGCGAACAAGCAGTAATTTTACAATATCAACTAGAAAGTAATATATCTATATTTATCAATCTACGACATCAAGCAATTTCTGCTCATAGGGTGATAAGCATGAGGAATCAAGACAATCAAGGTACACGAAAAAAAATATATCTTGTGAGTCAAATAGGTACGGATACCGTGATCGGATATCATCCTCATGTTCCCACGTTGACTCTCCTAAGGAGTGATGACCCCAAGCAATACGGACAAGGCTAATTATTCGGTTCTTGAGTATCTTCTTCCTTCGGTCTAAAATAGACACCGGCTGTTCCTCGTAAGACAGGTTGGTACCAACAACCAGCTCAGAATGAGCGAGGATATGGCTTGGGTCCGATACATACCTACGCAACTAAGATACATAAAACACATCATGCACCTTTCGTAACGAAGGTGGAAGGGATAAACGATAAGCAACATCGCCTACCCTATCAAGGATTACAAATGGGCCTACGTATCGCGGACTCAACTTCCCGTGAACGCCAAATCTAATGACCCCACGAGTAGGTGAGATCCGCAAGAACATGTGGTCCCCAACAGAAAATTCTAGCGTCCAACGATACTGGTCTGCCTAATGATGATGTCGATCTTGCGTAACTCGAAGTCGCTCCCTAATCCCCTTAACCACTTCAATCGTCTGAACAATTATCTCTGGGCCTAACATATTTCTCTCCCCGATATCATCCCATGCCAGTGGCGACCTACACTTCTTACCGTATAGTGCTTCGAATGGCGCCATCTGGATACTGGCTTGGTAACTGTTATTGTACAAAAATTTGACTAAGTGCTGGTGACTCTCCCAAGATCCTCCAAAATCTAGGGTGCAAGCTCGTAACATATCTTCTAAAGTCTGAATTGTTCTTTCTGATTGCCCGTCCGTCTGTGGGTATTAAGCCGTACTAAATCTTAACTTGGTACCCAGACTATGATATAAACTCTTCCAGAAATGTGACATAAAATGGGTATCTCTATCTGACACAATACTAACAGGGACCCTATGCTGCCTGACTATCTGCTGCATATACAATTCTCCCAACTTTTCTGTAGATTGCCCTACTCTAAAAGGAAAAAAATATGCCATCTTCGTAAGACGATCAACTATTACCCAAATAGCATCCTTACCACTTGGTGATCTCGGTAAACCGGTCACAAAGTCCATGGTGATATGTTTCCACTTCCATTCCGGGCTAGGAAGCGGTTGTAATAATCCAGGTAGCCTCTGTTGTTCTGCCTTTACTTGTTGACATATCAAGCAACAAGAAACGAATCTAGCTATCTCTCTTCATTCCGTTCCACCAGAAGTGCTGCTTGATATCTTTATACATTTTAGTTCCTCCAGGGTGTATAGAATACAGAGAACTGTGGGCTTCTGTCATAACCTCCTGTCTGATATCTCCAATTGGCACACGTTGATGTGATCCAAATCTAAGTGTACCATCTTCGTGAATTTTTACCTCCTTCCTGAGTCCTGACTCACATTCTGTCATAAGCTTCTGAATCCTTGGGTCTCGTACCTGGGCTGCCGTGATCCTGTCTACCAAGTCGGATTGAACTCGTAGACCAGCCAGAATTCCTACATCGCTAGGAAGTATAGCCTCGATGCCCATCTCCTGAAGATCTTCTAAAATATGTTTTTGTGATTTCAATATAAATGCACCGCCTCTCTTACTGAGAGCGTCTGCTACCACATTAGCCTTATCTGGATGCTACTGAAACTCTACGTCGTAATTCTTGATCAACTCTAACCACCTTTTCTGTCTCATATTCAATTCCTTCTGAGTAAAGATGTACTTCAGACTTTTCTGGTCTGTGTACATGTCCACTTGATCACCGTACAGGTAATGCCTCCATAGCTTCAAAGCAAATACTACTGTTGCCAACTCCAAGTCATGAGTCGGATAGTTCTTCTCGTGGTCTCAAAGTTGCCTGGATGCATACGCTATTACCTTTCCATGTTGCATTAGGACACATCCGAGTCCCTTTCCTGATACGTCACAATATACAGTAAAACCTCCGGGTCCAACTGGTAATGTAAGAATAGGTGCCGTCATCAACTTCTGCTTCAAATTCTCAAATGATGCCTGGCACTCTGCCGACCAAATGAATGGCATATCCTTCCATGTTAAGCGGGTCATGGGTGCTGAGAGTCTTACAAAGTCTGATACGAACCTTCTGTAATATCCTGCCAATCCCAAGAAACTACGCATATCTACTACGGTCTTAGGTATTGACCAACTCTCTACTGCTTCTACCTTCTTGGGATCCACTGCTACTCCAGCCCCTGATATGATGTGCCCCAATAATAAAATGTGATCTATCCAAAACTCACACTTGCTGAGCTTGGCGTACAACTGGTTCTCTCTCAGAACCTACAATACTTTTTTGAGGTGATCTTCATGCTCTTCATCACTAGCTGAGTATACGAGAATGTCGTCGAGGAACATAACGACAAAATGATCAAAGTACGGCATAAAGATGTTGTTCATCAAATCCATAAATATTGCTGGAGTATTGGTCAAACTAAACGGCATTACTAAGAATTCGTAGTGTCCGTACTTGGACCTGAATGCCGTCTTGGGAATATCCTCTTTTCGAACTCTCACTTGATGATACCCTGATCAAAGATCTATCTTAGAGAAAACCCTTGCTCTGCTCAACTGATCAAACAAGTCATCGATCCTGTCACGACCCGCACCCTAGAGTAAGGGCACGAGAAGTGGGTACGTCCAGCCTACGCCGCAGTGTCGGCGATAGAACGCTGTCCTAGGTCAAACATCTAACAATATAAAGGTACATGTACAGTATATACACTCCGAATGGAGGTGACATAGCAAATACAGTCTCAATCACATCTAAGGTAGAGCATGATAAAAGATAGATAAAATATGAAATCCACAAAGAGATACCGTAGATAGAAGTCTAAGTGTCTAAGATACACAAACCCAGAAAATATCTCAAATCTCAAATACAGTAATCCATAAAGTAAATACAACTCAAGACAACTAAAATTACTATCTATACAACCTCTACTGTGTCTCCTCTAGGCTAGCAGGGAACCTCCAAGCTATCTGTAAAATTTATCAACAGGTCCAGTCAGGACAGGAATGAGCACATCTCATCTAGAAAATCCAAGTAAATGACAGAGAACTATAAAGCAGTTATAGACAGTTGTATTGATGAACATGGCAGTTTATATTCAGGTGATGGTATAGAGAGACAGATAAGGTACAAGGAAAGTAAGTAACTAAACAAGAGAAGAATCATGGCAATAAAGACTGTAAAATAAAATCTAGCTGAACTAGAGTAACATGAGGAGTCCAGACAGTACAATATAAGTCGAGTGTAATCCCAATGTGAGTCTAATACAAGATGAGTCGAATGTGATTCTAATCATTATTCTAATAAGTTGATTCGAATAAGGTGATACGAATAAGGTGATTCGAATAGTGATTCATACGATGATCTAACAATGATTCGAATAAATTCTCTAAGTGTGTTTTAAAATACGGAGATCGACATGTAAACGACTATGGGTAAATCCGGTACATCACGCACTGATCAGGTGAGAGATGGCTATCGTTCGAATATCATTCACAGAGGGTGGTTCGAATAGTGGGAATGTTTACATGTCTAATCAGTATTTCCCCATCCAGTCTAATATAAGAGGAATCCATAATCCGATACATCAATCGAATACAAGTCCAACCAGCACATGAAGATACGAATAGGTGGTTCGAATAGTGATTCGTATGGTGATTCGAATAATAGAGGCAAAACGAGTAAGTATGTGTGTCGTATACATGGATTCTGTAATAACAATACGTGTTTGTAACAGAGAATCACAAACAGCTAACTAGAACTGAAGTACAATAATTGAGAAATAAATGAGAGAACTATCAGAGAATGTACTCGCCTGATAACCTGAACAGCTGATAGGTATAGAGGTCCAAACTGAAGCCACAGAGTCCTATTTAGAGCAACACAGGTCAGGATGTATACGAGAGATGATAAATAAAATGTACAATGCATCTGCATGCTGTCTAGGTCAAACTAGACTAAAGTCAACACTTGGTCAACTCTAGTCAACCACACTAGTCAAATTAGGTCAACTAGGTCAAGTCCTAGCCCAAACAAGTCTAACAAGTCTCACTAGGCCGAACCAAGCCTAGGCTAGCACTCACACAATCACAAGACATTGTGGACCACAACAATGCATAATATAAAATAGATAATATATATAAATACATACCTTCATACATACATGCATATCCACATTACATACATATTTATATATATAGGCATATGTTACATCATGCATATTTATATAGTTACATAGATATATACATTCATGCACATTTAGATACATACTTTTATATATTATATATGTTAACATTCATTACAATGCATTATATTTTACTTATTCCTTTGATTGATTCATTCATTCATATATGACATTCATTCATGCATATTACATACTTACATGCATCTATACATTATATACATTGTATATAACATGTAAAAAAAGAAGAGAAAAAAAAAGGAAAAAACTGAAATGGAATGGGAAGGAAAGAAAAATGTAAGGAAAAGGGAAAACAGTAGACATATACATACTTGCATCATATGTTCTACATTACCATACATGCTATCATTATATATTGTATTATATTATTTATATATTATGCATTCATATCTATCATTACATGTATACATTGCATTCATATCTAGCATTCATTATATACTTTCATGCATACATTGTATATCATTTTTTTCATTCATGCATTTATGCATTGCTTACATACATTATATTAATTTCATTCCTACATGCTTACATTCAACCATATATATACATTAATGTAAAGAGTATATATATATATCATTTCATTCATCTAATATATCATGTATTACATACTCTATATTCATTTAATACCGATACTACATAGGCTCATAGGTTAGACAAAATGCATATATCATATAGTCACTCTTCTACTTAAAACCAATACTGTACCAATTAGGACTCTAATAAATTCTAGGATTAAAGTATATTGTAGCCCTTCGTGTTAGCTTTTCGAAACTTCAAACGGATCGTATTTTCGTTTCCGGAAGCTCCCGAAATCGCAAAAATACCGAAACACGTTTGTCTTTCGTACAGCTGACACTCAAATAATTCTACAGAAAGTTACAAAAAGAATTTGGCTTATTAAAATATAGATTTGGAAAGATAACTTCGATACGGTTCTTTTAAAAAAAAATGAAAGATAAATCGGAGTTCTAATCTAAAAGTTATAACATTTCTAATTTGCTTTGGTTAATAAAAACGTGGATGATTATTATGACGAATTTGAGTTGTTTTGGACAAAAGAACACATATAGGCCAAGATACTTGGATACAAGCATAGGTATCCAAATGAAACTCATTCTAACCATACTAACTAAGATCAATCCACTCTCTAACCATTCTAAAACTGAATTTAAATATCTATTTAAACTATTATCATACACACATACACATGGGATGTCCTAATTTGGGATCTATCAAGTAGGACACAAGACACATATCTAAAATCCTCAAGAGAGCTCCAAATAGCCTCAAATTTCAATCTAAATGGGGCACATGTATGAGGATGGATCTTACGGATTCAAAACTAATTTATATGCAAAGGAAATCGATTTAGAGGATGGGTTTTACCTATTGGGAGTGGACTCCCAATGAAATCCTTTAGGACACGACTCCGATACGAAGATCCCTCAAAGTGGACACTCCACCTTGTACTCCTCTTCCAATCCTTGGTAGCACCCTTCTCTTGGAGAATGGGAATGATTGAGGGAAGGTTTGGTGAAGGAATAATTTGATTTGGAGATCAAATCAATGGGAAGGCTCTCTAAAATTAGGGAAGAACAAAAGAAAAATAAAAGAGGCAAGATTGTAATGAATGAAATGAATCATTCTCCCCTAAAGGTGGCTGCCATAAAGAGTCTATTAGGGCTATTGGAAAATGTCCTAATTGCCCCTCTCTAGTCTCATATGGTTAAGTCTAGACTAGGTTCAAGTTTGGGGTCAAAATGATCTAGTTTTGAGTCTCTAACCTAACCATTCTAACATGATAAAAATTAGTTTAATTAACTAACTTAAATTTTAGGTTTTGTGGGCCATACTTAACTTAATATTGGGTCCAATCTAGAGTTTAAGCAACCCGGGTCACAATACAAGTCGGAACGAGACGAAACTCAAACCTGACTAAACAAATCTAATAAAAACAATATTAAAAATATAAAATTTTCCTAAAATATTAAAATATGAAAAATAACCAAAATCATAATACTTCAATTTAAATATTATTAAAATAATCTAAAATTTACCAATTAATCAAAATCTTAAATAATTCAAAAGTCACAAAATGACCAAAATACCCTTAGCCTAAAAACTTGTAAATAGTCATTCTAATCACATGGTTAGGTCTCCATGGTCATGGTTAGTCTCTAGGCTCAATAATTCTAGAGTTCACTAGCTAACACATCAAAATTATAATTCACCAATTTTAAATAGTATTAAATTAATTAAAAATTCTCATAAATCATAAATCCTATTATTAAATAATAAACTTTTACAAAAGTTCAAAATTACCCTCATTTTAGAAAAGTGGATGTTACAAGTCTACCCTCCTTAGAAATTTTTGTCCTCGAAATTAAGATGGTCGTACTTCTTCTAGAGTCTCGTCCCCAACAATCAAAGTCTCAGAACTTACCTAAATCATACAATTTAAAAGAATGGCATACAGGGTCATGGCATACGGTGGTAGTGAAAGTCTTATCTAGGTATACTAGTCATGTTAAACCAAAATGGCCATAAGGTATCAAAACATACAAGCAATCAGGGGTGTTAAACTGGAAAAGATACAGAAATAACAAATCATCTAAACTGTAAGGTAGACTACCATCCTATATGAAAACTGGTACTTATCAAAAATAAAATAAGATAACTACCAATTATCTATAAAGGGGTACTATTCAAAGAAAAATCAAAATCAAATGTTAAAGAATGAAAGTCAATTGCATTGTATATATATATATATATATATATATATATATATATATATATATATATATATATATATATATAGAGAGAGAGAGAGAGAGAGAGCGTTAGAGAGGGAAAAGCTAGCATTATGTAAAGGTTATGTGGTTCGTGTGTGTATGGGTGTATATGGACATGTTCATATGGTTAGATAGTAGACATGTGTGTGTGGGAGGGGGGGGGAATATACATGAAAGTGTATAGGAGGATTGGATTTCAAAACAATAGCTATCAAGTTACACTACTCATGGCATATTGGTTAAACAATCTACAATGTACAACCTATTTACTCATAACATGCATGGCTAACCATATATATATATATATATATATCTATATGTATAGAGAGGTAGAGATTTAGTTATGTATCTATATACATTATAATAGTATGCATAAACTATATATATATATATATATATATATATATATATATATATATATATAAAATATATATATATATATAAAATATATATATATATATATATATATATATATATATATATATATAATATATATATATATATATATATATATATTATATATATATATATATATATATATATATATATATATATAGATATATGAACATAACATAGAGATAAAGGGTTAGGTTTACATGGCAGTTGTGAACATTAGTGTATATTAGTGTAGAGTGTCAAGAGTGCAGGGCTTATAACTTAAAATAAAGGTTTCAATCATTTATTTCAGTTTAACATTACATATTAAATCTGAAATTGAACTAAGCATTTAAAATCAATGTGAAAAATGTTAACATGTACTCAGTTTTAGGATTTTGGTGAAATTCGAACATCAAAACCAACCCAACATTCACCACAACCACAACCTAACATGTAAGAGTATGAAACCTAACATTATATCCCTACATACAACAATGTATATAGCTCAAAACATTACTTTTAAAAATTGCAAATTGAACTAATCACTTAGAATCCAGTGTTAAAGGGTTAATATGCACACGGTCTCAGATTTTACAAATTCAAACACAAAACTTAACCAATTTCTTTAAGAATTGAAACCCTGTATATAACATACATGTGCAGTAATGTAAACATCAACTAATAGTATAAAATTTATATTTAAATTACGAATTTAAACTGGAAAAAAAGAGAACTATTCTCTAATACTATATTGTGTCAGTGATATTAGGGTTTTGAGAATTTAACATCAACAACATATTAATATATATTTAGATGGGTTGGTAATCAAAGTGTAGCATGCATACGTGTCAGGCAAAGTGTATGTGTCCGCTATATATATATATATATTCTCATGTCCCAATATAAAAATCAAATTCCATATCAAGGCCAACATTTAGATTCCTACCAAGAATGCAAGTAGGTGATTGATGTAATCAAGACAGTTTTATTATTATTATTATTATTTAATACAAGAATAATAACAAGAAGAAAATAACGATAAAATCTGTTCTGCTTATCTGTTTAAAAGAAGAACCATTTTAAAACCAGAACTATAATATCAAATCCAAGATAAGGTCTAGCAAAATCATCGATTCATTGTATTAAGAAGAAATTTATAGTAAGAAGTTACACAAGGTTTATAATATAGCTAAAGCTACTCCTAAGTTAAATAATGAGAAGCAAAACAAACAATAATTTTTTTTTTAGAATGACTGAAACAAAAGTAGAGAAAACATGTTCAAGAACATTTAAGGTACAATCTGATAATCATATGCGTCTATCCAAAATCATGGTACTCTAAATCCTCGTCATACTAGTAAGCAAGGCTATGATAATCACAAAGTCCTCGACTGAGGCACATACCTCTAGAATCATGGTATTTAAAATTTTCGCGATGCCGCTAGCTTGGCTACGAAAATCTTAAATTTTCGCACCCGAGAAATATATCCAAAGTCAGACTATATGTCCTCACCATGCTGGTCAATGTGACTGTAGAAGAATAGATTCTATAACATAGATGACCTAGCCCATATAATTTCATCTTGACAAAAATTAAATTAAATCAACAATGGATACCCAAAAATCAAATTCACTAACTAACCAAGAAAGATAAATATAAACTATTAGAATCAAATTTTGTGATATTTTATAATAAGATTCTCAAGGGTCATCCCAGGAATCTCTCAAGGGATCCTAACTGTGATTAAGTAGCTTCAAAAATATATCCTAATCCTACTGCAAGCTGTAGCGGTGCTCTACATCGAATACAACTACACAAACTCGACCTGCATGGGCCACCAATAAAAATGTGTTACGACCCGCACCCTAGACTAAGGGCATGAGAAGTGGGTACGTCCAGCCTATGCCGCAGTATCGGCGGTAGAACGCTGTCCTAGGTCAAACATCTAACAATATAAAGGTACCTGTACAGTATATACACTCCGAATCAAGGTGACATAGCAAATACAGTCTCAATCACATCTAAGGTAGAGCATGATAAAAGATAGATAAAATATGAAATCTACAAAGATATACCGCAGATAGAAGTCTAAGTGTCTAAGATACACAAACCCAGAAAACATCTCAAATCTCAAATACAGTAATCCATAAAGTAAATACAACTCAAGACAACTAAAATAACTATCTATACAACATCTACTGTGTCTCCTCTAGGCTAGCAGAGAACCTCCAAGCTATCTGTAAAATTTATCAACAGGTCCAGTCAGGACAGGAACGAGCACATCTCATCTAGAAAACCCAAGTAAATGACAGAGAACTATAAAGCAGTTATTGACAGTTGTATTGATGAACATGGCAGTTTATATTCAGGTGATAGTATAGAGAGACAGATAAGGTACAAGGACAGTAAGTAACTAAACAAGAGAAGAATCATGACAATAAAGATTGTAAAATAAAATCTAGCTGAACTAGAGTAACATGAGGAGTCCAGACAGTACAATATAAGTCGAGTGTAATCCCAATATGAGTCTAATACAAGATGAGTCGAATGTGATTCTAATCATTGTTCTAATAAGGTGATTCGAATAAGGTGATACGAATAAGATGATTCGAATAGTGATTTATATGATGATCTAACAATGATTCAAATAAATTCTCCATGTGTGTTTTAAAATACTGAGATCGACATGTAAACGGCTATGGGTAAATTTGGCACATCACGTACTGATCAGGTGAGAGATGGCTATCGTTCGAATATCATTCATAGGGGGTAGTTTGAATAGTGGTAATGTTCACATATCTAATCAGTATTTCCCTGCCCAGTCTAATACAAGAGGAATCCATAATCCGACACATCAATCGAATACAAGTCCAACCATCACATGAAGATACGAATAGGTGGTTCGAATAGTGATTCGTATGGTGATTCGAATAATAGAGGCAAAATGAGTAAGTATGTGTGTCGTATACATGGATTCAGTAATAAACGTGTTTGTAACAGAGAATCACATACAGCTAACTAGAACTGAAGTACAGTAATTGACAAATAAATGAGAGAACTATCAGAGAATGTACTCGCCTGTTAACCTGAACAGCTGATAGGTATAAAGGTCCAAACTGAAGCCATAGAGTCCTATTTAGAGCAACACAGGTCAAGATGTATACGAGAGATGATAAATGAAATGTACAATGTATCTGCATGCTGTCTAGGTTAAACTAGACTAAAGTCAACACTTGGTCAACTCTAGTCAACCACACTAGTCAAATTAGGTCAACTAGGTCAAGTCCTAGCCCAAACAAGTCTAACAAGTCTCACTAGGCCTAACCAAGCCTAGGCTAGCACTCACACAATCACAAGACAATGTGAACCACAACAATGCATAATATAAAATAGATAATATATATAAATACATACCTTCATACATACATGCATGTCCACATTACATACATATTTATATATATAGGCATATGTTACATCATGCATATTTACATAGTTAAATAGATATATACATTCATGCACATTTACATACATACTTTTATACATTATATATGTAAACATTCCTTACAATGCATTATATTTTACTTATACCATTGATTGTTTCATTCATTCATATATGACATTCATTCATGCATATTACATACTTACATGCATCTATACATTATATGCAAGTATATAACATGTAAAAATAGAAGAGGAAAAAAAAAGGGAAAAACTGAAATAGAAAGGGAAGGGAAGGAAAATGTAAGAAAAAGGAAAAACAGTGGACATATACATGCTTGTATCATATATTCTACATTACCATACATGCTATCATTATATATTGCATTATATTATTTATATATTATGCATTCATATCTATCAATACATGTATACCTTGCATTCATATCTAGCATCCATTATATACTTTCATGTATACATTGTATATCATTTTTTTCATTCATGTATTTATGCATTGCTTACATATATTATATTATTTTCATTCCTATATGCTTATATTCAACCATATATATACATTAATGTAAAGAGGATATATATATCATATATATATCATTTCATTCATCTAATATATCATGTATTACGTTGTCACCCTCATTTTCCGTATTTTCCCGTATTTTATATTTATACTCGTATCTGGATTTTTGGCATGTATTTTTTTATTTTCTCAACTTGTGGAATTTTGGTATTTTTCGTATTTTGGGTTTTGACATGGCTCGGTTTTATTGGAATGGGTTTGGTTTGGTTTAATGTGTATTGGAACACCTTAACCTATACTCCACCCTCAATACACCACATCCTACCCTCTTTAAAACTCCACCAACCTTCTCTCTCTCCTCATAACCCTCCATTAATTTCTTCTTCTCCTTCCTCTACACAACACTCTTCTCCTTCCTCTCCACAACACCCACCCATAGGCAAGTGCACCTTCCCACCACATGAGAACCCTCTTTTATTTATCAATTTGCTAGATTAGGACATGGTGATCAACATTAGAACTTGGTATTTTGTGATTTGAAGTCTCCATTGTTCTAGATCTATGTTTTCTCCATTTTCGGTTTTACATGGTTTCGATCTATTTAAGTTGGATTTCTATGGGTTTTGATGTTTCCATGTGGAAGAGAGTTCAATTCCACCCTGGTTGGAACTTTGGAAATCCGAATTTGGAGTTCGGATGGCCAAGTTGTGATGCCTTAAAATTTTTGGAGCCATGAGAGCTTCATCTCAGCCATGGAGAAGAAGATCCTTTCCCCTGCGTGCGTGTTTTTATGCGTATGCAGCTCCCTGCGTGCGTGCTTTTGTGCGTACGTAGCTCTCTTGCGTGCGTGACTTTTTGCGTACGCCGCTCTCTTGTGTGCGTGACTTTTCGCGTACGCAGCTCTCTTGTGTGCGTAACTTTTTGCGTACTCAGCTCTCTTGCGTGCGTGAATTTTTTGCGTACGCCGCTCTCTTGCGTGTGTGACTTTTCGCGTACGCAGCTCTCTTGCATGCGTAACTTTTGTGCGTACGCTGTGCGTGCCCTTGTGCGTACGCTGCACCCCGAACCCCTTGCTTAACCCTTTGGCTCTTGGAGTTTTGGTCTTATTTCTTTAAGCTTGGCTCTTCTATAGCCCTGTATATTAATATTTTATTAGATATTTTACGCCTTTTGTCATTAACTTGATTTTACTTAATATGTTTGGAATGACTGTTGTACATGGCATGGTATGACAAGGAACTAGCATCACACGACAGTGACCCATAGTGGTGCACTCCTGACATGACCAACCTGACTTGATAGTGGCCCGTGGCGGCGCACTCCTGACTTGTAGCATGACTTGATAACTTAATGCTGTTGCGACGGCTAACTTAACTTGACTTGCCTTGACACCATGGGTAGTTCTTTTTTGCTTGCTTGTTAAATCTACTTGTCCTGTCTTGTATCATGTCTAGGATGGAACTCCTGAGTACCACGGTCAGGAGTACCTACTAAAATGGATTAAGGTTAATAACTAGAATAACTCAGTAGTCATGAAGAGATGACATAGCTACAGGCAATCCCGTTACCTGGGTGCTCTTGGGATCTGTAGCCTGCCGACGAGTAGGGCGCATTTCCAGCACACTGTCATGTGTTGCACCTTCTAAGTCACCTAAGGGTACATGCATTTCATGGACGATGTACCCACCCGAACTCAACCCCTAATTTTTGACATGGGTAACCTGGATGTCTTGCAGGACTTGTGGCTGTGGAACAATCTCACTGCACCTTGTTAGTAATTAGGCCTGTGATAACCCTAGTTAGTTAAAGTAGTAAGCCGTAGTATCTGCTTGGCCGTGATTGATTGAATGAGGTATAACCAGTCTAGCCGTGTCTGGACCCATTACAAGATTGTTTCCTGTCTTGATTACTTACATTATTATCTTGCCGATAAATGGTGGGAAACCAAGTTCTGTTCAGATGATGGGTTACAACCCCGGTCCTTGTTTGGTTTACAGGTTGTAACCTAGCTGTCGGAATAGTTCTATGGTTATCTCGTCGTATATCATCCTGACATGTTTTCGTAAATTTTAGTTTTAAATATTAGATTTTCTTGTGCTAATTGCTGGCTTTTGTTCTTATTTCGTGGCCCCCTTGTGGCACTTGCTCTTTCTGGGGTTGACCCAGCTGGTTTTGTGTGGCCAGATTTTAGAACAGCTCCCGAGGATCTTCCGAACCTCCAGCCCGATGGTGGCGACTAGAAGGAACCCGGGCTACGAGTGGGTTTTCTATTTTGTTTCGCTCACTCTATTATAAAAATTATTCTTTTAGGTGTTTAGCCGACGAGCACCTGTTAGCTCGATGCACTTTACTTACTGTCTGCCTACGGGCTGTAAACATGATTAACAAATCCTAGGGTTGATCATGTATGACTTAACTCTTGCTAGTCCTCGTATTTTGTACGACTAGCTTCATGATCAGCTGAATATGTAATATTTGGGATGCCTTATTATTGTATATTTAATGATCATACATCTTGCGACCTTACTTACTTGCTTGTGATTGAGGCATTAGGCTTGTTCATGACCATAAGAGACTGTTGGCTTGTAGTAAACCCTCATATATCTAGACAGCCGTGACCGTATATCGAGGTGGTTTCTATTTCAATATACGTAGCTGGCTATGTCTGCCCCCGCTCTCCAGTATTCTGGTTCTGGGGCATGACATGGTTTAAGTAGTGGCCCATGCAGGTCTTGTCAATCAAGAAATGTGAGGTTTACCGAATAGATGTCTCAATCAGTATTCGCCCTTGATCTCTGCCCGTATTTTCAAATCCCTGAAATTCTTGTCCTGATTACGATCTGTCCTGGCCCTTCCTTATTGTTTCCCTGTGTCGTCTTCCTCAGCGGCACTGTACCTGACCCTGTCGATCAGCAAGGAGGAGCACCTCTCATGGACCAGCAGCAACCTGGAGATCAAGCCCAGCATTCTGGGGTAGCCTCCAGAGTTGTGCCTACTGGAGGAGAGTCACCAGTTCGGCCCGTCCAGCCCGCAGAGCCAGATGATGGTACCTTGGTAGGTCTCATCAGAACCTTGATAGCTTCCCAGGATCGTCGAAGCGACGCCCTACACCAGACAGTTCAAGATGCCTTGACCCGAGGCGAACATCCAAGGAACCAGTCGGCCAACAGCTTCAAGCGATTGAACCCTCCTTTCTTCGACGGCAGTGAGGATGCGATTACCGCAGATGCATGGCTTTAGGATACCGAGGTAATTCTGGAAGCAGCTAGGACACCCGAGAATGAGAAGGTGGTGGTGGTACGCCTGTAGTTGTTGGACTTGGCTCGCAGTTGGTGGACAGCGCAAGCCATGGGATTAGTGGCACCCATTGCTTGGACAGTGTTTAGAGAGATTCCAGACGAAGTATTTCGATGCTGTGGCTCGGTACGACCTGCAGACCAGATTTACCAACTTGAAGCAAGGAGGCAGAATAGTCGACAGTTATGTATCGGAGTTTTCTAGACTCAGTAGGTTTGTCCCCACCTTGGTGGCGACCGAGTTTGATAGGGCCTAGCGGTTCCAGCAGGGACTGCATTTGGAGATCTTGTTGGCAGTCGAGCAGTTCGAGCACCAGACGTTCGATGCAGTATTGAGGGCAGCTAGGAGGCATGAGTACACCTCCCAGAGGATCGTGGATAGGACCGGAGGTAGGAAGCGGTCCCACAGTCAGACGCACCAGTCATCAGCTCCAGCCCCAGCAGCTAGAAGTTCGACCATTGGAACTCCGAGGCGGGCGGCCTCAGTGACGTCGGTTCAGCATTCGACCCTGACATACCCGCAACAGCAGAAGCAGAAGCAGACTTTCGCGATAGGATGTTCTCATTACGGGAAGCCAGGCCATGTGGTGGCAGATTGTCGTAGGGTGCAAGGATTGTGCCTGGCTTGTGGAGCAGCAGATCACAAGATAGGAGCCTGCCCGAATAGGGGTAGTTCTTCCTTTTCCAACCTAACCAGTTCGTCGGTTAGGGGACCAGCACCCATGTAGCAGCAGCAGTACCCAAGGCCATTGTTGCCTTAGGCCCAGGCATTCTAGCAGCAGTGTGCCCAGGCTCCGGTGCAGAGCAGGCAGAGAGGTTTCCAGCAGAGGGGACCCGCAGCTAGAGGTCAGGCCATGATGATGGCTATGGAAGAAGAAGTTGCACCAGGTGAGGTAGTGGCATGTACTATTCTCATCAACTCCTCTCCAGCATCTGTATTATTTGATTCTAGTGCATCGCATTCATTTATGTCTGTACGATTCGCGACACGGATAGGATTGGAGCCCGAGTCATTATCAGTAAGGCCCAATATACTTACTGGTAATGGCCTTGTGGGAGTAGATCGAGTGTTTTCCTCATGTCGGATCGTAGTTAGCGGTAGGGAGTTTCCCACTAGATTCATAGAGTTTCCTATGGCAGACTATGATGTAGTCCTAGTCATGGATTGGTTGAGGAACCAGTATGCTAGGATAGACTGCCATATTGGCAGAGTTGTCTTTAGTATCCCCGGCGAGCCAGAGTTTTTGTTTTCCAGAGGCACAGTGGAGCCATCTTCCCCCGTATTGCGTATGGCAGTAGCAGTAGTACAGTTACCCCGGATAGTTGAAGAGTTTCCAGATATCTTTCTAGAGGAGCTTCCAGGGATGCCGCCGGAGCGGGAGATTGAGTTCACTATAGACTTGATTCCCGGGACGGCACCAGTATCAGAGCGAGCCTACAGGATGGCGCTTTCAGAGTTGAAGATTTTGTACAAGATAATTGAAGAACTCGGTACCAAGGGATTCATTCTTGCAAGTGGATCGCCTTGGGGAGCCCCGATGCTTCTTGTGAAAGAGAAGGATGGTACGTCCAGGTTATGTGTAGATTATCGTACCTTGAACTCAGTGACAATCAAGAACAGATACCCTCTCCCGAGGATAGATGACTTGTTTGATCAACTTAAAGGGGCTTCAGTATTCTCGAAGATAGACTTGCGGTCAGGATACCACCAGATCGGAGTCAGAGAGCAGGACATCCCGAAGACAGCGTTTAGATCGAGGTATGGACATTGGAAGTTCCTTGTTATGCCCTTTGGAGCAACCAATGCGCCAACTGTATTCATGGACCTCATGAATCGCATTTTCATGCCTTACTTGGATCAGTTCGTGATCATGTTCCTAGATGATATCTTGGTCTACAGCAAGAGCGAAGCAGAGCATGAGCAGCATCTCAGAATCGTCCTTCAGACGCTTAGGGAGCATCAGTTGTACGCCAAGTTCAGTAAATGCGAGTTCTGGCTCGATCGTATTTTATACTTGGGTCACATCATTACCCGAGGAGGAGTGGAAGTGGATCCCCAGAAGATTGTGGCTATCGAGTCATGGCCGGTACCCAGCTCAGTGGCAGAGGTTCGCAGCTTCCTTGGATTGGCCGGCTACTACCGACGGTTCATTTCAGATTTCGTAAGGATTTCGGCACCGATGACCCAGTTGACCCGCAAGGATGTGCCGTTTGTTTGGACAGCAGAGTGTCAGGAATCATTTGAGAAGTTGAAGCAAGGTTTGATAACGACTCCCATTCTCACCCTTCCAGATGGGACCGGAGGATTCACAGTTTATTACGACGCTTCAGGCAGAGGATTGGGATGTGTCTTGATGCAGCATGGGAAGGTAATATCTTATGCATCACGTCAACTACGTGATCATGAGAAGAATTACCCGACCCACGACTTGGAATTGGCGACGGTAGTATTTGCTTTGAAGTTGTGGAGACACTACTTGTACGGAGATAGAGTGGAGATCTTTACTGATCATAAGAGCCTGAAGTATGTTTTCACCCAGAAGGATCTTAATATGCGGTAGAGAAGATGGCTCGAGCTACTAGTGGACTACGATGTGGATTTGTAGTATCATCCCGGGAAGGCCAACGTTGTAGCAGATGCATTGAGCAGGAGAGCCAGAGTTTATTTCCTGACGGCGCAACCAGAATTATTGGCAGATCTTCAAAAGATGGGAATTGAAGTGGTTCTTCCAACCAGCGTGGCATTGATGGCCAGCCTACAGGTTCAGTCCAGCATAGTTGAGAGAATCCGGGTGGCGCAGTCAACAGATTCCAAGATCCAGCGACTCAGAACAGAGTGTGAAGCAGGAAGAAGGCCAAAGTTATGTATCCATGAAGACGGTACACTTTGGCACGGCACTCGTCCTTGTGTACCCAGTAGAGATATCAGACAGGAAGTCATGGCAGAAGCCCACAGTTCATAATATTCTATTCATCCGGGTGGTACGAAGATGTACCGTGATATTCGTCAGCATTTCTAGTAGAATGGCATGAAGAGGGAGATAGCCCGGTTTGTCTCTCGGTGTTTGGTTTGCCAACAGGTTAAAGCTGAACATTAGAGGCCCGCTGGACTTCTTCAACCCTTACCGATCCCAGAATGGAAATGGGAACATATAACCACGGATTTCATGACCGGATTGCCCAAATCTCCGACCGGCAGAGATGCTATTTGGGTAATTGTGGACAGGCTTACCAAGGTGGCATACTTTCTTCCATTCAAAGTTGGACAGTCGACGGCACAGTTAGCAGAGATGTATCTCAGGCAGATCGTCAGGCTTCACGGGGTGCCAGTCAGCATCACCTCGGACAGGGATTCAAGATTCACATTACACTTTTGGCGCAGCTTGGAGAAGAGTTTGGGGACTCGCCTTCAATTCAGTTCAGCTTATCACCCGCAGACGGACGGTCAGTCAGAGCGCACAATCCAGACTCTTGAAGATATATTGAGATCCTGTACCCTTGACTTCGGTGGTTCATGGGAGAATCATCTTCACTTGGTGGGATTCTCGTCCAACGACAGTTATCAGGCCAGTATCCAGATGGCACCCTTCGAGGCTCTTTATGGTAGGAAGTGCAGATCCCTGCTAGTATGGGACGATGTCGGAGAGAGACAGATGCTCGGACCCGAATTGATTTCCCAAATGGTTGAAGTGGTCAGGAAGGTCAGAGATCACCTCCGAGTTGCCCAGGACCGCCAGCGCCATTGGGCCGATGCTCATCGGCATCCCTTAGAATTTGTTGTCGGCGACCATGTATTCCTTAGGATCTCGCCTAACCGCGGCGTCATTCGCTTTGGCGTACGGGGAAAGCTTAGTCCTAGGTATATAGGACCGGTTGATATTCTAGAGCGAGTAGGAGATGTATCCTATCGTCTCGCTCTTCCGCCGTCGCTAAGTGAGGTGCATGATGTATTCCACGTGTCCCAATTAGACGGTATATTCCGAACCCGAGCCACATCCTAGACCATTCGAAATTGGTTGTTGGTACCAACCTTTCGTATGAGGAGAGGCCCGTGTCTATATTGGACCGGAGGAAGAAGATACTCAAGAACAAGACTATTAAATTAGTCCGTGTTGCTTGGGGTCATCACTCTCTGGGTGAGTCAACGTGGGAGCATGAGGACGACATCCTATCGCGATATCCCTACCTGTTTGACTCGTGAGGTATAATGTCCATCTTATGCCTTATGTTTTTCCTTCCCTGCTTGGATTGTATGATTGTATGATTGAACTGCTTAGTGTAACTTGCCGGTGCTTAATGTAGCTTGTCGTGACAAACTCTAGCTCCTTGATTAAATTTCGAGGACGGAATTCTTTTAAGGTGGGTAGAGTTGTCACCCTCATTTCCCATATTTTCCTGTATTTCATATTTATACTCGTATTTGGATTTTTGGCATGTATTTTTTTATTTTCTCAACTTGTGGAATTTCGGTATTTCTCGTATTTTGGATTTTGACATGGCTCGGTTTTATTGGATTGGGTTTGGTTTGGTTTAATGTGTATTGGAACACCTTAACCTATACTCCACCCTCAACACACCACATCCCACCCTCTTTAAAACTCTACCAACCTTCTCTCTCTCCTCATAACCCTCCATTAATTTCTTCTTCTCCTTCCTCTACACAACACTCTTCTCCTTCCTCTCCACAACACCCACCCATAGGCAAGTGCACCTTGCCACCACATGAGAACCCTCTTTTATTTATCCATTTGCTAGATTAGGACATGGTGATCAACATTGGAACTTGGTATTTTATGATTTGGAGTCTCCAATGTTCTAGATCTAAGTTTTCTCTATTTTTGATTTTGCATGGTTTTGATCTATTTAAGTTGGATTTCTATGGGTTTTGATGTTTCCATGTGGAAGAGAGTTCAATTCCACCCTGGTTGGAACTTTGGAAATCTGGATTTGGAGTTCGGATGGCCAAGTTATGATGCCTTGAAGTTTTTGGAGCCATGAGAGCTTCTTCTCAGCCATGGAGAAGAAGATCCTTTCCCCTGCGTGCGTGTTTTTACGCGTACGCAGCTCCCTGCGTGCATGCTTTTGTGCGTACGCAGCTCTCTTGCGTGCGTGACTTTTCGCGTATGCAGCTCTCTTGTGTGCGTGACTTTTCGCGTACGCAGCTCCCTGCGTGCGTGCTTTTGTGCGTACGAAGCTCTCTTACGTGCGTGACATTTCGCGTACGCCGCTCTCTTGCATGCGTGACTTTTCGCGTACGCAGCTCTCTTGCGTGCATAACTTTTCGCGTACGCAGCTCCCTGCGTGCGTGCTTTTGTGCGTACGCAGCTCTCATGCGTGCGTGACTTTTTGCGTACGCCGCTCTCTTGCGTGCGTGACTTTTCGCGTACGCAGCTCTCTTGCGTGCGTGACTTTTTGCGTACGCAGCTCTCTTGCGTGCGTGACTTTTTCGCGTACGCCGCTCTCTTGCGTGCGTGACTTTTCGCGTACGCAGCTCTCTTGCATGCGTGACTTTTGTGCGTACGTTGTGCGTGCCCTTGTGCGTACGCTGCACCCCGAACCCCTTGCTTAACCCTTTGGATCTTGGAGTTTTGGTCTTATTTCTTTAAGCTTGGCTCTTCTATAGCCCTGTATATTGATATTTTATTAGATATTTTACGCCCATTTTATATCCTTACGCCTTTTGTCATTAACTTGATTTTACTTAATATGTTTGGAATAACTGTTGTACATGGCATGGTATGACAAGGAACTAGTATAACACGATAGTGATCCATAGTGGTGCACTCCTGACATGACCAACCTGACTTGATAGTGGCCCGTGGCGGCGCACTCCTGACTTGTAGCATGACTTGATAACTTAATGCTGTTGCGACGGCTAACTTAACTTGACTTGCCTTGACACCGTGGGTAGTTCTTTCTTGCTTGCTTGTTAAATCCACTTGTCCTGTCTTGCATCATGTCTAGGATGGAACTCCTGAGTACCACGGTCAGGAGTACCTACTAAAATGGATTAAGGTTAATAACTAGAATAACTCAGTAGTCATGAAGAGATGACACAGCTACAGGCAATCCCGTTACCTGGGCGCTCTTGGGATCTGTAGCCTACCGACGAGTAGGGCGCATTTCCAGCAGACTGTCATGTGTTGCACCTTCTAAGTCACCTAAGGGTACATGCGTTTCCTGGACGATGTACCCACCCGAACTCAACCCCTAATTTTCGACCTGGGTAACCTGGATGGTCTGCAGGGCTTGTGGTTGTGGAACAATCTCACTGCACCTTGTTAGTAATTAGGCCTGTGATAACCCTAGTTAGTTAAAGTAGTAAGCCGTAGTATCTGCTTGGCCGTGATTGATTGAATGAGGTATAACCAGTCTAGCCGTGTCTGGACCCAGTACAAGATTGTTTCCTGTCTTGATTACTTACATTATTATCTTGCCGATAAATGGTGGAAAACCAAGTTCTGTTCAGATGAAGGGTTACAACCCCGGTCCTTGTTTGGTTTACGGGTTGTAACCTGGCTGTCGAAATAGTTCCATGGTTATCTCGTCGTATATCATCCTGACATGTTTTCGTAAATTCTAGTTTTAAATATTAGATTTTTTTGTGCTAATTGCTGGATTTTGTTCTTATTTCGTGGCCCCCTTGTGGCACTTGCTCTTTCTGGGGTTGACCCAGCTGGTTTTGTGTGGCCAGATTTCGGAGCAGCTCCCGAGGATCTTTCGAACCTCCAGCCCGATGGTGGCGACTAGAAGGAACCCGGGCTACGAGTGGATTTTCTATTTTGTTTCGCTCACTCTATTGTAAAAATTATTCTTTGAGGCACTTAGCCGACGAGCACCTGTTAGCTCGATGCATTTTACTTACTGTCTGCCTACGGGCTGTAAACATGATTAACAAATCCTAGGGTTGATCATGTATGACTTAACTCTTGCTAGTCCTTGCATTTTGTACGACTAGCTTCATGATCAGCTGAATATGTAATATTTGGGATGCCTTATTATTGTATATTTAATGATCATACATCTTGCGACCTTACTTACTTGCTTGTGATTGAGGCATTAGGCTTGTTCATGACCATAAGAGACTGTTGGCTTGTAGTAAACCCTCATATATCTAGACAGCCGTGACCGTATAACGAGGTGGTTTCCATTTTAATATACGTAGCTGGCTATGTCTGCCCCCGCTCTCCAGTATTATGGTTCTGGGGCGTGACATACATACTCTATATTCATTTAATACCCATACTACATAGGCTCATAGGTTACACAAAATGCATATATCGTATAGTCACGCTTCTACTTAAAACCAATACTGTACCAATTGGAACTCTACTAAATTCTAGGAGTAAAGTATATTGTAGCCCTTCGTGTTAGCTTTTCGGAACTTCAAACGGATCGCATTTTCGTGTCCGAAAGCTCCCGAAATTGCAAAAATATCGAAACACGTTCGTCTTTCGTACAGCTGACACTCAAATAATTCTACCGAAAGTTACCTAAAGAATTTGGCTTATTAAAATATATATTTGGAAATTTAACTTCGATACGGTTCTTTTAAAAAAACGGAAGATAAATCGGAGTTCTAAGCTAAAAGTTATGACATTTCTAAGTTGCTTTGGTTAATAAAAATGTGGATGAATATTATGACGAATTTGAGTTGTTTTGGACAAAAGAACACATATAGGCCAAGATACTTGGATACAAACATAGGTATCCAAATGAAACTCATTGTAACCATCCTAACTAAGATCAATCCACTCTCTAACCATTCTAAAACTGAATTTAAATATCTATTTAAACTATTATCATACATACATACACAGGGGGTATCCTAATTTGGGATCTATCAAGTAGGACACAAGACACACATCTAAAATCCTCAAGAGAGTTCCAAATGGCCTCAAATTTCAATCTAAATGGGACACATGCATGAGGATGGATCCTATTGATTCAAAACTAATTTATATGCAAAGGAAATCGATTTATAGGTTGGGTTTTACCAATTGGGAGTGGAATCCCAATAAAATCCTTTAGGACATGGCTCCGATACGAAGATCCCTCAAAGTTGACACTCCTCCTTGCACTCCTCTTCCAATCCTTGGTAGCACCCTTCTTTTGGAGAATGGGAATGATTGAGGGAAGGTTTGGTGAAGGAATGATTTGATTTAGAGATCAAATCAATGGAAAGGCTCTCTAAAATTAGGGAAGAACAAAAGGAAAATAAAAGAGGCAAGATTGTAATGAATGAAATGAATCGTTCTCCCCTAAAGGTGGCTGCCATAAAGAGTCCATTAGGGCTAATGGAAAATGTCCTAACTGCCCCTCTCTAGTCTCATATGGTTAAGTCTAGACTAGGTTCAAGTTTGGGGTCAAAATGATCTAGTTCTGAGTCTCTAACCTAACCATTCTAACATGATAAAAATTAGTTTAATTAACTAACTTAAATGTTGGATTTTGTGGGCCATGCTTAACTTAATATTGGGTCCCATCTAGAGTTTAAGCTACCCGGGTCACAATACAAGTCGGAACGAGACGAAACTCAAACCGACTAAACAAATCCAATAAAAGCAATATTAAAAATATAAAATTTTCCCAAAATATTAAAATATGAAAAATGACCAAAATCATAATACATCAATTTAAATATTATTAAAATAATCTAAAATTCACCAATTAATTAAAATTCTAAATAATTCAAAAGTCACAAAATGACCAAAATACCCTTAGCCTAAAAAGTTGTAAATAGTCATTCTAATCACATGGTTAGGTCCCCATGGTCATGGTTAGTCTCTAGGCTCAAAGTTCTAGAGTTCACTAGCTAACACATCAAAATTATAATTCACCAATCTTAAATAGTATTAAACTATTTAAAAATTCCCATAAATCATAAATCCTATTATTAAATAATAAACTTTTACAAAAGTTCAAAATTACCCTCATTTTAGAAAAGTGGGTGTTACAGATCCTTGGTAGTGGGTACTTATTCTTTATTGTTACCGCGTTGAGGTTTCTGTAGTCAATGCACAGTCTTGATGACCCGTCCTTCTTCTCTACAAGTACCACTGGTGTTGCCCATGGTGATTCGCTAACTCGAATGAACTTCTTCTCCTTCAGTTCCTCTATGTGTTGATACACCTTGGCCTGTTCTGAATCTGCCATTCTGTAAACTCGATCTGATATCGGTTTAGTTCCAGGTGCCAATTCTATACTGAACTCAATATCCCTAACCGGTGGTAGACCTGGAAGTTCTTCGGGAAATACATCTAGAAACTCTTCAACTATCTTCGGAACTTGAACTTCTTCCATTGCCGTCACTACTCCTTGTTTATGCTGGTACGTCTCTAATCTGACTAAGGTAAACCGCTTCAAGCCTGGAATATTAAAAGATACACTCCCTCTACGACAATCTATTGTCGTATGACTGCCTTTCTGCCAGTCCATGCCTAAGATAACGTCAAAATTTTCAACAGGAAATTCTATTAATCTGGCGGGTAAGGAACGCCCTCAAACTACAACTCTACACGCTAGAATAACCCTACTAACTCCTACGAGCCCATTACCAGTGAGTATATTCAACCTTCCTGGAAATGTCTCGAATTCCATTCATAGTCGTGTTACAATTTGTGCAGATATAAATGAGTGTGATGCTACCGAATCAAATAATCTACTACGGGATATGAGACAACGAGAATGTTACCTGCCACAACATCTTCTGATGCCAATGCCTCTTCCAAGGACAGATTGAATGCCTGCCCTCGGCCTTCTTGTTGGTTCCCATGCTGTGGCCTAGCCTGGTGTTGCTGCTGGCCCCTGCCTTGGTGATGCTGGGGTAGTCTTTGTTATTGCTGCTGCATCGACGTTCCCTGCTGCCGAAACATCTGAGCATGTGACATGAACGGGCGTTGTGCCAGCGGCCTCACTACTACCGCTGGTTCTTCATACTGTCCTGCCCCTGGTGCTGGCAGCACAGAAAATTATTGTACTGGTCCTCCTGACCTGGAACTCATAGGACAGGTGGAAACCCGATGATCTGGACTTCCACATACCAAATATTGTCAGTTCAATGCCCGACACACGTCTCTAGTGTGTCCTGCCTTCCCACAATAGGTGCAGCCCATTGGGGGTTGCTGGTTCTTCCTCTGCTGCTGTTGCTGCTGTCTTGGTGGTGCTGGCCCTCGTATCGCCACATCGTGCATACGAATGCCATGAGACGGTACTGTTATTCGGGGCACTACTCCCCCTCCTCCTTCAATCTGATTGTGAGATCTCTTCTGACCTCCAGTCCTTGATGTGATCCTCTGTATTGTGATCTCATGCCTCCGGGTTGCCGTTAATACCTCATCGAAGGTCTGGTAGTTGTGCCCCTCTATCAATTATATGAGTTCAAGATGGAACCCTTGCTTAAATCTCATAGCCCTCTGGCTCTCCGTTTCTACCATCTCCAGGGCAAGCCTACTCAGCCTGCAGAACTCTGCTGCATAAGCATCCACTGTCTTGCCCGCCTGCTTGAGGTTGATAAACTTCTGTTGTAGCTCAAACTGCGCCACAACTCCATAGTACTTCATCTTGAATCTTGCAGTAAAATCGTCCCAAGCAACAAGACGTCTGGTGCCCACTTCTTCTGATTCCCACCAATCACGTACGAGGTCCTGAAGCAATAGCTTTACTAAATCCACACGTTCTTCCGTCGGTACCTTAGCTGCTGTCAGAATAGCCTCGATGTCCTTAAGCCACACATCTGCTGAAATGGCATCTTTTGTGCCCTCGAAACGACGGGGGTTGTACTTGTAAAATCTGGTCGATGCCCCTGAATCTGTCCTCACCCCTCTTTCCAAAGCCGTTTGCAATCTTTGGTTGAGCAATACATTCTGTTCTTGCAGCTGAGTGTGCATGTGTTGCTGAGCCAACATCTGATGTTGCTGAGTAGCCATCATCCCTCTTATGATTTCCAAAAGGGCTGGTGTGTCTACTGCCATAGAGGTAGGCGGAACTGTTGGTGGTGTTGGAATCTCCGGATACTGCGGTCCAGCTGTTGGTTCCACTATCACCTCTTCTTGGATGTTCTCTTGAGGCAGTATTGGCCTTTATTGCTGACCAACATCGTCAGGTTGTTCATGTTACCCTTTTTGTTGCTGTCCAGCTCTGACAGATGCGGACGAGGTGCCCCTAAGAAAAGGGACAAGAGAACAATCAAACGACCGGACGGAAAAGATCAATGAAGTCAAAGGATACCAGAATGTCAAGATAGGGTTGAGAGTAACGAATCATGAGATCAAGGGGAAACATGTGTGATTGAGACATCCTACAAATTAAAACACCCCACAAGTCTGAAATCAGACCTACATGGGCCACCACTAAAACCTTGTCACGCCCCATAACCAGAATGCCGGAGAGCGGGGGAGTGACTCAGCCAGCTACGTATTACGGGTAGATGAATACTGGATAATACGATCAATGATGTCTAAAAGACGGGGGGTGCATACTACATGAAAGTCTTACTAGGGTTACTTGACATCTATTATCTCAATCATACAAACAAGAAGCAATAATAGAGAACATGTAAAATAAAGCAGTAAGGCATCCCGAACGCTCAGTCAAAATGTTCTTAAGTTCTGGATGTACAAAACATAGCCAGATGATATAGCAAGGAATACACAATTGTTATCATCTGCAGTCTGACTTAGTTACAATTATGTAAAGGTAAGTGCAAGACAGTCCGACTAACATGTCGGTGCCAAGTGGCAAAATGTAAAGTAAGTAGCAAAATGAGCAGAGAAGTAAAGAAGCCACTCGTGTCCTCCTGCGATCATCCCTCTATTATTGACCATCTTGGAGGTAGAAGTAAGCTGAGTCCTCGGGAACTGGCTCTAAATTTGGCCATACAAAACCAGAGAGGTTAGACCTCTAATAGCAAGTACCACAAGGAAGCACGACATAAGAATTAAAACCAGCGGTAAGAGTAAGAATATGATAAATAAGTCTCCGCTTGCTACTGTGGTTCACACAACATCACGACACTTCAAACCAACTTCCCAACCAAACAAAGACAGAAGTTGACCCATCATGTCCTGACATTCTAATCATCTCAGTTAATGAACGAAGTAAGTACAGTACACAAACAAATCAATTTAATCGGCAATACAACTACTACGGCTTGCTAACTGTAAGTTCTAAGTTACCCTGGAAATATGCAATGAGAGATTTCTCAGTTATTACAATGTGCAAGCAAGGCTAGTCTACCCAATAATCAGTTACGCCAGTCATAAATTAGACGAGTCCCAGCGGGACGCCCGTCATCAGTATACAGTAAATAAATATAAGCAGATACCGCTTCCTGCCCATATGGCAGATTTGCAGTATTTGTGGGAACCAGCCGGCATGTCGGGGCACTAATTGTCCCAAGCATGGCTGCCATGTAAGAACTCGGGAATCTATTCTCTCCATACAATCGTTATTTTATTTAACTTAGTAGTCCCTATGTTAATTGAAATCCCATACCGTGGATCATGGTCATTCAGAATGAGTACTTTCGTACAAAGTACGATATGCACAACTCTACAACGATGCCCGTGCGATTAGGTTGTAGGTCTTACATAGCGTAATACAACAATCAAACCTAGCCATGGAATAAGCATGCCTTGACTGTAAGGTACACATGCTGCTTTTGTAGAAAATAAGTTGAAGTCTGCACATATCCATATGTCAACGTTTGGGATCGACTAGACGATTGTAATGGTTCATAGTTAATATGAACGTGTCTCATTCAGTTTCAGTAGGACGACTAGCCAGTCACTTTAGTTCCAACTAGGAACGCATGATCAATCATTTAGTCAAGGTAACAATCAATGTTAATTCGTGCCAAGGCATGAAAGTTAAACTAGTATTTAGTATGGTCGAGTCTATAACTCTCAGGATTAAATTCCAGTCATACTGGATATCCATAAACCAATCGGGACATAGGGCACATTCCACACCACAATAAGTATTAAAATATTAGCATATCATGATTATATCGAGTTCATGTCAAAGGTGTAAGGATATAGTAAGGATGCCATATACGCCCAAGGAGTACGCTCGATGAATTACGCCAAGCCAGAAGAGTACGCCCAATGAAATACGCGTAAAGAAAATTTACGCGTGAGGGAAGTTTACGCATGAAGGAATAAAGCTTACACGTAAAGGAGCATGCTCAATAAAGGAATAAAGTTGCGCATAAAAACTTGTCTTACGCAAAGATAGAGGAGTACGCGTAGAGAATAACGTTACGCGTAAAAACTCATACGTGTAAAGAGTCAAGGTTTACGCATGAATCTTGTACGCATAAAAAAGTCAAAGTTTACGCATGAATCTTGTATGCTGTTACGCGTGAATCAATACGCGTAAAGGAAATGATGTTATGCATAAACTTGTACGCGTAAGCAAAATAATTGTTGCGCGTGAACTTGTACGCGTAAAGAATGACGTTACGCGTAAATGGGTATGCGTAAAAATAATGTTACGCGTAAAACTTGTACGCGTTAAGAGTTACGCATGAATGAGTATGCGTAAAAATAACGTTACGCGTAAAACTTGTACGCGTAAAGAATACGCCAAGTTCGAGTAGACTTGCGTAATCCGAATTCACGCTGACACGAATGATCGTGGGCGTAGAACTTGATATTACGCGAGCACGTATAATGTGGGCGTAAGAATTTCCAGAACTCTAATTCCTATGAAACTTTCAATCTAAGCCCAAAATGGGATTCCATAGGTCAGAATAGCGTATAACACAAATCTCACAATCTAGAACGAACGAAACTTGAAAATAAGGAAGTTTGATAGATCAAAACCCACAAAATCTGAAAATGACAATTTCTAGATCTACTAAAAATGAAACTTCAAAATGCAAAATGCCAAGTTCTAAACTATCTTAGGATCACGAGAGGAAGATAAATGAACCATAAAAATATGGGTTCTTATGTGGAGCAAGATGTACTTGCCTAAACTCTTGGTAGGTAGAGAGAGTTATGAGGAAGAAGAAGAGAAATGTGAATAAGAAGTATATGAAGAGAGAGAAAGGGGTTGGAGCTTTAAATGGAATGATGGTAGGTAGAGGGTTGGTTGGGTTCATGGTGAACCACCAAAATCCGAAAATAAACCAACACAAGCTGAACCCAAGAGCAAAGCAAAAGCAAAAAATAAAATACAAAAAATAATTAGCATAAAATTAAAGAATTAACTACAAACAAATACAGGATAAATATTAAATAAATACATTCAAGCCGTACACGTATTAAAATACGTATTCTGGGAACGGGGAGTGACAAAGGTTATGAAGCGAACTGTGCTTCAGAAGCTGACAATGATGGGGTCTATTTTTCATTTACATATGATGAGTGACCGTTGGATTTTTGATTCTGGATGCTCGTACCATATATGTCCAAAGAGGGAGTGGTTTTCTTCCTATAAGACGTCATATGGTGGTTCTGTGTTGATGGGAAACAACAATGCATGTCGAGCTGTTAGAATTTGGTCTATCCAGGTGAATATGCATGATAGAATTGTGCAAACTTTAGCCAATGTCAGACATGTTTCCGACCTTTAGAAAAATCTTATATCTCTTGGTACGCTAAACTCGAATGGTAATAAGTTTGTTGTCGATGGTGGAGTCTGGTTGTTCGTGGTTCTTTGGTAGTGATGAAAGGTCACCGACAGGGTAACTTTTATATCTTATTAGAAAGTACTATGATTGAGACTTTAGCAGTCAGTACATTTAATTTGTTTGATAAAACACATCTTTGGCATATATGACTTGGGCATATGAGTAAGAAAGGCCTGTTCTTACTAAGCAAGCAGGGGTTACTAAAAAACTTGATGTAGCCAATTATAGATTTTTGTGAACATTGTGTTTACGGCAAGCAGAACAGGGTAACCTTTAGTACAAGCAAATAAAAGGTGAGATAATCTCGACTATGTGCATACATATGTATAGGGACCTAGCAGGATTTATTTTAAGAAGGGAGCAAGGTACTATGTTACTTTTATTGATAATTATACACGTTTTGTTTGATTGTATTTCAACCAAGGATTGAGTGTTCAAAAAGTTCAAGCAGTGGGAAGCGATGGTGGAGAACAGAATGAGCAGAAAGGTAAAGATATTGATGTCTAATAATGGTACTGAATGTACCTATGGACCTTTCAAAGATTTTTGTGCTCAAGAAGGTATCATGTGACATTGGACTTTTAGGAACACGCCACAGCAGAATGGGTTAGCAGAGAAGATGAACCGAACCTTGCTTGAGAAATTAAGATGTATGCTCTCCAATGCCGATTTAGGCAAGAAATGATGGACGGATGCTATACACATGATACGATATTTGGTTAATAGATCACCAACTCTGACTATAGACTAAAAGTCTTCGTATGAGAAGATGGCCAATAAACTAGCAAACTATAACACTTTGTGCATGAATGTGTTTGATGAAATGCCCCAAAGGGCATTTCGATTTGATTTCTGGAATATTTTTGAATAGAAAATTAGGGTTTAGGCTCGTTTGTGGTTTTCCAGTATCCTGAGTTGGTTTTGGCATCGTGTCGGGTCGCGGTGGATACAGGAACACGCGGGTACAACACGCGCGTACGAGCAGTGCATTTCCCCTGCTACTCGGGGTCTTCTGTACATAGCACACACCACGTGGACACGTAATATTGGACACACAGGTTGGGGCAACCACTGACACCAGGTTCCCAGAGTGACACGACCTATCGTGTCGTGTCGAACACGCAGTTGGCTGTGCACGGGGCGTGCACTGTGCGTGCACTATCCTATTATTTTGATTCACTATTAATTCCAGTTTTAAATGTTTTAATTCATGTTTTTAATTGTTAAATAGATCCTAAAACATGATTTATGATATATGTTAGATTGGATTTACATGTTAGTTTAGGTATTGATGAGGAAATTGGATTCAAATTTGGGTTAAATGGCAATCAGCTGATACCGTTTACTGATACATTGGTATTCTGAATTTTAAGTTTTAAATCCTAGTTGTATTGATGTTGTTCACTGTTAAAAGCTCCCCACATAATTGCTAGTTCATGTTAATGAATTATTACAATTCAAATAGGCTTTATGATTGGAGAATGGAAATTTGGACTTTGTGTTGGTTCGATTGGCAATTGAATGTAATGAAACTGTTAATCTGGGAATTGATTTCCATTCTCAAAACTGAGATTTTAGTTCTTGTGAATTGTCATGTGATTCGAATTGTGTGGAATAGGGTTTTGGCAATGTTTTGGATTTCAAATAAGCTATAGGACTGATATAAATTGAATGTCTCATTCATTCCTTAATATCCTAAATTGATTCCTTCCTTTAACTGTATTTGAATGTTTCATTTCATTCCTAATGAACTGTAATTGGACTGAATTCCCTTCCTATATACTGTCATTCATTCTTTAGTAACCTGGAAATCTATTCATGTAACTGTCAACTATTTTCCAGATTTCCTAGTAGCTAACTATTTTTTATTTGCCTTTCCTTTCTATTGACACATTGCCATGTTTTCACTACACACAGGTACACCTTCAACTCTTAATATTTTCTAGATTTTATATTGTTAGTTAGCTCACTGTTTGCTACTTTCCTATTTTGCCCACTGTTTCTTGTATTCAGGATAATACACATTGTTTACTGATTTTTCCTATTCCTATTTGCACACACAACTGTCATGTATCACTACACTATCATGTCTATCTCACACACACATTGACACCCTCAAGTGACACACACTCTTGAACTCTCATGACACACACACACACACTTGAACACATGAGCACATATGCCTTTCCCTATTCTTGTATGTGTGGTATACATATAGTAGCCTACATGTTAAGGTGTATTTCTATAATAGATTATATAAATATATGTATATGTGTATTATATTAGATATATATTGTTATGTATATGTGATATGGTTTGGTTTTAGGCATGGTATTGCCTTATAGCCTAGACTAGGGCTCTTAGCCTATGGGTGGCTTGAATGCCAGTATAGAGTCTAGATTAGACTTGTATAGCCTTGTTAGACCTAGAATAGACTAGTTAGACTAGTATAGACTTGTTTGACTTAGGTTTGACTTGGTTGACCTAGTTTGACTTCTAGAGTTGACCAAGAGTTGACTTTGGTCTAGATTGACCTAGATTCATTGTAGAATGTATTAAATTGTATCTTATTATTATTTTAGACTCATAGTGACTTGTACTGTTCTATAGGAGACAGACACCACTCCTCGGACAGTAGATATTCTTCAGATTCTCAGGACATAGGCGAGTACATTCTCTGATCATTTCATATCCAGTATTAGGAGTATATTTTCTGCTTTAGATTACTTTACATGATGCTGACACGTTGGAAACACGGATTAGTACTATATGGATCTTGTCGTGCAATTTTATCCCCTTAGCGGATACATCGGGTATTCGTGTTCGTGTACTTTATTGTGAGCATCGTGTACTCCTTGTATTCGTGACATTCATGTACAAATCGTGTGAAATCGTGTATATTCATGTATTCACATAATCTTCGTGTACGATAATTCTTCGTGTATAATAACATAACTTGGCTAGATCCTTGTGTATTGATTGGGACGGGGGAGTAGAAGTGGTTATGTAATCAATCCAGTAGATTACTCATGTACAAACCTCTCTAGATTACTCGTGTACAACATCGTGCTGTTTACATAACCATCTTGTTCTCTGAATCACTAGTCACTGATAGTTCACTATATACTGTATCTATTTATTTACAGTCGTCCTTTTTATCATGTTATTTCCTTCAGTTTCTTGTATCTTACTCTCTAGCATGAATAAATATCCTGACCTGCTATAATTTGTTGAGATATACTGTGCTCGCTCCTGTCCTGACTGGACCTGTTAAAATATTACAGAGGACGAGGCTGAGGCGTTCTGTCCTACCTACTACGGTGCTACCCTAGATGAGTGCTTGGACTTGGACCAGCAGCATGACCCACTAGCAGTGGATGACACCCCCTTAGATTAAGATGTCTTTACTTTTCATGGATTACTGTATATGGATTCTGAGATTTTGGGATATGTACTTATTTTAGATACTTCAACTTCTGGATTGTATCTCTATGATTTCTTCTGTTCTGGATATCTATCTATCTATCTATCTATCTATTATCTATCTATCTATCTATCTATCTATCTATCTATCTATCTATCTATCTATATCTATCTATCTTTATCATGTTCTACCTTAGTTGTGATTGAGACTGTATTTGCTATGTTACCTCTATTCGGAGAGTATATACTGTACTGGTACCTTTATATTGTTAGATGTTGACCTAGGACAGCGTTCTACCATCGACACTACGGTGTAGGCTGGACGTACCCACATCTCCTGCCCTTACTCTAGGGTGCGGGTTGTGACACGTTTTTAGTGGTGGCCCATGCAGGTCTAGGTTGGAAATGTAGTGGTATTCGAACAAGAATATCGCTGCAGCCTGTAGTAGGAATTAGTATTTTTTTAAAGTACTCAATCACACTAGGAAAACTCCTTATCAGATTCCGTATATCTACATTTACTGCTTATTGTCTTCCTTTGAATTTTAAACTGTCCTCCTTTGATATTTTGACTCATTCTTAGTAATTATTTCTTGTTTGATCTGTGTCTCCAAGATGGTTGAGACAAGATCGCATCGCCCATGGACGGGAGACGCTGGAGAGGGGTCTGCCACCTCTCGTATCCAGCAGCCAACTCCCGGTACCACAGGGCCAGTGCAGCCCTCAGGAGCCGGTATCTCTGCAGCTTTTGGAGGAGCACCTCCACCAGCCAGGAGGCAGAGCCCTATGATTTTCGAGGTCCTTCCACTGCAGCAGCCTCCGTCTGCGGGGATGGTAGATGTTGTACATCTCTTCTCCTTCGTGGAGAGGATCCTTGAGTCCCACTAGCAGCAGCAGCAGAGGCAGACTGTCGATTTTCGTCAGAGGATCGACAAGGTACACCAGCTGGTTTGTACTACTGTAGAGTTGGTTACTGCTCAGAGGACCCTGCAGCAGCCCCGTCGGAGGAAGAAGGATAAACAGGACTTTCAGAAGATGCATCCCAGAGAGTTCTTCGGCACAGAGGGCATCCATTATGCAGACGACTGGATAGAGCATATCGAGAAGATATTCAGGCTGGCGGAGATACCAGCTCGACTCCAGATCGAGGCGGCGGGCAGTCAGATGCAGGACTTAGCCCGTGCGTGGTATCAAACAGATCCCAGGGTGGGAGTTGCGGGCCAGACTTAGGCCCAGTTCAAGGAGCTGTTTAAGGAGCTGTTTAAGGAGCAGTTCTTTCCTGATGTGGCCTTGGGAGGTATCGAGGCACAGTTTGAGGGTCTGGTTCAGGGGAACCAGACTGTAGCTGAGTATGCTGGGGAGTTTTGTAGATTGGCCCATTTCATAGATGACTTGACTGAGAAGACGAAGGCGAGGAAGTTTCACCGAGGCTTGATTAGAGAGGTTCAGTCACTGACTAAGAGCGACCGGAACGCTACTTTTGCGGAGATATTTTATGGGGCTATGGCGGCGGAAGACGACCTAGGGTTAAAACAGAAGAGGGGTCATGACTTCCAGGGTGGTAGCAGCAGTCAGGGGCAGGCCAAGAGGCCTCACTTCCAGCAGCAGTAGCCGCAGAGGCCAGTTCAGCAGTATCAGCAACAGGGCAGGGCACCTCTTCAGCAGGTGTAGCATCAGCAGCAGAGAGGGCAACAGGCACCCAGGCAGCTGGCTATTAGTTGTACCTTCTATAAGAAGCCTGGACACAAGTGGAACGAGTGCAGGAAGAGACTCGGTAGATGCTTGATGTGTGGATCAGCGGACCACCAGATGCGAGATTGTCCAGTGGCATCGATGCGTCCAGTACTAGGAGGAGCTGGGGCAGCCAAGGCTCCAGCAGGACAGCTGAAGGGGCTACTACAGACCCAGCAGTTGAGGTTCCACCAGCACCAGCAGCAGGCACGAGGTGGACGGCAGGGGCGAGCTTTCGCCATGGCGACTGAGGATGCAGAGGCCGTAGGGGAGTTGATAGCAGGTTCGGTTCTTCTAGACTCCACTTCATCTTTTGCACTCTTTGATTTCGGGACTTCCCACAGCTTTGTGTCAGTATCGTATGCTATTAGACACAGTCTGGTTTTTGAACCATTGCCTAGGACCTGCAAGATCACGACCGGGGGTGGGGTCATCCTCGTGAGTGATGTTTGCAGAGGGCGGAGCATTATGTTGGGTGGCCGAAAATTGGGGATGAGTTTGCTCGTCATGTCACTACCGAACTACGACATTGTATTTGGTATGGACTTGCTGAGTAGACATCACTCCCATATTGATTGCCGAGGGGGTAGAGTTTTGTTTTCGGTGCCAGGAGAGCCAGAGTTTGAGTACACCCGGCGGCAGGCAGAGCAGGATGGCGGAGTCTTCTGTGGAGCATCGATTGAGGAGTAGGTGGCTCCACATCCCTTGATCGTAGAGTTTATGGACTTATTTTTAGAGGAGTTGCCAGGGCTTCCACCGGACAGGGATGTAGGGTTCTCGATAGAATTGGTTCCCGGCACGGAATAGATTTCTCAGCATGTCTATCGAGTGAACAACAGTAAATTGGTGGAGCTAAAGAAGCAGGTGGATGAGCTGCAGGACAAGGGTTCATCCGATCGAGTTCTTCACCTTGGGGTACACCGGTACTCTTTGTACCCAAGAAGGATGGGTCGGTACGGATGTGTATCGACTATAGGGCACTTAACAACCTGACGATCAAGAACAGATACCCACTGTCGCAGATCGATGATCTCTTTGATCAGTTGAACGGAGCTCGGGTGTTCTCCAAAATTTATTTGAGGTCAGGTTATCACCAGGTGAAGGTGAAGAGGGAGGATATTTCCAAGACCGCTTTCAGGACGTGGTACGGGCAGTTTGAGTTTTTGGTTATGCCGTTTGGGCTGACCAATGCACCAGCAGTGTTTATGAACCTAATGAACAAGGTGTTCCACCAGTACTTGGACAAGTTCGTAGTGGTATTCATTGATGATATCCTAGTATATTCTAAGACAGAGGAAGAGCACGAGGAGCACTTGAGAGTGGTTCTGGAGACACTCAGGAGGGAGAGATTGTATGGCAAGCTCTCGAAGTGCGAGTTCTTCCTAGACAGGGTTGACTTCTTGGGTCATGTGGTGACTGGAGATGGTATCTCAGTGGACCCGAAGAAGATCACAGCAGTTGAGGCTTGGGCATCGCCGACTTCAGTGGCAGAGATCAGAAGTTTCCTGGGGCTGGCAGGATATTATAGGAGATTTGTGCAGGATTTCTCCCGGGTTACAGAGCCATTGACTCGGTTGACCCGGAAGGATGCAGAGTATGTTTGGTCAGAGGAGTGTCATGCATCTTTTGATGAGTTGAAGAAGCGGCTTACGACAGCTCTAATTCTGACATTGCCTTCAGGTTCAGGTGGATTCACTATTTATAGTGATGCTTCAGGAAAGGGGCTGGGTTGTGTCTTACAGCAGCATGGAATGGTGATTACCTATGCTTCCAGGCAATTACGTCCCCATGACAAGAACTACCCTACCCATGACCTGGAGCTGTCAGCGGTGATTTTTGCTCTGAAGTTATGGAAGCACTATCTGTATGGCAAGAGGGTAGAGATTTTCACAGATCACAAGAGCTTGAAGTATGTGTTTACACATAAAGAGCTCAACATGAGGCAGCACAGATGGCTAGAATTGATGAAGGACTTTGACATCTCACTTCAGTATCACCCAGGGAATGCCAACGTGGTTGCCGATGTCTTGAGTACGTATCCGACAACCATGTGTTTGACTATGGATCGGCACTTGCTTGCAGACTTGGAGAGCCTTGGGATTGAGGTGATTGTGCCCGGAGTGCATATGCAGTTATGGGGCCTTCAAATACAGTCGAACTTGATGGAGAGGATCAAGGCGACGCAGTTCGAGGATGTAGCTCTGCGGTGTATCCGAGAGCAGGTTCGTGCAGGATTGGTGGATGGCGAGTTTTCTCTTGCGGAGGATAGTGCCTTGAGGCACGGTTCCAGGTTATGTGTGCCTAGTGGGGAGCTCAGAGAGAAGATCATGCAGGAGGCTCACATATCACAGTACTCTATACATCCTGGTGCTAACAAAATGTACAGGAATCTACGAGAGCATGTCTGGTGGTACGAGATGAAGCGGAAGGTAGCTCGCTTCGTAGCTAGATGCTTGGTTTGTCAGCAGGTCAAGGCAGAAAGACAGAGGCCCGGAGGATTATTGAAGTCGTTGCCTATTCCAGAATGGAAGTGGGAACATATCACCATGGATTTTGTATCTAGGTTGCCACGTACACCAGAAGGGAAAGACGCGATTTGGGTCATCGTTGACAGGTTGACCAAATCGGCCCACTTCTTGTCATTCAAGGTGGGTACGTCTACAGAGAGGCTTACGGAGTTGTATATGCGGCAGATAGTCAGGATTCACGGAGTACCCGTCAGCATTGTCTCAGATCGGGATAGTCTCTTTACTTCCCATTTCTGGAGGAGCCTACAGACTAGTTTGGGCACTCAGCTCAAGTTTAGTACTGCATACCACCCCCAGACAGACGGACAGTCAGAGAGGACTATTCAGACGCTTGAGGACATGTTGCGGACGTGCGTCCTGGATTTTAGAGGTTCCTGGGAGGATCATCTACATTTGGTGGAGTTTGTTTATAACAACAGTTATCAGGCCAGCATTGAGATGTCACCTTTTGAGGCTCTGTACGGGCGTAGGTGTCGTACACCATTTTCTTGGGATGATGTTAGAGAGCGAGCTTTGTTGGGACCAGAGATGGTTGTTGATGCAGTCGAGAAGGTGAAGCTCATCAGGGACAAACTTTGCGTGGTACAGGACAAACATCGGCACTGGGCCGATAGCCACCGGAGGCCGTTGGAGTTTGAGGTACAGTTTTATAGATAGGATTAGAAGTAGGTTGTATTTTGTTTTATTTGATTGATCGTGTTTGATTTTTAGTAACTTGAGACCTTGCTTGTGATTAGGTTGGAGACATGGTTTTTCTACGGATATCTTCGACTCGTGGTACGATATATTTTGGTGGAGGTGGGAAGCTTAGCCCGCGCTTCATCGGCCCTTTCGTTATCAGCGGAAGAGTCGGTGACATGGCATACAGGCTAGACTTGCCACCTGTACTAGTGGGAGTTCACAACGTATTCCACATATCAGAGTTGAGACGGTACGTGGCTGACCCTAGCCATGTGCTCGATCATTCGGAGATTGAGGTTGGACCTACTCTCAGTTATCCAGAGCAGTCCGTAGAGATTCTGGATCGCCGTGAGAAGGTACTGAGAAACTAGGTGATACCCTTGGTTCGTGTCGCATGGAGGCATCATTCTCCACGAGAGTTGACCTGGGAGCGGGAGGATGAGATGCGTGAGTGATACCCATATTTGTTTGCACTGTGAGGTATGATTATCTATCCTTCTCATCTGTTAGTTTCGCCCTTTTAATTTCGAGGACGAAATTATTTTAAGGGGGGTAGATTTGTCACTGCTACATTTCTAGCTTGAGGGTATTTTGGTCATTTTTAAAATTTTGGAATTATTTGGAATTATTTAGTATTAATTATAATTATTAGAATTTTCAGTGATTTTTAGTATAATTGATTTGGTGCTATTATTGACTTTGACTCAATGTGACTTAGGAGACTGTCCTAGAAGCTAACCTAGGTTATGACTACTTGGTTAGAGTGTGTAATCCTAACTTGACCTAAGTTAGTGATATCCAACCAATTAGAATTTATTTGTAGAGAATAGGAATTTATTTGGCTAGAGAATGGCTTGTGGTTTCACAAGTCATGATTAATGACTTAAGCCCATAGAGGCCCAAAGCCCAATACCATGTAAACCCTAACCTAGCCCAACACCCTCCATGGTCGGCCAACCCTATCCCCCCATCTATTTAATGCCTCCTCAAAGTTAGGGCTAGCCTCCTTTAGAAAGTTCTCAAGTTGGAAAGAGAGGTATGCTCCATCTTTAGAAATTCCTAGAAAATCCAATTTAATTCCTTTTTCATCCAAACCAATTGCAATAGGTTCTAAATTTCTTCTACTTGCTGTTTGTGGTGAGAAATTTCAGGGGAGAAGCAATTTGGAAGAGTTTTGGTAGCTTGAGGATCCACTCACATTGGGGCTTTTTGAGCCATTGCAAACCCTAGGTAAATCTCTAATCCACACCATAAATTTCTATTATTATTGCATATTTAGGAAGCCCTAGGTCTACCCTAACTATAGGTATAGCTATCCCTAGGTTTCGTGTCCAATACGTATCCGTATCGGACACGTATCAGTCCTTGTATGAATGTGTTTGATGAAATGCCCCAAAGGGCATTTTGATTTGATTTCTAGAATGTTTTTGAATAGAAAATTAGGGTTTAGGCTCGCTTATGGGTTTCCAATGTCCTGATTTGGTTTTGGCGTCGTGTCGGGTTGCGGTGGACAGGAAACACGCGGGTGCAGCACGCGCACGCGAGCAGTGTCTTTCTCCTGCTACTCGGGGTCTTCTGTGCACAGCACACACCATGTGGACACATAATATTAGACACACGGGTTGGGGCAACCACTGATACGAGATTCCCAGAGTGACACGACCTATCGCGTCGTATCGGACACGCAGTTGGCTGTGCACGGGGCGTACACTGTGCGTGCACAGTCCTATTGTTTTGATTCACTGTTAATTCTAGTTTTAAATGTTTTAATTCATGTTTTTAATTGTTAAATATATCCTAAAACATGATTTATGATATATATTAGATTGGATTTACATGTTAGTTTAGGTATTGATGAGGAAATTGGATTCGAATTTGGGTTAAATGGCAATCAACTGATACCGTTTACTGATACATTGGTATTCTGAATTTTGAGTTTTAAATCCCAGTTGTATTGATTTTGTTCACTGTTAAAAGATCCCCACATAATTTCTAGTTCATGTTAATGAAGTATTACAATTCAAATAGGCTTTATGATTGGGGAATGGAAATTTGGACTTTGTGTTGGTTCGATAGGCAATTGAATTTAATGAAACTGTTAAACTGGGAATTGATTTCCATTCTCAAAACTGAGATTTTAGTTCTTGTTAACTGTCATGTGATTCGAATTGTGTGGAATGGGGTTTTGGTAATGTTTTGGTTTTCAAATAAGCTATAGGACTGATACAAATTGAATGTCTCATTCATTCCTTAATATCCTAAATTGATTCCTTCCTTTAACTGTATTTGAATGTTTCATTTCATTCCTAATGAACTGTAGTTGAGCTGAATTCCCTTCCTATACACTGTCATTCATTCTTTATTAACCTGGAAATCTATTCATGTAACTGTCAACTATTTTCCAGATTTCCTAGTAGCTAACTCTTTTTCATTTGCCTTTCCTTCCTATTGACACATTGCCCTGTTTTTACTACACACAAGTACACCTTCAACTGTTAATATTTACCAGATTTCATATTGTTAGTTAGCTCATTGTTTGCTACTTTCCTATTTTGTCTACTGCTTCCTGTATTCAGGATAATACACACTGTTTACTGATTTTTTCTATTCCTATTTGCACACACAAGTGTCATGTATCACTACACTATCATGTCTATCTCACACACACATTGACACCCTCAAGTGACACACACTCTTGTACTGTTATGACACACACACACACACTTGAACACATGAGCACATATGCCTTTCCCTATTCTTGTATGTGTGTATACATATAGTAGCCTACATGTTAAGGTGTATTTCTACAATAGATTATATAAATATATGTATATATGTATTATATTAGATATATATATTGTTATGTATATGTGATATAGTTTGGTTTTAGGCATGGTATTGCCTTATAGCCTAGACTAGGGCTCTTAGCCTATAGGTGGCTTAAATGCCAGTATAGAGTCTAGATTAGACTTGTATAGCCTTGTTAGACCTAGAGTAGACTAGTTAGACTAGTATAGACTTGTTTGACTTAGGTTTGACTTGGTTGACCTAGTTTGACTTCTAGAGTTGACCAAGAGTTGACTTTGGTCTAGATTGACCTAGATTCATGTAGAATGCATTGAATTGCATCTTATTATCATTTTAGACTCATAGTGACTTGTACTGTTCTATAGGAGACAGACACCACTCCTTGGACAGTAGATATTCTTTAGATTCTCAGGATACAGGCGAGTACATTCTCTGATCATTTCATATCCTTCATTAGGAGTATATTTCCTGCTTTAGATTACTTTACATGTTGCTGACAAGTTGAAAACACGGATTAGTACTATATGGATCTTGTCGTACGATATTATCCCCTTAGCGGATACATCGGGTATTCGTGTTCGTATACTTTATCGTGAGCATCGTGTACTCCTTGTATTCGTGACATTCGTGTACAAATCGTGTATATATGTATTCACATGATCTTCGTATACGACCATTCTTCGTGTATAATAACATAACTTGGCTAGATCCTTGTGTATTGATTGGGGCGGGGGAGTAGAAGTGGTTATGTAATCAATCCAGTAGATTACTCATGTACAAACCTCTGTAGATTACTCGTGTACAACATCGTGCCGTTTACATAACCGTCTTGTGCTCTGAATCCCGCGTCACTGATAGTTCTCTATATACTGTAGCTATTTATTTACAGTCTTCCTTTTTATCATGTTATTTTCTTCAGTTTCTTGTATCTTACTCTCTAGCATGAATATATATCCTGACCTGCTATGATTTATTGAGATGTACTGTGCTCGCTCCTGTCCTGACTGGACCTGTTAAAATATTACAGAGGACGAGGCTGAGGCGTTCTGCCCTACCTACTACGGTGCTACCCTAGATGAGTGCTTGGACTTGGACCAGCAGCAGGACCCACTAGTAGTGGATGACACTCCCTTAGATTAGGATGTCTTTACTTTTCATGGATTACTGTATATGGATTCTGAGATTTTGGGATAAGTATTTATTTTAGACACTTAGACTTCTGGATTATATCTCTATGATTTCTTCTGTTCTGGATATTTATCTATCTATCCATCTATCTTTATCCGGTTCTACCTTAGTTGTGATTGAGACTGTATTTGCTATGTCACCTCCATTCGGAGAGTATATACTGTACAGGTACCTTTATATTGTTAGATGTTGACCTAGGACAGCGTTCTACCGCCGACACTGCAGCGTAGGCTGGACGTACCCACGTCTCGTGCCCTTACTCTAGGGTGCGGGTCGTGACAGGACGAAATTGACAAGTGGTTGATTTGGTGAAGTTGTGCGATGGAAAAGTGTGTCGGCTAGGTTTTATGGCAGAACATTGTGAGGTGGAGATATGAAGAAAAATTTCAAAAAATAGGTCTATGACCATTTTCGACTTTGACCATATATTGGTTTTCCATATATTGGAATTTTCATATATTGGATTTCCATATATATATATTCATTGTATTAGCCTACATAAATATATATATAATTTTATTAATGTGAGAAAGAAAAATAAATTACATTCATCAGAGACAGCCCACAATTAAGTCCGCCCCCTTCACATCATAGTCAACATTATGTATAATGCCTACTCCTTTGGATATGACACAGTTGAAGAATAAATGCTCTATATTAGCAGTCTACAATCGCAATCTGGATAGTTATGAGTGCCATACTCCTTTGGATACGACACAGTTGAAGAATAAATGCTCTATAGATTCAACATCTTGCTGACATAGCGGACATGAGGGGTCATCTATCTGGATGCCAAATCTTTGATGTCGATCCTTAGTTAGAAGACGTTTAAGTACAAGTTTGCACATACTCAGCTGTATCTTGCGGAGGATTCCTGACATCCATATTATGTTGGTGTTCGCCATCTTCTCTTGCATTGCTCGAAACTTATTGGCAATATGAACAACATCAAAGCCCGCCTCTTTAGTATCTGCCCACACCCACAAGTCCCGTCCAATGAGCGGATCAACTCTGCATTGGATGATGTTCGACGAACCTGCACGCGCCCGTCAGTGCAAGTCGGGACGCCATTGGCCTTCCCTCAATATATAGCTAACTTATTCCCGCTGCCGAGCCTCCCGATCCAGATATGGGCCAAATATTTGCAGTAAACTCTTATGCCTAATCCATGGGTCCAGCCATAGGTCAGTGCTTCTGCCATCAGCAAATATTCGAGCAATATAAAGTTTGATGTCCCTGGCGTAAGATATGTTTGAACGTTATCGATTTATTATTGTTCTGACGATATTCCCAGAAATTAGTCCCCCTCAAGTATCTGCTTTTCGTCGAGTCTTCCCGTAAAGAATTGCCCTAGAGCAACTTCCACACCATTTTTATACCTGCCACACTACGTATAAGTGTTAGTGATTGCAGTCTGACACCCCTTCATCCTCCGGCCTGCATAGAGTGTCCCAAGGTATATCATGGACTCCAACATGCCAAATAAAATCCGTGCAATATTTTTCAATCCGGTGTATTATTGACATTGGAAGTTGAATGTCTTACGGCCAAAAATTCATTATAGAGAGGATGATAGATCTCACCAGCTCAATTCTGCCGTCGAATGAATGGCATTGTGCTTTTCAGCCCTCAATGCTTTTTTGTACGTAGTCAACAAGTGTTCTGCAGCTCCGCTCATCCAATCTCGAACTCAAGTGCCCGCTCTTCCTTATTCGAGCATAGACTGTTGAAGTAGACTCTGCTGTAGTCTCTGTTTAATCGTAATCCTATGAGATTACCAAAAGTTTCCATCAATTCGGACATTGCCCGCAGTCCTTATATTGATGGCTAATATGTGGATAGACCAATTTGTATAGAGGTTGGATCTGTTTCTATGCTACAACTGCATTCAGTAGGTACGAGAAATACTCCATAACCAGTGTAAACAAATATAGGGATAGTGTCTACTGAATGCAGAGAATATAGCAGCTGTAGAATTAAGCTGGTGAGGACATAGAATGTCGCCATCGTGATGCATTCTGAATTCATCACGTAGAATTATGAATGCATTTTGAATTCCCTCATATCCCTGTTATCGAACAAATATAGGGATAGTGCCTACTGAATTCAGTAGTCCCATGTTGCTAGAGAAGAACCCATGTGGCTGACCTTCAATGAGGACAGAGAACGTCCCCATTGTGATGCATGCACGAACTCTATCTACCCATACTTCTGAGAAGCCCGTAGCAACCATGATAGCACATACGAACTCCCTATTGACAGTGTCATAGGCCTTTCGTAGGTCGAGTTTAATGCAAGCCTTTTTCCCTCCTGGCTTGTTGAACTCCCTGACAAACTCATGTGCAAGCAAAGAATTTTTAGAAATAGAGCATCCCTTGACGAATGCAGCTTGGTTTCTGGAGATTAGTTCGATCATCAAGCCCTCCATCCGTCGACACATGATACCTATGATAAGTTTATAGATATAGTTCAGCATGCGATGGGTCGAAAGTCAGATAAGTCCATAGCTCCTTCCTTCTTCGGAACCAAGGAGAGAAAAGTATGGTTTAATTCTTTTAGAAGATGCCGACTTATGAAGAAATCGTTGACCACTTTGAGGACTTGTGCTTTCAGCTCTTACCAATGTGCTTTGTAGAATTTACTGCCAAACCCATCTGGGCCAGGCGCTTTGTCAGGGTCAACAACTTTCACTATACTCTCTATTTCTTCCATAGTGATCGGAGCAAGTAGAAGCTCATTGCCCAATTGTGTCACCATTTTTTGCAGATAAAAGTAGGAAAAAAGGTGAAGTAGGTAGTTTGGTTATATAACTCATAAAAGTATCTGACAGCTGTTGTTCGAATGTTCTCCGTAGTTGATATAACATTGTCCTGGTTTTCAATTAGGTGGTGAATACGATTATGATATTATCTTGTATAAATTAGGTCATAGAAAAATCGAGTGCATTTATCCCCCTTCTGGAGCCACACGTATTTGGCTCATTGGGCGGTTGCCACTTCCTCGACAAGTTGAAGCTTCCCCACCTCTTTGACAAGCATATGCTCCCTCCGAGCGAGTACCTCGTTGAAGAGGTTTTCCTGTAGGTTGTTTCACGCTATGGAGCTCTTTTCTTTTCTTTGCAAGCTCGCCGCTTGGCCTCTCACGCACCCATAGCTTTAACTCATTCTTTACTTGTTTTAGGCGTTGTGCCAGTCTGTATTGTGCATTCCCGGAGGCCGTCGAAGAAAGACCCCTCCCCACCACCTCTTGATACCTATAGAGGATGAGCCAACCATTTTTGTACTGAAAAGGAGCATCCTGGCGCGTGTTTCTATCCATGAGTTTGACGCTTAATGGCGAGTGATCACTCGAGCCTGCTACAAGCCCGATAACAGGGATATGAGGAAATTTCTCAAACCAAAGGTTGTTGCCAATAGCCCTGTCGAGTTAATATATGACTCTGCCCCTTGTTGCTTTGTTGTTCCACGTCCATACATGTCCTCCTCTTTCCAGGGATTTGAGTCTAGCTCGATGTAGACATCTTTAGAAGTCGTACAGCAACGACCCAGGAACAGTTCTACTACTGATCTTCTCATTTTGGTATAAAATGGAGTTGAAGTCTCCCATAAATATAACAGGGAGGTGGAGGTTCGTCTCAGCCAATTGGTTGATGTGGGCAATTTTGTTCCACAGCTTCTCTCTCCTTTTTCTATAATTATGTCCATATACTGCTCCCAAGATGAACTGAAGTCCGCCGCAGTGAGTAAAAGGTACTGCTATAAGCTGATCAGAGGCCTGGATAACCTGACCATCCCAGTAAGACATGTCCCAAAGGAGCCATATTCGAGCTATGTCACTTTTCTCTAAATTGTTAGTCTGTGCCAAGTTGTGTGCAGTTCTTCGGACCAACAGTCTATCAAACTTAATTTTTGTCGCCAACAAGGCACTGATAGTGCATTGTTCTAGCTTTAGTCGATTGTGAACCTCCTTCCATCTCCCTATAGAACACACACCTCGGATATTCCATGCAATAATTGATATTTAAGTACCTGTATGGGATCCCTACAGAGCTTCACCGCTACCACTTTGGTTGGTTGCAGCGGCTCACCTGATAGTTGTGTATCATCGTTGGACAGCGATCGTTGTAGCAGACCATATTGAACTTGTTTTTGCCATACTGGGTTATCAATAAGTAATTGAAGATGGGGCGTCTCCCCTATGTGGGTATCCTTTGATTCCTAATTCGCGACGAATGGTGAAGTACAAGTAGGACATGCATCATCCATAGTGGCAGTAGCCTATCGTTTCCTACTTGAACTCGTGGTTGCCCCCTTATTCGACTTTGCTTGCTTCTTGGTGCCCTTCCATGCTGCGCTCGCTCTTCTCATAGAAGTATTTGTGCTTTGCGAATTTTATAGCACCAGCTCTCGTCCCAATTCCTCATGTGTGTCGCCGCTCTCGTAGGATGCGTTGTGTGAGTCTTCCTCCATCTGGTTCATGCAGGCATCCCCCAGGGCTATCGATGTTGGCCTCTTTTGGTGTGTAGGGGAGCTTCCTGCCACGAACACCAACTCCACATCTAATCTAGTGCACCCATCTTCGTCAATCGACACTCGAACGTCTGCCACTTCTTTCGAATTAGTATTTGGTTGCATGTGATTAAACTTCAAACCCTCTTGTTGATTGGAATCCCCTCATTGCCCGCTCACTTCCCCTGGTTGATCTTTAGTGATGTGGTAGGACTGCGTCATATGGCCAAAGTGCTTGCACTTTTGGCAAATCGGGAGGACCCATTCGTAGTCCACTGCTTTAAGAATATATCCCCAGACGGAATTTCGTACGCAATTTCCTGCAGAAGTTGGATCCCTACTTCTATTTCTATGAACATGCGAGCATATTGAAGACGTGTACATGCCCGGGTTGCCTCATCAGCTTTGATAGGATGGCCTATCAAACTTGTCAGCTTCATTATCATAGTTTTATTCCAATATTGAATTGGTAAAACTAGAAGGCATGTAAACCCCCTGATTTTCGACTAAGGACAATTGGGTAATTTTATTTTATTTTATGGCTAAATTTCATCTTGATACCCTCAACTATCCATGTTTTACAGCTTGATATCCTAAACTTTCAAAATAGCCAACTTGATACCCTGAAAAATATATTTTCCAAAATGCCCCCCTCTCTCTCTCTCTTTTCCAGTCTTATCCCTAAACACCCCCCCTCTCCCCCGCCCCCCCCCCCGCCCCTCCCCCCCGCCCGCCGTTAACCCCCGGCCCCCTTCCCGCCTCGCTGCCGCCCCTCGTGCGCGCCGCCGGCCAGCGAGTGAGCCTCCCGCCCGTCCGCGTCCGCCGCTGCTGCTGCGCGCCCGCTGCTGCCGCTCCGACGTGCCGTCCCGCTCGGCCCGCACGTTCCTCGCCGGGGAGAGAGAGAAGGGGGGACACCGAAAAGGGGGGAGGGAACGCCGGAGAGGGAGGGGGGAGGGGAATAGAGGGGCAGGGGTATTTTCGGAATTTTTTTGGTTTTAGGGTATTAAGTTAAAAATATTCAATAGTTGACGGTATTAAGTTGACTATTTTAAAAGTTTAGGGTATCAAGTTGTAAAATATGGATAGTTGAGGGTATCAAGTTGAAATTTAGCCTTATTTTATTCATAAATAGGATGGTGAATATATTTCTATATTTTGTATAGTTAAATTTATTTAATAATAATGTGCATTTAATGTTGTGTTAGATTATATTTGTAATGTAAATATGGCCCATACCCATAAGCCCAAATGTAGACCTATATATATTGTAACAAACCCTAGCAATGAGAACATGGCATTATTATTTCCTACATGGTATCAGAGGCTCCAGATGCCTTTTCTGATAGCAGTAGTCGTACTTTGAGATGCTTTGAACTTATACACTGTGATCTATGGGGACCATATAGTGTTCCGTCATCTAATGGGGCACGATATTTTTTGACTTTGGTGGTTGATTTTTCTAGAGCTGTTTGGGTTATTTTATTAACGGATATGTGTGCTGTTTATTCTGCATTTCTTAAATTTATTGCTATGGTGAAGCGTCAGTTTGGGGCTAATATCCGTCGGGTACGGAGTGACAATGGCACTGAATTTAATTGTTTACGATATTATTTTTCATCTCAAGGTATATTGTTCCAAACATCCTGTGTTGGGACACCACAACAGAATGGAAGGGTGGAAAGAAAACATCGACATATTTTAAATGTAGCCAGGGCACTGAGATTTTAGGGTTCTCTTTCCGTAGATTTTTGGGGGGAATGTGTTCTGGGTGCATGTTATTTGATAAATAGAACCCCTTCTAGTATCTTGCATTTTAAGTCTCCTTATGAAGTTTTATATGGTTCGGCTCCTTCGTATGATCATCTACGTATCTTTGGTTGTCTGTGCTATGCGTATGATTTGAAATCCCGTCATGATAAATTTGCTAGCAGGAGCAGAAAATATATCTTTGTTGGGTATCCACTTGATAAAAAGGGATAGAAACTGTATGATTTGGAGACTGGTGAATTTTTTGTGTCCCGTGATGTTACTTTTTATGAAAAAGAATTTCCTGGGTGTGGCTCTGCTAGCGAGATGTCTTCTACGACATGCCATACATCTGTTGAGGTGTCGGAAGATAATATAGAGGCTTTTGGGATGGTGCCGGCTACGGTTGCTGAGGCCGGAGTGGTTGCTGGCGGCTCAGCACCGAGTGGCAAGAATGCACAGGTAGATGCAGAAGTATTGACAGAAGAGTCCGCTGAGGGTGATACGGATACTATTAATGATACAGGGGATACAGT